>CM070740.1:1895010-2495010 GCA_036346245.1 Bonia amplexicaulis
ATTATGAAGAAACGTTTAGTTTGGTTGTGAAACTTGCTACAATTCATCATGTTCTATCATTAGCAGCGTCACGCGGATAGTCACTTCATCAATCGGATGTACAGAATGCGTTTTTGGCACTTTTGCATAGCGTTCTGGAAGAGGATTGTTTATGTGGTAGCCAGCGGGTTATGAGGATCCACAATTTCTGTATCATGTGTGCAAATTGTATAAAGGTCTTTATAGGTTGAAGCAATTACCTCATGTCTGGTATTCTCGACTCAGTTCTTATTTACAAGAACTTGGTTTTGTTCCTTCTCAAACTGATACATCCATGTTCATCTATAATTATAGTGGCATGATCACATATATTCTGGCTTGTGTTGATGACATTATTGTCACTAGATCATCTCCGCAAGCTTTTCATACCTTGATTCAGAAATTGCAGTCAGAGTTTGCTCCCAAGAAGCTTAGTGATCTTCATTACTTCTTGGGCATCGAAGTATGTCGATCAAGGAAGGATCTCGTCCTTCTTCAGTCTAAATATTCCACTGATCTTCTGCAATGGACCGGTATGACAGCATGCAAACTAATAACTTCTCCAATGTCGATAACTATAAAATTATCAGTCTGACTGGAGATAGTTATCAGGTGCAGAAGAAACATGGTATAAAAGTATAGTAGGTGCTTTACAGTATCTAACATTAACACGACCGAATATATCATATGCAGTCAATAAGGTGTGTTAATTTATGCATATGCCACCGAACATCATTGGATAGTGGTGAAAAGAATTTTGCAGTATGTACGACACAAAATGAGTGTCGGACTCCGTATTTGCAAGTCTACTTCTAATTTAGTTAGTGTATTATATTATATAGATTGTGTAGGATTAGCAGATGACAAAAGGTCAATCAGTGGTTTTGTGGTTTTCTTTGGCTCCAATATCATATTATGGAGTTCAAAGAAGCAAACCACGGTGGGAGATCCAGTACTGAGGCAGAGTATAAGGCTCTTACAAATGCCACAACAAAAATCATCTAGCTACAGTTGCTATTGAGAGAACTTAGAATTTATCAACCACAAGTGCCTGTCCATGGTGTGACAATCTTGAAGTCACATGTCTTTCTGTTAATCATGTGTTCTATGCTACAACTAAACATATTGAGGTGAACTTTCATTTTATCTGAGAACGAGTGGCAAGAAAGGCGTTGGAGATTCGGTTCATATAATCACGAGATCAATTAGCTGATTGTCTCACCAAACAAATTAGAATATAACAACTGAAGATCCTACGGCACAATCTCAACCACACTGGTTGTGATTGAGGGGGAGCATTAAACAACTAGGCTAGTTGTATTTTCATTGTTGTTTAGTATTCCTAGTAATACATGTTTTCACTGTTGTTTAGCATTCTCGTTAGTGCTGATGTTTCCAATAAAGTTAGTGCTTAGTATTTACATGTGAGAATATTCACACTCATATGATCAATAGAAAACAAATATGTGCCAATTGTAAACCCTTTTCTCCTGACAGTGTCATATACTTCAAAGGCTGCCTCTCGCACACCTGTGCCGCGCAAGTGAGTTGCACTGCCCAGAATCACACAACACTGGTGCATTGGTTGACAACTTGGACAGGTCGTACAATGGCATCCCAGAACGTGGTTTGCATTATTCGCACGGGCTGCACTGTCCTAAATTTACATCCCAGAGATGTTGATAATGCCCATAGCCAACAAGATGTTGTTAGTGATGTGCCCAAGAGGCAATCATAAACAATTCGGTTTTATAGGCTAAGAGAGATATTGATCCATATAGGATTAGAGTTCTAATGGGCCTACAACGTGGAAGCCCATTAGCATGCTCTATAGATATGTGGATGAGGGGCTACAGGTTGAGTACTATGCTCTAAAACTCTGGCCGCCACCTTCCCTCGGTCGTATCCCAAAACCCTAGCCGGGCGCGCGGTGCTCGCACACCAGCGCGCGGCGTTCCATCCCGAACGTGTGGACTCCGTGGAGGTGCCGCTGCTGTGCTGATTGGCGAGAAGCGCAAGCCTATTGCGTAGGACACGAGGAGGAGACATTCAGTTCGTGAAACGATCGACTGCTTCTTCTTCATCAACGCGCATCTACGTTGAACCGGCCGCCCAACTCTTCTTCATCAAGCAGCAGCATCTAGTGGTAACTATCCATGACTCCCTTACACGCATGTTTTCTGGTTGAACGCGGTAGAAAATCAATTGTTGTAGCTAGCGTAGCCTACCCGTTCTCTTGTAGATGTTCGCAAATGTCTCAAGCAGTGAAAGTTGATTACTAATTAACTGTTACATGCCTCGATCTTAATAACTTGCAGGAGTATAATTTGAAGAAAGGGACTGACTATTATATAGACGATTGTTTTTTCTCTTTATTTTTGTCACTTTTTTACACTGTAATTTTAGGTAATTAAGAGTGCAATTTCAAAAGAGGGTAAATTAATATACTATAACTTTAGATAACTAAGAGTGCAACTTCAGATGACTAAAAGAAAAAAATTACTAGTACACAAGGACAGAAATACAAGGATTAACAAAATGTTAAACCTCTTTTCTACGTCAGGTAGCTCCCCTAAAAAAGGTACATATGGATACGCGATGTACGTATGGATATGCCTCCTTATTTATCTTCCAACGAGGTAGTTCGTTATTTATTTCTATCATATCCTTATATGTTTTATGCAGAGCTGCTAAGTGCTGTCTTCTAGCTAGTTCAATTGCCCCCTCTGCGACGACGACAAGATGGCGTCGAGCGCCTCCTTCACTTGGGAGATCTCCGGCGCCTTCCCCCCTTGCGCCGGCCAGAACTCGTCCGTCGCAAGAACCTACAATACATTACTCACACAGTTGGAATTACTAGTTCCAATTGTTCTCTGAATTAGCTAAGCATGCAACGTACCTTGACTTGCAACTGGAGGAACTTGACGTAGCTGATGGCCTTCTCGAGCATGGTGACTAGGTCGACCTTGGTGCCATTGGGTACGAGCTCCTGCAGAATCTGCAGCCGCTCGCTGATCCTCTCGCGCCGGTTCTGCCGCACAGGCAGGGTTCGGTTCAGTCCACCGAAGCAACGCGAAGAATTCGAGCACTGCAGTGGGAAAAACTGCGATTTTGGCACCGGAGTTACCTTTGCGGCGAGGCTTTGCGGGTCCTTGGGTGGGGTGGCGGGCGCCGACTTGGCCTTGCTCGTCTTCCTGCTCGCGCCGCACTGCTTCTTTGTAGGACTAATGGCTTGCGGCTCCGCAGCCTGCACGTACGCGCGCGCGCGCAAGTGGTACACTCTTTGGTGAGTCAACACGAATCCAAAGCGAAACGGCTAATGAATTTGGCCGAGGAGTTTTGCAGAATTGTACTGTTTGTACGCACCGCGTGGGGCCGCTTCTGCGAGCCGCGCGCCGGTGCCGCGGCGTCGGGCGAGACGCTCGAAGTGCTCGGGAACAGCAGCCCGAACGGCCGCCCCGCGCCGCCGGCTCTCTCGTTCAGGCTGAAGCAGCCCGAGGCCGCGTCAAATGCTATGGCCGCCGTCGCGTGCTGCGTCGCCGCGGCGCCGTAGCTCTGGTCCATGGCGTCGATCCACGCGTCACACTCCTCCTCCTCCGCAGCCGCCGCCTGGGCGGCGCCGTGGCCCCGCGCGGCGAGTCCGAACTCGAGCACGGACGCCCCCGCGCCCGCCCAGTTCGCGCTGCAGGCGCCGGCCGGTTCGCTGACGTTGCCCCCGAACAACGCCGCCGCGTCGACGTCGAGGAGCTCGCCGTGTCCATAGCCGAGGGCGTCGAACGCGGACGCCTCCCCGGCGTCGAAACCGTTGTACACCATTGGCTCCCTCACCAACGCCATGATCACGAACACCTCCCCCGCTGCACGTATCCAGCTGCCTGCCTAGGTTTGGTTGGGCACGAGAGAAGTGCCTACCACGCGCCATGCGCCGCCTTATATACACACGCCGGCGCGCCCGACCCACGGCGCCCACATGGGGGCAAACATTGAGCGTGGGGAGCTAGGATTACTAAAAAAACGCAGCCGCATTAAATGCTCGAGGTAGCTAGGTGATCGAGCTGCCGATCCTTGCCGAAGCTGTGTCCTCTCCTCCGCCGTTCCCGGAGCCTAAACTCGCGGGTCTCGGGCCTGAAACGATCTACGCAATCGGAGTATTATAAAAAGAGAATACAGGTTACTGTGCGCTCGCCCGTGCGGATCCACCGTTCCGCCTGGGAGTGGCTGAGCCTGAACCCGCTTGGCGCGGAGTTACTGAGCAGGGAGCAGACGGCGCGGCGCGGCGAGGCCGTTGGGCTCTCCCACTTCTCACGTGGCCATGCCATGCCATGCAGCAGCTCAGCTGCACGCATATGCCGTGCCTGTATTGCTTGCGGCCGGAACCACCACCTTGTGCAAGGCACTGGTAGTACTCCGTGCAGTAGGAGCATTAGCTTCGGCCCAAACGACCAACTTGTGCCATGAGATGCGCGCTTATGTTTCCTAATTGGTCTTTACTGTTTAGAAGATGGCCTCTAGTTGTTTCAGGGTCGCGACGATTAGATGACCATGATGGTGGTGTGATGTTAAAGTTAGTAAACAAGGTGTAAGTGAGCCATGGTTTTATTTCATGATGTATCTTTACTGTTTAATAAGTTTGAGTTGGTAGTTGGTGCATTCTCGTTCCTCTCTTCTCAACCATCCGATCTGAATACTAAAATCTTGATCATCTATCTAACATCCATCTCCCTCTCTTTCATATCTAACTACCCCTCATCTCCACTTTCACCAACAGTTACCATGTCCAACCTCTTCTTCTACCCGGCCTCTTCTACGGATTTTAAAATTTTATCATACTACATGTTCTAAAACTAACGGGTGGTAAAATTTATTAGAACGTTCATACAAATATGTTCTATTTTTTAAAAAATCTATAGTAACATACGGGTATTCAGCTAGTAAAACAATGAAGCTCCCCTGCAGGAGGTTTCAAGTGCTTGGGTCAGGTTAATTTGGTTCGGTGGAAATTTTTCAGATACAGTTAGCTAGATTTCCTTGATTATCATTGCATTTGTACCGTGCAAACACACAGCTTATTAGTATTGTACCACTTGGGGGGGGGGAAGAGATATACATTGTTTTACAACAACTATACACCGGAAAATTAACATTTGCTACCACTTGTGAGATGTTTATTTTTTGCGCGTCCACGCTTGGCACTTTTGAAATGAATGAATTCATAAACCTTCGGAAATTGTTAAGGGTAGATTATGGCATACACAGGACCAAAAACAGGCCCCGGACAGGATAGGCTCAGCTCAGATTATAAAAAAATAGCTAGTGTATAGCCTAGGTAAATTCAGCCTAATATAGAGTAATATTTTTATGGTCTAGTTTAGATAGTCTAGATTATCTTACTATTGAGCTTAAGATGTAGCTAAATTCTGATTCCACCACTGGACATACGTGTGGGTTGTCTGAGTAGAAATCGAATCGAATATAGTGCGTTGAGATCGAGGGAGGTTGGAATCTCAAGCGTTTAGAACCTCGGAACTTCTTATGATCATCCTGAGCGTCGATTTTCGATCGGAGGGTTACCGCGCTCATGTCTAACGATCGACTTCCTTGCGACTTGACGGGCCCATGGAATGTTAGCAACCTAGCATATCAGATTAGTATCCTAGATGACATTGAAAATTAGCGGGACAAGATGCTTCGGATACAGTTAATCCCTGGCTTTTGATGCTGGCAAATCAAGTGCCCTGTGCTTCGCTTGTCCGTGAGATAAGAAACACGATGTTCCCTTGTTTTTTTTTAGTGCACGTACACGCTCTGTTGATAATGCACTTGTCTTACGAGTTATGACGACTAGATGCATGTAATTAATGCTGTTGATAGCATCCTCTCTCTTAAACTCTGAGTCAAGGAATAGCTTAGCGTGCGTGCACGTCGACGTGTCGAGAGTGAAATTTATCTGCTCATGGCTAGGGTTCTTGGGACTCTTGGTTCGATTCATCACGGATTGACTCAGCGCACATCTCGATCCAATTCTGTGCTGGTTTAATTCGGATCGAGTACTTATCACACAAGCACATGCCATCCTCGATCTGCCATGTACTATAGTTGTCCAAACATGCAATTGGTGCTTGTTAATTTTGCTCCAGAAGAAAACACACATATCACAAATAAACCGAGAGAATACAGAAGAATTTCTGAATTTCTTTATTCTCTTATTTACTCTCCCTTTTTTTACTTATGTTCTTCTTACAAAACTGGCTACAAGCCTACTCAATATACATACTAATACTCTCCTACTAGCATACATATTCGGACTTCAAATTGGGCATAACTTCAACTTGAGTTACACACGGAGACGGACTCTACTACGTCTTGGACTCGAAGTCAAGATTATTTCCAACAATCTCTTCTATATCTTGACTTGATATACTCTAGTTTTAGTCTCAATGCATTATAATCTACCAGCCACGCCTCCATATGAAATGTTCTACATGCAAGCTACATGTAGGAACTCAACTCAACTGGTACGGTCCATCCAGATACAAAAATTCTAAAACATTGAGGCAGTCGGTCTCAACTACAACTTACTGAACTCATACATGCAAAACTCTTATTACGGACCGGATAACGGAACCTTATCTTCGGTTTAGGGTAGACAGCTATTGAGCATTGGGTTTTGCTTTTCCACTTAAACTGAGAGACTGAAGCAAAACACTACTTTTCACTGTCGACCGTTGAACGGTTTGATTTGTGCCTTTAACTAAAGGCTTGGATCAAAGAAAACTGATGTTGATCGTCGGCTTTTTCTTCACAAACTAGCGAAAGAATCTGAAGCCGCTTCGCCTCGTGCGTACTTTTATTGCTGGAGCGAGGAATCGAGTCGGAGACACATCCTCTATCTTGTCTCGTATCCCGGTCTAACACGGACGTATACTTTCCTTTTGCTACTTCGAAACGTGCCAAAACTAAAGGACCGAGCGAAAACGTACTTGTCGTTCTCTGCGCTTCGGAGACGATGAAACGCGACGAGAGAACATGCCGGAATAGAGGCGCCGAGACTGCGTGCGATACCTCAGGAGCGTTGCGCGACTTTCATACCACTTGTTAATTTTGCTCCAGGAGAAAACGCACACATCGCAAATAAACCGGGAGAACACATGTGAAATTCTGAATTTCTCTATTCTCTTATTTGCTCCTCCTTTTTTTTATTTCTATTCTTCTTACAAGAAACTGGCTATAAGCCTTCTCAATATATAGGTTAATACTCTCCTACTAACATACGTATTCGGACTTCAAGTTAGACATAACTTCAACTTGAGTTACACATGAAAACGGACTCTACTACGTCTTAAATTCGAAGTCAAGATTATTTCTAACAGTGCCGAGTGGAGCAGATTAAAATCAGAGAAAGTTAGTAGCCCAAGATTATTAAGGTGTCCCTTTAGTTGGTGCGACTGGTGCTTGTCCAGTCGGTTAAGTACGTATACTTAGCTGCTAATGTGTTGCTAGTACTAGTACCAGCTACCGCTGGTAGGCTAGTGAAAATCTAGAGCTGGAAATGACTTTTTACTACCAGCCGCCCGGGTTGGTCGGAAGTACTCCTACCTTACAATATTGGAGCCCCCTTGCGAACGTGTTACCCCCTTGTTGGTCAACTTGACAAATCCCTAGCTAATGTGGGAGGATTAGGCAATTAATGGCGCACGTGCCAACTTGCGTGCAGGGTTACCCAACTAATCCGCGCATGTGAGGTTCATTAATGAGCGGGCAACTTGCTTTGGGCCTGTTCTTCTCCTCCGAAGCCGGCGGCTTTTGGCTTTTGCTACAGTATCTAACTTTTAAACGGAGTATTTTCTGAAGACGGGGTCTACAAGTTAAACGATCTACGTGTTAAAAGCCCAACATCTGTACCTGCCAAAATCACAAGTGGGTATCTATCTCTCCGTAATCTGTACCGTAAACAGTCAAAATTCAAAAATTTCAGCTAAAAACCATAAGCCACAGCCGAAAAAAACAGACCCTTCAACTCCCGGACCAATGAACCCCCTCACGACATAGCTAGGTCCTGTTCCAAACATGATGCCTTCCAGCTTTTAAAAATCCAAAACTATTTCAAACATGTTGATTTTTTTAACATCGTTTTTTTATTTTTTTTATTATCCATTGAGATATAATATTTTTATTTTTTTATCAGTTACGGTGTTATTTTAGTTAAAAGTCACGTCACTTTTGATCAGCACCATAATCTTACCGATTTGGGTGCAACACGGAAGCAAGCTAGATCCATCCGATTTAAGTCACTCTCCTATTCGTTCACCTCTTCTAGGATTCTGATCGTTTTGCGATGGCACCGAAAAATTAGAAAAAAGAAAAAGAAAAACAGCTGCTGGAAAGGAGATGCCAACCGTCTGACAAAATTAGTAAGCGGTTTTGTTAACTTAACTGAGCGTACGTGTGGAATGCGTCGAGCCGAGCGTGCTCTGTTTGCACACGTGCATCGCTGACATTTCGAGGGTGGATCGGACTACGCGCGCGCGTTGCATTGTTCACCAAGCGTGCACCGTCGGATCCGTTGATCGGGCGGTCAGGAAGTAGCTGTAGCGAGGGATCGATGGCCGGACAGATGATTGTTTGATCCAAATTTAACGGAGAATATTAGCGGCCAAACTATGCAAGTTAGTGGAGTGTGTATGGAGTACTAGAGTTGATAATTAGTGCATGGCATGTTCTGCTTCGCGCTAGTACTTGATTATTCATAGCTTGTGACGAATGGAGCTGTAGATCGATCGAAGGCAAAACTTGAGAAAGTATACGTGCTTATTTTATCTGAGAAAAAGCTCGTAACATGTCGGATTTGTACTTGAGATAACATTTAGAATTGGTATGTGAAGCATAGGTTGGATACTTCATTGCCCGAAATGACACCTATTCAAAGTATTTCAAGTACGATTTGTAGTTGAAATAAGGTTAGACCCTGTTCAATAGTAGTTATTAATTTTTAGTTGAAATAATATTATAGTGGTTATTAATTTTATTATGATATTCAATTAAAAAATAAAAAAAATAAAAAAAACATGGTTATATCTCTATAGATAATACAAAGAATAAATTATATTAGAAATCCAACACATTGCAAATAACTTCTAGTATTACAAGCTAGAAGTCGTTTTTGTTTAGAATGGCACTTAGAATTAGAATTAGCAGGTGAAGCATATGTTCGACAGTTCATTGTCCCATATGTCACCTGTTCAAAGCATTTCAAGCACTCCATCTTGTCCTAGATTCCTAGCTTGCATTTCAAGTATACCTAGCCTAGCTGGAAACAATTCATTATCTCCGCCGCTGCTAGTGCTACGTACAAATTGCGGTTTACTCCCCAAAAAAAAGGAGCACTGCTCTAAATTTGGACAAACTTAAATATTTTGTGCAACATTGATTTAACTATTTGGTTAACTCATTGTTTACTACAGTATTACAAATCCTCAACAGCAGTAAGGCCTGTAGGTATATCAGAATTTATTGCATATATGGCCACAGGCCAAAGTTGATCGAAGCATACATTCATAGATTCATATACGCATTGTATTCCTAATAAATTCAACCCATTATATATATTACCAGTAGCTAGGGTTGCATTGCACGTATCTGCCACCACTCTATTATTGTCTTTACTCAAATCTGGATTAAAGTTAAACAGTGGCGGAGACGGCGGACAGCGGGAGCCCGGGCAGAGCAGGCCGCCGTGCGGGAGCCCGAGCAAAACCAACCATCGTGTGGCGGATGATCGGCGTGAGTTCAACGAAACTCAATGAGGTTAGTCGCCAGCAAGCCGGAGCAGCCGTCCGGAGTAGCCCAGAGATGGCCCTGCCGGCCCCGCTTGGTTGGGCTGAAAAGCTGTAGCTTAGAGTTGAAATTGCACTGTAGTGACTAAAATTTTACTGTAGCTGAAGGTGGTTTATTTGGCGTAATTAAATTTAAAAATTTAAAATAGAAAAAATATGCTAGCTCATCACGGAGAACGAAAACAAATACGGGAAAAAAGAACTGGCAAAAAAACTAAAAGTTTAGAAAAAGACAAAATTTATGAATAGTAAAAAATAAATCAGAAGCTAAAAGCTAAACCCGAAACGAACGGAGCCGCACATAAAGATTCTAACTACCACTACATCATTTGAGTAAAATTGACGGCATGGATTACCCGTGTGGAGTCTAACATTTGTGCAAATAATTAATACTAGCCACATAAGCGCGGCGCCACGCCACGCTAGCCACCGAGATGGCCCTGCTGGCCCCGCTTGGTTGGGCTGAAAAGCTGTAGCTTAGAGTTGAAATTGCACTGTAGTAACTAAAATTTTACTGTAGCTGAAGGTGGTTTATTTGGCGTAATTAAATTTAAAAATTTAAAATAGAAAAAATATGCTAGCTCATCACGGAGAACGAAAACGAATACGGGAAAAAAGAATTGGCAAAAAAGCTAAAAGTTTAGAAAAGGACAAAATTTATGAATAGTAAAAAATAAGTCAGAAGCCAGAAGCTGAACCCGAAACGAGCGGAGCCGCACATAAAGATTCTAACTACCACTACATCATTTGAGTAAAATTGACGGCATGGATTACCCGTGTGGAGTCTAACACTTGTGCAAATAATTAATACTAGCCGCATAAGTGCGGCGCCACGCCGCGCTAACCACCCTGTGGACCGAAATAAAAGAGACAAAAATTCGTGAGACGGTTCTTTTTAAAAAAATCGAGGACCGATGCGTAATTTCGGAGGAACTGAAGGGCTATTTCGCAAAAAAACAGGGACCCGTAAGGACCTGTACATACCTAAACAAGGACCTATATATTATTTTGGAAACCGCGGGTTGCTATCGGCAAATTAGAGGGGGCTTTCCGAAAAAACTGACAGGGACCTGTTTGCGAGAAATAAGGACCTATTTACGAGAACAAAGGACCTTTACGTGATTACGCAAAATACAAGGAGCTTCTCGCAAAATCGATGACGTGGCCTCGCTCTCCATCCCGGAACCTTCTCTCAGCTTGCACGCAGTGGAGATCACAGAAACATGAGACGACATGCTGCGCACTCATGCATGCGCGCGGTAATAAATGCATAATCATTTTAGCTGCCGCTCATGGTCGATCTCTTAAAAAGGTTGGTAAGGACATGTATAATGGCAGTCATCTATAAGGATTTCACGTCAACAATAAGTAACTCGGTAGACATATTTTACAATAGATATTTTAGTATAGTCTATAGCTTATTTTTAATATATATATATATATATATATATATATATATATATATATATATGTGTGTGTGTGTTTAGATTCATATTAAATCCACCTATCCATCCTTCTCTGTCTTTACTCCTCTCTTACAGTCAATATAGACACCATCCTCTATCCACCCTCTCGCCGTCGAGCCTGCCTCCCCTTCTTGTTGAGCGTCGCCCTCTACCTCCCTCGCCGCCACGTCTCAAGCTCCCACTCGCTTCACTCCTTCTCCACCCCGCTCTCTCAATATGGTTAGCCGCCACCTTCTCTTTCCCATCGCCGCCGCCTCTCCACACCTTCCCTCCCCTTACCTCACCGCTTCAAGCCGTCACCGGTTAGATCCAAGCGGTCGGCGTCCACATTTGGCCGAATCTGGACTCCAACTACTCATATATGAGCCGCTAGCCTCTAGATTCGGAGCTCACCTTTGCGGTTGGCAGATGGGGAAGGCCGGGCTTGTCATCGCGGTCGACGGATGGGGAAGGTCAGGCTCGACATGCATCCAGATGTGCTTTCTTTGCCAACTGCAGTGGTCGTTGCCGTTGGCGCTCTGGTCACGGTTTTCCAATATTTAGGCCCACAAACCACGTCGGGAGTTGGCGAACTCCATACAACAGTGTTGAAGTTGTCTGTTCATGCTTAGGTTCGTGTGCTGAAGTTGACTGGTGCATGGTCGACAGCTTCTGCTCTCTTCTCCAGGTATGCACAAATCCTAGCTGGCATGGGTTATAGATGACTTAGGTGAAATCATTGTACATGCTCTAAAGTCAGCTAAGTTCATTAGCTAGTGGGGCGAGCTTGTTTGGCGCTCATTTAAGAAGCCAGTAGGTGTATCTAATTAGTCAACTAATATTCTTATCTTTTGATGCGACAAAACTAGCTGGTGAAATGCACGTCGGAGAAGGAGCCTCATAAATTAGAACAAAATAATCATTTCATTCCTCAATCTTTAAAAAAAAGGAAGAAAAAGTCGGCACGAATAGTGTCATAGCTAGATGCATGGGCTACCATCTTTCCATTATTTACTCGATTTAAGTTTGAAGTTTTTTGCAAGATCGGCGGAATGGCAGATCAGTAATGTGCATCGACTCAGATATATGTCCCAGCTCATCAAAGGGGCTGTTCTTTTGTCACTGCGGCTTATGACTTTTGACTGTTCGTGTAAAAGGTTACAGAGTAACTAAAATTTACATGCGGTTTTTGTCGATATAAATAAAGTCGGTACAGTATGTACTACAATTAACAGCTAGTTATTTCGTTTAAAAGCTAGTTACTTAAGAAAAATCAAAAGCCATAAAAGAATAGGCTCAAAAAGTCATCGAGTTGTGTATGGTGAGTCACACGTATGACTTGCACTGAAACATGTACAAACTCAATCGTAATAATAATTAGAGATGCAAACAGAGTGGATAATTTTCATGCGACGATCGAAGTTTCACATAGTGAATATGTAAAAGGTAAACGGGGATTCGGCACTATCCGTGTTCTAGTCCGACTTCGAGGAAAAAATACAGAAAGGATATGGAACGAGTGATATCCGTCTATAAATATATCCGTATAACAAGTGATATGATTAAGTTTATTGTGATTTTACATAGAAACAAGATAACACATAGCCAAATTGCTACATCTACACAAGTGAGGAATACGGAGTGCTTTTTCTTCGATATCTAGACTATTAGTGTAGCTATGTACGGGGTGCAAAAGAAGTAGATAATTTCTGTCAAACTGACCATACGAAGACTTGTGAAGTGAATATGGAATAGAGAAATGGGTATCCGGCACTATTTATATCTGACTCCAACTTCAAGAAAAAGATAAAATAGAATGCAGGACGAGTGATATCTGCCCGTATCTACTCAAATTGCACCCTTAGTAATAATATGTCTGTGGCCAACGAACGCCGAACATGCTGTTGTGCAGTTCATGGAGAGAAACTAAACTAAAAATGTTTGCCCTGAGTAAATTAATAAGCTCAAACTAACAGCCCGTTTATTTCTGCTGAAAAAGTTGCTTATGGTTAAAATTGCACCGTAGCTGACTGAAATTACATTATAGCTGATGGTGGCTTTTTTAGCATAATTAAATTTAAAAAAATAAAAATAGAAAAAAAGCAGGTTAGCCAATCACGGATAATGCAAATGAATATAGAAAAAAAGAACCAACAAAAAAGCTAAAAAAATCTCAAAAAGTTTGAAAAATATGAAATTTAAAAATAGTAAAAAAACAAATCGAAAGTCAGAAGCTCAAGTCGAAATGAGCGAAATCTAAATAAGTCGAAAAGGATTAATAATCCAATGGCCATCGGAGTTCCATACGCATGATGTCGATGCATGATTTCCACCCGACAGTGCGATGCAACCGCTTGATCGATCGCACGTGTGCTCCCCGGATGCATTTACTGCACTGCGTCAATAATTGACGGCCAACGACAATTTGTACGTTTTCAAATGTTGATGCTGGGTTTAAGCTGTCGTACGTTTATCCGACATCTGACTCCGCGTGAAGGTTATTTTTACTCTTTACTACCTAGAATAGCATACTTGATCTGGGCCTTTAAGATAAAGAGTTGTTATTTGCCATTGTTTCTTTATCAACGAAACCTTTTTCCATTAATTTGATCCACGTGCATTAATATTTAACAACCTTGCTCATTAAAGTGTGAAGATCTTGTCATGCATTGCGATCTTCTTGGGGCCCACGAACTGGATTCTTAGGCTTCTGAGCCAATCAGAATAGTGCCTGAATCTTCGGATAGTCCACTAGATAGTCTATTTTCCCTTGAGCACATATGGGGTGTTGTTTTGGCTTCTGTTTCTACGCACTTCTCAGACAAGCCACAAAATAATATAAACATCTAACTTCTCAAAATGGCTTCTTTACTCTTTTGCTCACATCTCGTTCCGAGGATAAGACAGTGGTCACAGATACGTCATACACTCCACTCCTCTCGCTCCCGTCTCACGTATGCATCTCTTCCTCATCTTTTCTACCGCCCACCCTCCTTGTAAAAACCATTTCTTTCAGTAACTACTATTTATTTTCAATCAAAAATCATAAGCCGTAGCTAAGGTACTAAATAGCGGATAGCATGGTCATAGTGGATTGGCGACGACGTAGCAAATAGCAGCCAGTTGGCGATATTGTGGACGCTACATTCCAATATCGGTATATAAAAAGCAATCACAATTTTGAATTAAGTCATGTATATATCATGACTTATTAGCACGATAAAATTGCAACTATATCGCAAAAGTTGTGGTGAAGCTATGGAAGATGAGCACCGGTTGACATTGATAGAGCTTCTCAACTATTTACATGATAGTCTAATGACTTATACAAATTTTAAATTTTATTAGCACTGGAACATTGCGCCGGTAGTAGGCTGCAAATAGCAACCGCAAAATTTCAATCCGCTATTTTTGAATGCTACTTCGACTTGGTAGCGTTTGTACCCCGCTACCGCTATTGCGGACACTACCAACGCTATTTAGTACTTTGGCTGTGACCAATACAGACACCCTATAATATAGAAGTAATAATACATTGAATATAGCAGAAAGTCGAAATTATTACACGGCTGTTTATACCACATAATAGTCATACCTGAGGTCAAAATTGACTGTAATTGTACTAATGTACTTGTTCAGAAGATGAAGCTCTATAGCAAATGCAACTTCATCTTGCAGTATTAGAGGTGATTAATCATCAAGGGCTTGACAGAGCTCTTAAGAAAGCAGAAGTACCAGAAAAATGTCGCATGAAAAACGTAAATACTCATCATAGAGTATAGCCTAATAGCCAGTCTGGACAATTCACCAGACAGGTCTCTTCCAAGAGGCACAAGGCCTCGGTGACAACTTCAGTTTCGTCAGGGAAGAAATATCTTTCTAAAGTTACATATTGCAATCTAGGCTCGAGGAACAATCACTTTATATGCAGATTCCATCTGTTGACTCAATCGAATATACAGGATATTCATATACATTGTGCTGATTTCGTGAGCACTTCGAACTTGAAGCAGAAGATACTACAATTTGTTGTGGTACCCATAGTAAAAGCACTATAAGCTAACTACAAAGTATTCAGAGTAGTAATTCCACTTACATGCAACTAAACGGGCATTAATGCAAGCCCTAACTTAACCAGGAATCGCAGCTCAATAGTTCTGGGTCATCTACTACCTAGTGTCTCAAGTATTGGTTGTGCCCCATGCAAACAATCATTTCCAGAGCACTTTAACTGCAGGAAGAAATGGAGCAGGTGCTCCTATCTGAATCTGATTATGCAGTTCTCTAGGCCCAGTGCACAATGCTTAAGTTAATCGTAACCTCGACTGTCGGCTAGTAAGTATATTAGTATTTTCACTTACATGCAACTGAGAACAAGCATTGTTTGTGTGCCAACTACGTACTAGAGCTGTCCCAAGCTCGATACTAGGATACAGCTGAGTCGTAATAATGGATCGATTCTGTATAGTCGCCTTGCTGTTGCCTTGCCCGGCCGATCTCTCTCGCTTGCCCTCTTCCTGCCTCCCGGCAAACTATGGCATAAGAATAACCGAAATTGTTTTTAGGCTGGAGATATGAGAAGAACGGCAGTTGATACTTGACTCTTTGACTGTGTAGTTTTGATTGGTGAAAGTGCTTATGAATTTTTTATTTATTACTTTTTTGAAACATATGTTTGTATGATAGAAGGAATAATACTCATGGCTCAACAATTCCTAGAATCATTTTTACCGGCCACTATATTGGAAGGTGATGTAACGAGTTCCACCAATGGATTTGTGCTGCTATGTGCTATTCCTATGCGCCAATAGAAAGTAAAGGGCCGCGGATCCTTGACTTGCAAGTGCTAAGTCAGAGGTTGCAGTTGCCCCCATCCACCGTCCAAAGCCAACCAATGGTCCTTCTATCACTTCGCATGTTTCCCATCGAACTCGCGTCTTCTTCCTCGATGAGAAAGAAAGCAAACACACACCCTGAAGTTCCAAGAATGGCATATCATCAATTGAAAAACAGAAACGCTAGAAACAACCTATTCAGCAGCCTCTGCAATTGTCATGTAGTGAAGAAAGACCATAGCTTTTTCCCAATTGATTGGTTATGCCTCTCCGAATTGTCGTCATCCTCATCATCCTGTTCAGCCCCAAGCTCACTTCCAGATGGTGTCATAGGCATCGCATCTGGCAATGCATCTTTACCGTCCACAATATCACCATCCTTCTCGCCAGTGCCCTCTGCAGGAGCATGGGCATCACCGGCTTCAGCCTAACATGAAGGGCAAGGTTCCAGTTAGCTCTGGTCCTGGATATGTGCCACACACACTCCGAAAAAAGCATGCACACAACCCAAAGACATGCATCCAAGATAATGAAAGGCTTTCAAAGACAGGGAGTAAAGGCATTAGCATCACATCATTGATACACGATAGCATCATAGCACAGAAAGTAAGGGGTCTTACCTGGGAGAACTCTTGCAATTGGGATGCACCATCAGCTGATTCTGAGGCCCTCTTGCTCTCTGCAGCAGGTTCCTCAACCTTTGAGGTTCCTTCTGTGTCATCAGCAGTAGCTTCTACCATCTGCTTACTTCCTGTCTTCGCAGCTTTCTTTTTGTCGGTTTGAGCTGCTGCTGCCGCATTTGCACTTTTCCACAATACAGCGCAAAAAAATTGATTTACTCCACAGTTCAGTAAACAGAAGGGAAGACGACCCAGAGTAGAAATGAACAAGGGATAAATACAGAAACTTACACTGTAGTGCGCCTGAAATTGTAGCGCTTTTCTCCTGGGGCTTGTGTCACTGTGCCAGCTGTTTGCCGCCTCTTGCGATGCTGCCCTCCAAGTGAAACACTTTCAGAATGTGCTTCACTCTCTCCTTCATCTTGCTCACTAATTGTGGCTCCAGCAAAGCGCCGCTTTCGTGTACCACCCACAGCAACTGGATCTCCCTGACCATTGTTCTTTTCCTCCAAATTCTCACCAAGTATTCCTTTAGCATCTTCAACTACTGCATGAACAGATCGTGTCCTTTTCACACCCCCTCTTGTTCTACCCTTCCTGTTTTGTTGGCGCCGTCCTTCCTTTGATGTTTCAGACTGCAAATCTACCTCAGCGGAAACTGCAGAGTCCTTTTCGTTTTGGTCTACAGAGGGAATAGTTGTGTCAACAGCCATATCATTGGTGCAATCAAATGACTGAGTTCCATGAACATCTATACAGTTATCTGCTACTCCAACAGAAGACTCCATCTGGACATCATCTGCTATATCATGCCTTTCAGATTGTTCATTCTCCCTTGCTCCACTGTCAGATGGGAGATCCTCAGCATCAAAAGAATCATTTGCTACCTGATAGACAGGAGTTGGTTCATAATCTTCATCACTCTGTGATGCTTCCTCTAGTCTTGCACCAAAATTTATACTTTTCTCCGCTTGCTGTTCTGATGAGTGCTCAGCCTTTTTCCTAGGAGAAAACTTGAAAAGCCTCGAACACTTCTGCAACAATGAGAAACGATCACCTGAATTAACAAATGTTCCTGTGCCTTGAGCCAAGGCATCAGTGTTAGGTGAACAATCATCTCCCTCAACAGCCAAACTTGGGTACTCGATATCAGTGCTGCCTTTAAGAGCTAGAGCATCTAAGCCCTCAAAAATAGAAACCCCACAGTTTTTGCACACCTTGTACTTTTCAAACATATCAAAGAGGTTATTCCTGTCCCTGTTGTATGCTTCTCGACGAACTTTCAGACTGTTGCTGAGCGCATGAAGACTATCGATGTCTCTTCTAATATCCGCCTTGTCGGTTTCCAGTTTTTGCCTGTCCTCCACTAGAACTTCTCTTTCCCTCTGCAGCTGTTGCTTCTCCAATATTATCTTCTGAATCTTGGACTCATTCAAATCAATTGCATGTCTTACTTTATTTTCTACAAAATCCATTTTCTTATTTAACTCATTCTCCTTCTCTTCCAGTTCCCTTTCTTTAATTGCTTGTTTCTTCTCCATCTCCATCTCTAGTTCATGCCAATAGAGCTGCAAATTACGCTGAAGATCAGCACGTTCTCTCTTCAGCAATTCCTGAATCTCCATGCGCTGGTGTTGTACATCATCCATCAAAGCTTTTTCCTTGAGTGCAAGGTTCTCCCGCTGCTCCTTATATGTTGCATCCATTTCATCCTCTGTATCCTTCAACCTCTTTTCTTCATTGTCACGCCACCTTTCTAGATTCATCCTTTCATTATTGAGCTTCCTGGCCTCCTCTTGTAGGCGAGCTCTTTTTTCATCAAGCTGTTCCCATTCTTCTTCAAATTTCTGCCGCTGCTTCCTCAAATCTTCAGTTTCCTCGGAGAGAGAGTTGCTTCGCATTCTGTATTCATCTATCTCCTTCTTCAGTTGTGCTGTCAGCATGCTATGATCCCGCCTCTCTTCCTCTGTAACTTTCAAATTGCTTTGCTCTTCTAATATTTTATCCTTTTCAGCTTCTATTGTGGCTTTAATCCTTTCAAGATCCAATTTGTACTTCTCAGCCTGTTTTCTTTCATGGTCCATTTGCAGTTTTTCTTCCAATAGCTTTTTCTCATCATTTTTCAGTGATTCCTCCCGCTTCTTCAGAGCAATCGATTTGGTATCAAGATCATTCTGCCATTCTTCCAATTTTTTATTGCTTTCATTTAATGCTTGCTCAGTTTTTGAAAGTTTATCCTCCCAAGACCTGACATCTTTTTCCCTCAGCACCAAATCGGCTTCTCTCAGTTTAATCTTTTCATCAAAGGATTTCCTCTCACTCTCCAGTTCTAATTCAAAATCTTGTCTTTTGGATTCAAGCTTCGCCTTATGATCCTCAAGAAGCTTCTGAAGCCCCACCTGAAACAGAATTGATTGACGATATCAGATAACTGAAGAGAATGCATGTAACGAAGTACATAATGCATCCAAAATATTCTGAAGATTGATGTTTATAATATTGAACATTTGTAGTTCACAAAATCACAAGAAATGCTATAAGGAATAGCATAGCCTGACATCTGTACGAAAAGCATTGTGGCTGGAAAGTGCCAAGGATAACTCAGGATAGTGGCCAACACAGCCAAGTTGGACCTCACCAGGTTGGAAAGTGGCATTGCACATTAAGAAGAAAACTAAGAGATATAGAACTATAAGTTGCTAAGCATTAAGCAACTGTATATTCTAAAAAAATACAGGGAAAATCTACATCACATAAGATTACAGAAATCTCAAGAGAACAAAAAAGATCAAAGCCACATATTTATTATGCAATCAACTTTACGTCATTACCACAGGGTACCTACTACCTAGGCTAGACCAAAGCTCATGACCACACCAATGTAGCAGTGACATCAAGTGTATCCATTTATCGATAATGGCCAAAATGAACAAAACATAACCTGTTAGTCTATTACACTTACTTTTTCTCTTGCAGTAGTTTTTTCTTCCCTCTCAGCTAATATTTTCTCCCTTTCTTCCAATGTCCTGCGCTTTGAATCAAAATCCTGCAATAGAATAATTAAACAACACAGATATTTTATTTTACTACTAATTATAAATCTGAAATGGGGAGAAAAGAAAAGCCAGTCACTAATCACTGAGTTACCTTTTCTTGTGCATGTAATTCATTTAGTCTTTTGTTAATATCATCCTCTTTGATTTTCAAACTACTTTTAGTGGACTCCGCTGTCTTTTTTGCCTCCTCCAGCTCTTCCTGTTTTATCTTGAAAAGTTTGTCATTCTCGTTTGCCCTCTCCTCTCGATCATTTACAGATCTCTGCAAATCAACAAGTCTGTTTTGACTTTCTTTAAGCTTTTTCTCCCAATCCTGCAGGGATTCCTCCTGCTCCTTTAGTTGCTTCTCTCGTGCCATCCGCCTAGGCATGCCAAAACAATGAATCACAATATAGTCACTTGGATAGCACAATATATAGAGAAAGAAGAAAATGGGCACAGTTGTCATACTCGGTCTCAAAATATAGCTTTTCCTTCTCCAACCTACGTTGACGAGCTTCTACCTCCTCTAAATCCCGGTCAGCTTGTGACTTCTTACGGTTTGCCTCTGCAAGCTTTGCATCTGCAGCATGAAGCTTTCCCTCGATCTCCAAGGATTTTTCCTCCAAACTAGCCTCAAGAGATTGAGCATCAGTTATCTTTTTCTCAGACATAAATTTAACCTCTGCTATCTCTGCACGAATTTCACGTAGTGCCTTTTCGAGCTGCAAATTCAAAAAAAAAACAAGCGATAAGGAAAACTAGAAGGAAACATTTAGGTACATAATCAAAAGGCTTAGTTTCAGGTAAGAGTGCAGATATGATAATTTGAGTAGAAAAGCAAGTGCAGCATAATGCCAGGTACAACAATGCTTTTACTGAACATACACATAATGCTGAATTTGAACAACTTCCAAGAATCACATATTATATACAATATGATATAAAATAATCTATTTGATCCTAAATCATCCACTACTAACGGTATTGCTAGATCAGAATAATGCTGATACACAACAAGAATAAGAAATTATGAGATAGACACCAACATACATCAGCTACACATTGTTTCTCAACACCCAGTGTTTTTCGCATGCTTTCTTCCCGTCTTCCATATTCTGATATAGCATTCAAATGTGCAGCTTGTTCCCGCTTTAAAATCTCCTCTGTCTGTGTCAGCGCTTGGCTGACTTCATCACATTTGGTTGCCCACTCTTTTTTCTCAATCAAGAGCAGCCCCATATTGTACTGATATTCATGTAACTGCAAACATACACACCAAAACGTAGGTAAATAGCTATAACTATTATGGGTATGATCAAACTATAAAAGGGAAGGTTAAAATTCCCCGATAGCGAATACACTTTAATGAGGGAAAAGAAGAAATTGGAAGCAAAATCTAAATTACACAAAGTGCATGACATGGCAAATAAAAGTTACACGTAAGACCTTATACCTTTGCATAAATATTTGCATGCCTATTATTTTAAAATGGCATAGGCAACACCTATTACAGTTCTTTCTACAATGGAGAACCCCAAGGTCACAATTTTCAAATCATTGACCACTAATATGACTAAAAAAGTTTTGAAGGGTACAAGAATAGTCAATCTAGCCCTCTCGGTAGTGCTTTGTTTGACACAGCCTGGCCAAAAAGGCGTGAAAAAACGACTTCTTCCTTGGGCCACATGAAAATTGGATTTCTTTACGAAACATATTTGTTTAATCAATAGCAAATGCTGCAATAGTTCTGATCCCCAAATTTTCCTCGTGCTAATAAAAATTGTCACCAAACCCAATTTTTCAAATGCTTTCTGGATTAAAATGAAGACTTGGTGGCCAACTGGTTTAAATGCTAAACTTCTCACTTTTCAGAGACTGACAACATGTGATGAAAAAAAAATAGTGCATATTGTAATAGTTGACCCTACCAGAGTCCTATTTCAAAATCATGGGAATAAACATGAGTACAGAAACATGTTCACAAATCAGATTCAGAAGTTGTATCAACTGAACAAAAAAGCAAAGATTGAGCCAAACCTCTTGCTCGAGTTGGGCAACCCTCTGCGAAGTTCCTTTCCCCTTGCCGAGGGTCGGCGACGCGGCCGGAGGACCACCACCACTCCGCTGGTTCGCCGGAGCCGGCGTCGACCATCCGGTCCACCCCTTCCCCTGCGGAGTAAACATCACGGCTTCTCGCTCCCAATTCCTTCACGGCGCATCCAAGAAACAAGGCGCCTCTCCCTCCCTGCAATTCCACAAGCCAAAAGAAGCAAACAAATCACCAACCAAGCTCGCTCCGACAAAACCGAAATCACCAAGAAAACCCTAATTATCAAGAAACGCCAGCAAATACGCCCGCTGAGCCGCAAGAAAAGCTCGGCAGTACCAAGAACCAAGAAGCGCCCCGCCTAAAGCTCCCGAATTTGACGACCCCCACCACACACACACACACAAACAGAAACCCTCGAAATCCCAAGAACCCCCAAGAAACAGGCTGCTAGAAAACAGACGGATCTGCGAACAGGGTATTCACCTGGAGGTGCTCTGCTCGCTCCCGGCGGCCGGACAAGCGCGGGGGGTGAGGCCTGGCGCTCGGGGTCTCTCAGTGGTCGGGCTTGGGGGTTCGGGTCGATGCGTCGTGCGGCTGCCGGTCAGATTTTAGGAAAAGGTTGGCGGAGAGAGAGACGGAGCTGCGGTAAATTCACGCGGTCTGGCTAAAAAGCGGTGCTCGCGAGCGGAGCGTGCGGTGCAGCGAATGACCACGATACCCCTGCTGGGTTTGGCGTTCGACGTGTAATCATTTGAGTCCTACTTGGGCTCCTCTGATTGGACTATTATTTGACGGCACTAGCATCCGGTTCAATGTTAGTGTAGCTGACTGACAGGCTGAGGAAGGTGCTAAGTTTGGAATGTACTACCTGTAGTTTCGACACCTGTACGGTCTCATAACAGAGCTTTCATTACTAATTTTTATTATAATATATTATAAAAAATCTATAATAGTCGTATAATAATATTATGAAATTTTTTAGAGATAGATCTAAACATATGCTTTTCATATACTCACTTCAAAATATTTTAAAAAATATCAATATCTAAAGTTTCAAAGTTTGTAAATATTTTTTTATGACCGGAGTTAGTATTACCCGGAAAGGAACTTTATCATTCTTTTATTCTTAATATAGTGCTTTTGACAAATAAACTTTAGGCCAAGATGCAAACAGGTCCTAAGAGTGCAACAAATTTTCATGTTCCAAATAGCAGTATGAATATTTTTTTGTCTTTTTTTGCAAAAGGAGGAGGAGGTTTGAAATTCATGACAAATTATCACAAAGTCCTCCTGTACTATCATAGCAGCCGTCCCCTTGCTTCAAATGATTCCATGTATTGACACTGTATTTTATTTCTGAACACCCAATGGTTTCATGCGGACAAACGTTATAGTCGGGAAAAAAAAATACTCGCGGTATTTTCCAGTGGCATTACCTGCGATGCTTACCCAGCAGCTCGGTCAACTCAAACGCAATAGCAAAGCGGCAACCAAACGCCGATAAACAAGGTGCAATGACTTACGACATGCTTGGTCTACGCCCCAAGTGAGACCACAGTAAACTACGCCGGTGTCACAGTTTTAGGTGCACAACTCGAACCACCGTATAATTTAGAAAAAGACGCTGACAAAAAGCAAGAAACATTGGTTTAATCCCGATATATTTGGAAAATACGTTCGATGTGCAAGGGATTTTGGAGGACGTCTTGCGTATTTTAACTTTGATTGGGCTCACCAAATCCATTTTCTGTTCCCCAAGTAATAAAATGTTGATGTGCCGGACTCAGAGCCCTCTGTCAAACTTATGGAAATAATAATATAGGGAACAATAGCAAATCCATAGACTTTATTGCAATGGAAAAGAGTTTACGATGTGTTCGAATAAAGTGGATATATGTTCGTTAGTATGCCAGTCCTCTAATTTACATCTATCTAAGAAGGTGGCAGTTAATTATGTGATGTGTGTCCAGCACGTTTACTTCTGTGTCTTTATTGTGACGTTAGGGTACTCCTAATAAAATGATGTAAACAATGTCTATCTATAATATGCCAAATAAATCTATCTATAATATGCCAAATAAGTAAAAGATTGATGTGGGGAAGGTAATTAAGGAAGAGAGATGATAGTAGTGTATCATGTAAGGCATTGTCTATTTAAGAGGACAAAAAAAACTAAGTATAAGGATTGGTAAAAAGAAAGAGAGGAGGTGAGAGAAGATAGAATAAATTAATTGAGTAAAGTGACAGCTAGATATTATATATTTAAAATATTATTTTTAGTATTGTGTCTGTACTGGCAGTGCCCTTCGTGTCTTCCTTGTGGCATTTTTGCAGTATGGCTAGGTTTTTTTGGAGTTATGGCTTGACCTTTTATAGTAATTATCTTTCAAACGAATTGTTTTTTTAATGTAGGGTCTATAAATCGATTATAGTAGATACTGTTTTTATTTTATCTATACCGGCTAAAATTATACGTGAATATTTCTTTTTTATTCTCTCTTACGAATAGTTAGAATTCAAAATTTTAAATAAAAATGTAAACTACAGTAACTCAGAGTTTGCCGGGAGGCAGGAAGTTTGCAAGCGAGAGACACTGCCTGGCCTGGCAAGGCAACAGCAAGGCGACTGTAAATAATCGATCCATTACTACGAAAGACCAAAACCGGAGATCGGAAACCGAATCCTCGTCGATGCGTGGGGAAGCGGCGTCAGCAGCAGCAGCCGAAGCGGGGTCCCCGCGCTCGCCGGACCTCCACGACCTCTCCGACGACCCCGACTACGCCGCCGCCGCCGCCTCCAACCACACGGTATGCGCCCGATCCGCCCGTCTATTCGATGCTTCATTTGCTTGCTCCCGAGCGCGATTTGGGGTGCAGCGCGAACGAGTTGTTCGACTGGGCGGCTGATTTCGTCTGGGGGCGGATTTGGGGTTGCTTTACCCCCGTCTGTATTTTCAGTATCAGATACTTTCTGTTGTTTTGGGGAGTGCTCTTGTTCCACGCGTGATCGATTCTGCAGCAGTTGCTCTCCTCTCTCTCTCTCTCTCTCTCTCTCTCTCTCTCTCTCTCTCGTGCTGGAGTGGTTAGGACTTGAAACATTTCTGGAATTAGTTGGGTTCGTTGGGGTGTGCATGTTACGCCGATGCATATAGTCTATGTTTACCCCTTTGGATTGAGCTGATATTTGTCTGGTGATCGAAGGCGATGCGGGGAGATTTGGCGGACAAAGTGTCAGGCGAGGCGGCGAGGGTGGATGTGGTGTACGAGAAGGAGCGTGTGACCATCCACCCGACGCAGTATGGCTCTGGCCGGATCTGCGGGAAGCTGCGCCTCTACTTGCAGCAGGGCTCTTTGTTCCTGGTGAGGTTATACATATCTACACGAGTGGTTGGCTGTTCATACATATATGGTAGGACTAGAACATGTTATAGAACTCATATAGCAAGCAAATTGTCACCATACAACTGCTAGGGTGGCCAATGGGCGATGGCGTTACTACATGGACTACATGTTGGTTGGCTCATACTTTATCTTTGCTTATTATCTGTGCTAATGATCCATAGCATGCTACTATTTCTGCTTGTTGTTTCCATTCTATATTTTCTGACGTATATGTGAAATCAGACTTGGAGAAATGATATATTGAAAATCCAGATGATTATTTCTAGTTGGTACTTGAATATAGCTTTGTTGATGATGCGTGCTACTCCCAAGTTGCTTAATTTTTCTTCTACTTTTGCTTATGTCTTGTTCAATCTGTGCGTCAGAGTTGGGAGCCAAATGAGGGAGTTGATTCTTTCTCAACCAGTTCAGCAACCGTGGAAATAGAAAAATGTAGGAAAATATATTTTTTCTTTAGTTTCAATGATATTTGGCAATTGAAGCATAGCAGTGATGACGCTTGACTCTTTCTTACCTACCTGATTCTATGCAGATAGAAATCTGTACACTATCAAGGCCTTGCCATTAAGTGATGTACGCTTCATCCGTAGGCACACCCCAACATTTGGATTGGAGTACATAATCATTGTTCTGTCATCAGGTGAAATGTTCTAGTTATTTGTCTTCTCTTGTAGTTAGTAATGATTTGTATATTCATGATGATCAGATTAGCTTTCAGGTACTATCTTGTTGACACATAGCATTTATGTTTATGCCAGCTAGATAAAATCATTGAATAAACGTACTGACAGAAAAATTGGAAAAAAGTGGGATCACTTTTATTTATCTAATCTGTTAACTTTTGCAGGCCTGGCTTTTCCTCCATTTTATTTCTACAATGGTGGAATTCGTGAATTGTTTGCAACACTAAAGCAACATGTCTTCATTATCAGGTTTCCTTTTTTGCTCAATGGTTCTAAATACTTGATCTTGTTGTTTCATTGTTTTGTTTATTAATGCCTAAGTTGCTCATCCTAAGAAACAGAAAAGAAAGTTGTTTGGACTAAAAGTAACTGAGAAATGTCTTTGTGGCCTATGGGCAAATTATCCATACAATAAGGCTACCAAGTATATGCATAACTACAATTTCTCAATGGATGTTTTGTTTTCCTTCAATTGGATAGGATAATAATATATCTTAATACCATATGAACCTACATTCAAGGAGATAATTTAGCTGTTGACTAACGTATCTAGAAGAGTTTAATTGTGAATCTTTAGCATCAACTCAGCCTATTGAAAAGAAATTAAGTTGTGAAATATTAAAGCTTCTGACCACCATGATCAAAATCGCAAATACAAAGACTTTTAAATTTTAACTTCTTCATGCAATGTTTGTGGAAGAATATTTTTTCCTTGCACATGTGATTCAAATATTCTCTGTTTCAAGGTTGGATGACGATCCTAATGTATTTCTTGTCAACGACTTTCAAGATCCTCTTCAGGTGTGTTATCCTATTGTAGTTTCTTGTACCAACAAACCATTCTCAACTGATGTTTTGGAGTTTTGTTCTTCTGTTGGTACTTTACTATATAGTACTAAAAAAGATCACTGTGCTCTCGATAGAAAATTTTGTAGTCTCCTTGCTTTCTTCCACTGCAACCACCTTTTGAATCTGTCAAGCTTGCAGTCCAATCTTTCAGTTAAGTTTTACATTGGTTAAAATACCATGCACCTTAATCCGTTTCTTTGGATGCCTTGTAGAAAAGCCTGTCATCTCTGGAGCTTCCAGGGGTTGCCTCTGTAGCAAATGCCATGTCAAGACAGAATTCACTCAGTTTCACTGGTTCAGTTGATGAAGCCAGACATGGGAATGATGCCAAACATGGGGCATCTTCTAGCATGTCCAAATACGGTTCAAAGCAAAAGCACAAATCGAATGATCCAGGTCGTGATCTTTCGATTCAAGTTTTGGAGAAATTCTCATTGGTTACAAAGTTTGCCCGAGATACCACATCAAGCCTCTTTAGGGAAAACCACAGTAGTGGTACTCGTCCTTATGGATGGCAACAACAAGAACATGTTTTGGACAATAGAGCGAGTGATAAGTACAAAGATCACCAAATAACACCAGACAAGGCTTCTTTGCCCTCAGATTCAATAGTGGTAACACATCTTGCGTGAGATTTGTCTTTGTATTCATTTAAGCCTACAAATTGTGGCATTAAACTACAACTTCTTGAAGCAATTGCTTACCAGTTGTGGGCACACCTTTTAATTTTACTGTGATAATTCAGATTTGGCACTAATTTTATATCAGCACTTAGGATCACCAGTTGTCGTCTGGTCTCAGATGCTGTTCAAAGCTTTAACCTGCTTAACCTTCCATGATTATAAACTGTTCATAATTCATTTTGTGTAACACCAGTTTCGCTACTCTTTTGGCAGTCTGATCATTTACCTCTGGTGTGGGGAAAACAAAGAGACCACCCATTAAGTGTTGAAGAGGTATCAATTTCCCAATGTTTGATATATTTTATTCAGTACTTTATTTCACCATCTATATGTTTCCTTAGTCCAATTGATTGATGATGCTTAAAGTCCATGCTGCAGTTATTTTGCTAACATAACAATACTAATTATTACTAGATCTGTAACAGAGTCCACATAATACATCACTTATGTAACTTTACAATGAGATGAGTCCAACATTAGATTTCTGGTGTGTTTGTTAGCATAAAGTATTATGACCCTCAGGACAACCAAATTCTGTGTCAATCTTGAGACCTGTTATACTTAAGTTGGACATATACATTTCCCCAGATTCACCTAGTCTCAGGCTCAGACTCTAGGCACCCTCAGGTACAACTTTAGTTTTAACTTGTGACTTGGATTCCAAAGGAACCATTAATAAGCTCTGCTGCGATTTTATTGGACCTGTTGCCCCGTAAGTTTTAAACTATGCTTTTCCTAGCAAGCGAACTAACATTAGGATCAGATACCTAAACCTTTGATATGAACAGTATGGTTTCTGAAGGCATAAATAGATAGTTATATGGGGTACTATCCCTTTATCCAGTGCAAACCCCAGATATATGATCATGTCGCAAGCTGAGCTGCATGGTGCTGGATACCTTTTCCATTAGTTAAAAGATTGGCTTTACCAAAAGCCAGTCTGGAATTTTTCAGCCGTCAAGAACTGTATGAGGGCCTGTTCTTTTTGGCTGCGGTTTATGGCTTTTGGCTGAAATTTTTGAATTTTGGCTGTTTACAGTACAGATTACGGAGAGATCGATACTCACTTGCGATTTTGGCTGGTACAGATGTTAAGCTTTTAACGTGTACTACGTTTAACTTGTAGGCCGCGTCTTGAAAAAATACTCCGTTTAAAAGTTAGGTACTGTAGCGACTGCCAAAAGTCGGCCGGCTTGTGGCCTGAAGAACAAGCCCTGAGTTTGTACTGAATATCATGTTCTTAGTTTCATGGATCTTCATCGCCAACCATCGAGCAATTATTCCTGTACTGATCATGTTGTCGCTTGTCAGTACCCTTTTCTCTCTCTGAAATCTTTTTTTTGTTGGAAATATCTTTGGACAGTGGAGAGCTTTCTTAGATCCCGAAGGTAGAGTTATGGATTCGAAGGCACTGAGGAAAAAGGTTTTCTATGGGGGAGTTGATCATGTTCTGAGAAAAGAGGTTTTTATACTTAACTACTGATTTGCTATAATCATTCAGCAAGGCATACCTGTACATATATTCTGATATTGAACTTGTAGGTCTGGAAATTCTTGTTGGGGTATCATGAATATGATTCAACATGTGCTGAGAGGGATTCCCTTGCTGCCATAAAACGAGAAGAATATGAAGCCATAAAATCCCAGTGGAAGGTTAGTCAAGGTTTATAAGTTCACTATTCTGCAATTCAGTGTGCCTGAGACTGTTTTTTTTTCTGCATAAGTTATTAGTTCTGGCCGGGACATATTCCCTTGCACTACATTTTAGGTATTATATGATTTATTTTTTATCATATGGTTTTGTTTTAACTCTGAATGGACTTTTTTTAAGATGGAAACTAAGTCATGTATTTTGGGGGTTTGGGCATCAAGGATCACATTGCATTTTCTTGGGCCATTTGAACTTTTTGATCAGCAGCTAGACATTTTTGGACACATTTGCTGCCCATAATGTAGAGCTTGAGTTTCCAGAACCATAGAGACTGTCAGTATGTTTTGTTTTGGCAGGTGTTTTGTGAAATAGATCTACCATATGTGATAACTTGATTGCAAGTCACAGAGTTGACAGTTCTGACTTCTGAGGAAGACAAAACACAAAGTGCCGACTTCTGAGGAAGACTAAACATGTGTGAGGCATTTCTGGTTTTGGAAGGAGTAGGAAAATGGTTGGATATTTAACCTTTGGGCAAAGTTGCTAGCCATGATATTCTCCACTGGCTGGTTCTTTTAAAGCATGTTCCTGTTGCATTAATAGCACTCCACTATGGTTCTTTAAAGCATATTAAGCTCCTTTGTTTTTATTTTTTTTATCATAACAATGCTTTCACATTAGGACATACACCAATCTTCATTTTACATAAGTAATCATGATTCTGCTTATACCATGTGCAGAGTATCTCAGCTACACAAGCTAAAAGGTTCACCAAGTTTAGGGAAAGAAAATGCCTTATTGACAAAGATGTGGTATGAATAAGTTTCCTCTTCCTTTCTGCTGACCACTTCCTGTTTGTAATTCAGCATTATACAATTTTAGCTTACATGTTGATGCTGTATTTTTCCCTATTAAGGTGAGAACAGATAGATCCGTTCCCTACTACGAAGGAGATGACAATGGAAATGTTGTAGTTCTACGTGACATCCTGTTGACATATTCCTTCTATAATTTTGACCTTGGTTATTGTCAGGTAAGTGCGCGTCTTACATATTGACCTTCATCTGCAATCCTCCAACATCATGTAATATTAAAGCTGTCTGTCATTTGAGTGAAAAACATAGTGTCCACAAGCTGTTTTCTACTACTAATCGTAAATTACCTTTGTGTGTGTGTGTGTGCGGGGGGCGATGATGCTTGAAGATATGCTTCATTCTCATGTTTGTTTGAAAGTGCATCAGAGACCCACACTGAATTATTAAGACCCTGATAGATATTCATTCGTTTAGACACTTCTAGTTTTAAATCTACCACTACTAATATTTAAAGAGCTAGACATGCTATCCTAGGATATGTTCACACCTACAAGTGTGGATTTTTCTTGGACATTTGTCTATTTCTGCTGTGTTGACGCATGCAGCAGGTTCACATTGGTAGTTGACACTAACCCAGTAGGCCTTGCTTCTATTAACTTGTTATTCATACATTTTTCTTGACTGATCATTTGGGATGCAAAAGTTGAATGCTAACCCTTACATAGATTTTTTTAATGATGTCCACACTATTTTTGTCTATTGTCTTGGTGGAACCATACTACAATACATGGTGCTCTGTCTTCCAGGGAATGAGTGATTTTTTGGCACCTATACTTTATGTCATGGAAGATGAGTCTGAAACATTTTGGTGCTTTGCTTCTTTGATGGAACGACTAGGAGCCAATTTTAATTGCGATCAGAACGGCATGCATGCTCAACTACTTGCATTATCCAAGGTATGTCTGGACTCTCCATTCATCATGCTAAGTGCTGAGCAGTTAAGCAGTATCATGTTGCTCCTTTTCCACGTTTGTTGTTATGTGATAGTTATTCCAGTTAGGAGTCAATATTAGCACTCAATGGAATATTGTTTAGTTGGCATATCTGGTGCAAATCATGCAAAACCACTTTGCTTTAGGCATATCTAGTGATTGTGTCTTTGTCATTCTATATGGTCAACTCGGTTCCTTTTCCTTTGATTTTGAGCATTGATATTTTGACAAAAAAATTGTATAGCTTGGTACAAAATTTGTTGTTAAAATGCCAAGGAGCTATATATCCTTTGAAGGCTTTAAAGCTCTTAACCATTGTAAGATTTTGTTGCATTACAAAACTCTTTTTATTAATTTTCATCATCAATCCCATGGTATTGTCTTCTAATCCCATGTTATGATTATTCATTATACCACTGTCTGTGATGAATGCCGTTCAGCTTAGTGCTCACAGTAACTTGTTTTAGGAATCTATTAATTTTTAATTTTTATGAATGCAATACTAATTTTGTGTGAATTTTTCTATGTACCTCACAGCTTGTGGAGCTTCTTGATCCTCCGTTGCATAACTATTTTAGGCAGAATGACTGCTTAAACTATTTCTTCTGTTTTCGTTGGGTTCTTATACAATTCAAAAGGTAATATTTTCTCTTTTTTTCTTTTTAAGCTGTACGTGTTTTGCATCGTACGAACTTGAATTTCTTTGAGGTGTCATTTGTTATGCATGTGTCATGAATCAGTTCAGCTTCCATCTTTAACTTCTAGCACTATGTTCTAGGTTCCCTGATATGCTTATGTTGTATATAATTAATTAATTTACTGAAATCTCAATAATGAGTTAACGAAGTTTTTTCCGTAGCTTAAATTTTTGGCTACTAGGAAATATAAAGTCTTTCAAATTTTCTCCAGAAAATGAAGCCATTTCTTGCTTCTAAAAAGTATAAGCTGGGATGACTGTATTACAGTACCTCTCTGTCACTTGCTACTTATATCTGTTGGTACAACCAGTAGCTCAGTACCTTCCTGTTACTCTTGTCAGCCCTCTTACCTGGCAAAGCATTGACCAATGGTGATCAATCATCATGTTAGTTAATTTGAGAGTTTTGAAGCTTACTTTATTTATGAAAAACTTCCTAGGTTTTGCTGGTGCTCAATTGAAACCAGCGAGCTTTTGACTAAGCCCTAGCTGAGTTCAGACCTGGCTTAGTCGTTTGGCAGTTTAGTATATGGTGTACCTGATTTTTGTTTAGTTACCACATGTCTCTGGTAAAGTTGTTTCGTAGTTTACCAGTGGTAACTGGCCTAGAGGAGGAAACGTGAACTGTTTTCTATTATCAGTTTCCTATTCTTTTTAAAATATTTTTGTCGTCTAAAAAAATCTTTTTGGTTGACAAAGATGAATTGTACAAGAAATCAATTTATTCAGTGAACTCCCAAGCAAATTGCTTATAATCGAAGAGAATGTGGCTAGCAGTCACCCGCTCTTTTCTAAATTCTAACTCGCCCCAATTTCTTATGGATTGCAGGGAGTTCAGTTTTGATCAGATCATGGTGTTGTGGGAAGTTTTGTGGACCCATTATTTGGCAGAACACTTCCACCTGTACATGTGCGTGGCAATCTTGAAAAGGTACCGCCAGCGGATAATTGGGGAGCGGATGGACTTCGACACCCTTCTCAAGTTCATCAATGAGCTCAGTGATCAGATAAATCTTGATCGGGTTCTTGAGGATGCCGAGGCATTATGCTCTGTAGCAGGTGATAATGGAGCTGCTTGCATTCCACCTGGAACCCCGCCTTCTATGCCTATCGAGACCGATGGTGGTCTGTATGTACAACAAGACGAGGTCTTGTGAGATATCAGCGGTCACCTTACAGAAAGTATCTTCACAGAAAGCATTGTATTGGTTTTCCGTTCTGTGCTGGGTATGTGGATATATCATAAATGCGATCAGTTGCAAGTTTATACCTGTGGAAGAATGATGAAATCTTACTGTTGTATATATAGTTTGACACTGCCTGTTTGTCACCTCTTCACTGGTGTTCAACTGGCAGGCTTGGGTGGCCTAACCATGTGTTCCTGCTTGCGGGGCCTTGTTATTACTTTCCGCTGTTTACTAGCACTATAAGCCTTCAGGCCCTTTCAAATGAAGTTAAAGATGACAAAGTAACTTTGGTAGTATTTTGCGAGTATGAAACTTTGAGTCCAGCCAAGCTGCACGCTGAATGAATAGTACGAATATTACTTGGTTTGTATGAAAAGTCAAATAGTGTTGTCAAGGGCGATTGGATTGCGCTAGTTCTATGCTGTAGTTTAGCCTGGACAACGAAGTGATGACATGGGCTTCGATTGTTGTTTCACTAGGGCAAGAGCAAAATAAATTTGGTCGTGAAATGCGGCTCGAAAAGTGTGAGACCATATGGAGGTCATCTTATGCTTATGGTGAGTACTTGATGTAACTTATGTTCTGTTGTCATTGTTTGAGTTTGATTTTGTGCCATTTAAACCTCTAGTGAAGTCTGTTGCTAGCGGTTTGACCACCCATAGTGTGGCGGTCTGGCTGATCGTGGTGGCGGTCTGATGGGTGTGCGATAGTGCCGACCTATAGTTGATGGTAACTATTTTTTAAAGAGGTCTGTGTTGTTGCGTTGCGCGAAGGAATTGAGAGTGATCTAATCAGCCTTGTAATGGCGGTTTGATCAAAGTGTTTTGCTGTCTGGCTGACCTTGTCATGGCGGTCTGACCGGCTTGGTGGTCGTGGTCAAATCGGCCCTTGTGCTAAGTTGAGCTGATTTTGGTTGTAAGTCTTAACGGTGTCTATACAAGTGCTAGTTATAGGATGTTCATGCAAGTGTTATTCATACGATGTCCAGCCATGCGCTCACACTAGCTAGACCCGGTTCATGCTTTTGGCCAGAGAAAGAGAATGAAGGGTCAGATCATACTAGCTCTAGTTGATGGTTTTTGATTGTGTCTAATGACTTTTGACTGAAAATAAATAATAGTGACCAAAATAAGTGGGTTTTAAGGGCCTGCTCTTTTCAGCTTTTAAAAGTTGTCTTTCGGTTTTTCTACAGTAACTAGCTTTTAAATGTAGTATCTTTTTAATATATGGTCTACTAGTTAATTTTAGTACATAATGTACCGACTTCATTTATATCGGCAAAAATCGCACGTGAGTTTCTAATACTCTGTAATCTCTCGCATGAATAACCCAAAAGCCACAAGCCGCAGCTAAAAGTCATAAACTTCAGTTAAAAAGAATAGACCCTAAAAGGAGAGTGCAAGCGGTGGGAAAAATGAGGATATATATATATATATATATATATATATATATATATATATATATATATATATATATATATATATATATATATATATATATATATATATATATATATATGAGATGGGAACGAGTGAAGTGGAGGTGCGTGATGTATCTATGACCTCTTATCTTATCTCTGAAGCGAGACGGGAATGAGAGAAGTAAGGAAACTGGTGTCATATTGGCTTATGACCTCGCCAAGTTGAAACCAATATGAATAGGCCCAAAGTTGGCATGGAATGGAATCAATGGACGAAAGAGAAGTGTTAGTAAAAGAAAGGAGAAAAGCGAGAGAAAGGGTAGTTTCATTCTTAACCCCTAATGATGAGGAGTAAGTGGGTTTATTACTTGGGATTTGAGAATATGAAAATGATGAGGTCACTTTCAGTTGTGTCTAGCTTTACGATAAAAAAAATTGTTCAGTTCCCATGGTCTAATGGTCTTGAATAGATTTTACATTTTTAGAGAGGACCATGGTCTTGAATAGTAGTAAAATATTGGTCGTCATAGAAGAGGCTTCAGGTACATGTCTTCGCAACCTGCCAATTTTTTTTCAGATATCATTGATGCAATTTTGGTACTATGCCGTCCCAGATTAAGCCGTGCTGATAATTATTTGTGATACTTGTGAGGTCTAATAATGATAAAGATAAACAAGGACAGAAGAATAGCATATAATATTTTCATTTTAATCATGATTCAGGAATGGGAATCTGCTAATTAAAGGTTCCGTGCGTTAGGTTTGTCACGTGAAAATCTCCATAATTTATTGTTGGTTAATATCTTTCAGTGAATAAACTTCTCTCTAGCTACGCCCAAAAAGATGGGGAAAAAACGATGTATCCTACCATCTGATTTGCTTTGTTATCACAATTCGCGGTTTAGGAGCAATACGAAAGAGTAACTACTATATTAGTTCGAAAGAAAAGAAATGGAGAGAACGAGAGAGAAGGCAATTCAGAGTTTCTTGCTTCTGACACTAGATTGTACATTTCTTAATTGTAAGTAATTTCCCCATTATACACTTGCTCTGAGATACTCTGTAGCGATTCTTAACGGAATATTACAGACCAACGTTATAGCTAGCCGTCAGTAATCATTTTAGTGGGATAATGGAATGTGTGAGTGCATAAAACAGAGGCGAGTTAACCATGAACAGCCCTCACCATTAGATAGATAAACGTTTTAGCAAACGAGATTGGCAGAGACATTAATCTTCACCCCCCCCCCTCTCTCTCTATATATATTAACGGTGCTGAAATTCTCGGGTGAGAGAAAGACCCGATCCAATACTATATATTTTCCAATTAATTAAGCTAAAACATCAGGATTAATTAGTTAATTAATTCACGAATTATCGGTTCGGCGTGTATATCTAGATTTTGAATTACGCTATTTTTCCCCCGGAGTTTGGTTTTTCTGTTGCATTCAACCGACCAACAATCCATACTTTTTATCGAAAACACATACTTCCTAATAAAAAAGCCATGGCGTACGTACTGCATGCTGATGGGTATACTACTACCCCTCTCTAGGGAATGAGGTCCATAGTAGTATCTTTCTTCTGGACGCCACTTCCTTGCTGCACTGCCAGCCTTTTTTCTTTCCTTGCGGTGGCTCATACGTACGAGTCGTCTGCTTTGTTCTCTCACGGGGACGACGACAAATACTCTGTACTCCTAATTTTTAGGAAGAAGATAAACATGCTACTACCCAACTTTCAGACATAGTACATGAGCTGCACCCGTAAGAATACATACTCGGCATGCCGCGTACATACTCCATTCTACATACTCCTCAAGACCCATTATACCCATAGATAGAATCCCTTCATGCACACGATATTCCAACGTACGTCTCTACCAGGTCGACGAGTATCCCGGTATTCCAACTTCCATAGACATGGGTTAGATCCGTGAGTATACGTACTCGGTATGCCGCATGCATACTGCCCAGGACACATGCACACGTAAGTATACATACATACTACCCAACTTCAGACATAGTACATGAGCTGCACCCGTAAGAATACATACTCGGCATGCCGCGTACATACTCCATTCTACATACTCCTCAAGACCCGTCGATCTGAACGTAAGTATATATACATATATACTACCCAGCTTCCAGTTATACATGAGCTGCATGCACCAGGTTTGCACGTCTCTATCCGGTTGGCGTTATTTGAACGTAAGTATACATATATACTACCCAACTTCCAGTTCCAGTTATACATGAGCTACACCACGTTTGCACGCTCTGCAGTTTCAGGGGTACACATTTTGTCTTGCTAAGGCGATTTTAGCTGGCTTTACCGTACGCTCACGATTTTCGAAAAATTTAGCTTTGGTGTATGCTATAAATTTTTAGGCCAAAGCTAACTTCTCTAATGCAACTATACTGATCCGTACTATAGCTCATATTTTGAGCTCATATTTTGAAATCGTTTTTCTTAATACTTTACCTCATGGTTAATTTGAGGGTCATATCTACTTCGTTGTATCTATCTGTTAGCACATTCTTAAAAAAAATCTGAGATGCAAATATGTCATACTATAGCTCATGATTTGATGCGAATTTATTTATTTTTGTAAAACTTCACTGTATGGTTTCAAGGTCAGATCTGTCCTGCTATAAGCCTATGGCCCACAATTTTAAGGCAAACTTTGCTCCCTTTTTTCCCCTAAATTTTTATGCTTCGGACGTCTTGAAAGTAAATGAAAAGTTGATTGAACAATTAATAGTACAGTAACAACCCTGTAGTAAGCAAAGATATTTGCCGACAGTGTAATGTCATTTTGGTGAAAAAAAATACATAGAATCACCCTTCGTCATTGCACCATCATCCCTCCGTGATGGTAATGCTAGTACCGTAGTTCCTGCATATGCCTGCATCGACTTTCACCGGCAGCATCATGCACAATGCCTGAATCACGTACACAATATTTCAGCGTAGCAAGACGGCACGGCAAGATATCCAATGCTACCAGAGGCAGCTTCACAGGGTACTAAAAAATAGCTTCCATTGAATGAGATCAGATTTCGATTACATACAGGGCAATCAATGAAAACAACTATGGCTGACTACTTCAAGTTTGGATCAGCAAATCTGCGGCTTGCTAAAATGGTACTATTTCCAAGCTGCACAAAGCTCTATGCGCTTATAGGAACGACGGGCACAAGGTTAACTCATCTAACTCTGTAGTATGTACAGGGTAACATGGGATACCTATACAGGATGGGGCTACTAGGTCTAAATGTTAGCTGCCACCACTATCTACAAGCATGGACTAGAAAACAGCCACAATTCTTCTCATCCAGCACATGCACGGTGATCAAAGAGTCATGAATCTGATGCATTAACACCATGCAACCTGCTGACTGGAAACATTGCCTTCTCTCCATATCTTTTTAGCAAAAGAAGCATTGCCTTGTCTATCAGCTCTAAGAAGCAATCAAGCTTATGTACTTGCATGTAGCAAGGCCTGATGAATTCCAGCATATTCAGGTCGAAGAGCAGAGCTGCTGCAACATAACTCCCAGCTACAGGTGTAATGCTATAGCAAATATCCTGAAATGGTTATAAGGTCAGTTAGCTCAAATCCTTCATTTTGCATCTGAATTAATGCATGAGCATGTAGCCGTACATGATATAGGCTGTTTGCAGTTTGGAGCACAGTAGCACACTGTAGCATTAGACCCTGCCGTATGAGGTTAACAGTAAGATCCTTTTGGACAATGCAAATAGGAAACAGGAACTTCCTAGACAATGGACAAGAATCAGATACTTACCATTTTTCTGTTCCTCTTGAACCCACAGCTGGACTCTGCATCACTAGGACCCCAAGGAGCCTGGGCCAGCAGCAACCAACGGCAAACACATGGGAATCTCAATCTTGCATTAAACAGCTTCTAGTTTGATTGGTGCTTTTGTAAAAACTGACAAAACAAAAGGTGCTTCCTCCCCAGGATGGATGGTTGTTGGCACAATTGTGTATCCTTTCGGATAAGGCTCCAAGACCAATTCACATGATATTTCTCTTGAATTAACGTAATCTGTTCCACCCACTGATTCATGCATATAGATATTGTAAGCAGCACGACAGCCCCGTGTCTTGAGTATCCTCATTCCAATGTAAAACATGGAAGAATCATGACTAGATTGGTAGTTCCTGAAACCATGTGTCTTTCGAGAGAAACCAACACCCTGGCAAGCAGAAGTTTGTTCAGATCAACATCAGAGTTCTTTCTCCAAGTCTTACATTAACATGCAGGTTGGCACATACCTGTGTAAGGGTAATAAACACATGAACAGGATATAGCGCATCATGTCCTGTTACTCTAAGCCGATACTGAGGATTTTGGTGCCATGAGTCATAATCTTGGCAACCACCTGCACTATAGCCACGCCATTGCCCATGGACAGAGTAGCGCATCTCAGGTGGATAAACACGGCAAACATATATTGACCGAAAGTGAATCTGAAAATCTTGCCAAGACATCCAGAATACCCCATTCTTCGACTGCAATAAGTGTAAGAGATAATGAGAGATAAGGGGGAAGGGTCAAAGCTGTAAATGAAAATGAATTGGAGCTATATTTTGTTTCCTTTTGGTGCAATGCATTAACTTGCAACCCAAAATTGCAGGGGTGGCAATTGACACCACGCAATTTTCACATACTGTTTTTAAATTAAACTCTAGCGTAGTCACTTGAAAGCTTAGGCAAAGAGAGGAGCTAGTAAAAATGGTGCGAAACAATTATATCTTACTAAAAATATATATTGTTTGTGCCGTCAAGATAAAAAGCATCGATGATAACCCTGTGTATTGTGGAATCTAATCATCTATTTAGTTTGATAAAGTCATACAAGCATGTTTCTTTCTGACCACAGGTAGTGCAATACCATCTACCCAACTAAACTGATAGCAAGGAAGAGACAAGTACTTAAGTACCTGCGGAACATGCTTGAGCTTATGCTTTATTCGTTCAGTCCACTCTTGTGACAAATCTGACCATGGTCCGTTCCATTCAACTTCATTTGCCCATGGATTTCTAATTTGGACAAGCTTGTGGCCATCAACTTCTCTTATCTGAAAATACAATATAAATGTGTCTAGCATAAAAGGAACAGAGAAGTGATTATTTGCCAGAAGCTCACACGCTAATGAGAGCAAACCTGCAAAATTGAGTAGGCATGTCCCTGAACAATGCCACTTGATGAAATATGAGCATCAGAGCCAGAAGGACTTCCAGCACCAAGAAGAAAACCTTCTTGTTTAAAATGCAACAACTGAGACCACAATCTTCCACTGGCAAGATCAATCTGCACTTGGGGGCTCCGCATATCAATCTCTTCGCCAGCTCCTCCTGTCAGGTCCACTAGAGCGTCTTGCACAAGCCCACCTTCCAACGCCTCATAAGAGCCATGAAGTTTTGCATAAGCTTTCTCAAGAATGGATACCCAGAGCTCATTTTGTTTTCTACTAGTAGCAAATGCTGGTTTCCCGGGAGACTCGCAGGGGATCCAATCATCAACAACCACGGCCACCCACTCACCCTAGTGAAAATATAATGAAATATAAACTCAGAAAGAGTCAAATTGGTAGAAAATAATGAATAAGCTCTGTTGTTCACAAGATGAGATGAAGACAAATCTTCAGTGTTGATGGAAAACAATGCATAGGCCCTAGAAAAAATATGTTGCATGCACTCTTCACGTGCACTATTTATCTTTCTTTTAGTCCTCTCAACCAGGGTTTGGAAAACCGGCGGTTACCGGCCAGTAACCGGTGGGTACCGGGAAATAAAAAACCGGCCGGATTTTTCCGAAGTGCATTTATATTTGTGAGTCTTTTTTGACTGCGTAATGCACCTCTTGGGTTGGTTTAAACTTTTTTTGTACTAGATTACCTATTGTATGAGCTAAATATGCTTCGAAACATCCCAAATTTAATTTTTTTTCTTGTGTTTCCCTGTTTTTTAGCAGGTTTTCCGGTTTTTTAGCGGTTTCTCCGGTTTTTTGGGCGGTAACCGGCCAGTTTTTCCGGTTACCGGTTTCAAATTCAAATTTCAAAACTTGAAATTTGACCGGGTTTTCCCCGGTTACCGGCCGGGAATCGGTACCGGCCCCCCGCCGGGATTTAGGCCGGTACCGGGTTTTGGAACCTTGCTCTCAACTACTGTTGGAGTTTGATCGTGGAATTTTGCAAGCATATACTACATTGGTAGCAGAACACTAATGAATTATTCACATCTTTTATATGTAACACATGCAGTGCATTATGCACTGCGTGTAATATGGGCAGCAGGGTATGTGATATGATAATAAGGAGGCATTAAAAAAATTGTGCTTTTTGTTAAAATTCTTAGATTTAGGCGAAACACCAATAATCTACGTTATGGACCAATTGGTCTATAATTATATATACATGTAAAAGATATAAGGAAACTATGTGGGACCAAACCCAAACTGTTCCTAATACACAGATACGTTAACATACATGTATATGTACTATATAGATCAAATGGTCCATAGTGGTGTATAGTAAAAGCACAAACAAATTGTAAAAGCGCTCCTGAGTACAAAATGTAAAATCTCACCAAGAAATTGTGGTCTACCAATATGTACTACAAAAGAACAACCCAAGTGAAGGGATATTCATTAAGCAAATGGTTCAGATAATTGAATACCTGAATGCAGAATCTGACAGTGTAAATCCCTTCTTCATTGTACTCGGGAGTGATTATAACTTCAGATATACGGGACATCTCCGTTAAAACTGCAACAGCACTCAGGAACCAGCAGTCTCCCAACCGACCCTGAAAAGAACAGTTGGGCAAATTGGATATTACTTCAACTAATAATATGAAATCACGGTTTAAAATGTCTAGCTCAAATTCCCACTACAAAGAAAGATACCAGACCAGCACACATCAAACACTATATACCTGACACACGTCCGAGGAATTCACAGAACCAGAAAATAAGCATGGCTGCGAACCGATTGATATCTCCTTTGCTATGTCAAAAGGCCTCATCCACTCAGAAACAACCTAAACTCATAAAAAGAGATCAATGGCAAAGACTTAACCAATACTCAGTGCACGAGTGCTAGATATATGCATGTAGACTGTAGAGTACCTGCAATTTTAGAGGAGGGTTCATTGGATCTACAAATAAAGATCGATCGTCTGGAGGAAACTCTTGATCAGTAAAACTACTCTCTCCTTTTGCAATAAGAGCTTCCCTGACAGCCCTTTCGACAGACAGCATACGCTGGTTGACATCCTCCTGTGTCTCAAACCGTGGTTTCCTTGGTCTTCTAGCAAAGGAATCAATGTCAATAGCTACTGCATCACGCACCGGACGTTTCCTACCACTTGAGTATTGCCCATCCCATTCAACATCCTCTTGATCATATAGCTCAAAATTTGCTTCTTCACTTTCCCAGTCATCTACCTGAATGACAACACAGTAAATAAGAAAATCACATTTGTAGTTTCATATTACTTCAAATTCATGACATCACAAAGAGTTAGAAATAAGAAATTGCTTGATAGAAGCAAGAACCTACCCTTGCAGAATAACTTCCATGCCAAGCATCTTCAGCTGCAAGGTCAAACAAGCCATACTCGGCAGGACACATGGCTGTATGTAATACAGCAACCTCATCTTCAGTCAGGCATCTTCCCCATAAGAAAGCATCCATGATCTGCATCTTTGAGTCTGAACCTTCGCTGTCTGACCTACCAAAGGCATCCAAGTCTGTGGGTGGCCTAGCACCAACCCAAATATCTGTCCCAGGTTCCCAAATGCCATTATTTCTAGGCAATGGCAACCCATTCTGACATCCATCACAAACCCCATCTATGAAAGAAGTTGCTTCACCTAGGTCGGCATCTATAGTCAGAGTGACAAGATGCCACCTGCAAATTCACATTGGCAACTATCAGATATTCACAGAAAAAGAAAGAAGGGGGGGAAAACTTGCATCAAAATCGAACTAAAGCTTTTCAGTGGGGCTCTCCCCTACTGTTTTCATTTTTAAATAACTAACTAAAGCAACGCCATATAGGACCAGCCGCTGATGTAGCAGAAGTGAACAGGTCAGAACGCAAAAAATTGTCGGTATTGACACATGTTCATCAAAAACATCCTTTATATACAACATACAAGAAAAACCACAGAAATAAGCAACATAGTAACAGATAGCAAATGTTCATCAGGCACTGCAGTTGACAAGGAAAAGCTGAACAGGTTAGCCGCTTTTGATTTCCTTTTTTCCTTTCGTTACAAAATACAACAGTTGTGAGCAGCTGGTACCTGCCATCTGCAATACTTGATGCACCAATATTCCATTCTTTAGCAACAGTAGTCATCCTTTCGCCCTTAGTCACTAACCGAAGGCCAACTTGTCCAGCTTCCATTCCCTGTTCCGACCCTGCCACCAAGATTTCCCAGCAAACCTTCTTTTGGAATTCGGTTCCAAAAAGACAGACTGGACCAGATACCGGTTGAACCATTACTGCAATGGAGAGGCTAACTTTCTGGCTTTGACAAAGACACAAGTCAAGCTCTCCACAATGACGGCTGGTACTCCTTGGTTCATCATCAAGTACGCATACAGTGCCTGGAATGCCAGTCTGTTCGACAGTTCATAACAATGTCAGAGATCTAAATAGTATCAGCAAGAACAGTAACTATAGGAAATGTGCATATAACATGTGCTACTAGAGTTAGAAACAAAAGAAAACTTTCCAGGTTCAGATTATGTAACTTAAATTGCTCCATGAAATTGATGCGGCCAGGTAACCAGCCTCAAGGTGAACCACAAAACAGACAATAAACTCAGAAAGGATGACTACGCCCAATTCATGCACCCAAAAACTACATTTTTCAGCTATATCATCATAGAAGCTGTGCTTTAGAAGTTGACAGATATAAGTATTATGGGAACAGAACCTGCTCTGCTCGCCGAGCCAATTGTGCCTTTCGTATGTGACGAGCTATTGACGAGACCCTATCCCTTGCAAAAGAATCTTCCAGAGCAGAGTCACCACCCACAGCTCTGACAGCTGCCGCCATGGCCACAGCATCCCTACTTCCAGCATTAGGAATAGAAGACAGCAGCGACATTTCAAGCTCCTTCCATTTACGTTCCTCTCTCTCCAGCAATGCCTTCCTTCTTTCCTTTCCCTTCCCTTCTTCCTCTCGCCTTTGCATCAAAACCTCCTCTTCCATTTCTTTTTCCCTTATGTAGCTAAAGACACAAATAAGAGCAAAATTGAGATAATGAGCCCATGAGTTTCAGGGAGCTCTACATACAACCATCGTATAATTAAAAAGCACTATAAATTACCTTTCTTGAATGAGTTCGAATTGCCTCCGATCTTCAGGCATCCATTTCTTAATTTCTTTGGCACTTAAGTCAGAAAGACCTATGCTGTCCAGAAAAAGTCTAAGACGAACTTCATCCTGAAACAAAATAGGAATACAAAGCGTTAACAATGCTAATGAATCGAGGGGGAGACAAGAATGATAAAGGAACCAAGTTTATACCTGTATTTGTTCAGCTTTGGCAGTCAAGCCAAGCAACAGAAGCAAGTAACCGCCAAATTTGTCCCACATATACACCCATTCAGTATCAATTGCTTCTTCTAAAGCCAAAATCCGTGCATGGGCACACATATTCCTGCGATAATCGACACATGCTGGGGACCCAGGGCAAATCATTAAACAATTTTTTACTCCACAAAAGAAAGATCCTGCAGTGATTTCTTCGTTTCTCAAACGATCTCTCAGCTTCATAACATCAGCCCTAGGAAGCACAAAGTTCCCAGCCCTATCCAATGTAATAGCAGGATCTCCAACCAAAAGAGCAGCAGAACTTGCAGACCTCTGAGGGGCTGAGTAAGTCCCAGATATAGCATTTCTTGTCTGCGTAGTACACAAAACATTGTATCAACAATATTTTTTGACGGGAAACAGTAGGAGAGGCTCCTACTGAACTATATTAACAAATAATAATGTACAAAAAGAGAGAGAGCGCGAGAAAAGGAAGGAGAAGAAACAAAAAACAGGAAGAAAATAGTACAAAATCAGATAGAGCTAATCCAAGCGGTAAGAATAGGGTGGGTGGCCGGCTTGACTCTAAGAAGCAGCAAAGAAGCGTCCAATCTGAGCCGAGCAAGCCAATCTGTGAGATTGTGACACTGTTGTTGGAAGAAAAGCTCATTCCGTATTTTCCAAATTATCCAAGCTACCAGGATGAACTTCTCCATGAAGATCTGCCCTGTGAAAGCTGATTTTGTACTAAGAACTCTCGTTGGGGTGTCCGGGTCAAGGTCCCACTGAAACCCAATTGCATTCCAACATTGCAAGGAGAAGGAACACTCAACGAAGAGATGGTTGATGGTCTCGACGATTTGGGCATCACAAAGAACACAATGTAGATTACCATCAGTGTTGAAATTCTTCCATCTTAGCATATCCTTAGTGTTGAGTCTTTCTTTTAGAAGGAGCCACGCAAAAACCTTGTGCTTCATGAGGCATCTATTCTTCCAGATGAGCAGATAGAAACTAATGAAGCGCTGCTGAAATAAATTTAAATACGATGCCATCTCGGAAACATTAATGTACTTCCCACGGTTCACAAGTAGGAGAGGTATAAGATAGAACTTAGATGCACTAGATTAAGCGCAAAAATGCTGATAGCTCTCAGCATTAGATGCTAATGAAAAAGAAAACTAGAAAAGCTGGTTGAAACTGGTTTAACAGAAGTATGCACAGAAAAACTACATTAACCAATTTAAAATCAGGGATTTGTTGAGTATTTTAATGATACAAATATACAATAGACTTACTTTGTTAGCAGACCGTGACATTGCTTGCACAACTGTATCCTTGCTGAGAAAATGAATTGCATCCTCCATCATCTGATTCAAATTTCAAAAAGATTATTGCTTGAAATCTACAGATGAAAAAGGGAGCAAGAACAAAGAATGTTCAGTTGAATAAAGCCTGCTGATTTTAGCTGCACAAAAGTACCAACCTTAAGAGTCAGGCATGGTCGAGAAACAGCAAAGCTGAAGGCAATTACGAGAGTAATAGCAGAAATAGCAGCCCCAACAAATGGAGGATTCATTATTAGACTAGCAATAACACCCCAAACTTCAGTTGCCAATGCAATCCCATACAAGATAAGGAAGGCATAGCTGTAAAGAGAATGATGTTAGGGTATTTTCTCAGCTGACAAAAGCACTTTTAGGATAGGACAGAACAGAAACAAAGAAGAAATTATGACCAATCCTGAACACAAGAAAGATACGTGAATAGGTAGAATTGGAAAGGCAGTTTCCATACCTAACATTTTTAGCAGAGTCTGCATGAGCATCATAAACATATACAGGTAATACCCTTGGTGAATACACAACAATTGGTGGCGATAGAAGGACCTGCGAAGAGTACATTCATTCAGTGTTACAAGATAATCAGCAAACGTCAAAAGTAGCATCTGATGGCTAACAGTTATCTCAACATATATCAAACTTACAGTCAATGCCCTTCCTGTGAGAAGAAACAGAAATGAGAAATAACCAATAGATGCTCCAACAAAAGGCTTCCCTGCAAAAATCGTAAGCTAATTCAAGTTATGTGTATGTGATATGAGTAGATGACAACAGTACCTCAAATCGATAAAAATAGTGAAAACAGGTTGAAAGACATCTAAGGAAGAGCATGCATTCACCCTGAAATAAACCCATCAGGAAGGCAGCCAATGCGAGGAGAAAAGCAAGGGAACAAACGAGTAACATCTGTGTCCTTGTTAAATAGAAGTTGTTAGATGTCCAGTAGTGAATGACCCCAATAGCAAATACAAGGAACAGGATGACTAGGAGGCACGCAACTCCAACCTGTATAAAGATAGACAGGTCAATTATACTCTGTTCTAACCCAGATGAATTGATATTAATATGAAGTTATTTTAAATATTTGGGGTCACAAAAACTTTACTTACAGTCCAAGGTCTAATTGTGATAATAACTGCTGATATCGCACCGAGCAATAGCATCATTCCCATGCCAACAAAAAGGTAAACTCCACGAGAGATCTTCCAATCATCATCCTTCCTGAAATTATTTGCAATTTCATCTCAGCAAAGCAGAAATTCGAGTGGAAATGATAAATGCTAAAGATTCTTTATACCATTTGTACAGCCCAGTGAACAGTGAAAACATTGCAGGAATGCAAATTAAGGGAAGTAAGGCTGCCAGGAAATCAGCCTTCAGAGGAACCCCATCCTCTCGTGAATTTACCACTCCCCAATAGGAAGCACCGCAAAAGGATACAAGAACAGCTACAGAAAGTCACAACTCAGGAGTCAGTTATCTGAAAGTGTAAGGTGTTCCGTTCAATATCCAATGAGAACTTTGAGAAAAGATCAGGTAGGACGTACTTGCAAAAAGGCCAACACATATAGCCGATGAAGGCGAAAATCGGTATGTGGCAAACCAAGCAACAATAGGTATCAACCCCGTGGCAAGCACAGCAATTGTTGAAGATAATGCCCATCCAAGATACATCGACGTTGCATAGGGAGAATAGAAACTCTTTTTATCAGCATCCCATCCCTTGTAGCCTAAAGCATCCAAAGGCTTCGCTGATACTATTGCACCAAGGCCAATAACTGATGCAGTAAAAACAGTTATGCTGATTGCAAAGAGAGCCCGCTGACAACAAAAGGCCAATGATGAGCAAAATGACATAATTTTAATGGCCATTGTTGGAAGGTTGAAATGCATTCCAAAATCCAAACTATCTATAACAATATTAGAAAAGTGGAATAAACAAAAATATGTGCAATAAAATTGGGAGAAAAAGATGTTCATATTTGGACATGCTACACCCAACTTGTTTAGGACAAAAGGCTTTGTTGTTGTTGTTGCTGCTGTTATTTGGACATGCTACAAAACATGGTGCACTTGTGCTGATAAGACAAGCACAATATGGAGAGAACCGATTCCCAGTAAACACATTTAGGCATCCATCCAGCTCTTGGCTCTTGCTAATGGTATTGTTCACATACGACACATATACGAGACTGGATCACAGTTTGGCATACCTTATAACTATGAAAAGAACTTATATAGATGAAAACTGCATATTGCTTATTTAATATATATAAATGAAAAAAAGTGCCTATTGCTAACTTTACAAAGAACTGAATAACAAACCTCTTTCTTCCCTGGAGCTTGACGAATATTTTCACGGCTATCAAGCTCCCCTCCCGGAATCCAGAAACGGTAGCCGTTACGCATCCATATAGGAATAGCAAATGAGAGGCAAGCCACCATGAGTGGGACCGTGAGAGACAAACCCAATATAACTGATGACTTGCTGCAGAATTGCATAGGTAATTTTCAGACCAAAAACATGATACATTTCACCAATGAAATGTATAAATTGAATGTAGACATCCAGTTGCTCCAGACATCATATGTAAAACAGGTATAGACAGAAGATGATTTGAATTATTGAATATGTAAAGCCAGCACCCATTATCCATTTAAAAATAGCAATCAACCTAAAGCTTTAAATCTTACACATGCTTCCAAAAATAAAAAATAGTTGATCAATCAGAAAGTGAAACTATCATAAACCAGTCTGGAGGCTAAGACAAGCCAAAACCTACAGCAGTGACACCATCATTAGACATTCTTAAGGTTATATGCGTGCTAGTCTAGTGTATAGTCCATTATGATCCCAGCGAGACACATAGCATGGCATGAACAGTGCACGGTACTGTAGCCGTGAACAGTACACGTACTGTAGCACGGGATTAAGAATTGCTAGATGCATATCTTCATATTAGGAATAATTAAATGCATAGCTTCATATTAGGAATAGATAGATGCTGTATGATATAATCTTTAGTTGATTAGTTGCATTAGATCGTGTTAGTTTCCATATTGTTAGGGCTAACCTCATCTATATAAAGAGAAGAGCCGCATCATTCATAATCAAGCAATGAATAAACAAAGATTCTCCAAATAACCCTCAGAACCTCTCTACCTCATCAGGAAAGAGCACTGTTGGCGGTTAGATGAGGGCAAATGCCATATCCATGGTCTTCGGATCCGTACCCAGCCACCGACCACAACATTTGGTATCAGAGTCAACTGCTGCTCCGCCATCCATGGCAAGCAGCAGGGGTTTCGATCCCATGAAGGCCCGAGCTTCATGATTTCATTACTTAGGGCTTCCGACCTTCGTCGGCAAAGAAGATCCGCAACCTTAGTTGAATCGCTTTGAGCAATTCTTCAAGGAGCAACAGACGATGAAGGAAGAGAAGGGTTGGTTGGCATCGCACCACCTGACGAGGAATGCCACCCTGTGGTACCGACAGCTGGAGTGTGCATCGGATTGCAGACATGGCCAAGTTTTGTTAAACACGTCAACCTCTGTTTCACCATCACCATCGTGCCGTCACCACCCACAGTCAAGCCTCCACCAAGCCAACTACCACAGCTTCCGATGCTGAGTTATCCTCCATCGAGATCTGCGCCAACTTGATAGCCTTGATGAAAGAGTTCATGACCAAGATGAAGGAGAAAGTGCAGTATGTTGTTGCGGTTTGAGTCGTCATCGCCGTCGGTTGTGACCATACCGAAGATGGAGGAGCAACAAGAGGCGACGCATGCCACTGCAATGGCGGCACTGCCATCACCGTCCTCATCGCCGTCATCAGCGTTGGTCCTACTACCGCCTTCACCAACGACAACTACTCTTCAGGTTTCGCTATCCTTGGCTGAACCTTTGGTGCCTTTGCAAAGAAGGAAGGTTACCGCTGTCCAGCGGCGGTCTTCTCCATGTGTCCGACTGACGTTGTGCCTTCGAAGATGCGGAGCGCAACGGCTTCACGTGGGAGTCAGTGACATCGTCGCACCTCTCCCAATCGTTGCATCTCGGGGCAAGAAGGATGCTGCTGCCCTACGGCGTTTGCCCTTACCGCTGGCGACTCCTGCAACATCAGCCAACGCTAGAGGGTTGGTATCCTCGCTGTTGTGCAACAGGGCCTCGCTGATCATCTTTCACACCGCACGACGTCATCATTATGCCCTTTCATCGACGCGGGGTTACAAAGGACTTCAACTATGGCCGCCACCTGACAGCTCGAGGACGAGCTGTCTCGCCGTGAGGGGTGTAATGTTATGGAATATGATCCCAACGAGACATGCAACATGGCGTGAACAGTGCGAGGTACTGCAGACGTGAATAGTATGCAGTACTGTAGCGCGGGATTAGGAATAGTTAGATGCATATCTTCGTATTAGGAATAATTAAATGCATAGCTTCATATTAGGAATAGATAGATGCGGTATGATATTACCTTTAGCTGATTGGTTGTATTAGATTGTGTTAGTTTCCATATTGTTAGGGCTAACCTCATCTATATAAAGAGAGGAGTCGCACCATTCATAATCAAGTAATGAATAAACAAATGTTCTCCAAATAAGCCTCAGAGCCTCTCTGCCTAATCAGGGAAGAGCCCTGCTCGCGGTTAGATGAGGGCGAGTGCCCTATCCCCGGTCTTCGGATCCGTACCCAACCACCGACCACAACACATATTGCCTTTCCCTCGAGACATTTCTTGTAACTCTATATATTAGGCCATTGGGCACTTGGAAAGTTGGAATACAACAGTCAACTCCCTATTTTCCAAACATACTTTAGGACAAAGCACCTTAAAGTATAATTTTGTGGAAAGACCCAGTTTTGAACACGAAAGTAAAGAGCCAGTTTTGAACAAGTATCATGCCACCTAAAATGAACTGATCATGTAACAGGTAACTAGCTGTACTGTGATCTGTATCCACTGCTGAAATTAACTTTAAGAATCTAAATAGATAGGTCCCTTCGTTTGCCAACTGAAAAATGACACATAATCACGTTTTCACTAATAAACACACCAATCCATTCCACAAACATAAAGTCCTATAAGTTCAAAAAATATATAATAAGTCTCATGTATACATGATTCTCCTGTACATAAGCCAGATGGGGTTGCAATAAAAAGATATGCAAAGAATATATAAAATAATAAAATACAATAAGATATTAGAATTTAAAAGCATATACAAAAGTACAAACAAATGGTTATGACTAGCATGCTGTACATATTTCATCTGATGCCCATGTGAAAATCTTTAGTCAAATAAACAAGGCACCAAAACAGGCATGGAAAACTAATGAGTAGTATTCACATATAGTTAAAGTTATAATAGTAAGTAGTAACTGATGTTTCAACTTTCAAATATTAAGCGGCGTACCTCAAGAAAGAGAGAAGTAAACCAACACATGTACTGAGCAGCCATGCAATGAAGACATACTGAAGATAGGGAAAAGAAAGGCAAGTCACTTTAGCTGAGAATCCAGTAAAATTTGCAGTAATATAACAGCGTATTCAATATAATATAAAGCATATATAACACATCAAAACAGGTTTTACAGACGAGAGTTAGATGCACTGAAGCATATCTAGGAAAGATACTCATGGTTATCTTAGAGGCACACACATGTAAAGGTATTACTAAATTCTTGTACAATAAGAATTTTCCATTTGCCACTAGCATCATATTCATTTTGCATTACATAGCATTTGGCTCACAGTAAATGTTCAAACAGAAACAATACAAAGCACTTGTTCTGACATGGTACAAAAATCAATCTTGTATTAATATGATAATTTTATCCTGACATGGCATGATCATTGGAAAACAATGAAAAATTATGTACTGTTCTATATCACCTTCCGGGGTTTGGATGTCATCATCATCTCTTCTGCACGCAAGGACCAAATGAATGCCATAATGGAGCAGACAACTGGTGATAGAAGCAGTATCGAGAAACCAAACTCAAACTGCCAATTTAAGGAAAAGCAATCACACTCTTAATCAAAAATTCAAAATTAAAATCAACCTTTCAAAGGTATTATAGTGTCTCTGCAACAAAAATTACCTGTTCATGTGTTGCATTTATCACCTTTATGGGCTCTGGTTGATGGACAGCGACAGTAACTGTCTCTATAATGAATATTAGGGTAAAAACAACAAAGGCTCGTATTGGAGTACCAGCTACTTGATGGAATATCAGCCTTGAAAGGTTCAGCCAATTTTCTAGCCCACTTCTCCTAAGTTCTTCTGACAGAGAGATCTGGTTTGCAATAGTTGTATCCAATCTATCTGAATCAGTAGCAGTAACATCTACATCATCTTGATGCTCTCTGTCTGCATCTAAGCTGCTTCTCTGTAGCAAAGCTAAAATCTGTGGATCCATAACCTTATCTTTCAACATGTACGAAAATTTTGGATCCAGGCCTTTATCCTGAAGAAGATTAGCCAGTTCTACATCTCCAAGTCCACCATTCCTTTTTAGCATAGATGTGATCCTTGGGTCATTCAGTCTGTCCTGGAAAATTGTAGCCAAGTTCAAATCCAATAGTTGCTGATTACCCGAGGCAGTAGCTGATCCACTAGATCCACAGCCTTGACTTTCCAAACCGCTACTAGAACAAACAACAAGTAAAGCAGTGGGATCCCCATGCCTATCTGCTGAAACTATGGTAGTTTCAGAGTCTTGGACAGCAGAAAGGCAAGAATTACTGCGATGGGCTAAACTTGCACGTCCACTATCTATGTTCTTGTCAGAGCTCCGGCCTTCTTGACAACTATTGGATCGATCAAAAGGAGCATTGTTCCAACTGACACCATCGCTTTGTGAATTGCTTCTGTACATAGAATCAATCGCATTGCCATGTTGACCTGCTTCAACACTACCACTACTACGCTTCACACTAGATCCACAACCTTCTGATGAATTTGAAGAACTATTTTGTCCCTTTCTTCGAAATCCTTCTCGTAGCTTTATCACCGTGCTTCTTAACGCATCTATCCTTGCAACTGAGGGGTTTGAAATAGAAAGCCAGCAAGAGACAGCAGCAGCTAAAAGCACAGATGCTACAAAAGCATAACTGATGCAATGTCCAAGGTACCTAATGTAACACCATAGTTAGCAAATAGGAAAAAGCACTAGTTCTTAGATATGTTCCAACTATAAAAGCACAAAGATGAATACAAACCAGTAATGCACCCCAAAGCATATAAGAAAAACCCTTGATGTTCCAGCCACACATAATGCTAGTGTCCGACTTTTAAGAAGTTCAAACCTAAATGAACACAAACCCAAATTCCAGTCTGTGCAAAAGAAAATAAGATGTCAAAGAACAAGATACAGAGTACAACAACCAATGGTACAATTTAAAAACATTACCAAGGATCACTACTGCAACTGAAGTTAAAGCACCCAACCAACGTGCTTCTTTTGAGGTCAGACCATACAAGATGGAATAGACAACAAGCACCACCAGTGAGCAAAGATAGAGAAGCCCTAGATGCAAGATCCTGTATTTTCAAGGAATGAACATCTTATCAAAATTGCAAGAAAAGATAGATAGATTATCCAAAGCAACAACATAGAACTTATTTAAGTTGGCAGCACAATCAAATTAGTCATAGATATTTGAGTGGTCCTGTATATTTAATAAAGGGGGAAAAGGTGGACTCACCTGCTGGATTTTGTCATGTATAACTCACTAGGGTCTGGAGGATCAGGTGAGCATGACACAGGGGCCACTTCAACACAATCAGAATATGCATACTTGTACGACCTCCGCACATATTCATCAACATCGAATCGACTTCCTGTACATCAAATGTATGAACAACAGAAGTTTCCCGAATTTCCGTATTACTGAGTTATAAGAGATTCTCAACTAAAAGTGAAGAAGAATAGCTTTACCATTAAACAGTATTTTACATATAAAGAGCATATTGATGGCCAATGATATTGCAGATACCCCAAAGAAGAACCCAGATGGGGAATTGAGCTCAGAAGCACTAGCACCAGCTGTAACATAAACAGCACAAAATTCATAGGAACACAGTAGACCTACTGCCAAGAGGAGAAGATAAGCAACAGCCTCTGCACCAAACAATCCATTTGTTAATATCGTTAAGAGATCAACAAAGAATCAGCATGCCAGCTCATTAAAGAACAACGAGATAATAGAGTGATCCAATTTAAAAGAAACAGCACATACAAAACAAAGTGAAGAAAGAGTTGGAACAACTATTGAAAACCCTGCAAAAATGCATTCTGCTGATAACTCTTTTTAGAGGAGACTGCTGATAACATTTGAACCCCCACAGGACTTTAAAACTTTTCCCTTTATGCATGTCTTGATGTTTTATCCATACATTTGGTTATGATAATCTAACAAATCAATGTGACCATCTTTTATTTCACTGAACATGTTTTGCAACAATTTCTTTGGTATTCTGATTTTCTAATGAGACTGACCATGTCCTGCCTCAAGAATTTTTTATATTGCTAACATGAGGAACATCTTCACGCAAATTTGACACAGAACATCATGTCAAATTTATGGGGTCAAGTAACATTTAATGTTTATAGCCAGGAGTCAGCAGGGTTGATTCTGTGTTCTAGAGAGAGAAAGGTCATGTCCCCCCAGAAGTCTCATGGATTTCAAAAGCATCAATGCGCACACAAGATGACAACTCAGAAAAAGAAAGGGCAGACAGACAGCATCTTCCTGTAGTTTCGTTACTCCTCGAATTAAGTCAGAAGCTTGTATGACATGGACTAACACATTTCACTAGCAAGACACGCATTAAGGACAAAATACATAAACTGTAATCTACCAAAGAAAAGTGATAAATACATCTGCTAGTAAAGCATCACCCTGAGAGAATGGCAGGACGATTGCAATCAATAGAAGATAATACAAATGGACAAAGTAGATTTCCAAGAATAGCAGAAAAATCATAGACAAAAACCACTTATCAGAGTATCAAATTCAATCAATCCATGACCCATGGGTTACGTATGGAAATAAGATACTAGAGAACTAAATGCAAGTTATAAAATCAAGACAAAGAATAGAGAACATACTTGAGCTTTGCCATTGCGTTCTCCACCAGAGCATTATAGAGTAGAATGACAGCAGCAAAGCTACGCCAGCCATTATAACAGCTAAACCAACTATGTTCCTTTCCAGAAGAGCAATAAGGATGGTTCCCCATATTATCAGAACTGTTACAGGGGAAATGACGACAAGCCATGCAAAAAGAGTCAAAAAGCTGCACAGTGTGCTTAGTTGACGTCCTTGTGCATATGCTGGCCATTTCCTTGCATATATCCAACTGAATAACAAAATAAAGTGGAAAAGGTTAACATGTAAATGAGACAAATGAAAATGAGAGAACCTAGTAGTCAATGCATCATGAACACAATGAGCATAAATAAAGATGCATATTTGCCAGGCCACTACTTCTAATAAACACAAAATCAGACAGAACTACAAAATCATATTCCATATATGAACAGCAGGCTTAAAGTAACCAGAAAGTGTTAGTGTGACAGTAAATAATTTCATGTGTTAAGCGTGTTACTGCTACCAACCCTACCTACTTTGCTGAACATGCAGTATGAGCAAAATGCATTTTATTGGTTGAAATTTCTACAAATGCAGCAACCAATCTACTACTAGCATACTGCTACAAAGATGGACCTCGTGCACAAAACTATTAGAAAGCACAAAAGGTAACATAGTACAAACAACATGACAAAAAAAAAGGTTTTCTGCTTTACCTATGATGAATTTGATGAGGCTGGTGCATTGAACGTTAAATCAATCATGATATTCAAGAAAAAACGTGTATAATTTCAATAGGAAACAATAGAGTCCACAATAAGCAATAAACACAGCAGGATATTGGCTAAGCCCAGTTAAGAAACATACAAATGCTAGATGCTAATAAAAGATTGGCATACTCAATCTCCAGCATACCTATATAACCTCCATGGCCTCCAATTCACAGCCCATAGGACCCAAAAGCTGAGAGGGCCAAGGACAGCGAAGAGGAACCCGCAGATGCTGCATATCAAAACAACCCCGCGGTGTTCCTCCTCTTCCATCCTCCCCCTCTGCAATCACCTTCTGAAAGCTGAAATCATGGATACAAGCTCAAAGAAACCTGTCAAAAAAGTAGAACATAATAAATCCAAATGTTTATATGACCAAAAATAGTGTCACTCAATTATACAGGTCGGGGTTTACTATCCACTAGAAGAAGACACTCCAAGAAGCCCAAACCATATGGTAATATTTTTTACTCACCATACTGGCCTGCGCTAGCCCAGTTGCCATATACATTGCATCGGATGTTATGTAATTACCAAACACAACATCACAGCCTCAAAGTCCCAATATGGACATGACTTTGGGGTCTCATCACCAAACCAGAAAAGCATCAAGAAAGGGAAAAACTATAATTCAATCCAATCTTAATGAAATCCATTACATAACAGCTAACATAAGAGGCACTACTCAAAAAATAATGTTCATTCCAAGAAAATATTGCACCTATATCACCACCACTATGGACCCGTGAGAACTCCAATGAACAGTATGAACGATCAATTGTGAGCCTCCAACTGGGTAAAGACTAAGCCCAATTTCAGCCTTTATGTGAACAACACTACAAGAATTACAGGGTCACAGAACCAACAAGCTGATCAGTAAGCACCAGCCCACAGACTACTAAATTTAATTTCTACACCGAATCTCCCTAATAACCCCAACCAAGACTCACTCCCTAAAATTTATTGAAGCACCTCCAGTTCAATAGTCGACCAAAATTTTTCCATGACCATAGAAAATTTACCAAGATCAGATCGTTTAGCCTAAATCGCCAAGAACTAAACTACAAGAACAATTAATATCACTAGATGCATCATTTATCTTCGGCAATAATGAAGTCCCAGCACACAAAAATAGAACCATACATCTTGAAGCTTTGAAGATCAGGAGATCGCATACAAAACACACCAAATCCAACCGTTGCCCCCCATTCGTATCAAAAACAGCAGGCTCCATGCGTTGGATATCAAACCATCCACAATGAATTGTCAGGAGCCGGGACAAATCCAATCCTCCCCCTCCAAACCTGCCCAATCTCTACCCAGTGTATCATAGAACGCAGAAACAAACTAAATTTCACCAAGCCGTTTGCTACAAACCCTCCAAAACGGCCACCAAATCACACCACGCCAACGCAGCCTCAGCAAGCAGCATCATTCCCAGGCCAGGGAGAGGTCGAACAGCCATCGCGACCTAAAAGCCCTCTAAAACCTCAACCATTCCTCCACATACCTCCAGACAAGCCAGAAAAATCTCTTCAGAGATTGGCACCCCGTAGGACCACGCGGAAGCGCCACGCACAGGAAGCGCCCCCCAATTCCACCAACCCCGCCAATGCGGCGCCCCCGGAGCCCGCAATTCCCGCGAGGAGCGCCCCAATCGCCCCCAGTCCGGCCAGATCCGGAAAACCCCACCGATAACCACCCCACCCCCAACTTCGGCGCAAAACCCTAGCTAGAGCTGTAATAGAGCAGCAGCACGGAGGAGGGCGGAGCAAGAGGACGGTTACCTCAGCGGAGGCACCGCCTCCGGCGACTGGGCTCCCCGCCGGCGTGCGAAACCCTAGGTGCGGTCTTTTTTCCCCTCTTGGGCTTCGATTCGATTCTTCTCCGTGCGCTTGCGCGACCTGTGCCGTCAGCGAAGGGGAGAGAGAGAGAGAGAAGGGTGGGGGAGACAGAGTGACGTTTGTCAACTTGGGTGGGCTGCGTGCTGACTAGTGTTTGGTTGGTGTGCGCGCGTCACTGCGTCTCCTGCGCGACTGCTTCAGCGTGCGTGAGCGTGAGCGAGCGGCTACTCTGAGTGCGCGTCCGTGAGCGTGAGCGAGCGGTGAGAGCAACAGCGGAGACTTGGTTTTCGGTCTCAGAGCCTGTACAGCTCACCTCCGTGTAACACAGGCTGTGATCGTTTCGGCTTCATTTTGTTTCTGATTTATTTTTTACTATTTATAAATTCATCTTTTTCTAAACTTTTGGCTTTTTTTAGCTTTTTTGCCCGTTCTTTTTTTCCCGTATTCGTTTGCGTTGTCTGTGCCACATATTTTTTAATTTTTTTAAATTTAATTATGTTAAATAAGCCTCTCATCATTCTGATGTTTTTCACCAAATTCTGATCTTTTCACCATAAGCCACCAAAAATAAGCTCAAATGATCACCCTAACAATCGACTTTCTTGCTAGTCAACAAAGGGTTGTACCTCGTAGCGGCTATATGCATAGATCATCTTGATTTCCTTAATTCGTAGGAGCCGTTTGTACTATTTTTCACGTATAATTTATGATTATGACTTATGGTTTTTAATAGAAAATAAATAATAATATTTAAAAATGTCTTTTAGAAATAAATTGGTGAGTGGTGAAAACGTGATGGAGAGATGCGTGCGCGTGACGGGAGCGAGAGGAGTGGGTGCGTGATGCATCCGTGATCCTCTGTCTTATCTTCAGAACGAGACGATAGCTAGAGGAGTAGAAAAGCCAGGTATTTGTATTGGTTTTAGCTTTTATAAGTATAAGTCAGAAATAGAAAGCAATACGAACAGAGGCCTTAGGCTATAAAGGGTAAAACATCGGGTCTAGTCATTTAGCATCAGGTCCATCCTCAATTGTAGCCTGTGCTTATGAGGGGCTAGTCAGAATAAAAATAACATCGGAAGAAGACAGATCATGGTGTGAGATGTGGAAGGAGAGGCGGCAAAGGTGAGGGGGGAAAGACACAAGAGCATAGAAAGAACAAGGGTGTAAGTGACACAAAAGGAGGTGGGTCACTTGAGGTGTTGAGTGAGGAGACGAATTCAAGAGGAGGCCTCGCAAGTGAGGAAGAACGGGCTTTGAAAGGCATACAAATGCAACGATTTAACTACTGGCAAAACCAATAAAAAGGACGGAGAATGAAACTATAAAATAGTGTACTGACAAAGGGTGACCCAACCCCAAGCTATAAGAAAATACCGATACTAATGACGGTATTGAAAAGGTTTCTTGTTGTAGCCAGTTGAGATAACTCATTGAGACTTGCTTCTAGCATGTGATGCTAGAAACTAGGTTGATTTGAGGCAAATATGTGCTGCCAAAGTTTAATCCAATGCCATATGAATTTGTGATGAGGTGACTCACTTAGGAATTGCGTTTTTGCCTGGATCACTTGTTTAAAATGTAGGAATCTGCATCTCATGAATATGAGGCGTGTTGATACATGCAACTCAGGTGATCCAATGATGTAATAGGTATTTTATAGAAAGAGAAGTTTAAATGTGCGACTACGGCTCCCATTTGGAACATGGGTGACGAGGATATGATTAATCATTAAATTATTATCTGTAAATGATATACTTATGTCATTATGCTCTTCGAATATACCTCTTACTTATAAGGGAGGGATTTTACAAGAAAGTCGTAAACTCTTCTACGACTACCCTTTAGGCGTAAGTTCTTCTACAACAACCCGCTAGTCGTAAATTATCATGCAACCACCTCGTGGTCGTAGATCCCTCTACGACTGAGCCAAGCTTCGACTGACTTATCTACGATAACCCATTGCTTCGTAGGGCCTCTCTGGCAAGGCGGTTAGGGAAAGTATTTGTTCCCTGGAATAAGTAACTTAACTTCACCCTTACAGAAACCGTTGCACGATGAGCGATATATCAAGTCTAAACGTTAAGGCGTTTATTGGTGAGAAGAAATTACCACCGTCGTGCAAGCTATATAAGGTGGACGTCAGGGAGAAGAGGGTGAGGATCCGGGCCAGGCCCAAAGGAGAGTAGCAGTAGAGCATGCTTTTTCACATTACTTTCTCTATTGTAATTCAGCATTACTTTCCTCCGTTGTACTCACTTCTTTGAGCAATGGTCAACAGGAAGTATGGCTATTATTCTTATTGTAGAAGGCCCGAACTTGTATAAAAATCAATGTGTCTTGCCTCTGCGTGTTGATAGCCAGGTTCTCAAAAGTTTCCCTGAACACAAACAAATTATTACGTAAGATCGATATTAAAATATCTACAGTTGGCGCCATCCGTGGGGATACTTCTTCGCCATTTCTCCAGTAATTCCTTGTCAGTGAGTTCTTTTCTTTTCTATGTCCTCATTGCAGGAGAATGGAATGAGGAGAACTGGTTCCACTTGGAGGCAACATGGATGCTTACTACAACTTTGAGCAGACGATGCTTTCCTCCGACGGTATGGCTTTCTTTGAAGATCCATCATGAGATCTCAAAGATAGCACCGCAGATAGGGCTAAGGAGGGATCCTTATCCCCCACAGCATTACGCTCACAGGAGGAATCAATTCCCCAAAGAGCAAGGGTCAGTCTGACCACAGACAGGACTCGCAGCATGGCAAGGGAACTCCCCCAAGTGCTCGAGTCCCATCGCGATCGTCAGATCAGACTCAGCGAGTCCTGGAATCCAGCATTCTGGGACTCCACCGACATCTGGTGGTCGTAACTCTCCACTTGTCCCCGCAAAGAGCATGGGTGGTCTCCCTGCGAGTTCACCCATACTCGCGCAGGGTTCAGCTCCAACGGGAGATAGTTATAACCCGTAATTCCCCTTCCTAGAGGGGTTTATTCCAGGTCGCGATACGCTCTCGTTGGATCACTCTTCAAGAGATGAGGCATCTGATGGAAGTGAAGATTATCGACATGAGGTCTTTGCTCTCTTATCAGATACTAATCACTCTCTCGAAGGAAGGCCTGACAGCGCTTTAGTCAATTACACACTGTGACCCCTCATGGTGATGGCGAGGAGACCTCTAGTGATGAGTCAGGTGAATACTCAGATGAGCATGGGAGAAATCATCGAAATAATTGCTCTCCATTGAGGCAGCCTCAACTAGCCTCAGGCATGAGGATCCTAAGACCATTTGAATAAGGAGATTGGCTGCCCAGAGGTCTTTGCCTGTACGCATCCAGTACTGGTCTAAGGAGGCTCGGGAGCTTCAGCGCATAAATGATTTGCTCAAAAATCCAACCACAGAGCTTGCTCGAGCACCAGGCCACCACCACTTTGCTGAAGGAATCGTGCGAATACTCCAAAGCATGATGGCCAAGTTCGAACAACCTCGCCGGCACAACTCTATGAGCTGAGCAGGTATGACTGCTTCTAATCGTTCCCATAACCACAATTTCTATTAGAGAAGGGTTCCTCGAACAACTCCAGATCGACGAGCTTTCGGAGGAGGTGATCGTTCACTACTTCGAACAAGAAATCTGTAGCAGTAGATGGAATACGAGGAGTGTTATCCTCGAATGGACGAGACCTATTATAGGTCAAGTTGCCTAGAGACGCCAATCATCGTTTCCCACAAAGGAGACGTCATGATCTTATTACCTGATGTCGGGCATTCAGGCCTAAACTTCGAGCAGTACGCTGGCCACCACGATTTTGGCATGTAAACATAGAGAAGTTTGATGGGTCTCAAAATCCCATCGAGTTCCTTCAAATTTTCATGACCATGGTTCGAGCAGTAGGAGAGCATGTCATGGCGAACTACCTTCTGACTATACTCGGGGGATTCGCTCGATCGTGGTTGCTAAATCAACCACTACAGTTGATCCATTCGTGGCAACATCTTTATGATCTTCTTCTGGCTAAGTTTCAAGGCACGTACAATCGCCCTGTGAAGGAAGACGACCTGCACCGAATGAGACAGAGCAATAATGAGACCCTACGGTAATTCATCAGGTGTTTTAGACAAGTTTGTAACTCTATTCTAGAAGTTTCTGATGCTTTTGTTATTGGAGCATTTAAGAAGGGAGTCCGCAATAGAAAGTTCACAAAAGATATCGCTTTGAACCCTCCAACTACTTTCGTCGAGCTCTTCGAGATGGCCGATCGCTATGCAGCTACCGCGGAAGCACTCGAGTGGAGCAAGACCATCGACCATGCCGATCAAGGTTCTAAAGAGGTAGGTGAAGGTAGCAAAGGGGAAGATCAAGAAATCTAAGAACAAGGGAAAGGTAAGAAGCCTCAAGCCGGAGGTTCTAAGAAGGTCTTGACTGTAGGTGATTGTTGTAGGGGTGGCCCCCATCTAAGCCCAACCGGCCTGTTAGAAAGCTGTAAAGGCCCAAAGTGGGACATGTGTAATGGCATAAATTCCCTTGAGAGGGATGCTTAAATGTAAGGGTACCGTTGTATGAACACTCCCGTGTGGATATATATATATATATATATATATATATATATATATATATATATATATATATATATATATAGGAATAATATCTTTACTCCTAGGTGTAATTACACCCACCTAAATAAACTTGAGATACTCCTTTATCACTTTAGGTATACTCGTATACTAATTATAAGATATTCTAATGTGAATCACATAAAAAATTGCAAAAGAATTCATAGTTTTTAGCGTATTTTGTAAATACCATCATATACGTACATAAAAAGAAGTATGTTGAAAAAATGTACATACCGCCTCTGAAAAATTGTTCATACCACCAAAATAGTCTTAAATACTCGTATACTATATGTACATACTCTCCGTTACACGAGATACTCCCTATTTTGTGAGATACGATATAGGGTGTAATTACACCCGGGAGTAGAAAAGAGGCTTCCTATATATATATATATATATATATATATATATATATATATATATATATATATATATATATATATATATATATATATATATATATATATATATATATATACACACACACACACAATACAGCCATGGGAAAACACTAAACATTGCTCACCTAACTCTCCACTACCATATCTCTCTCCGTTTAGTCTGTAACCACAACAGTGATAAAGAACCACGAAATTCAAAGCAGTACCTTGATGGGGCAAAGGCAAAATCCCCGCTCGGAGGACAACAATAATCCTAGGTGGTGTCCCTTTCATAAAAGGGAAGGATATGATCTTCGTAATTGCCGAGTTTTCCAATGAAAACTCAAGGACTACCACTCCAGTAAAGGACCACTCCCTACACTTCAAGAGTTAGGACAAATGAGTGGTCGGAAGCAGTCGAACAATGATGAGGAGATGTCATTTTAGGATCCAGAGTATACCATCGACCATCCTTTCTACGATCACTCCATGGTCATGAGCCTTTACATGACCGCTTCATGATCGTAAGTCTTTCTACGATTATAACATAGTCATAAGTCGTTTTACAACCACCCTATGGTCGTACACTCTTATACGACTAGCCTTATTTTGATCAGTTTGTCTACAACAACCTATACATTACAGGTCTATTTGACAAAGCAGTTAGCACACGCAGTTGTTCTCTGGAGTAACCATCCATAATCTCTTCCTCCAACCGCCTGGCGACGAAGAATCGTGTCACTGACAATAACCTCCGCCAAGCAGTTATTGTCTAAAACGTGGAGATGCCTCTTGACTTGGAGCAACCACCACCTCTTTATACGCTATTTAAAGGCTAAAGTCCGGAAGGAAGGAGGAGGAGAGGACAATCGGGACAGTGACAATAGAGCGCAAGACAACCAACATTACTCCCTCTCGATTATAATCCGAGCAATCAATATAGCTGCACAGGATTAGAGTTATTATTCTCTCCGGAGAAGGCCTAAACCTGTATAAAATTCCTGTGTCTTTCTGTGTAGTCGAGTCTTTGAGAGATCCTCCAAATCCAAATAATCATATGTAAAATCGGTATTAAAACACCGACAACGGCATTTTTTTCTTATTTTATGCTGGAATTGAATTGATTCTTGTGTAATTTCTAATCATACATTCAAAACGGGGCCTAACGAGATGTTCTCACTGTAACTTATTTTTAAGCTATAGCTACAACTAGTATGTTTTTGAAATGCCCTGTTTTGGACGATTACAACATTTGTAGGACAATACTTGACTGTGACACAGAAAGTAATACAATTTCCGAGTTGATATATGAAATAAGGTGTAACGCCCCCGTTTCCGAGGGCGCGTACGGACACGGCAATCCGCAACTATTCACGCATGAACAGTTATGGAGTGTCGCGCAAGAGTATACCATTGCACGCTTACAACAAAAGACCAGCATATATTTTACATATGGATTAACATCCAGAGTTTTGACAGCGGGGCGTGCAAGCCCAAAGTATAATTACATCACAAAGCTCCGAATCCGCTGAGCGCGGCGAAGACCTCACCACGGATCCTCGTCGAAGAAGAGACCCTGGGGCTTCTTCAACGGGAGACCTTCACCTCGTCTTGATCTTCTAAAGAATTGATTAGCAAGTCGTGAGCCAACAACCATTTCAACAAACCGCAAAGGAACCCTTCCTTACGATATGCACGGATTAACAAAGGAGTGGAGTATACTTGGGTTTATTATCTTTGGGTGGATGCGCTTTATTTGTAAACTCTTTTGTAAAACTTGTCGATAAAACTACTCCTTAAACATCGGGTTTTCATGAGGAGTTCATTAACCATCTAACAGATTAAAATATTGAAAACTACTTAAGCTTTGCCGATGGAATCACCCAAGTGACACACTCAATAACCAGGGTGCACGGCGTGTCCGAATACCATTTAATTGACTCGCGAGTTTGCTCAACTTTACCCACACGATCCCTTAACTCCCGCGACGAGTTAAGAAAGCCGGTCGTTTCAACGCTCAAATCTTTATATAGGCTCTACCCTGTAGAATTCACTCGTCCGGCACATGGAAACTCCCGTCCTTCGAGTGAACCCTACTGTTATTAGGTGTCCGCAAGACGGCCCACCTAATCCAACTACTCAACCTCCCGACTCCTCAACACCGTAGAGTTTCAATCGAGTTGAGCGACTACTAAACCAAGTTGACAAGTCAACTCCACGTGGTTGAGCGATTGCTATGACAGTTGCTCGGCATAAGGGGTTTCAGTCCTTATATTTTCACATGGCCCGCAACCTCTCGTGTCCGCGACCACAACCTAGGGTAAGCGGTGGGCGAAGACCGACCGCGGTTTCCCACAACGCTCTACCCTTTCCAAAGACACCGACACTCTCCGCCCTAGGATGCGGTGTCCCATACCACCCCACCCTAGGGACGGGTTTTCAAGTCTAACTACCATGACCACAACCTTATCGATGTAAGACTTTGTATGATGGTAATAACCTATAGTGATCTAGATTAACGAGATAATTATTTCTAGGGTTACAAGGCATGGCTACAATTTAAGCGTGGCATTTTTCGGTGGTAGGACGATCTATATCACATGTCATTCTAAACATTTTGTTTTACTTTAAACTAGCATTTCACAACTAGCATAATGCAAATAATGTAATAACATAATATGTAAAGCATGGGATTCAACATGTTCAAGGTTTTGCGACTTGTCAGTGAACTGGAACGATCTCGTGAGCTCGAACGTCGACGCTTCGATCCCGAGATTGCACTTGAGCTTCCGGATCTCGAAACTAGCGCAAACACATAAAATAAATAAATCCTAGCTTGAGAATAATCAAGCAAGGAAAACAATCTATAAAAGAATTAAAAGAAATAAAATTGCATAAAATATCAAATGAAAGGGGTTCTTTGAATTTTTAGATTTTGCTGGAGAAGAATTTTGGAAATTGGAGTTCACCACTGGGTTCAGGACAATGAGGGGAGTAATGTGGTGAAATTTGGGAATTTTTGGGAATTTCTGTGATTTTCTAGGTTTTATTTGGGTTTTCTGGATTTTTGGAAAAGAATAAATCCACGAAATTCGGTGAACAATCTTGGGCGGCCGGGGCTACAATCAGGCCCAGCTCCACCATGCATGCCAGCAAAGGCCAACATGACCCAGCCTTCAGCATACCGCCGGCCGATGGCCGACGCGCGGCGAGGGCGGCTACTGCGATGCGGGAGGCGGGCGGCTCGGATGGGCGATGTTAAGTGGGATCCGACGACGAGAACAGAGCGGGCGGGCGGCGGTAAGGCCGGATCGGACGGGTGGGGGGGAAGTTTAAGAAAATCGGACGGTAGAATTAGATTACATCCGACTGACGTCGTTAAAAGGTGAGGAGAGGAACAGGCGAGACGATGGAGCCACGCCTCCCTTCGTCTCACCTCCGCCGCTGCATGACATGAAAAGGCAGAGCGGCGGGCAACCGCCTCCGGCGACCGCAACGGCTCCGGAGACCGTGGAAGGGTCCAGGGGTGTATTCGACACGGGAGCTCATTTTGGCGCTTGGATGGCAAGAGGTCGATGGTGCGAGCTAGAGGCGAAGGGGTGGTTTCGGCTCTCGGCGGAGGAAGGGTACCGACGGCGATCTAGCCCAATCGGCGGCGCTTACACGGTCGAGGAAGCTCAAGGTTCACTTGGTGGAGTGAGCTTGGTGGGAGCTCCCAAGCGGTCGGCCACGGGAGGGTGAAATGGCCGTGGCGAGCTCCGGCGTTGGGACTCCTCGGTGTCTCTCGGTCGACAAGGGTACCACAATGATCGAGTTAGTGAGGGTTCTCTGGCGAAACAATCGAGAAATGAGGGAGGAGGAAGAAGATCATGACGGCGTCACCGTCGGCACAGGGAGGACTCGACGGCGAGGGAGGCGATGGGGCTCCAATCGGTGCGCCAGGGAGATTGCTAGGAGTGGTAGGAAGAGAATGAGAGGGTAGGGAGACACGAGGAGCACGGGTGCGAGGGAGCCGAGGGGGGTTTATGCTCGCGGAGGGAGGAGGAGCCGTGGGGAGAAGCCTCGGGCGGGCGCGAGGTCAGGAGGACGGGGTGGTGGGGGCGTCTCCTCAGCAGAAGGGTGACGTCCGACTGCAGGGAGTGAAGGCGGTGGGCGGGCGGGCGGCGGCATGGGCGAGGCCTCCCACGCGGAGAAGGGGAAGAGGGGGCGGCAGGTGGGGCCAAGGGAGGGAGCGCGGCGCGTGGCGCAGGTCTTGCCTCCTTGGATCGCGGGCCGAGGTGGCGCGGCCTGTCCGGACGGGGGCGGCGGTGCGGATGCGAGCTGAGGCGCCTGTGAGGCTGGGGAGAAGGCGGGGAGGAGAAAGGCGCCCGGCGAAGGGAGGAGTGCGGGCGCCGCGGGGGAAAAGCGGAAGGAGGGCGCCGCAGGAGGAAGGCGGAAGGGAGGGCGCCAACGGAGAGGGAAGGCGGTTCGGTAGAAAAGGAAAGCGTCTTTCACGGAATTTCAATTGGGAAAGTTTTCAAAATTCACCAAAATTCAAGTAAAATCCAGAAAAATTCGGTTTGAAATTTTGGGGTCTTTCAACCTACCCCTTAAAAGAATCTCGACCCGAGATTAACTTGGTCCAGGGAGTAAGTTGGGAAAATCTCGCAAAACCGATTCTCTTTCCCAAGTGGCCTCGTCATGCGTGTGATTCCTCCACCGCACTGCAAAACTTGACATTCTGCTTTACAGTGTCTTTTCCGACGTTTCAAGTATTTGCAAAGGTTCTTGAGGTAGGTCCACCATCTTGCGCTTCGACGTCGGAGTGGGTACTTCATCCGTAGGTCATGTAAACATTTTCGAGTTGGGATATGTGGAATACGTTGTGGATTCGGGATAAATTGGGCGGTAGCTGTACTTGATAAGCTACTTCTCCAATTCTCCCGATAATTTGAAACGGTCCCATGTATCTCGAGCCAATTTGCCTTTGACTTGAAACCTCTTGACGATCTTGAAAGGTGTGACTTTGATATATCGAAATCTCGATTTCAAAGCTTAAGTCCTTTGCGGTTGTCTCGCATAGCTCTTCCGCTCGGTCTTGTGCGATCTTGATCATCTCGATGATTTTTATATGTGCCTCGGCATCTTGAGCGATTTGGGGTCCAACGAGGGGTCGTTCCCCTGTTTCTGACCAATTCAGAGGTGTTCTGCACTTTCTGCCATATAAAGCTTCAAATGGGGTCATCTGAATGCTGGCTTGATAGCTATTGTTGCACGAGAATTGAGCGAATGGCAAGCAAGTATTCCATGCTGCTCCATATACAATAGCGCAAGCTCTCAACATATCTTCTAAAATCTGATTTGTTCTTTCTGTCTGTCCATCTGTCTGTGGGTGATATGCTGAGCTGAAATTGAGATCGGTGCCCATTGCTTCATGCAACTTTTCCCAGAACTTAGATGTGAACTGGGCTCCTCTATCCGACACGATCTTCTTGGGTACTCCATGAAGTGTCACAATTCGTGTCAAATATAGTTCGGCGAGTTTATCCTTCCCATAGGTTTGCTTGATCGGGAGGAAGTGAGCCACCTTGGTCAGTCTGTCGACTATGACCCAGATAGCATCATATCCTTCACGAGTTTTGGGAAGTCCAGTAATGAAGTCCATGCCGATACTATCCCATTTCCATTCGGGAATCGGTAAAGGCTGTAACAGTCCTGAGGGCTTCTGGTGGTCAATTTTGATCTGCTGGCAGACGTCACATTTGGCTACATATTCTGCCACTTCTTTCTTCATCTGGTTCCACCAATACTTCTTCTTCAGATCTTGATACATCTTTGTGCCTCCGGGATGGATCGAGAATTGAGAAGAATGAGCTTCGGATAAGATCAATTCTCTCAACTCTTTCTTGTTGGGTATGCAATAGCGACTACGAAAGTAAGGATCCCATGTTCGCTCATTGCATACTACGATGAATCCTCTTCTTGAACTTTCTTTTTCGCTTTTGAATCTCTTCATCGTCATCTTGGGTCGCTTTAATCGATCCGTCAAGAACTATGAAGTTCTAGTCTTTGTCAGTCGCCTTGTTCGATGATCACCAAATTCAGTCGTAGTATATCTTTCTGCAATTCTGGCGGATATTCTGCGATAGTTGGTCTGCCTTGTCGAACCTTTCGACTGAGGGCATCGGCAACCACATTGGCCTTGCCGGGATGATATTGAAGATCAACATCATAATCTTTGATCAGTTCTAGCCATCTTCGTTGTCTCATATTCAACTCTGGCTGCGTGAAGAGGTACTTTAAGCTCTTGTGATCCGAAAATATCTCACAACGATTTCCTAGCAGGTAGTGCCTCCAAATTTTGAGTGCATGCACCACGGCTGCTAGCTCTAAATCGTGTGTGGGATAATGTTCTTCATGTGGCTTCAATTGTCTTGAGGCATAAGCAACTACTTTTCATCTTGCATGAGTACACATCCTGCACCGCTTTGAGGCATCACAATAGACTTGGAATTCTTTCTCCGGTTTGGCAAAATCAAGACCGGTGTCGTTGTTAGCTTGGTTTTAGCAACCGAAAGTTCTCTTCGCATGCATCCGTCCCACGTGAAAGGCTTGTCTTTCTTGATGGTGAGTAAGTGGACGAGAAATTTTTGAGAATCCTTCTATGAATCGGCGATAATAGCCCGCCAATCCAAGGAAACTCCTTATTTCACATCGTCTTGGGTCATTGCCATTCCATAATCAATGACAATCTTTTCTCGGATCAACTTTGACACCATCTTCGATATAATGTGACCCAAGAAAGCTACTTCTTTAGCGAACCGCATTTGTCGAACTTGGCATACAACCGATGCTCTCTCGCCCGGTCAATGCCATGTGCAAATGCTCTTTGTGCTCTTCTTCACTCTTTGAATATATCGAATATCATCGATAAAGACTATCACGAATCGGTCCAGTTGGTCCATATGCACCAGATTCATAAGGTTCATGAAATAAGCTGGTGCATTGGTTAAACCAAACGGCACGACCGTGAACTCGTATAGTCCATATCGGGTGATGAATGCTGTTTTCTCTCGATCTTGCTTTCGGATCTTGAGCTGATGGTAGCCTGAGCGCAAATCGATCTTGGAGAATACTTTGGCACCCTTGAGTTGATCAAACAAATCATCAATTCTGGGCAGTGGGTACTTGTTTTTGATGGTGACAGCATTCAAACCTCTGTAATCTACACACATTCTTAATTCTCCATTCTTCTTCTTCACAAATAGAATCAACCGACCAAGGTGAAACGCTTGGTCTTATGAATTCTTTCTCTTGCGTACTCATCTAGTGTTTCTTGAGTTCTTTAGCTCACCGGGTGACATCCGATCGATGTTTGGCAATTGGTTTTGTGCTCGAATCAATTCTATAGCAAGCTCTACACCGCCTGCCGTGGGTGCACTGTAATTCTTCCGAAATACATCCGGATACTCTTGCACCACTGGTACTTGCTCTGGGGTGACTGCCAACATGTTGATCATGCGCTTTCTTGCATTTTTCAACACTTCTCTATTTGTTTTTATCACCACTTTCTGATCTTCAGAATTGACCAAAGATACTGTTTTGTCCTCACAGTCTACCTTGCCTTTGTTTTTAGCTAGCCAGTTCATGCCCAAAATGGCATCTAAACCTGACATATCTAATTGCAAAGAAATCGCTTTAAACTCTACCCTTGATGTTTATACCGAGTCCAAGACACACACCGTGGGACTCCATTCTAACCCTGGGGTTTCAACCACATATGGTCTTGGCAAAGAAACCGAGGGTAACGATTTTCAAGACAAACTCTTCGAGATAAATGAATGTGTTGCTCGTGGTCAAATAAAATCGGTCAGTGTATGGAGTTGATTGGGAACATACCGGCAATGATATCGCTGGCTCCAGCGGCATCCTCTGCAGACACGTGATTTACTCTTGCATAAAATGTAGGCCTAGCACGGCCTCTGCCCCGCCTGCAGTAAAATTGCCTTCCGCGGTGACCGCGGTCCTATTTGCTTTGATCTGGAGGTATCCTCCTTGGGGTCTTGGGGCTGCTTGGGATTTTGACTCGCCGTTGTTGATTCTGTACTTGAAGCTTTGCAAGACGGAGGGCAAGTTCTTTCAGGCACCGATCTCTGTAGTGCCCTATTTCGCCACAAAGGAAGCAAGCATTGGATCTGCGGGGCAATCGCTAGCGAGTGGTTTCCTCCACAAGTGGGGCATCCGATTGCCAAAGGCGAAGGGAGTTGTATTCTTGGGGCTGTCTGGACGACTTTTCTAAGAAGATCACAAGCTAGAAGGTTGGGATCGAAAAGACGACGACCCCATAGTCTTGCTTGGCCGGCTTTGGTGGGAGGAGGACTGTGATTTGTGCGTTGCTTTACGCTTTCTGTAATCCTCCATCTCACTACGGGCTTCTTCTGAGGTGATGAGGCTATCCACCATGTCATTCAGGTCTTGGAATTTGATAGCTGAAATGTGGAATTTCAAGGACTGTTGTAGTCCAGCCCTGAATCTGCTCATTTTTTTCTCTTCTTTATCAACATCTTCCGGGGCGAACCGGGAAAGATGGTTGAATTGGTGTAGGTATTCCATAATTGTGCGACCTCCTTGCTTGAGTGCCAAAAATTCTCGGCGCTTTGCCTCCATAATGCCATCGTGAATATGGGCTTTGCGGAAAGCCTTGGAGAATTCTTCCCATCAATCTCTCGGTCTCTGGACGCCGATAGTTGATCCACCACGTTGCGGACACCGCAACGGTGGGATGCATAAAGCACCTTCTCTTTGTCATCGCATTGCACGGTCTGAAGCTTCCTTTCCACGCCTACCGACTGTCCTCGGCCACTAAGGGGTCGGTAGAGGTGGTAAAGGCTCGTGACGGGTTTCGTGAAGTCTCCCATCGGGAGGAAACTGGTGCACCATCCCGAGGGATATTGCCTCCACCTTGAAGGCCTGGAGATCTAGCTGCTATCTGCTCAAGCATACGGCTTGCCGATCAAGCACTCGTAGGATGTTCTTCTCCTTCTTGGCGGTTTTCTCTAACATTGTTATTATCTTGGCTAGTGTCGCTTGATCTGGCGGTGCACCGCCTACAGTCTCCCCGTCTGTTGTGTCGGGTCCATCCGCCAATTGGGAACGGGAATTAGCTTTGCAATGATCTTGGCAACCAAGAGTAGATAAGTAAGATTTGAATTTTCAAGGCAAGTATAGGACGAAAAAGGTAAGAACGAGAGCGAAGGGGACAGAGAAAGCTTTGAACACGCATGTAAGCACCGATAATTAAGCAAACAACATAAAGATTAATGAACATAATTTTACAATATGCGGTGGTACACGCACCACTTAGGGTTCATGGTTACACTTGCATTACAATACAAAAGTATCGCTACTAAAACAAAGGTCGGGCTACGCTAGCGGTCGTCTACTCCTCCATATCCTCGGTATTTGGGAGGGCCAAGCGGGTCATGGGCGAACCGAGCACGCAGATCACAGCAGATCATCCCAGCGCTGGGCCTAGACCGCATCAAGCACAAGAGGAATGGACGCTGGCGACTCTGCACTATCTGAGCCCTCTGCGCCTCCCCGGGCCTCAAAGCGAAGAAAGGACTCCGAGGCGCCGAACCTCCTCACGGGCGTCCCAAAGCGCCTCAGTAGAACTCGCCTCACCGACCGCCTCCGTCGTGGCGACGACCTGCAGCGTCATAAGGGTGGCGATGCCCGCCAGCGGGATCGTCATCCTCACCGAACCTGGGGACTAAAAGTCCCCAAAGTGCGGACGCTGCACCAGTCAAAGGGTGTCCTGCTAGCTCCCGGTGGTAGTAGTCTCGAGGTAGAGTGCGGCCTTCGAGCCACATCCCGAGCAAAGATCGTCCTCGTTCACCCGACGGGCGGTGAACCTCCGCTTCTCGTCAGGGCGGACGGGCAACGGATCCGAACCACCCAAGCCTCGTACTCGTGGAATCGGTCTCGACGAAACTGTCCCACAAAGATGGAACACCGGTTGAAGTTGCCTCTCGCTCCAAGATGCTTCCGCATCTCCCACACCTTACGGGCCCAACCGTCCATACGGTCGGGGCGGGAAAAGATGTGGTGCACCATCTGCGAAACGAAAATTTTGAAGTTAGACAAGTGAAGCGAGAAACATTTGCATAAATCAAAACTTAAGCGTAAGTAAACTAAGATGTATAAGGTAGCAACAAGAGAGGTAAAGACAGTAGTACTTATATTTTCATAAACCCTTTTATGTATTTAAATTAGGTTTTATGGTAAAATCGCTTCCTAGGTCGCTTTAGGTCTTATCCTACGGTCAAAGAGCACCGCTCGATACCACTTCTTATAACGCCCGCTTCCGAGGGCGTCGGACACGGCAATCCGCAACTATTCACGCATGAACAGTTATGGAGTGTCGCGCAAGAGTATACCATTGCACGCTTACAACAAAAGACCAGCATATATTTTACATATCGATTAACATCCGAGTTTTGACAATGGGCGGCAAGCCCAAAGTATAATTACATCACAAAGCTCCGAATCCGCTTGAGCGGCGAAGACCTCGACCACGGATCCTCGTCAAGAAGAGACCCTCGGGGCTTCTTCAACGGGAGACCTTTACCTTCGTCTTGATCTTCTAAAGAATTGATTAGCAAGCCGTGAGCCAACAACCAGCTCAGCAAACCGCAAAGGAACCCTTCCTTACGATATGCACGGATTAACAAAGGAGTGGAGTATACTGGGTTTATTATCTTTGGGTGGATGCAGTTTTATTTGTAAACTCTTTTGTAAAACTTGCTGATAAAACTACTCCTTAAACATCGGGGTTTTCATGAGGAGTTCATTAACCATCTAACCAAATTAAAATATTCAGAAAACTACTTAAGCTTTGCTGATGGAATCACCCAAGTGACACAGCTCCAATAACCGGGAGCACGGCGTATCCGAATACCATTTAATTGACTCTGCAGAGTTTGCTCAACTTTACCCACACGATCCCTTAACTCCCGCGACAGAGTTAAGAAAGCCAGGTCGTTTCACCGCTCAAATCTTTATATAGGCTCTACCCAGAGAATTCACTCTGTGCGGCACATGGAAACTCCCGTCCGCTTCGAGTGAACCCTACCGTTATTAGGTGTCCGCAGCACGGCCCACCTAATCCAACTACTCAACCTCCCGACTCCTCAACACCTGTAGAGTTTCAATCGAGTTGAGCAGCTACTAAACCAGTGTTGACAAGTCAACTCCTGTGGTTGAGCGATTGCTATGACAGTTGCTCAGCATAAGGGGTTTCAGTCCTTATATTTTCACATGGCCCGCAACCTCTCCAGGTCCGCGACCACAACCTAGGGTAAGCGGTGGGCGAAGACCGACCCGCGGTTTCCCACAACGCTCTTACCCTTTCCAGCACACCGACACTCTCCGCCCTAGGATGCGGTGTCCCATACCACCCCACCCTAGGGACGGGTTTTCAAGTCTAACGGCCCGCAGCCACAACCTTATCAGTGTAAGACTTTGTATGATGGTAATAACCTATAGTGATCTAGATTAACAGATAATTATTTCTAGGGTTACAAGGCATGGCTACAATTTAAGCAGGGCATTTTTCGGTGGTAGGACGTATCTATATCACATGTCATTCTAAACATTTTTGTTTTACTTTAAACTAGCATTTCACAACTAGCATAATGCAAATAATGTAATAACATAATATGTAAAGCATGGGATTCAACATGTTCAAGGTTTTGCGACTTGTCAGTGAACTGGAGCGATCTCGTGAGCTCGAACGTCGACGCTCGGATCCCGAGATTGCACTTGAGCTTCCGGATCTCGAAACTAGCGCAAACACATAAAATAAATAAATCCTAGCTTGAGAATAATCAAGCAAGGGAAAACAATCTATAAAAAGAATTAAAAAGAAATAAAATTGCATAAAATATCAAAAGAAAGGGGTTCTTTGAATTTTTAGATTTTGCTGGAGAAGAATTTTGGAAATTGGAGTTCACCACTGGGTTCAGGACAATGAGGGGAGTAATGTGGTGAAATTTGGGAATTTTTGGGATTTTCTGTGATTTTCTAGGTTTTATTTGGGTTTTCGGATTTTGGAAAAGAATAAATCCTCGAAATTCGGTGAAGGATCTTTGGCCGGCCGGGGCTCTGATCTGACCCAGCCCACCAGCATGTCTGACCCAGCCAGCCCAGCAGCCCAAGGCCGCAACATGCCAGTTGCCATTCATCGCCTTCCCGGCCGATGGCCGACGCGTGGCGAGGGCGGGCGGCTGCGATGCGGGGAGGGCGGACGGCTCGGATGGGCGATGTTAAGTGGGATCCGACGACTGAGAACAGAGCGGGCGGGCGAAGCGGTAAGGCCGGATCGGACGGGTGGGGAGGGGGAAGTTTAAGAAAATCGGACGGCCGAAATTAGATTACATCCGACGGACGTCGTTAAAAGGTGAGGAGAGGGAACCAAGGAGACGATGGAGCCACGTCTCCTTCGTCTACCTCCGCCGCGCTCATGACGTAAAAGGCGAGCGGCGGGCAACCGCCTCCGGCGACCGCAACGGCTCCGGAGACCGTGGAAGGGTCCAGGGGTGTATTCGACACGGGGAGCTCATTTTTGGCAGTTGGATGGCAAGAGGGTCGGTGGTGCGAGCTAGAGGCAGAAGGGGGTGGTTTCGGCTCCCGTGGAGGAAAGGGTACCGACGGCGATCTAGCCCAATCGGCGGCGCTTACGGTCGAGCTCAAGGTTCACTTTGGTGGAGTGAGCTTGGTGGGAGCTCCCAGCGGTGGCCACGGAGGGTGAAATGGCCGTGCCAGCTCCGTCTTGGGACTCCTCGGTGTCTCTCCGGTCGACAAGGGTACCACAATGATCGGGAGTTAGTGAGGGTTCTCTGGCGAAACAATCGAGAAATGAGGGAGGAGGAAGAAGATCGGTTCTGGCGTCGGCACGGGGAGGCGGCGACGGCGAGGGAGGCGATGGGGCTCCAATCGGCTGCTCAGGGAGATTGCTAGGAGTGGTAGGAAGAGAATGAGAGGGTAGGGAGACTGAGGAGCACACAGGTGCGAGGGAGCCGAGGGGTTTTATGCTCGCGGAGGAGGAGGAGCCGTGGGGAGAAGCCTCGGGCGGGGCGCGAGGTCAACAGGAGGACGGGGTGGTGGGCGTCTCCTCCGCAGAAGGGTGACGTCCGGCTGCAGGGAGTGAGGCGGGTGCGTCGGTGGGAGCGGGTGGCGGCATGGGCGGGAGGCCTCCGCGGGAGAAGGGAAGAGAGGGTGGCAGTGGGGCCAAGGGAGGAGCGGCGGCGTGGCGCAGTCTTGCCTCCTTCGACCATGGGCGCCGAGGTGGCGCGGCTGTCCGGACGGGGGGCGGCGGTGCGGATGCGGGCTGGCGCGCCTGGGAGTGGGAGAGGCGGGGAGGAGAAAGGCGCCGGGAAGGGAGGAGGCGGCGCGCGCGGGGAGGGAAAAGGAAAGGAGGGCGGCGCCGCGAGGAAGGCGGAAGGGAGGGCGTCAACGGAGAGGAAGGCGGTTCGGCCGAAAAGGGAAAGCGTCTTTCGGCCGGGAATTTCCGAATTGGGAAAGTTTTCAAAAATTCACCAAAAATTCAGGAAAAATCCAGGAAAAATTCGGTTTGAAATTTTGGGGTCTTTCATAAGGTATGCGACATGTCTGTTTTTATCGAAACCTTTGATAAATAACCCAACGGGCCGAATTCTAAATAGCACATGTGTTTACGACATCAGTAGAGTGGGCTTCTGTCCTTCGCTGATGTAGCGCCTAGCGCCCTAATCGAGTATCTTGACCGCTATCGCGGCACGACACCGACAAGAAGTATGATTATCGCAGCGATCGTCCGCACAGGGTGATGTCTAGGGAAGCTAGTGTTTGGCAATTGACATGCTGTGAGGCTTCGATCTGTTCGCGGCTCGCTAGGGCTACCCATGTTTCCAGCGCTCCTGTGAGATTTATGCCACCGACCACTGTACTGTAGTGAGGAACCGACGACAAATCAATGTGCCAATCCATGAATTCCTGATGCATGGCACACTTCACACGTACCTGCAAAAACACATATATGCAAAAGAAGGCTTGCTTTGCGATCTGGCTGCAAAAAGGTATATGTACCCTTCGTTTGCTTGCTTGTTTTCTACGCGTCCCTCTACGCTGAATGTGCCAGTGGCTGCAGGCACCGTGCCGACGCTGGCTGCAGCATATTGACGTCCTTCTTCAGCCCCTGGTTCCCGACAGCAAGAAATGATTTATTCCGACCGCATGCTTGCAGAAGCAACGTCGAGGGACGCCAAGTCAATCGTGAAGGGCCGAACCTTGCTTTCCTCCTGGCCATGGGCGACTGCATTTCTCCTACCCACTACAGGCATGGTTGTTGGCCAAGGCTTGAGCCAAAGTTGATTGGCATTCAAAGCTAAATGCTCAATTAATTGGCGTGAGCCACCAAAAGCCAACTAGCTATCTACATGTCTACATGACCTGATGGCCACACTGTTAAAGGACACGACCGCAATGTTGAGGGCAGATGCTACCCTGGGACTCGTTAAGGAAAAAAAAAGAGGGACGAGGTTCTAACCATTCCGGACACTTGCTTGGCGTTACTAGCGCTGAAGGGGAAACTGAGATATGGATAAGTATACAAGCCCGACGCCCTGGCAATTTCTACACGGCGCCTCTCATTGGCACCGAAGGCCATGCGGCCTGGCAAGCTGGGCCCTCGGTGTGCCCCGGCGAACTCGCCGTCAATGCCCTGGCGCTCTAGCCGAGCGCCATAGCATGTGCGCCATATATGTTGGAAACATGTTTTATTTTTTATTTACAATTTTACAATTTTATTTAAACTATTCTAAAAGAAGGAGTTGGTGGTTGGTGCGGCCTCTCTCACCCTTTTCACCTCTCTTGACAAAAAGATCTTTTGTTCAACGTGTGGGCCCACCCACCCTCCTAGGTCCGTCGCCCGCCTCCCCACCCCACGAACCCGTCACGCCTCCCCGATTTCTCCCTCGCCTCCTCCCTCCCTCCTCCGCCTCCTCCCCGGCTTCCGCTCACTTGCCGCTAAACTTTTCTTATTATTGTTAAAAATTTATACGAATTGTTGATTATTACTGAACACTAATTGAATGTCTGTGCGTTGCTACGGATTTTAAAATTTTATCATACTATATGTTCTGATAACGGGTGGTAAAATTTTTTAGAATATGCATACAAATATGTTCTAAAATTTTTTAAAATCCGTAACAACGCACGGGCATCCAGCTAGTTTTATTTAGAAAAAATTGATCATATACCCTCCCTTTAGATGGAAATTGAGGATTTACCTCCCGCCCACGTGTCGGTGACTTATGATGACCCCACGTGTCATTGAGATGCGGAGGGTAAATCCTCAATTTCCCAACTAAAGGGAGGGTATATGATCAAGTTTCCCTTTTATTTAAATACTTGCTGGAACGGGCGTTGCCTACAGCAATACATGCACAATTCTGGCATCAATGTGGTGGGTAGGGTAGGAGAACATTCTTTATTGTGGTCACCAAACCATGCAAACCTAACATTCCAGCCCAATTGGTCTGAAAAGTAATCGGTTGATCACCACGAAGAGTCACCGGTGCCTTTAGAGTTGTCAATGCGGTTCTGTAGATGAGGGTCTACTAAAACTTCACTCCAGTTCGTAGATTCAGACTGGCAAAGATTAAGAGGATAGAAAAGAGAAGAAAAGAAAAAGTGACTTGCATACGAGTTCGATTTCCGCGGTGCAAACGAACGACTGGTGATGGATGCAACAGTTGCTACTTGCTATCTCTCTTCAGTTCGACAGAAGTGTTGATCACCGAAATTACCATATCATTGTAATTAATCTGAGTACAAAGGAACGAGGACCGAAATCTAAAATATATCCTCAGTAACATGAAGATAACAGAAGGATTCAAAGAACATATGCTACTACTATCTACTGCACCGACGTACAAATAAGCCTTTTATCGTTTCCTTCTATCAGACTACTCTGCTAATTGGAATTTGGAAGGAAAACCGAGAAGAGCCAGGCAAGAACCTGACCAGCAGCTTAACTCTTCATGGCTCCGGTAGTGGCAATGCAGCAGGCACCTCCCCCACGGGCGGCGCAGGCTTCGCCTCCCGCCTGACGATCCGGCGAGGCGCCCCCCACCAGCACCACCGGCGCGCCAGCCTTCCGCAGTCGTACCGCTCGTCGGGCCCCTCGGCCTGCTCCGCGAACACCCGGCCGAAGATGCAGGACAAGAGGGTGAGCACCAGGACCGCCGCGAGCACGGCAAAGAACGTGCCGATGGAGCCCCCTGAGCTGTGCTGAGACACGGCGCCCCCTCCCGCGCCTGCGGAACCCTGGTAGTCCGGCTGCAGGGGCGTGAACGTCGTCGGAGACGGCATCGACTGCGTGGTGGCTGCCATTCTTACATTCAGAGGAGGTGATAGAGCAGTGGTGAGTGGTGGTGTGCAGCTGAGTGGGCTCGCGCAGGAGGCTGTGCGCGTAGGATGAGCGTGGGGTGGGAAAGGCAATAAGAAGTTTCGGCGAAAGCGTCAGTTGCTTTGCACTTGCGACTCAGTGATGTGTCAAAGGATCAGAGGATAGGTGCAGCAAAGTTTAGGGCAAAGGCAGGGGAAAGTCTGCAAGGTTGGCTTTTGTGTGGATCGAGTGGAGAACAACATGGAAAGGGTGCAAAGTGTGATCGGTGGTAGTCATCTCCATCATGCTATGTTGTGTAATTGTGTTCATATCCGTGGAAAAAGGAGGGAAGACACACGCACCTGAATATCTGTTCGGATGCAGAAGAAGAGGGGGGAAAGAATGAATGTGAGAAAAATCTAAATTGTGTTCATGTTCCGTATGCACCATCTTTTTGTTCTATTTATTTCTCTTGCAACGAGGGAACAATAATCGTCAGTTCTCAGTCTCCAAACAGGCTTACATCCACCACAATATTCCATGGGACGTGCTTCAAGCAAACATTCCATCAGGCCTGTACAATCAAAAGGCCAGGGGGATCAGAAATGTGACGCTGTTTGCTTAACATGCAAGGTTACCCGGCTATGAAACATTTCCTTTATGTTACCGTGGAACGCGACGGCAAACCCAAGCCGAGCCGGAGAACAAGCGCCGAGACGATCAAGCCTCCCCAAAACACGAGCCCCAGACACCAACTGAAGCAAGCGCCGAGCCGGAGAACAAGCGCGGCAGGCGGCGCGAGCAAACCGGGGCGCTTCTCTAAACGGTGGCTCGCGCCTCGCGGTAAGCGGCGGCACGAATCGCAAAGCGCAGGCAGCGTGCAGATCGTCCCGTACAAAGTGCAGGAACGAAACGTTGAAGGATTGTTCCATCCGAGCCCGCATCCGGAACCCGTCTCCGGCCGTCTCCCACTTCGCCGGCGAGGGGCGACGCCGCCAGGCGGAGAGGGTGTCCTTCCGGACCATGGCGTCCGCGACTCCGGTGGAGGAGCCTGCGGCGGCGGCGTCTGGGACGAAGAGGCGCCTGAGCGGCGACTCCTTCTCCGGCACCACCTCAGGAGCCTCGCCCCGTACCAGCCCATCTTGCCCTTCGAGGTGCTAATCTTCCACTGTTAAGACTCCCTTGTATTGTGGGGACTGCAAAAGCCTGCACCTTTCCCTGTGCTCGCGAGGTGCTCGTGGAAATGCCCCGTGGCGAGGTGCTAGCGATCGACCGAAATGTAGCGTAGTGCAAATTTCTGTGCTTCTCTAGTATCTTGGGTTGTCAAGTCTAGTTTTAATGTTGTAATGCTTTTGATACCTTACAGCGGTTTTGCCGTTCTCTGAAAATGGGAACTCTTGCTAGGTGCTATCTGCTCGGCTTGGGCGTAAACCAGATGATATAATCAAGTTGGATGCAAATGAGAATCCATATGGTCCACCCCCGGAGGTGAGTACTTGTATCTTTGCATGTGAAGGTTAATCCGATAACCGCCACCTATACATGAAACAAGTCATTCTTAACAAGTAGTATTAGACTATTAGTAAGACTAGGACAGCGGAAACTTAGCTAACTTTCTTGAGAATGAATCCTAAAAAATCAAATTCAAAACAGTAAATATGCTTAGTACACAGTTAGATATCTTTGAACTTATAGTAGAAAATAACATTTCTGTACATGAGCAACAGAAGGTCCTGATTCCCATTGCACACGATTCATGCCTTCGCTTTGCTTGACTACTGCATACCTGCATCTGCACAGGTAGCTACAGAACTAGGAAATCTGAAATTCCCTTATGCGTATCCTGATCCTGAAAGCCGCCACTTGCGTGCTGCTCTTGCTGAAGATTCTGGTCTTGAATCTGAGTACATACTTGCTGGATGCGGTGCAGATGAACTAATTGATTTAATTATGAGGTTAGAGTGAAGCTCATTTTGTACCTCTTTTTTGGTTAAGAGCATCGCAAAGTTGAGTGATCATCTATTTCATAAATGGTGGAAATGCAGATGCGTACTTGAACCAGGTGACAAAATTGTAGATTGCCCTCCAACTTTTACAATGCATGAGTTTGATGCTTGTCGATGGTGCACTTGTGATCAAGGGTACCTAGTTCTTTCTCCATTTGTAATTTCATCTGTGATTTGTTGATTTGGTCCACGCTTCTTCTGATCCTGATTTGGTATGCAATTCGCCATTCTTTAATGTAGTTCCAAGACTTCCCGATTTTTCCCTAGACATTGCACAGATTGTCAAAGTGGTTGAACAGGAAAAGCCAAAATGCATATTTCTGACATCTTCAAATAACCCAGATGGCAGGTATATCTTTCTCACGGAAGAGTGGGGTTATTCTGTGTGTGTGTTGTCCAGATGGCCGTATTTTACTGAATTACTTTAATTCTATTTACCAGTGTAATCAATGCTGAGGATCTTTTAAAGATCCTTGATCTTCCAATACTTGTAGTGCTGGATGAAGCATATGTTGAGTTTTCAAGCCTTCAATCAAGGATGGCATGGGTTAAGAAGCATGATAATTTGATTGTTCTCCGAACATTCAGCAAACGAGAAGGTCTGTCACTTGTGTTCTTTTTTTAGCTGACATACAAAGGTCATGTGTTCTGAAGAATCCAAAAGCTTACTACTATGAGATTCTGAACTCAACTTGTTATTCTTCTCATGACATTGCATGGTAATCACTGATTTGTTACTAGTTTTCGGATTCCATTTATCCTTGGATAAGTTTGTTTTTTTTTGTTGCACATTATTGTGTGATGTCTAGTCTAGACATTGCTAAGGAGCAAAGAAACTGTTAAGACAATTATGAAATATACTTCTGTCGTTAACTCATTTAAGCTGCACCGTGGCGATTTTTAATTACTGAATGACTATGTTTGAGCAAACTAATTGAATACTTTTTTTATTATGAACAAAAAGGGAAAGGAATGTCTTCACAAGTCATTTATGATGCAGGTATAGCTGGGCTTCGTGTAGGTTATGGTATGGAGCATTTCCTCTAAGCATTATTGAGTATTTATGGCGGGCCAAACAGCATTATAATGTTTCTGTGGCAGCAGAAGTTTCAGCATGTGCTGCCTTGCAGAACCCGGCCTATTTAGAGGTATCTCTATCTCTTTTACAAAGATAGTTTAAACATAACATCCTTTTGACAATTTGACTTTGGCTAACTCTCTGTGTCTGTTGGACTTTGTATTATTGAAGAGAGTGAAAAATCTGCTAGTACAAGAGAGGGAGAGGCTGTATAATCTTCTCAAAGGAATACCGTTCCTGAAACCATTCCCCAGTCATTCTAACTTCATTCTCTGTGAGGTTACGTCAGGAAAGGATGCAAAGAAAATAAAGGTTTGCTTTGCTTATTATTGTATGTTCCAAGTTTCTGCTCTATTTCGTTGAGATATTATAACCACTTTCATTGTGATTTTTTGAGATGACAAAATGTTGGAACTTGAAGATTGGTTATCTGTATTTAAGACCATTGCTATTCACATTTCGAAAATGTTTATGAGTTTCGACTAATTGAAACAAAATAATATCACCTACATCATTCACATAAGTTTGTAAAAAATTATTTTCAGGAAGACCTTGTGAAGATGGGAGTGATGATCCGCCACTATGACAAGAAGGAATTGAAGGGGTATATTCGTATTTCAGTTGGAAAGCCTGAGCACACTGATGAACTAATGAAAGGCCTCAAAGCATTTGAACTGTGACCATTTGCGCACCATTACTTTGATGGAAGCACTGAAGAGCTTTGTATGTACCTGTGGCTAGGCTTGTGCTACACCAGATGCAGTCTGTCAAGTAGAGATTGCATCACTCCAACATCAGTGAAGTGCATTCTTCAGAGTTCAAACCAACCAGGGTCAATTAGTTTTCAGTAAGATTTTTTATGTTGGTGTAAGTCTATTTTTCTCGGATCCATTGACTTACTTTTTTATCCATTTTTTTGGATTGAGACTTTGTAGAATTTGAATTCCCGGTAGGTATTGCCTGGTTTTGACTTGTTATACATGTACGTGCTTGTTTGGTTAACGAGAAAATTGAAAATTCTTTGGGAAGATAAAGACCCCATTACCATAAACTTATCGTACTTTTTGCAAGGTTATTGTGTCATTGCAACATCACAAAGAAGCAGAACTCTGCAAAGTTCAAACTACCTTTGGGCCGGCGATTCAACTTTTAGCATGCTTCAGTCAAATACAGGGAAGGAAGCTGACGGCAAGCTTTTTATTCATGGCTCCCACGGCGACAACTCGACTAGGCAACATGCATCTCAATTTTATTTCTGGTAACTGGTACATAAACTCAGAGAACGCCGACGCAGCAACAGCTTTTCTCCCACGCAGCTGCGAGCCTGCGACTTCATAAGTTCGTAGATGCTCACTGGTACTGGCTGGCGAGCTTGCCTTCCTTGACGATGTAGTTCTCCGCGGGGAAGTCCTGGCCCTTGAAGTACCTCTCCAGCATGTCCTTCACCCCGGCCGCGTACCTCAGCTGCACCAGTTAATTGTTTGCCACGAATGTATTTGCAGTCAGTACATGTAGCCATGGAACATAGTTACATAGCCTTAGAAGCAGAGCATGCTGTGCAACTGACCTGGCCGTCAATGGTCGTGCCGGAGTTGTGAGGGGTCATGGCGTTGTTCGGCATGTACCGCCATGGGTGGTCCTTGGGCGCCGGCTGCGGGTACCAAACGTCGCCGCCGTATCCTGATCAGAGTAGGAGAGTTTAATTTGAGACTCATTAGTACATTGAGCATGGAAACATGTATCTTGACAGGATTAATAAAATGAATGAACTGAGCAGCCCAGAAATATACCAGCAATGTGCCCGCTGTCGCAAGCATTTGCCACTGCCTGCGTATCCATGATCGCTCCTCGAGCGTTGTTCACGATGATCACGCCTTTCTTCATCCTCGCGATCCTCTCCTTGTTGAACATGCCTCTGAAAGAAAAAGAAGAAGCAATCAGAAGGACAGAACCACGGAACATCTGGTACGTATGTAAATGTTAATCAAGAACACGACGAGATCATCAATTAACTCGCGCCCATCTCGAAACTTACTTTGTCTTCTCGGTGAGGGGCATGTTGAGCACCACGACGTCGCATTTGGGCAGCATGGCGTCGAGCTCCTCCTCGAACTCGGCGCCGAGCTCCTTCTCCAGCGCCGGGTCGATCCGGAGCCTGTCGTGGTAGAGCAGGTTGCAGTTGAACGGCTTGAGGCGCTGGAGCAGCAGCCGCCCGATCCGGCCGGCGCCCACGGTGCCCACCGTCTTCCCCTCCAGGTCGTACGCCCGGTACGCGATGCCGGCGACGTTCCACTCCCCGTTGATGGCCTGGTGGTGGCCCGGCAGGAAGTTGCGCATGAGGACGAGGATGCGCATGAGCTGGTCCTCGGCCACCGAGACGGTGTTGCTGCCGGTGACCTCGGCGACAGTCAGCCCCGCGGCCGCGGCCGCCGGCAGCTCGATGTGGTCGGAGCCGATCCCCGCCGTGAGGAGCAGCTCCAGGTTCTTGGCGCGCTTGACCCGCTCCGCGGTCACGTACGCCGGGTGGAACGGCGTGGTGATGAGCACGTGCGCGTCCGCGATGTGCTTCTCCAGCTCTGCGCGCGCCAAGAATGCAACGCGACGGTATAATTAGTGGCAGTGCTACGTAGTAACTAACGGATAGATCATGGAATGGCTTGTGCTAAAGTCGCAAGTAATCGGAAGTGACGGGGAGGATGGTCACCGCAGTTGGGGCCGTCCTTGTCGTCAGTGACGATGTACTGGTGTCCCAGCGACTCGAGCCAGCCGCGGATGCCGAGTGCGTGCTCCACGCAGCCGACGAAGTTGGGGTTCCGCTCGGCGTACTCGCCGCCCTTGTAGAACACGCCGACGATCTTCTTGCTGCCCGGAGACGCCTGGAAAACGAAGCAGGCCAGCAACAAACATCAATCATCAGTGTGATATATCCGGATGCGCTGCTGCTACTACAAAATTAGTGCCTTTTCCAATCACAAACAAGACGCGTTACTGAGATAACGTTGCATACATGAAGGCTCCTAGTCGCCGATCCATTGCGGAGAACGTGCGGCTCCAAGGCCCGGATCGCCTGCCGTGCTGCCCTCCTCATGCTCATGGACAACACAAATTAACGGTGACTGAAGAGGAAAGCTGGTCCTGCTCGTGAGCTGAGCTGGAGTAGCACACTACTGCTGCGAGTGAGTGGGAACTGACTCGGAACCGGCTCCCATATATAGCGCGCGCGCGCGGCCGTGGAGCTGAAGCAGGAGCCGGGTAAAACCCAGCAACCCACCCAGGCACCGCAGAGCGGGTGCATCTGGGCGGAAGCAAACTGTGTTGGGAGGGTGGGATCGGCCGCACGCGCGCGTTCGTCGCAACCGGCAGCCGGGCCCGCGCGCCGCGACGAGGAGACATCGCACATCGGTGAGACCGTGAGAGGCTGGCGATCGAGCGCGGGAGGGTGAGACCGCGTAGGATCCCGTTGCTCCGGAAGTTTCCACGGTGCGAGATGGGGAGTTGCGCCGCGCGATGGCACGCAGGGAGGCGTGCGCAGGTGGCGCGCGGCTAGCCGCCTAGGGAGTATGGAGTGGTGGGGAAAAGATCGCGCGGCGGTTTGCCTGTCCCGTCGGCCCGTCACATCGGTGCTTCCACTTGCGCCTCGGGTTTTATCTGGTGTGATTTGGATGGTGGGGCGGGCCCGCTGTCACCTGTCAGGCGATCGCTTCTCTACAGCTTCTGTTTAGCTAAAAATTATTTAGAATACATCAATTTTTAATTTTGATTTATTTTAGCTTTTTTATTTTATCTTCTTTTACTCTTTTTTTGCATTGTTTAAGATGTTATAATGTTTTTTATTTTTTCCTATTTTTTCTTAGTTTTTTCTAAAAACTAACAACTGTTAGAATTCAATTTTAATCTTGCAGTTTTAATCATCTTTACTATTATAAAAAAGAAGTTGGTAGTTGATCCGTTCTCGCTCATCTCTTCTCAGCTATCCGATTTGATTTGGACTATTCGTCTCTCTTCTCCTCTCTCTCCCTCAGGATACAACCGCTCACCCCTCTATTTTTCCCATCTCGCGCATTCTGGTCACCCTTCTCTCTCTGTCGCTTGCTCTCTAATATTTGATGTGTGAAGTTGACCAGACAATAAGTTTCATCTCATTATTTTTATGACTCCGTTACAACGTATGGATCACTAACTAGTAAATCAAAAAACATAGTTAAAAGCTTAAGTCGTGGGCCACTCGGAGCGGAGACTTGGTCCGAAGGCTCTGTTCGGGCTTACCGTCCCTTAAAGATTTGTCTTTCCCCGACATGCAATTAGTGAGACTAGCCACAGATACATGAGAGCCACAGCACTCAGCGAGTAAAAGGGGTTTTTTACTTTGCAAATTACTGTCTTTTTAGACAACAAAATCTACCGAACAGCCACATTGCCTATTCGTAGTGGAATTAGAGAGATGTTCACACTATTAATTAACAAACATGAGAAATCTTCTTGGGTGTTCCTGTGATGGCAAGGTTTATGCACGACTTCTTGGGTTTTCCTGTGATGGCAACGTTTAGCTGATTTGAATTCAGAGGAGATCCCATGGTGGGAGCCATGTTCCCTTGTCTGAGCTCGGCTGCGCAGCCTGATACTACCAACTTTATGTCACTTTATTTATTTTCGAATCCCTGCTGGCCCTACCCAACTGTGCTTTGGCTTTTACTTTTCAGCTTTTAATTTATGTTTTTTTAGTTTTTAGCTTTTTTTAGATACTGTAGTTGCTGTTAGCCTTTTTTTAGCGTAATTAATTTTTTTGAAAAGGAAAAAGGTTACGTCATCACGGACAATACGAAAGAATAAAAGGAAAAAAGCTAAAAACAAAAAACCAGAAAAAGACAAATAAAAAGCTAAAAACTGAAACTCAATAGCCCGCTCGTTTGGGATTCAGCCTTTAGTTTTTGGCTTCTACTTTCTAGTTTCTTAATTTCCTCTTTTTCTGGCCTTTTCGTTTTTTGGGTTTTTTTGCCTTTTTTCTCGTATTCCTTTTGCATTGTCCGTGATGGGTTATCCTGCCTTTTATTTTTATTTTTTAAATTTAATTAAACTAAAAAAGTTACCAGCAATTACAATACAAAAAAGCCTTAAACAGTAAAAAGCTAAAAGTTACAAATTTAAGCCCAAATGAGCACAACTGAATCTTCTCTGTATCTGATCCACTTTATGCCACTTTGTTCGAAAGGGTTATATGGGGATGAAGGTTTTGATCTCTCATGGGAAATGCTATAAAAAATTGTGGTAGGATTAGCCTCGCTCGTTTTGACTTCAACTTCTGACTTTTGGCTGCTAGTTCATTATTCCTTAATTTTGTCTTTTTCCTGATTTTTTGGCTTTTTGTGACCTTTTCCCCTGTATTTCTTTGCATTGTCCGTGATAGGCTAACCATGTTTTTTTTATTTTTCAATTTTAATTATGTTGTAGTATACCTGTTCGTGAGAGATGGGGATGAAGGTTTAAGTCTTATGGCTTTTGAATTATACATGTTCGTGAGAGAGTATGAAGAGAGAGACAGTAGCATATGATCGTGGATAGTATAGCTAAATTCAATACAGTGTCTACTACGATTGACTTGTAGATCCCACCTTGAAAAGACACACTATTTAAAAGCTAGTTACTATAGCAAAAGCCAAAAACCACAAACAACAAGTCCAAATAAGCCTAGCCATTGTCTTCACTGTTCACGTCCACACAGATATTAATGGTTTCCTGTGATGGCCAAGTTTATGGATGACTAATAAAGTTATGGTGTAATTGATTGAGCTCGGAAGAGATCACGATAGTGCTCCCAAACGGCTTAAAAGCTATGGCTTTTGGTTTTTGATATAGGCTTTTGGCTACAATTATACTGTAGCGACTATTAGCTTTTTAAAGTCAAGAGGTCAGAAAAAAAGTAACTAAAAATGAGAAAAAAAATGAAAAACACTACTATATCTTTGGGACAATCCAAAGGAATAAGAGAAAAAAAAAGAAAAACCAAAAACCAAAAAAGCTAAAAAGTTAAAAAATGCCGAAATTAAGAAACCGATGTGTTCTAAATTGTTTCTGATTTCTAGCTACAAGCTAAAGTCATTTGGAGCTGGATATTACCTAAACTTCACATCACGTGTTTGAAAGAGTAATATACACACTGCAGTACAAAATAGTCAGCACTTTCACATCAACACATGGCACAAGCAACTAATCAATTGTCACCCAATTCCTTAAAAAAACAAAATTTAACCAATTAAATAATTGGAATTCAAAAGGCAATTATACCTTTTTTGTGAGGACAAAAAGACAACTGCTCTAAATATTATATCCATGTGTGTTGTAGGGGTGGCTTAACCCCTGTGACTGGGCCTTGCAACTGGTCTAGTATATAATATGACCAATAGTATAGGGAAATATACCGATATACCCTCACCTTTTGTAATTATCAACCCCATTCATGTATATAAACCCCCAAGAGGGGTATGAGGGGGAGATCCACTCATTCCATGCAGGGGCACTCTCTCTTCTGTCGTTGGTTCTCTCTAGATAGTCCCCTCATATATTGTTTGGTTAGTAGCCACAATAGTTCACGCCATCCGCGGGGAACGCGAAAGAAGCTGCATAAAAGAAGGCGCTAGAAAGCGATGGAAACCAAGCAAAAGAGAGGTACAACTGCAGCGACCGTCGAGTCCAGCATGCGGCGGCCGGTGGTACCCTATGGCAATGACCACGATGCCGCCGCCGATAAGACCATCGACCGCGACGCCGGCGCCATCATCTCGACACTAGAGAGTCGGCCCCCGAACAACACCGGCGAATGTCGAACCTCTCTGGCAGCGATTCTGCATTGAGTGCGCGCTCCAAAGCCTTCGTCCCGCCGCCAGCTGTGTCGACATCCACCGATTGCGCCGCGGTCGAGTATTCACCGACAAACACGACCACCTCGTGGTCAACACTTGGGCTTCGCGGAGACTTAGCACGACCTTCATAGGGCTTCGCAAGGCCTTCGTTGAACTCCCTTTGGTCTTCGTGTGACTTGGGACGATCTCCACCGAGCGCTGCGTGTATGTCTCTGACGGACTTCACACGACCTTCGCAGGACTTCGTTCGGTCTCCATCGGACTTCGCACGGTCTTTGCTAGACTTCGTGCGATCTCCGCCGAACTCCGCGTGAACATCGCCTCCATCAGACTTCTCTGGCCTCCACCGGACTTCGCTCGATCTTTGACAGACTTTGCACGAACTCCGCTGGACACTGCGCGGATGTCACCAACGCTAGACCTCGCATGGCTTCAGTAGGTCTCTACCGGACCTCGCGTTGCCTCCGCCGACCTTCGCGCCCTTCGGCCTACGTTGGCCTCACTCTGCGCCTCCGCACCTTCGGGTGAGCGACTCGTGGTAATACTCGTTCGACTAGACATTCGTCCGCTCATGCTGCGGTCGTGACCTCATCCGACCGCCTCGCGGTCGTGACCTCGTCCGACCGCCTCGCGGTCGTGACCTCGTCCGACCACCTTGCGGTTATTACATCGTCCGCCCACGGTGCGGTTGTGGCTTCGTCCGACCTACTTGTGGTCATAGCTTCGCCCAACCTCCTCGGGGCCGTAACTTTGTAAAAAATCACACGACGGTCTTGTGCCCCGGTGTACTCTGTGGAGTATAAAGCGCCGAGAACTTAGTCGTCCCGGGCAACTCTACGAAATATAAAAAATCACACAGCGGCCTCGCGCTTTGGTGTACTTTGCGGAGTATAAAGCACCGGGAATTTAGCCGTCCCAGGCAACTCTACAGAGTATAAAAAAATCGCACAGCGGCCTCGCTCCCCGGCTTACCCTGTGGAGTATAAAGGACCGAGAACTTAGCTGTCCCGGGTAACTCTATGTAGTATATAAAAAATAAAAATGCACGGTGGCCTCGTATCTCGATGTACTCTGCGGAGTATAAAACACCAGGAACTCAGTCGTCCCAGACAGAGTATAAATGACCGTGCGAAGTTCACGGCCTCCGCACGAACTCTACGGAGTATAGATGATAGCGTGGGACAACTTGCGCGGCCGCGCGCGCTTCGCCTATCTCACCAGGGAGTCCCTGCCACGGATTGTAACCTTAGTGAGTCGCACGTTTCATGCGTCTCACCAAGGAGTCTACCGAGCTATTTTGTCCCACCACCCCGCGGTCATGACCTTGTCTGACCGCCCCATGGTCGTAGACGCTTCGTCTGACCGCCTCGTGGTGGAGATTTTGTCTGACCACCTCGTGTTATAGATGCCTCGTCGAACCACCTCATGGTTGTTGACGTTTTGTCCCATCGCCCCGCGTTCGTGACTTTGTCCAACCACATCGTGGTTGTAGACACTCTGTTTGACTGCCTCACGGTCGAGACTTCGTCTGATCACACGGTCGAGACTTCGTCTGATCACATCATGGTTGTAGATGCTTCGTCTGACCGCCTCGCGGTTGTAGACGCCTCGCTCGACCACCTCGTGGTTGTAGATGCTTCGTCAGACCATCTCGTGGTCATAGACGTTTCTCACGTGTGCAAGGCTTCGACCTATCGCCGACTTCATCGACGCCAAATCTAAAGGGTGGGGGACGGGCCGCGCGCATGCAAGGATTTGTCTCGTAGCTACCTTTGTCGATCGCAAGTCCGAAGGGGGCACGGACCACGTGCGTCACAGTTCCGCCTCATCGCCAACTTCGTCGGCCCTGGGTACGAAGGGTGCAGGACAGAACATGTGCCTCAGAGCTTCGTCGCTCCTGTCTCGTGGTCGATACTTCATCCGACCATCGTGTGGTGGTAGGTACCTCGTCCGACCACCTCGTGGTCGTTGACGTTTTGTACGACCGCTCCGCGGTTGTGACCTCGTCTGACCGTCCCACGGTCGTCACTTCGTCCGACCACATCGTGGTCGTAGATGTATCGTCTGACCTCCTCATGGTCGTAACTCCGTCTGACGCCTTCGTCGACCACAAGTCCGAAGGGTGTGGGACGGACCACGCGCGTCGGAGCTTCGTCTCACCGCCGCCTTCGTCGACCCCGAGTCCAAAGGGTGCAGGATGGGCCGAACGCGCTATGGCCTTCATGATGCGGAGTCCAAAGGGTGCGGGATGGACCGCGCGTGTCGGAGACTCGTCTTGCCGCTGACTTCGTCGACACCTCGTCGGCGTACGACTACCTCATGATCGTATACTCCGTTCGACCACCTCGCGATCGTAGGCTCCATCCGACTAACTCGTGGTCGTAGACGTAGTCGTTAGGACTTCGTCCAACCACTCGTGCTTAGGAATTCATCGATACTTTGTCCGATCTCTTTGGGGCCGCGACTTCGTCGATACCTATGACCACCACGTGGTTGCACCTTCGGCGATCATGTCACGAGCGACATAGTCGTCAGTCCTTCTCCGGCTGTGTCGGAGGCACCAACCCGACGGGTCACCTGGGTTTTTGACGTGGGACTTCGTTGCCCGCGTCTATGTGCTTCCTGAGGCTGGGGCACGACCTACGTGCGCTAGCTCGGGCTTTGCCGAGAGATACCACAACCACATCAAGATCGGTCAAACAATTATACTCTAAGAGGTTTACAACATTCACAGCCTTGGGCTTCGGAGCTACCAGTTGCATCAGCTTGCCCATCAGCACCGGCGTGCTTACTGCCAGGGACGAGGGGCGGGGCCAACATGAGCCAATTGTTCACGTCAGCTCGACCATTGGAACCTCCACGCTTGCTATCGAGAGAGTACTGTTTAAGGGTGGCCCAACCCCCCATGACTAGGTCTTGCAAGTGGCCCAATATGTACTAGACCAAATAGTATAGAGAAATGTACAAATATACCCTCATATTTTGTAATTATCAAAGGGTACGATGGGAAATATCCTCACCTTTCCCATCCTACCCCATTCATGTATATAAACCCTCAAGAGGGGTATAAGGGGGAGATCACTCATTCCATACACGGGCACTCTCTCTCCTATCGTTGGTTCTCTTCAGCTGATCCCCTTATACGCTATTTGATCAGTAGCCACAATAATGTGTAATCATGGTGTGTTGCAAATAGTTTTGCTTGCCAATACCACAATTGTGTTATGAGTAGAGCAGTGGGAAATGCTTCTATGATCTCACAAAAAAGTAGGAAAGTACGAGTTTTAAAGCAATCTGCAGATTTGATTTGCATGTACTATAGCTGAGTTCTTTTTTCACTTATGATTTATAACTTGTGTCTTATGCTATAGTAACTAGCTTTTAAACGGTGTGTTTTTTAAGGCGAGGTCAACAGGAAGATTATAGTAAAAAAATGTACTGAATTCAGCTGTATTGACCAAAATCGCATACGACTATTTTTCTCTACGTACTGCCTCTCACGAACAGCAATATTTTAAAATTTTAAATCATAAACCATAAGCTACAACCCAAAAAACCAACCCTTTGTAACACTACCATTGTGTTGCTTGAAGATTTGTGCAATCTATTCTTCTTTTGAAGAATGCAATTTAATGTTTGAGAGAGCATGAAAGCGCCACTTAATGCAGAACACGCACTCCCTTAAACCAGTATTAGCATCTAATGACTAAAAGGTTATTCCCAACGATCAGTTTTTTTTATTGGCTTCCACTAGGACATGCTTATAATGACTAGTAGTTTATAATGAAGTACAAATCACCCTTATGCTCATATTCCATTCTTACTCGTCACGCAGCTTCATCTAAAAGATAAAACTTTATTCTCCCGAAAAGCTCTTCCAAATCTCCAAAAACTTGGCGTTGTGCCGTTGCGGAATAGTATTAGTAATACTGATGCATGATTCTATATGCTACAATCCCTCTCAAAATCCCTTATTACAAAAAGGCCCCTCACCTCCTCCTCCCGAATGAACAGACCATGGCTCCCCCTCCTCCTTAAGATCGCCGCCGCGACCGCCGCCGGAGTGTTGGCGATCATTGCCGCGACACGCCTCCGCCGATACGACGCCTTATCCTCCCTCCGCCGAGAGATCCGCGAGGCCGTCGCCGCCCTTGTCCACAACAGCTTGGACGGCAACGTCGACGGCGATCAAGGGGAGGACGACGCCCCACCGCCGTCCGTGCTGATCACGGGGCTCCATTCCCACGGAAAGAGCTCTCTGGTGAACACGGCGTGCCGCGCGCTCGCAGGCGAGGAGGGCCCGCTGCTGCTGCGCGCGGAGGCGTCGCCGCCGGGCAGCGGGTCCGACGGCACGAGGAAGCTGCGGAAGGTGAAGGTGGTGGTTTCCGGGACAGACGGGGAAATGTCTGCGGAGGAAGCGGTGGTAGAGTTGCTGGACGCGCCGCCGCTCCCCGAGGCGGCGAGGCTCACGAGGGAAGACATCGAGGCGGCGATCAACGGCGGGAACCCGGAGTGCGTGGTGCTGGTGCTGCGCTGCGACGCGCCCGCCAAGGAGCGGAACGCGGCCGTGAAGCACCTGCCGGAGATCTTGGCCGCCGTGAGGGCGAAAGGTCAGTAGGCTTCTAGAAGGTTCTAGTCTTCTAGAACTTGTCGCGTGGCTTGCTTGTCGCACTATTTATACAGGCCGTGAGCCCGTGACACCACCAATGACGAACTCCCTACTTGCGGTTGCGGCCCAAATATCCAGTAGTAGCATTCGATCCATGAATCCATATCATGGAGCCCCTTCAATTATTGTCATTACATTTTCACGTAGGAATCTCGAATGCTTGAAGATACTACGTCTTGTGGAACAATAGCTGTATCATGTCATGGAAAACTAAAATTATTTTTACATATATATTAATTAAATGAGATCACTTTGTTCAGCTTATTGTTCTGTTTTGATTTGTCTCTTGTCTACAACAACTCAAAATAGTTCAATCCAATAGATATTAGAGACATATTTTTGTTCGATCAATATTTGTTGTTTCTGTTGGTCATATATCGCACCTTGCAATGAAACTTAAGTTGATATGAGGTAAGTTAAGTCACAGTTATTCATATCAATCTTTAGATCAACATTATGGTGGTACATATATAACACAGTAACACACCATGGTCAAAATTATTGGAGGGTGAGAGTATCAGTTGTTGCAAGTGCAACTATCTCGTGGAAGTTGGAGGTGCTTACATAGTTTCGTCACTTCATACCACATGACACCGTCAAAGACCTCTCTCCTATTTTAGGAGAAACAGTGAAAACCTATCACCTATCCTATGATGTTTAGACCTAATAAAAATGATTTGGGATTAAATTACAAATACCTGCACTAGCAGCAGATCTTATATATAAATAGTGAGGATTCTAGGGTGTCCCCCCGTCCCCATGGTAAACTTTCTGTGAGGATGATCAAACTTTGGGCTTTTGTTGACATGACTGGGTGTCTAGACATACCAGCATTGTACTTTCTTAAAGAAAAGAAATATGCAAATTCGTACCATGTAGGAAAAAGGCGATGATTGCTAATACTACCAGTTGAACTTTGCCGTTTACACTAGTGCTAAAGAACCTATTATAATTTTCAAGTTTGGTTGGTACAGGGAATGCCATAAAATTGTCTGTCTTGGGCTGTTTTCTTTGATAATATTGATTAGCAATGATTTGGAATGCTTTTTTTTTTGCCTCTGCATCTATGTATCATGCATGGTTAGTTTGGACTGCTATCCTAGTGTCTGTTAGAGATATGATTAGAGATCTTGATTGATATGATTAGAGATCTTGATTGCATTGTATTAGGATAGTTTAGATTCTTTCCATACATGCACTCTTTCCTTATATGTATTCTTTCCATATTTGCCATTCTGTACTCGTGTATATATACCGGCCCGTTGGCCTCATATGAATACAAGCGCTATTCATAACATGGTATCAGAGCCTACCTAGGTTCGCCTCGCTTGCCACGACGTCGTCATCTCCCAGATCGAATCTGGAAGTCGCCGTTGTCGGTCATCTCCGTCGGCCGTCCGCCGCCGACTCCAGCCGGCCGCTCCGTCGGCCTCCCTTCCGCGCTCGGCCGCCGGCCTCTCGTCTCGACTCAGACGGCCGCCTCGCCGGCCTCCTTCAGCTTCCGCTAGCGCCCGCCTCCAGTCTTGACTCCACCAGCCAGCCTCAGCCATTGTCACCGGCTCCACCTGTCGCCGACTCACCAGCAGCCCACGCCGTCGCCGACTCCGCCAGCCAAGGCCTCCGGCCGCCTCCGCTGCCGCCTCGGCCGCCGTGGAGTCTGCCGCCGCCGTCGACTCCGCCGCCTGGCGCCGTCGCCGACTCGCCAAGGCCTCGCTCCGCCGACCGGCCGGCCGGTACGCCGCCGCTCCACCGGATTCGCCGCCGCCGCCGCCGTCGCCCGCCCGCCCGACCTCCTGCGCCCCGCCCGGCCCGGCCTCCCGCCATCGCCGGCGACCCTCACCGCCGCCGCCGCTCAGAACGCCGCCGCCGTCGCCACCGGGAACCCTAGGTTCCCCGCCTCGATTCTCTCTGGGCGGCCTGCCGGTTTAAACAGAGGTAAAACCGAAAAAAACCGAAAAAGCGTCGATCTAACCGCCGCGCCGCCGGCGCCGCTGTTGAACTTCGTTCCCTTGGTCGCCGTCTTGCCCAAAGACCGCCACCGATGGTTTTCGTTCGCCGAGTGGTGCTTGATTCGCTACCGCTTCCGCCGCGCCATCCGCGCCGCTGTTCGACCTTGTTACCTTGGTCGCCGCGCGTCGGCGCCGCCACCGATGGTTTCGTCGCTGAGTGGTGCCGGATGCGCTACCACTTCCTCTCGTGCTCGCCGCTTGTCCACCGCTACACCGATCGCTCCACGCTTCATCGCCACCTCCGGTGGCCGCCACGGTGGTGGTGGCGCCTCCATCTCGCTTCACGACGTTCTTCTACTAGCACTGCACCGGTGCTTCTCCATCGACGTCGCATCAACTCCTTCGCAGCTTCTCTCACTAAGCGTGAGATAGCGGACTTGACGCTTGCTTGCCGCCGGGTTCTCCTCGGCGTGTTCTCGGTTCCTACATTGGCGTCTACATCGACTCCTTGACTTCTCTCGCGGCGGAGATAGTCGACTTGACGGCCGCTACTTCGATTCTCCTCGGCGAGCTTTGTCGGTTCACTCGATTCTTGAGCACTGCGAAACCACCACCTCCACGCCGGCACCTCCCGTGGATTCTTGATTCGAGCATCTTTTCATATGACTCGATTCTTCCACTCTATCCTTCATTACACCTCTTGATTCTCCAGCCGATGTACTTACTGCGATGGTACCTCTCTCTGTCTCTCGGTCGAGGACCTCTTAGCAACTCATCTTTTCATGTTCCTCTGTTGCTCATGTTCCTCGTCTTACCATGCGACTTCTTCTGCGGGTCGACATCGATCTTGGTTGTCGAGTCATTCTCGATTCGACTCTTGTTGTGTTCAGATCGCCCACGGGAGCCCCGATTGGTTCTGCCCTCGGCGTCTTGACTCACAACGTCTTTGGGAGCTTGACCGGCTTCACCTTCCTTCCACGCCACCGTCGCCGCCGGTCTCTCGCTTCTTCCACTCCGTCTCACCGCTCTTTCCAGCGGTGGCATCATCGTCTTGGCCATCCGTGGATCTCGGTTGTCATCTCTAGTTCGTCGTGGCCTTAAGGGTGCATCTCGGAGACGTGTCTTTAGATTGTCGTAGTGTAAGTTAGGCAAACAGATTCGACTTCCTTATCCTCATAGTGAGTCAAGATCTCGGCGTCCTTTCGATCTTGTTCATTCGATGTTTGGGGTCCGGCCCCTTTGTTTCGAAAGGAGGTCATCGATACTATATCATATTTATAGATGATTTCTCTCGCCACACTTGGATATATTTCATGTCTTCTCGTGGTGAGGCCTTGTCTATCTATAAACAGTTTGCCACTATGGTTCGCTTTCGACTTCTCCACCCTATTCGTGTCTTCGTGCTGACTCTGGGCGAGTACCTCTCTCATCACTGCGCAGCTTCCTTGTCGAGCGGGCACTCGCCGCCTCTCTTGTCACGGTGCTCATGCTCGAATGGTGTTCTTGGCGCAAGCATCGTCACCTCCTTGAGTCGGCTCGTGCCACGATGATTGCCGCCTATTCCACCTCACTTTTGGGCCGAGGTCGTTTCCACCGCCACCTATCTCGTCAACATCCGACCTTCTTACGCTCTTGAGGTGCAATACCATTGAGCGTCTCGTAGTCTCCTTCCTATCTACTCGCCCTCGTCTGCATTTGGTGCGTTTGCTATGTTCTTCTCGCCTCGGAACGCACCAAACTAACTCGCTCGATCTGTTGAGTGTGTTTTTCGGGATACGGTCGAGCACAAGGGCTATCGGTCTTTGGGATCCTGTTGGTCGACGGATGCGGATCTCTCGGGATGTGACTTTCGGCGAGTCTCGTCCCTTCTACCCACGCCCTACCTCTCCTTCGACTTCCTCTGTGGAGTCTCTGTCTTTTTGACCTTTCCAGATACACCTATCTCTGCCTTGCCCTTGTCCACCCGTCCCACCGAGTCCACCCGTCCCACTGAGTCCCCATATATTTCTCCTGTGGCCTCTCCGCCGTTGTCGCCTCCTGCGGCTCCTCGTGCTCCCCACTACACTAGTCTACACTCGTCGACCTCGTGTTGAGGATCTTCCAGATGAGCCATCTTCTTGATGATTCATCTTCGATGCATCATCTTCCCGATGGGTCATCTTCTCCTCCTCCACGCTCTCCGCGATCGCCACGCCCGACCCCTGCCGCTTTGCCTTTCTTGGTGCAGCTACTCGTGAGCTGCTTTCTTCTGGGATGTCGCTACTCACCCCGAGTGGCGCATGCCATGGCCGAGGAGATTGCCGCTCTTGAGCGTCTTGGTACTTGGGATCTTGTTCCTTTCCATCTCACTCTCGTCCCATCACGTGTAAGTGGGTCTATAAGATTAAGACTCGCTCTGATGGTTCTCTTGAGCGCTATAAGGCGCGTCTTGTTGCCGTGGTTTCCGGCAAGAGCATGGTCGTGACTACGACGAGACTTTTGCTCTGTGGCTCACATGACCACCGTCCGTACTCTTCTTTCGGTGGCGTGCTCGCCATCGGGTGCATTCTCGACTTGATGTCAAGAATGCCTTTCTTAATGGCGAGTTGCGTGAGGAGGTCTACATGCATCCGCCACCGGGTATTCTGCTCACGAGGGCATGGTCTCATCGCCGCCGCTCTCTATGGCCTTAAGCAAGCCCTCGTGCTTGGTTTGAGCGCTTCTCTTACGTGGTCACTGCTGCTGGTTTTTCAATGAGTGATCATGATCCTGCGCTCTTTGTCCACACTTCGCCTCGTGGTCGGACTCTTCTTCTTCTCTATGTTGATGATATGATCATTCACGGAGATGATTCTCGAGTACATTGCCTTTGTCAAGGCTCGTCTTAGTGAGCGGTTCCTTATGTCGGATCTTGGTCCTCTTCGTTACTTCCTTGGGATTGAGGTTACGTCCACTCCGGATGGTTTCTTTATGTCCCAAGAGAAGTATATTCAGATCTTCTTGATCGCGCTTCCCTCACCGATCGTCAGTCTTGTTGAGACTCCCATGGAGCTTAATGTTCATCTCCGACCCTCGATGGCGAACCTCTTTACGATCCGACTCGCTATCGTCATCTTGTTGGGAGTCTTGTCTACCTTCTTTGTTACTCGTCCGGATATCACTTATCCGGTTCACATTCGAGTCGGTTTGTTTACGCTCCCACTCGGTCCACTCTGACCACCTTCTTGAGTTCTGCGATACCTTGTGGGACTATCTCTCGTCGTCTCTTCTTTCCACGCTCCGGCTCTTTGCGGCTTGAGCTTATTCGGATGCTACTTGGGCGATGATCCATCGATCGCGGTCTATCTCTGCCATCGTGTTTTCTTGGTGGTTCGCTTATTGCACGGAAGACGAAGAAATGCATCGCGGTGTCCTGTTCGAGTGCAGAGGTCGAGTTGCGAGCTATGGCTCTCTTGTCGCCAGAGATTACTTGGCTACGGTGGTTACTTGAGGATTTTGGTGTTTCGTCACTACACCGACTCCTCTCTTGTCGACGATGCAGTGCTATCAGTATTGCTCGTGATCCTGTGAAGCATGAACTCACCAAGCATATTGGTGTTGATGCTTCCTTCATGAGGTCCTGTGTGCATGATCGGATGGTTGCTCTTGATGCGTGCCTTGAGCTTCAGATAGCGGATTTCTTCACGAAGGCTCAGACCCGCGCACAGCATGGCTTCTACCTCTCCAAACTCAGTGTTGTTGATCCACCATGAGTTTGAGGGGGGGTGTTAGAGATATGATTAGAGATACTGATTGATATGATTAGAGATACTGATTGCATTGTATTAGGATAGTTTAGATTCTTTCCATACATGCACTCTTTCCTTATATGTATTCTTTCCATATTTGCCATTCTGTACTCGTGTATATATACCGGCCCGTTGGCCTCATATGAATACAAGCGCTATTCATAACAGTGTCATGATGATTTTTAGATGTGACCTTCCATGATTATCATAATATCGATTATTTGATGATAAGCTTTGTGCTAATCGATGGGCATGGATGCTCTGCTGAATGCTATAGCCATACACATACTTCTCTAGACTTTGGAATAGTCAGATATGTGTAGTTAAGTGTGCTGGAAGATGATCCCTTTAAATCCAAATTCATGTTAGGTTGGATGTTGCAAAGATACATAGAGATCTTTTTACTGCTTTTATTTATTTGACATCTACAGAAAATCTCGCATCTGACCGGTTTTTACTTAACGTCTGCTAACATGGCTGAATCTGATTGTTACTTAACATCTGTAACAGGGCTTAATTTGATTATTGTATTGACTTTTAAGAAGGCCATGAGATCAACAAGACAAGCTGAAGAGCTTCTACGAGAGGTTTCGTTCAGGGCCAGAACAGATTGTGTCTACTTTATCGAGAACTACACCTGGAGCAACAACGGGCCCAACCTCCGCCATCCTCCTGTCATTAAGAACGACTTTGAGACACATTTCACTGTGCTGACAATCATTCGACAGTGTCTTGAGTTCATCAAGCTAAATAGGAGTCGGTCCAAGGAGAAGACAAACGTCAAGCAGGTAAACCCGGGAGAGTCCAAACCTTAAGATCCCACCGGCAGATGCTAAAACAGGGCTGAAAGTTTAATGACTCAATTGTAAGACTCCTTAACAGTTTGTGCGTATACCCAATCATCACTGATTTGCACAGGTATGATCTTCTGCAGTATGATCATGTATGTTAGTACTGAGATAGTCTGACGCTGCACAAAATGTACGTTCATTCGTTCATTATATATGAAGTTATAGGTCTGTTTATTTGCCTGTGTGGCGTATAGTTGATGTGCTGGTTTCTTCATTTTCTAAATACATAAGCAAAGTTGAAAGCCTCTTGCCATATATCGTTGCCATTAAATGTCACTCCATACAGCTCTAAATCACCAATACTATATGATAGTATTACATAGGACATCTTTTATACATTATACTCAATCCCACCATACACAAGTCTATGCATACTTATACAGATGTAAATATTACTATCATGGACGGAATATGACTAAGACAACATCTGTTGGCCCTGCCTTATTCTCTTTAGCTCATCAGTTAGGAGTCCAGGCACCAGCAGTAGTAGTCTGATCCTGAAAGTGCCAGGAGTTCTTCTGGGCTCATCCTCTCCAGCTCCCTCTGCCTCCAGGCCGGGTAGTTGTTCTGCGCCTCGCCTGAACCGGAGGCGTAGTCTCTCGGGTGAGCTTGCGATGTCATCCTGATGTATAGCCTCATCGCTGCCGCGCAGTCCTCGTAGGGATCCTGAATGCCAGAATGTATATCATACCAACAATGGGATAGAAGGACAATCTCTTCAGCATTGTGCAGAGAGATTTTATAGCTAGTTAATTAATTAGCAAGTGACATACCCAAGATATGCTTGTGCAAGGTACTTTAGGGATTTGCTCAGCTTGCTAGTTTTCATCAGTGGTGGGTAGTTTGCAGTGTCCCTGAACATGCTGAGATAAACTGTGTCAAGATGATGAAAACAACTGTGGCTACTGTGACTCCTGAACCATAGCTAGCAAGCAAAGATCTGTGCATGTTGGAAAGAAGAAAGATTGTACTAGTGAATTATTTGTCCTGCTGCTCACCTGATCATGAATGCCGGGTACTCCAGCCCTAGGCGCTCAAGGTCATGGTCCAGGCCATGGCCAACAAGTATCCTTGCCCTTCCTGAGCTCTTGGCCGTATCTTCCACAGTGGCTCCCATTGCACAGGATGTCCTGGATCATCCTCTGCACAAGCTTCAGTGGCATTGCGTCCCTCAAGTACTCTGGCCTTATTCCAGTTATCTACCTGAACAGATGAATCATAGGCTCCTGCTTTTCATTTCAGAAAACAATCCATTCATATCTTCAATTTCTTGTCTAGTTTCTTTCAAGCAATATGTTTCCTGCTCGGTTGCTATCTTTCTTGTTTTGATGATCCAAAAAAAAACTATCTTCCACCATCAATTATAAATGCTAGTAACAAACACACTAAGCAGGAGCAGTAATGAATTCCAAGGTAATGTCATCTACCTGTAGTTTGTGATCGATGCTGTAGGTTTCACATAGGTCTGGAAGACGATGTTTTCATCTTCACCAGTAAGACACGCACTTGCGGAGAGGTCCAGTGAGCCGTCACTGTTAAGGGTATTTTTGGTATTATATTTGTAGTCTAGGGTTTAGTATCTTTTGAGTCCTTGTACTATATACATATAGCATCTTTGGGTTGTGTAATACAACTGATATTCATCCGTCTCTTCTCCAAAGATAACATGGTATTAGAGCTTAGGTTTTAAACTGGCTTCCATCCTCTTCGCCGATTGCTACCCACAGGAGGATCGATCTCCCTTCCGGCGATCACCTCCTGGCGATGGCTGCCCATGCTCGCGTCGTTGTCGCATCCTCATCACCACTCGCACCCATGCGCTTAGCACGCTTGCTGCCGCCTCCTCGATCTTGCCGTCGTCCGCGCGCTGCCGCCGCCGCCTCGACGCCGTCGTCCCACCCGTGTGCCTATCGCCCCGAACTCGCACCGACTAGATCAGTGTCTCCACTTCGGATCTCGTCGCCCGCCTGTGTCCGCCATCCCGGCTTGGCACCGCACGGATCCGACCGCGCGACATCGATTCGGCCGATGCGCGCGACGGCTCTTTGGTCACCGCCACCTCACTAGTGGCCTCCATCGTCTTCTCCCGTATCCACTCGGATCCGAGCTTGCCGACCTCCCTACCGCCGTCTCTTGCGGATCCGCCGTCACCGCGCCGCCTCATCCGGATCGAGTCCTCTCCGACCGCCGCCATGGATCCGCCGCCCGACATCGCCTCACCGCCGCGCATGCGCGATCTCCTAGCACCGGATCCGGCCACCGACGCCGCCTCCTTTGGCTCTTGCTGTGCCCGCGTCGCCGCCACCCTGGGCCTCCGACTCCTCCTGCTCCTGCTCTTCCTCCACGCCGTCGGTTGGCTTGTGGAGCTTGGAGGAGGGGTCAACCTTCCCAACTTCCTCACTCGCTCACCGTCGAGAGGATGCTACGGAGATGGGCGGCCAGGCCATTTGGCCGATTGGAGAAAAAGACCATTCGGCTGATTGGAGAAAAAGGAGAGAGGATGAACAAAAGTGGGGTGGAGCTAAGAATGCTAGAATCCGCTGCCTTTTAGTCCGTTTCGTTTTGTGTCTTCCATTGCATCGATCAAAGCCCGTTGCCATCTCTCTATCAGTTCATCAAAGCCGTGCGAGTCTACAAATTTCTTATCAGTCAGCCGATTGCTTTGCTAGCCATGTTCCCTTCTTTTGGATGAGTGTGATCCTCTCCTTCCTTTCGCATAGCCGCAGCTGCCGCTCTTCTCTTTGAGCCGCTGCAGATCATAGAAATCTTTGTGATGCTGTCGGTTCTCTTTGAGCCGCCACTCCAAGCTTCTAAGGCCGCCGTGCTTCTTCTGCACTGCGCCTCCACTGTGCTTCTTGTGCACTGCACCGCCACCGTCTTGGGCTTCGATCTGTATTGTTATGCTTCTATCTATCCCTCTTGGTTTGATTTGATAAGCTCTCTCTACTTGTATCACCTTCCACATCATTTTCGTTGTGTTATCGCGGTCGACTTTGCTCCCGCTTACCTCTACCTTCTCGGCCCATGCACTTTATGCTTTATGGGCTGCCGTACGATTTCGGATGGGAGGCAATCTTTTTAACATATTTTTCCAAGAACCGCATGCTATGACGATATCTTCAAGAATCGAATTTTGGATTTTTCCTATTTTAGTGTCAATCCTTTTCAAATGTAATGCTATTGCATACGTCTTACATTTGAGGATAGATGTTAAGAGTGTTTCTGGTATTGTACTTGTAATTTAGGGTTTAGTATCTTTTGAATCCTTGTACGACCTTGGTCAATGGCCCTGTTTTAAGATCAAGGCAAAAAAACATGTATGTTAGAACACGCTTGAAACAATGGAAGAAAGAATAAATTGTGCGTGAACGCAGCTTGTCCTCGGTGTCAACTTTTCTTGTAATTGGGAGGCTGGAAATTAACTGCCTGAGCAACATGAGGCTCTGATCGATTGGATCAATCACAAACCCATCCGATTCGCCTCGACTCCTCACTATTCTGTTTGTCTCGTGCTGTCGTAGGCAGGAGACGCGCGCCGTGCTGCACCATCACACGTAGGCAGAGCCACCGGTTGCCCGTCACAGAGGAATGGGAGAAATTGGCCGTTGTCCGCCGCACTCGCCTGTCATTTCGCTACGGTGCCGCCTGAACTCCCCTTTTGCCTCGTCCTCGCCTGAGGAAGCAGAAACACCCAGTCACCCAACTCATGAATCAGCACATGGTATTTACTTTACTCTAAATTTATCTCAATTCTTTCGATTTGTCCCAAACACAGGGACTAAATGTGTTAGGGTTTCAATACCATGATCGCTGGTTGATTTTATCGAATTGTAGAGTTAGGGCTTAAGGTTTTAGTTCGGGTTTAAGCAATTTTGTTCTCCTTTTAATAGGCCATTGAGGTCAGATGATGTATTCTGCTGATGCAGATCATTTTTGTCCACGATTTTGCCCTTAATTTCTTCATGATACAATTAACCAATACTATTAGTGGGTTTCTTAAGTTGGTATACATTTTGGTTGCTATTTCTTTATCATCGTAAATTGATATTAGCTATGTTGAATTATTGATGCTAAAAATTACTGGATATATTACTATTTAGTATAATATTGGTTAAAAATTATCTTTACTATTATAAAAGAAGGAGTTGGTGGTTGGTCCGGCCTCTCCCACCCCTTCTCACAAAAGGCAGCGCTGACATGTGGCTCTAAAAGACATGCACCGAATCTTCCCATCTTCCCATCAAAATATCTTTCTTTTCATGATTTAGTGGTTAATGTGGATTTTATCTAGACTGCATTGTAGAGTACATCTTGTATTTTTATCTAGTGCTTAATCTTGTACTAACGAATGCTCGTTGCTACGGATTTTAAAATTTTATCATACTATATATTCTGAAACTAACAGGTGGTAAAAAATTTTAGAATATGTATACAAATATGTTCTAAAATTTTTAAAATCTGTAGCAACATACTGAACATTCAGCTAGTATATGTTAATTTTCGTCTTAGTTTCGCCCTTGTTCACAAGGAAAGACCCCTAGACTGCACCCATGCACCGGCCTGTCATTGCTCCATTCTATGCGGCAGTTTATCTTACGGCAAGTTAATATGGCATATATGCTTCCTAGCTTTTTTTTTTTTGAAAGAAAATGCCTCGTAACATCTAAGTTGACTATTTTTCAGTCTTTAATTTTAAAACGATGATTTGAGAATAAATCCATGGGTTTAACTCCTAGAAATCATCATGGCATTTGCGATCTGAAAGTCCTAGCTATGCATGTCGGATAAGACAGAAGATAATGTTGTAAATATGGGCAATATTTTAGTTACAAATTTTATTAGGAGATAAATAGAGTAAAAGACTAGTGATGCAACAAACGAATTTAACATTAAGTTACTCATCGTACTTTAGAAAATACACAAAGAAAATTCTATAATAAAGTCAATTGATTGCGTGAACTACTTATTGTTGGGCTTGATAAAGAACAGAAAACAGCGCAGAAAATTACATGAAGCAGAGCAGGAGCGGTCGCGCGTGTTGTGCTGCCCAGAAACCTTATTACCGCCCCGTGCAGGTACTCTCTATGGTAATGACTTAGAAATAGCCGCTTTCCCTTATGCCCTGTGCACGTATAGAAGAAAAGCCGACGAGGTTCAGTTGCTCAACACTTAGTATAAATTCATCAAAGAGGAAGAAGACAATATGAGAAAGAAATGGAGGAGTTTGGTCTACCAAGCCTGGGCGTCTCTAGGTCTTTTATAGACGTGTGAATTAGTCTTCTGTAACTAACGTCATTAAACTGAAATAATCAACTGGTAGCTGCTAAATTATTCACTAGTAATTGTTAATATTCAAATCAAATAATGATAACTAAGCAGTCTCATGATCAGTTAAAAAGAGAAAGATGATAGCATGATTCAACAAAATAAAAAGGTGGATTTAAAGTGCCAGGAGACACACTACAACAAGGTGATTTTCTACGCAAAAATACACGCGGGTGCGTGCATGTTTAGCCAATGTCCTCCTCATACCATTCTCATGCTATATATCACATGTTTTAAAGAGTGTCAAGGACTTCACCTTATAAATTACCTTCTCTCTATTTAACTAGGTAATATAGTATTAAATCATACATATTTTGAAATTTTTAAAGGAAATTTGTCTCAACTCATAGGCCAATTTTCAACAGATAACTGCTGAATTTTTGTCTCCCCATCAGTTGAAAGTGCAAACTGCTGCCTGTCACTACTTATCGCTTGCCCTAGGGTGCCGATCTGACAGCCTTACAACGGATGTTTCAACGTCAAAAAATGCCACCACAGCGGTAACTGTTAAACATCATGGTCGCGTTCTTCATGCCATTTTGATCCAGAATTTGAGTTTTTTCAACCTCTGCGCTCTATGCATTTCCTACTCGATGTCTCTGATATATGTCATGTAATCTTATAATGATTAGCGTTTAATTAAGCTTATGATTAATCCTAATTAAGCTTATAATTAGTACTAATTAAGTTGCTATCAGTACTGATTAAATATGGTTAGCATTAATTAAAGTGCTAATTAAGTTATGATTAGTACTGATTAAATACTATTAGCGCTAAAACTCTAATTAGGCATGCGTAGTGGCCGGCCGACTGCTACCGCGCAGGGCTTGGCAGCGACCTGCCGAGCCTGAGAGGTCGACTAAGAGAGCCAGATTTGAAAATAAATGTTCACGGACTAAATTTGAAAAAAAAATGCTACAAAGACAATCTCAGTTGCAGCTCTAGTACAAGCTGTTTTGGACCTTTGGCATCAGGGCACCGCACAGCTAGCTCACAAGATTAACCTACAATATAATGATGCCAATGGCCTGGTGGCCTTCGATCTGTGGTAGTTAAAATTTCCATGCTAAAACTTCGAAAAATACCTCCAAATTCTTTTATGGCATTAGAAAGAAGCGGTGACTGCACAGATTGATGCCCAGAAAAACTGTATAGCTTCTCATATTCGAAAAGAACAAATTTGTCACACCCCACCGAAAAAAATGCAGATCTCCTAATTAACAAGATGATTCGACTTTTCAAAGTGAACAAGATGCCACTTCCATCACTGAATTTTATCATCATATTTTCGAAAAAGTTATAAAAATATACCATTATGAAAGTTTTTTCATGGCAAATTTACTAGTACCATTTTATATATCCAAATTACATATCTTTGGACAAGATTAATGTGGTTTAACAGCACACATCGTAAGCCATCAATAGATGGGGGGGTTCCGCCCCCCGCGCTCTCCCACGTCACGCCCCAGCGCTGGCTCGCCCGACGCGTGGAATGGAATATTGGTACGGTCGGTAGGTACTTTCCTCCGGTTTTTGAAATTGCGTCTGGTCCTTGGTTCTCGAAAAGGTCCTGGAATTTTTAGGCCCTTGAAATTTTTTAGCCCCTCCGTTTTGCAAGATTGCCCCCCGCGCTTTCGGAAATTGCGCACGGGTCCCGTTTTTAACGTCTGGTCCTCGGATTTTTCAAATGGCCTCCGCCTTCTTAAAATCGTTTTGCCCGGTTTTCGAAGGTCCCTAGAGTTTTTAGGCCCTTGGAAATTTTTTTTAGCCCCTCCGTTTTGCGGATTGCCCCGCGCTTTGGAATTGCGCATGGGTCCCGTTTTTACGTCTGGTCCTCGGATTTTTCGAAATGGCCTCCGCCTTCTTAAATGCGTTTTGCCCGATTTTTGAAAAACTCCTTGCAGTGCTCGCCTTTTTATTTTAGTACGTCGGTGGGTGGCGCGTGCGTGCGCGCGCCTCCGAGGCTAGTGGCCTTAAGCTTCCACAACAATCGGGCCGAGTCGCACGCCACGTCACCGACACCCACCGGGCCGCCACGTGTCCCTTCCCTCCACCGCCACACGCAACGCCACGGATACTCCAAGCACAAAATCCCTTCTCCCCACCACTCCATCACGGGCCCATCGACATATGGGACCGACTTTTAAAATGGGCCCCTCGGGATCGCGAGCATAAAGGACCCACTTCCTCGTCTCCACCGCCCACCCGCCGTTTATTTACGCTTGTGCCCCTACTTTCCCGCCTCATGGCCTCCTCCGGCGACCGCCTCGCCGGAGCCTGCCGCCGCCTCCTCCTCCTCCTCCACCCCATAGACCGCCGCCTTTGCCTTCTCCGTGAGAACCACAACGATTTCGCGCTGCTGCTGCGGCCGACGCCGACGCGCGCCTTGGCGGTGGCTCCGGCGGCTCGGCGTTCCTCGCGGCGGCGGGTCTAGCGGCGTCTACCCGGCGTGGTGGCGCCGCGGCGTCGCGCTTCGCGGTGGTGGGCCTCAGCTGCCGGCGGCGGCGTGGAGCTCTCCCGTGCAGCGGGCGCGGAGGGATGCGACGAGTTCGAGGTGGAGGTGTTCGAGGTGTGCGTGATGCTCTCTCAGGCGGCGGCGGCCGCCGTAGTGCTCGCCTGCGTATCGAGGAAGATGACCATGTACGGCCTCCGCAAGTTCCTCTTCGTCGACCCGGAGCTCGGCATGCGGATCCGCTTCCAGAAGGAGTACGTCGCCAAGATCCAGGTGATGTGTCTCCGGCCTCTAGTTATATTTATAGCGAGACTTACTTGGAGGGAGCATCTCACGACACGGCATCTGATTGGCACGTCGCGGCCCAGTTTCTTGCGCCGAGGCGGCCCGTTTCCTGGCATCAGCCTCTGACTGGCATGTCGCGTCGTGCCAGCGTGTCTCCAGGGAGACTCGCAGATCACGATTCGTTTGAATCATGGTGTTTTCTTATGATGAGATATCCAAAATTAGATTTTATTTATATATATTTAGACTCATAGATGATATCATCTGTCATATATTACAATAGATAAAATAAAATGTTGCATGTATTACGAATAATTTAAAAGTCATAAGACACAAAAAAATTCATAAACCGAAACAAAGAAACCAGGCCTATATGTCGCGCCCATGGCGTGTAGGATTTTCCGTGTTTCTAAAACTGTTTTTAAGTTTTTAATAGTAATTAGCTTTTAAATAGAATATCTTTTCACGAAAAAATGCCCCTGCCTTCCTTAAAAAAAATTGAGTGTGTGGTGAGAGACTGAGATTGTTTGGTTAGTTATCATAGTCAGCCACACCTAGTAGCGGTAAAGCGTGACAAGTCACATATTTTGTGCCCACCAAATCGGTTGCCATAAGTTAGGCATGCATTGGCAAGAAACTGGGCAATGACAAGTGGGCCAAAGTCCTATATTGAATATTAGGACCCGAGAGCTGCTCGGTTGGTGGAGTGTCAACCCAGGTTTGAATTCGGTGGCCTCGCACATTTCGGCTTGAACTTTTGGTTTCGATTTATTTTTACTATTTATAAATTTTGTTTTTTGAACTTTTGGTTTTTAGTTTTTTCCGGTTCTTTTTTTATTCGTTTGCATTGTCCATAATGAGCTAACATATTTTTCTATTTTAAAATTCTAAAATTTAATTACGCCGAATAAATCACCTTCAGCTACAATGTAATTTCAGCTAACTACATTGCAATTTCAGCCATAAGCTACTATTTATCAGCCCAACCTAGCAGGGCAAAGCGAATGCCAGAGCTTCAGGCTAATTGTTTGTAAAAAAATTTATATTGAGTATTAACATGGACTATTTCACTTTGTAGCTTTATTTGATTGTTGAAAATATGTGCCAGCATTGGTTTAATGTTCTAATGAAGGGACTTGTGCTGAATATTATTCATCGTCACTTCCTGCAAAGATTTTAGCAAGCGGATATGAAGCTAGTTTGCTATATAACATGAGTTTCTGCAAAACAAGTAGCCAATATAAAAGCAAGTGCCTATGCTTTTTAAGGGAGAATAACTCCAGTAGCTTTTGCTTTGATCCTAATTTTAGGATCTGAGGCTTCTATGTTAAAAACAAGAACGCCTATCCGGCTACCCCAACATCGCCATTCGCATAGAGTGAAGCTCGATGCATAACGTTGTGAATGAAAGGTGCACTCGGGACTTGTTTTCTCTCTCAGGTAGAAATTGGGATTTGGGGGAAGGAATGAAAAATGTGGCAGGGTAGAATTGTGATGCATACCGCCGGCTACGGTTATACTTGCATCCGAATTCTCGATACCGCACATCATAGCAGTGCAACATAGTGGTGGTCTTCTGTGGTAGTTATAGGGCTTCTTTTTGGATGCGGCTTATGGCTTTTGGCTGAAATTTTTAAATTTTTGCTGTTTACGGTACAAATTACGGAGAGATCGATACTCATTTGCGATTTTAGCTGGTATAGATACTAAGCTTTTAACGTGTACTACGTTTAACTTGTAGACCTCATCTTGAGAAAATACTCGTTTAAAAGTTAGGTCTCAGAATGCCGCCAAAAGCCGACGGCTTGTGGCACAAGAACAGGCCCATAATTTCCTTACGAAACTTTCTAAAAGGTCTCAAGGTCCAAACCTCTTTTTTTTTCTTCTGGAAATAGAAATAAGAGAAAATTAGTTTGACACCATTGCAAAGATGTATAAATTAAAAAACAATATCACATATGAGGCTGACGACAATCGGGCTCTGAAACCACATGTCAGTGACAAATCAGTAATGTTTTTCAACTCGAATTGCCCTTATGATGGCACGGAGCAATTCGTCCCTAGAAATGTGCACATGCTGATGTCCGCAAATGCTCATAGTCACTTTTTTAAAAGAAAACATATCAACCCTAACATATCAGGTGTATGTAACCCATCCTTAGGTGCAACCCGATCGGTTGGGAGTTGGAAAAGTGTTTAATCATGACAAATTCCCCAAAACAATTCATCATAGCAGTGCAACATAGTGGTTGCCTTCCGTGTTAGAATTTCCTTACAGAACTTTCTAAAAGGTTTCCAAAGTCCAAACCAAAAAAAAAAAAAACAACATGTGCATGCGGGTACATACCCTTTCTTAAACCCTCAAAAGTACCTCAGAATTCATACAAGGGATATCCAATGATTAGAAGATGAAATGATGGTTTGAATTTTAAAAGTTTGCATCAATCCCAAAGCACATTTGATGGCGATGATAGTACATGTACCTACATATACATGTGCAAAAACCATATTTGTCCAAATCTCTTTTGTGGAAATAGAAATAAGTGGTGCACATCTTGAGTTCCGCAAATGTTCTAGCTACTATATTAAAGGCAACATATCAGGTGCAACCCGATCGGTTGGGGCACCAAATCAACATGACAATTCCCCCAAAAATGAAATTGATGATGTAGTCTATAGTGTTGTGGTATACTTTAAAATTTCAACGTCAAACTCACGTGTGTGAAAAGAAACAAAAAGGATAAGCTTGATACGAACAATAGCATTGCTTTTCCTATTCATTTTGATTTATCATCTGTCAAATTTCTCATTTTTGTTACTCTTGATATAGAATAAATTTGAACTTAAAAATTTACATATAAGTAAAATAAATTAAGAAGTACATCATTTTTTGGGGGGAATATTTCATGTTCAGTTGATACCCAACCGAGCAGGTTGTACCCTAAGTAAAAGATAAAATTTGTCATATCCAACTAGAAGACAATATTTTTTCATACCATCGCACATTACAAATTCGATATAAAATAAGTCTAAAAAATACTTCTTATTTATGACAACATATTCTAACTTCTTTTTATAAAAATTGAAGAAATTTACGACACTAGCAGCATATGAACTTGGTTCATAGCCTTTTTTGGTTAGCATTTAATGCACAATTTCCAACAATACTGCCAAAACAGGCACTGCAACACAGGAAAAACTATCAAGATCATCAGTTAAGTACTAACTCTTTGGTTCAACTTCGACGATGGAGCTTATGAGCAATAAAAATTGAATGAACGTATTTTACAATGACACTGACTTCTCGCCTACGAACAATGCAGCCTGAATTGCTTTCATTTCAGGCTGCTTCTAACAAATCATCAGTTAAGCATGCTGGTGCCATGACTAAAATCAATGCTATGGTGTGCCTAATCACTGTTGAATCCTATATCACAATCATTATTGGTTGCATGAAGAATAGATCCTACCTCTGCATTCCTGCTCTAGGAAAAACAATGTTATCTGCTGCTAAGTGATCACCGTTGTAGGAGCTTCTGAAGATACGCTACTAAGCAATGTATCATTCCTTTTCATTTTTCTCCCCCATGCAAATTCAATAAACACGGCCTCGGCAATTCTGAGCTCCACAATGGCAGGGGCAGCCACCGCCAGATAGCAGCTTTTGTCGATAGTCATAGGCCAATTCTTCTCCCATAGCAATCTGGAGAACAGCGTATCAACAATTAGCAAAACCAATATAAGTTTATACTGCTGTTAAACGTTGATGTTGTACTACAGCCAAAATTCTTACATCCTGATTAGCAAACAAGCCAATGTGAGCAAGCTGGCAATCTTTGCTCTCCACCAAAACCAAACGGGTGTTGAGGTTTGGGGAACAACTGTCATGAAGGGAACAAACACACATGAACGTTGGTTTCAGAAAAAAAAAATCCTCCAGTGTTAGATGCTCCTAAAATACATAAAATAGTCCAATCACCTATGATTAATAAAGCGGGACACATTCCCATATCTTGTGGCATCAATCATGTATGCGATAGTCCCTAAAGTCTGAGCTCTTTCCATGTCAATCTGAGAACTGATGTCAAACAAGTAGCTGCACCAGCTTTTTGCCTCCCTAAAATTTAAGAATTGCCCCGTCAGTTTCTGAGCGCAAACCATTCCACAAGAATATAAATCCTCAACAATTCCCAGAGTATAACAAATGAACAAGACATGGTTCTGCACTAGAGGCAAGATTTTTGTGGAGCGAAAATTCAGGCAAACCAATAGCTCAAATTCACCCAGCAATTAAGCGCCATATCTTCTGAAATGTTAGACGAACAACCAACTGGATGCAAGATTGGACATTTGAGTAGGCATAAAAATTTCAACGATGCTCATTTTCTGTACACCTGAGAACTTCATCAGGTTCTAGTTTAAATAAAAAGGTATGAATGAGAAAGAATCAACAGACCTTTCTGCATTTCTCATGGCCTCATCATCCTTCACAACCTCCCCAATATACTCACACACAAAAGTGCCATGTGGAATAGGTTCTGTAGTTCTAACAGCCCAACCCTGCAAAATTTGACAACATTAAAATATGACTTGTAAGCAGATCTTATCTTAATAGCAAAGGATTACGAGCAGGGTTCAGGGAACCCAAAACCTGGCCACGAGTATTTCACCTTATTCTCAGTTCTGAAGAGTTCCAACTTAACCAGCAGCCCTCTCTGCAGTACTTTATTCTGACAGGATGCATCACAAGTGCATGACAAATTACACTCGTATATTGGATATCCTTCCTGCAAATTTGACAAAAAAAATGCACACACATCAATCTATATACAATAATGGAGATGTAAATAATATCTAGAAGATGGATATGAAACTTTTAAAAATGAAAAGGAGTAACTCGATCAGACAAAATCTACTAGCAGATGTGCAGAGCAACTCCACATCGTTCAGGACCCAAGCTTTGGGCCAGGCACATCCATTTATACATTGGCGGACAGTGTGCTTTATATTAATGTTTTCTAAGATTGAAATCAGTCGTCACTAAAAAGGACACGAAACGCCTTGAAGGGGAGGCCCTTCTCTGCTGATCGTGACACAAAACACTTGAGCGCAGCTGTGCGCCCCATGAGGCGTTGGACATCCTTGGTGGACTAAGGTGGTTTCATGTCCAGGATTGCACGAATCTTCCTAGGATTTGCTTTGATGCCCCTTTGTGACACCAAGAATCCTAAGAGCTTCCCTCCTTTTACACCGAAGGCGCACTTTTTGGGGTTTAGTTTGACACCGAATTTGCGGAGGTTGGTGAATGTCTCTAGGAGATCTTCAATATGTGATAAGGGCAAAATGCTCTTTACAACGGCGTCGTCAACATAAACCTCCACATTGCGACTCAACTGATCTTTGAGGATGAGGCAAACGAGGTGTTGGAATGTGGCTTCAGCATTCTTCAACCTAAAGGGCATGTGCATGGAGCAGAAAGTGCCCACAGAGGTAATGAAGCTGGTTTTCTCCTCGTCCTCCTTCGCCATATGGACTTGATGATAACCTGAGTATGTGTCCAAGAAACTCATCGACTCACACCCAGCGGTGGAGTCAACGAGTTGGTCGATACGCGGGAGGGGGTAGTCATCTTTCGAATATGTCTTATTGAGGTCGGTGAAGTCGATGCACATGCGCCACTTGCCATTAGACTTCTTGACCAAAACAGGATTGGCCAGCCTTTCTGGATGCCAAACCTCCCAAATGAGGCCAACTTTTGAGAGATTGTCAATTTCATCTTTTATGGCCTGACATCATTCTGAGGAGAGTTTTCAGAGCTTTTGCTCCACTGTAGGGCGCTCAGGTCTTACCACTAGGTGATGCTGGATCACCTCCAGAGGGACACCTATCATGTCTGACGGTGTCCATGCGAACACATCAGCATTGTGCTTTAGGAACACCACGAGCTCCCTCTCTATTCTCTCCGGGAGATCAGCCCCAATTCTAACGAACCGTGGGTCATCCGAGCCGAAGAGTCATACTTCTTTTAGGTCCCCCTCCGAACGAAGCTTGAGAGAGCACCTCGCTAGAGGGGATAATCCTTGGCCTACCCTGGTGAAAGAGACGAGGGTATTTCCTTCCTTAAGTTCTAGGAAGTTGATGCTGCTTGAGTTAGTCGCCACTTTGTGGTATAGACGGCGAGCCAAGTCTTGATCACCCTTCATGAAGATGACCCCGCGAGGGCTTGGTATCTTTAAGCATATGTAGTTTTGATGAACTGCTGCACACAAGCGGTTGAGAGTTGCCCTTCCCATGATAGCATTGAGCGGGACTCGGTGTCAACGACATCGAATCTGATGACTTTTGTGCAATGATTCTCCTTTGTTCTGAACGTCATAAGGAGTTCGATCCTCCCAAGAGGTTGAATAGATTTTCCCGGTATGAAGTTGGTGATGGGGCAATCAAATGGTAGCAGAATACCAAGATGATAGTGCCCCCCACCACCGCATGACTCCCACAGCTCCTTGAGCGCACGCACGTAGAGTATGTCTGCAGAGCTTCCTCCGTCGACAAGAATGCGGGAGACTTCGCAATGAACATTGTGGTGGTTACCAAGAGGGCGTCATCAATGGGGGAACCTTAAGCCTTTTGCATCCTCAACTGTGAAGCTAACGGGAATGCTCGCCCATTTGGGAGGGGCTTTGAGGGCCACCCTACGATGTTGACCTCTCGGCGTACTCCTTCCTCTGGCGCTTTGACCCATGCCTGGAGGCCGAGCCCCCTATTATGACGTTTATTTGTCTACGCTGTACTTGGAAGGGGAGCTCTTGCTTGGCATCTTGCAGGTGCCCCCGGGGGTGGATCACCAGGGGCCTGTGCTGGGGGTGGTGGGATTGCTTGAAGGGGCATCACCTCCATAGCTGTGGGATGTGGTGGTGACTCTCGGCGCGGCACAGGGCCGCGTTTGAGGAGTTTCACCACTTCGGTGGCTTATTGGCGGCACTCATTCGTATCATGCCCATTCATTTTGTGGTAGGCACACCAACGCCCATCTCCTTGGTTTAGATTGTTCCTCCTCTCATCGCGGTCTTCATCAGGGTATCTCTTCCAATGAGCTTTAGGCCTTGACTACTTGAATCCTTTGGCGGAGTTGCACCCGTGTTCTTGCAAAGGGGTGGTGGCCATGATGAGGACTTTAGAATTGCGTCCCCCCGCCGGAGCGATCCCTCCAGTCCTTGTTCTTCCCGGAGGAGCTTTTTGACTTCTTCCCGGGGGAGTCGCCTCCGTCATGCGAGAGAAACCCCTTTTTGGCTAGGTCGTCTTCTTCTCCTTGGGTGTATTTCTCCATGACCTCGAAGAGTTCATGGGTCATTCTTAGGGGGATCCCTTCCCAGCGCACGGTTGAGCTCCCCTGGGAGTAGCCCCTCCTTGCATGCATTGATGACAGTGGAGTCTAGGGCATCTGCCACTTGGCTTTGCACTTTGGAAAAGCGTTTAGGAATTTCCTTGTAGATTGGCGCTCACGCTTGATAGTAAAGAGTTGATTGGGGACCATAGGACGCTTATAGCTTCCTTGGAAGTTTGTGCTGAACTCTTCTCTCAGCTAGTCCCAAGAGTAGATGGAGCCTTTCTTCTCTCAGCTGGTCCCAAGAGTAGATGGAGCCTTTCTTCTGATTGAAGAACCAAGAACGCGCTATCCCAAAGAGCAATAGTGGGAGGCAGTTACACATCTCTACCTCTCCACTTCCCCGGCTGAGTACAAGTCGACGATAGTTGTGCGGGGCTTCCCGAGTGGAAGAGCTAGATGCCCGGCGGTGGCGGCGATGGTGCCCACGCACTGGTGAGTTAGAGCGCCTGCGCTGACTTGCGATTTGGTCTGGCTGAGAGATCAGGAACTCATCATCCATTTCTTTCTGGTGGTGGCGACCACGCCTATCAGCGGATCCGGCTGACAGCACAGGGACACGACTAGTGCTTGCAGAGTAAAGGCTCTTCTAACCGTCTCAGCATCTCGACCATAGTCCTCTTGATGTGAATCCCTTCGGCTTAGTGAGTGTGCATGGGCCGCGACGGGTGGAATGGCCCGTTCGCCCAAAGATGCTAAGGGACTACCGGTGGAGGAACAACTTTTGGCCAGGGGGGCTCTCTAATCGCCCCTAGCCAGGTAACACCTTGGGGCCAAGCCCTGCATTGGCTAGTGGGAGCTGGTTTACCATCTCTGGGCACAGGCGCATTTGCCCGGGTGGAGGAACTTGAAGAGGAGGCCCCAGAACTCCTATTCCTAGGGGTATGAACTCAGGCCTCGAAGGTTGAGGCGACGGGATGAACTGCAGTGGAATAGGCTGAGTTCCTCCCCATCCGGAGCTTGGCGAATGCAGCAGCCTGTAAGGAGCCCCGTTCATCACCACCACATGGGCGAGTGGAGGGAGGTTGTAAGGATTTCCCCCTTGTCCTGCTCCGAGGATGAAAGCCTCACGCGCGCCTAGGTCAGTGGCTACTTAAACTAAAGGCGGTGCTGGGAGCGGTGAGATGTGCTGAGGGCCGCCGGGGGGACGGTAGGCGGCCATCATGTAGTCCACCACTTACCTTGCAGTTGCCTCCACCATTGCCTTGCAGTTAGCGGCGTGGAGCACACCAGAAGCAATGGTTGGCCCTGGAGCTTCGATGACACCCTAGGCTTCTTGCCTTTGGCCAGACACCGCGTCAGCTGGCGCGAGGGAGGTGGAGATACTCGATAGCCCTGGGATGCATAGGACATTGTCTGCCCTAGGGTGAATAGCCCCAATCTCCAAGGTAGCACGCCTCGGGCTTCTTCGAAGAGTAGATGGGTTGTCCACGGGCTCCTTGTGCTTTGGAGCCAAGGGAGGCCTCGTAGACTTGGAGTACTTCTTTGTAGGAGCCATAGCCTTTTGTCGATCAGCTAAGGTCCCCACGGACGATGCCAATGTTGTTGGTGTGAAAAACCGAACACGAGGGAGCAACATCGACAGTATTACAGGTCAGTGTCCACAAGAGCAAAAGTGATGAGGATTTATACAAGTTCAGGGGTCCGAGAGGACTACTCTACTCATGTTGGTGACCTACGGAGGGTTTTGGGCATTCCTCCCAGAGGCACACTAGTTTGAATGGCTTCTTATGTTCCTTATGAGCTCAAGTCACAAATGAGAGATACATGAGGTATTTAAGGCTCTTGGGCTGTACAAATGACAAGAATACCCTAAGTGAGATGACTAGCTTATGAGTACATGAGCGGTATTGTTGTCTTTTCCAAGCATGACTGCAATTCTTCAATCTGTGTGTATCTTCTGTAGAGCAAAGTACATGGAGGGATGAATTATTCCTCCAACATGCATAAAACCATACACATGTACATGATACTGGACACGAGATCACAAATCTTTATAAAATCACTGTTTATGGTAAATTTCCAAATAAGACGGCCAAAAATTCCAAAGAAAAATGTAATGTACTTGCATCATAAAAACATTGGGAAAATTGGATATATGCCACTCTAAAAGATGGCACTTTGTAAAATGCCACTCTAAAACATGAAATTTGAAATTTGCCACTCCAAAACTTGGTTCTTTGGACTTTTGCCACTCTTGGACACTTTCGCCCCCACTTGTCCACCCGACCTTGCGGCAAGGTGAGCCCGAGACCGGCGGCAACAGGCCAGATCCATGACGACGACCTCAGATCTGGCAGCCAGCTGCTCGTCGTCGTAGGGAAGGACCGCAGCTGCGCAAGTTGGATCCAGCCATGGCGACTCACAGCGAGGCGGGGCCCAAGACCGGCGACGATGAGCCAGATCCGCAACAGCAATCTCGGATCAAGCGCGCGGCAAGGCTGGGCTACGTCGGGGAAGAAGGTCGCACGGCTTGCGGCTCGCGGTGGTGCCGATGGCTTACAACGATGACGACGAGGTGGTGCGACTCACAGCGGCAACGAAGGAGATGGCGCGGCTCGTGGTGAGGAGGTGGCGATGTAGCTGGAGCTCACCGAGAAGTGGTGGCAACCCCCTCTCGAGAGGAAGGGCTAAAGTGTCCAAGAGTGGTAAAAATCCAAAGAGCCAAGTTTTGGAGTGGCAAATTTCATGTTTTAGAGTGGCATTTTACAAAGTGCCATCTCCTGCTAGTCACACATCATGATGTCGACCACCTTACCAATGACACATACTAAGTGCAGAACAAGAATCTTGACTTATTAAAGAACTGAACTATTAAGGACAGTTGTTTACTTGTTTAGTGCACATTTTTGTTCATATTTTTCAGTGTTCCCAATACCACATATGCCAGCAGACTCGTCAACAAAAACATCTAGAAGTAAAAGGTGTATCAATGCCAACAATTATTACCTGCAAAATAACTTTACTATTTTCATCGTATGCAAATCTGCCATGCATGGGTATACCATGGATATCCACCAGATTCTCATACACACTGTCAAAGAGGTTCACATGATCACATTTCTCAGGAGAGCAATGGGCATGAGAACATGCACACCCGACCATAGAATTCTGCATATATGTATCTTATTAGAAAACTAATTTGCTGAAGATAAGCCAAATTTACATGAGATGTAAACCAAAACCAAGGAAGACCTAGCCCCCTTTGTGTTTGCATTTATCCATGATACACAAATTTCCAGAAGAGTACCTCTGAATCAACAAGAGTTGAATCCACCAAACGCTCTGTGATGTAATGAAAACCTTGCCAGGGCACATAGTTGTCATGCTGCAAAAGTTTTTTCATATGGAGAGATTCTTTGCATCAACATCAATGGCACAGACAATTGGAATTTTCTCCCTGCCAAAGCTTACATCTTCACAAAGCACAACCCTCTCATTCTTAAGCTTCCACTTGAAGTGCTCTGAATCAATAACATAATGGTATTCATCCATGCCCCACATTTCACCAGCATTTGGAGGATTCATCACAGGAGCATTGGGAAAATCGAATCGGCTAGGCTGTAAAGTGGGCAAGGCATTTGAATTCGATCTAGACTTGCAACCCTTAGGGCAAAGGAACTCCTCTTGATGCCAATCGATTTGGATGCCAATGTCACTACAAAGCTTTGCAGCTTTCACAAATATGTTCTCAGGTAAGGTTCCAAATTTAACTTCCAATGCAGCAAGAAGACTTGTCTTGCAGCATGCAGAACGGGCAACAGATAAAATATCACGGTTGCTTGGATGGGGTCTTGTCTTTTGAATTTTCGAAAATAAAGTTAGCGCCACATCTGAGCATTGGAAATCCAGTAACTTACCAAGGTTGGTAGTTTCAGGTTCCACAATTTGCGATGTTACCATAGATAGATCAGAGCTTGGAAACTTAAAATGCTTCTCAATTCCAGAACTACTCCTCTTCTTTAATGTATTTGATGGTCGTAAGCTTTTCTTGAAGGCAGAATAGTAGTGTCGACCACGGTTAAGCTGATACTTCCCACGTCCAGGTGGAATGTGGCTGACAGTAACTGGGTTCATATGAGCAACTTGATGGTGGCGGCCAAGATCTGGCAGGAGATCATATCTCAACCCACATAATCTACAGGTGAACTTCTGTGAGCCATCATCCTTCTCAAGGTTATGGTTATCATAAAGGGCCTTACCATTTGTCCCTTCTGTTCTTTGAACAGATTGACCCTTAGGTCGTTGAGGGACATCCAGAAGCCTGAACTCTTGGGCATGATCTGAAACAATGTGCTGCCATAAAAGATCCATGTTCAAAAAGTTACTGTTACACGACATACACCGGAAGAGAATTGAATATTGCAGATATTGAGCACCATGTCTTTCTTGCACATGTCTTTCAAGAACTTTTCTGTTGGTAAATGAATCCATGCATACAGCACAAGAATACCCTCTGAACAGCCACCGAGCTTCCTTTTTGTGAACCTCTGTCCAATGTATTCCAAGACCTTGATCGTCACAGAACTCCTGAGCACATATTTTGCACCTCAGACCAGGTGATGGATTAATTTCCTCTTCATGTAACACCGTCGTAGATCCCTCCCAATTTTCAGAATATATTTGCTTAGATTCATTTGTACCAAAGCCCCAAAGATTTGAGAGTTTTTCTCTCTCACTAGAGATCAACTTTAACAAAAATTCTCCAGCGTCCGGTTTTTTAGACACTTCAGCTAATATCTGGGGCATATAGTCACTACCAAGACCTGAACGTTGACAAGAAAGGTTGCTTCTCAAGAAACAATAAAGAAACTCACACGCTCGATGTAAACATACCTTTTCTTTCCTTGATGTGCAACCCTTCAATAGATTGATAAAGACATCTTTAGAGATGAGTCGAGTCTTTCCATTCCTGGCACGTTTAAGGAACTTTGGAATGTGCTTCTCACAGTAAAGAGTGTGTCGCTTGGCATAATCCTGGCATTCAACAATATTGTCATGAGAAGGAATTCCAATGCAAAGAGGGGTATCTAAATTGGTGTTTGCCATGGAAGTTGACATGGGGTAGCACAGATCAGTGTTCTCCAATACACGAGCTTTATCACTTGATATCTCCGCAGCCACAATCGGAAGCATTTTCACTTGCACGGCAACCTGGGAACTCCTGGCCCTTTTTGATACTACGCTACATATTGCACTTGAATCAGAAATTTTTTCCACTACTTTATTTGGAGATTCTTCCCTCTTATGGAGACCCTCAGACGAACTTAATAAATTATCAGAGCTCATTGTATCAAGGTTTGTTTGAAATCGGTGCTTTCTACAAAAAATAGAACCATGCTGGGCTCGATGCTTGCATTTTCACCCACATTAGTCGTACCACTGCACATTGGAGTCTCAACAGTAAGTGCCTTGTCCTCCCTAGAAGAATGGTCAACAAAATGCATACTTTGGTGCACACAACAGTAAATATCACCATCATTTGCCCATCTACCACACTGCCTTCCCTTTGCTTCTATGTACGCAGAACACTGCCTAGAACTCTTAAAAGGATCTAACTCATGTCTGACATTCAGTAAAGCTGGGTTCGCACAGCCTGATTCTGTGATCATCTGGACCCCAGAATTACTGGGGAAGGTGACAGTGTTATTCTGACTCCTTGATTCTAATGCTTCTACAGTTTCATGGATAATAGAACCACTAGCGAGGTTATTTTGGTCTGGGTCCTTGCTTAGAGTTCTGCAGTTAGCATCCTCCATGGACGAAAATTGTGTTTCTCCTCTGCTGACTTCGAGTTTCGGACACTTTGTACGAACTTGTTGATCCATACCTGGATCATCATAACAATTGCTTTGTTCAAAGTTGCCAGTATTACCTACTGGATGTGATGAAAAGAACTGTTTCATGACATCTTGTTTCCATGTTTTCCATTCCGGGACTAATTCAGGCTGCATTGATGCATTCCACAATTCATCAACCTTGTTCCAAAGAACAGATTGCCTGAGTTCCTGTGTGAAAAGGGAAGAATTAATATGTCTGGCCAAGCTTTAACCAGCTTAAGAAATAGTAGCATATCATATGTAACAAGGAATAATCAATATAAGACAAAGGAAGTAGTGCAGAAAAATGTTACGTTTCCATATACAAATTCATCAGGAGAGCGACAATGGAGACATATAGTTCACTTCAAGAATGTCAGATAACATAACTTAACACCAATGACATCATCGACAAACTTGATGGCGCACGAAGCTCAAGTTACTACATGGAATTTAACAGCTTGTTGTTCTCTTCTTGTCATCCACTCTTACCAAGAGTGGGGACAGCAATACAGCATTTTTACATATCAACATACACAAAAAAAAAATCCTGCAGTGACCGACAACCTGTGATGCTTTGGAACAATTTGCCAAATAACCAAAATCAACACAAAGATTTGCTAATACAAACAGAATTATCAAGTTCTACATGATTCTTTGAAAGCGCATTGGTATTCCAAGTTTTGATGTACACAAGAAAACACTTCCTCCTGGGTTTATTATTCATCTTAAATGTAACACATATATGGATGCAGACGGGAAAGTGAAATACCCATTAGATTAAAAAATTATTTCATGTCATTCAAACACCATTTCATCAACTAAATTTAGAACGGGGTACTAATTATGATGCCAACAAATCTTGTGGTCGGCAAAAGATACTAAAATGTTGACCATGGAAACATAAATTTAGCTAGAAACCCAAACAGCCAACCCATACATTTCAAGTGAATACAAGATGAAAAGCCTAACTATAAGCCACAGAAGCAGCCTGCATTGCAATACTAGAACTGACCTAGCTAGTGCACACCATGGGAAAGGATTATGACCCGTTTCAAATAGCGATGGCTTCTAGCTTCTAAAAGACAAAAGTCGTTTTGAACGCTTGGCTTCTTAACACGGCGTTTTCTATTTTTTCTCCATTTTCTTTAATTGAATATCTTAGAAAAAAGCTAACACCGCTAAGATCATTTCACCAAAAGCCACAACACTTTGGAACAGAGCCTATGAGCTTCTGCAATCTAGATCTATGTAGCTTGTGCAAGGAACTCAAAAGCTTAATAATATGACTGTCAATAATTAAGTAAATAACTATGTTAACGCCATATCCATGTTGATATGTGGACAACCATATTAAAACATTCATAGTGAAAAAGAGAATGGACATAGCAACGAAGTAACTTGAGATTTTGTAAGCATACAACTTAGTCACAAACTCAAAAACTATATAAAAGGTAAACAACACATTATCCAACAACTGATTACTATTAGTATTAACAATCAAAAGCAGAACTATCTAGCAGCAGCAATATGTAGTTATGTACACAAACTAAATCACAGATTCTAAAATAAAAAAACGTGCAACCTGAAGGAGAACAGAAATCCATATTACCTCAGTAAGGATTTCAACAGCCACAGCATCATGAGAGTTATTACACTTCTGTCTCCACAAGTCAAAAGAATTTTGTAGCCAATGACAGCTTGTGTAGTCCGGAAGAATCATCTGAAATTTAAAAACTAAGGTGAAACAATGCCAAGAAACACCAGGAAGAGGCTTTTTCCATATTAGCTGTTAAAGAATCAAACATTTTTCTAATTTTTGGGCATCACCAGAGAGTTAGTTTGCCGTAGAGATGGCCCTAACGAACACTTGCTACCTAGCTGTACTTTAAATTTTTTAACCTCACACTGAACAACAGATCTATTGACCTAAAACAATAAAAAAACTATTTTATAAGTTTTCTTTTTGTATGATATCATAGCTGACCTAAACAAAATAAAAGTGTATCAGGATAATTATCCTCGAGCATATCCTTGGACCTTAAGCAATCTCCCAATCAACTGCTGATAACAGTGATTTAACTCTCCATATAAAGATTTGCAATGTAATTTCCTAGCAGTGTTGAATCAAAAGGTTATTTTTCAAAACTTGACATAGTTATGGTGATTGCACTGGCATGATGCTAGCAACATTTCATGACACATCCTGGATAAAATAACCAAAGGTACACAACAATGACTTTGGTTCATCCAGAAACAACAAAAACAAAATTAATTTACGGTATAAAAGTAGCTATTGAAATATACTGCCTGACTTACTGTCATTGGTAAACACATAAAGACACATAAGGTGATAAAGGTACATATCGCAGTCACCAAGGAGAATTTTCCATAATGTAATAAGTAAAAGTGAGGAAAAAATGCTAAACTATTTGCATTAACGAAATAGAACTCTGCAAAACAGAATGAGAGACATCAAACTTGCTAGGAGAAAATTGACAGGAGGTTTCATAAAATATACATATGAAATAGGGTCCTTGGATTTACATTTTCAAGTTTGATAAGCATCTTCCCTAGATCAGTATAATCTTTACAGCATGATGCTTCCAGAGCAAATTCTTTCCAAGTTGTGACCTTCCGAGCATTCTCAATTATGGCCTATTAAACATATAAATAGTGTCAAGAACAACAATGATGCTACAGGAATACAAAATGTGTAAAAGAAAGAGCAGACCTCTGTGTGAAGCTCATCACTAAAATTAAGCATTGAGATGGCAAGTTTCTGCATAATGAACCGTCGAGGAATACTCAAATCCTTCACCAGCTTTCGCCATTTGCGATGAGTTCCATTCACGAGTGGCACAGGATATTCATCAATTGGAAGAACAAGTAGCATGTCTACCCAGGAATAAGTTCTTGTTCATGGGAAGAAAACAACGATATAGCTCTTCCTGTCATGTGTTGGTTTGGCCTTTAGTGTAGATAAAGGACAGTCAACTCTACAGCATCGAATTCCTGTTTGCCATTTGCCTCTCCACTGTTTTCAAGTGAAAAAGGGTAAAATGACAGCACAGAGAGGAACCATTAGAGATAATGAGAGCAATTAACATGAAAAAAAAAGTAACAAAATTATGAACATAGTGCTAGGCAAATAGTTAAGCTTAGGGTCTGTTGTTGATATTCTGAATAGCTCAGTGAACACAAATTCCTTTTGTTTTGCAAGTAAATATATAGTTTTCCTCATGCATGACATGAGACCATATTTTTGCAATATATAAATTCATATGCAGACCACAGATAGTCATTCAATTTCTGGAAACCCCATTGTTAACTTGAATGATACAATGATTTAACTGAATGAAATTAAATAAATAGAGGAGAATAACTGTACTCCTTTTCAAAAATTTCAAAGTAGACTTCTATATCACAAAACCTAGTCAAAGTCATAAAATAGACACCAATTGTGTATGATATATAGAGATCATACTAACAAAAATATGCTAGGGAAAGAAATGCCTTGACATGGCAAGGTATTTGGTAGGAACTACCCTTAAAATATGAGAATGGAAGATCAAATCTCAATCACTGGATCAGATTTAGATGGTGCAAATATAAATAGACATTGGTGCCTTTTAGTGCCTACCATGAGACACCTAGACTCTAACTTTCTTTTTTTTTTCTCGAACACGCAGGAGAGCTGCGTATCATTGCATTAAGAAGGGGAAAAAGAGCCCATACAGAAAAATTACATACTCAAAAACACACACACACATACACCCACCACAAAAGCTAAAGGAGGCTAGCCTATGAAACAAAAGCAAGATCGACCTCGACCAGAGGGGATCTAAACCAAGACCTGAGGCGGGGCAGTTAGGTATGAGATACCCTTTGCACTGGCCATACCCCAAATCCTCATCTCCTCGTTGACAGAAGACACGAGGGTCCTAACATCCGGCACAGCCCCATCAAAGACACAGCGATTGCGAAGATTCCAAAGAGACCAAGCCCCCAAAATGATGATGGAGTTAAGGCCTTGCCGGACCTGACCATGAACTGCACTGTGAGATCTGGACCACCAATCTTCAAAGGAAAGCTCTCCCAGCTGGGGAGAAAGGTTTTGTACAGGGAATGCCATAAAATTGTCTGTCTTGGGCTGTTTTCTTTGATAATATTGATTAGCAATGATTTGGAATGCTTTTTTTTTTGCCTCTGCATCTATGTATCATGCATGGTTAGTTTGGACTGCTATCCTAGTGTCTGTTAGAGATATGATTAGAGATACTGATTGATATGATTAGAGATACTGATTGCATTGTATTAGGATAGTTTAGATTCTTTCCATACATGCACTCTTTCCTTATATGTATTCTTTCCATATTTGCCATTCTGTACTCGTGTATATATACCGGCCCGTTGGCCTCATATGAATACAAGCGCTATTCATAACATGGTATCAGAGCCTACCTAGGTTCGCCTCGCTTGCCACGACGTCGTCATCTCCCGGATCGAATCTGAAGTCGCTGTTGTCGGTCATCTCCGTCGGCCGTCCGCCGCCGACTCGGCCGGCCGCTCGTCGGCCTCCTTCCAGATCCGGCCGCTCACGGCCTCTCGTCTTGACTCTCAGACGGCCGCTCACGGCCTCCCTTCCGCCTCCGGCCGCCACGCCTCCTCAGTCTTGACTCCACCAGCAGCCGCGCCTCCACCCACCCGTGCCACCGGCTCCACCTGCCGCCGACTCGCCAGCCCACGCTGTCGCCGACTCACCTGCAGCACAGCGCCCGGCCGCCTCCGCTGTCGCCTCGGCGCCGTGGAGTCTCGCCGCCGCCGACTCACACACAGCCTGCGCCGCCGACTCCGCCTGCGCCTCGCTCCGGCCGACCGGCTCGGGCCGACGCCGCTCCACCGGATTCGCCGCCGCCGCCGCCGCCGCCGCCCGGCTCCGCCCGCCTCCTGCCCGCCCGGCCCGGCCCTCCGCCATCGCCGGCGACCGCCTCGCCCGCTGCCCAGAACGCCGCCGCCGTCGCCACTGGGAACCCTAGGTTCCCCGCCTCGATTCTCTCGGGCGTGGCCTGCTTTAAAACAGAGGTAAAACCGAAAACCGAAAACGCCGATCTAACCGCCGCGCCGTCCAGCGCCGCCTGTTAGACTTCGTTCCCTTGGTCGCCGTCGCCCAAAGACCGCCACCGATGGTTTTCGTTCGCTGAGTGGTGCCGATGCGCTACCACTTCCGCCGCGCCATCCGCGCCGCTGTTCGACCTTGTTACCTTGGTCGCCGCGCCGTCGGCCGCCGCCACCGATGGTTTCGTCACCGAGTGGTGCCGGTCTCGCTACCACTTCCTCTCGTGCTCGCCGCTTGTCCACCGCTACACCGATCGCTCCACGCCATCGCCACCTCCGCCGGCCGCCACGGTGGTGGTGGCCGCCCTCCATCTGCTTCACGACGTTCTTCTACTAGCACTGGCACTGGTGCTTCTCCATCGACGTCTGCATCAACTCCTTCAGCAGCTTCTCTCACTAAGCAGGAGATAGCGAGACTTCGACGCTTGCTTGCCGCTTCGGGTTCTCCCTCGACAGGTTCTGCAGTTCCTACATTGACGTCTACATCGACTCTTCGCAGCCTTCTCTCACCGAAAGGTGAGATAGTCGACTTGACGATCGCTGCTACTTCCGCCTCCTCGGCAGCTTTGTCGGTTCACTCATCGATTCTTCAGCACTGCGAAACCACCACCTCCACGATCAGCACCTCCCGTGGATTCTTGATTCGAGCATCTTTTCATATGACTCTGATTCTTCCACTCTATCCTTCATTACACCTCTTGATTCTCCGTCGCTGTACTTACTGGCGATGGTACCTCTCTCTGTCTCGTCGAGGACCTCTTAGCAACTCATCTTTTCATGTTCCCTCATTGCTCATGTTCCTCGCCTTACCATGCGACTTCTTTCTGGGTCGACATCGATCTTGGTTGTCGAGTCATTCTCGATTCGACTCTTGTTGTGTTCGGGGCTCGCCGCACGGAGCCCCGATTGGTTCTGCCCTCGCCTTGACTCACAACGCCTTTGGGAGCTTGACGGCTTCACCTTCCTTCCGCGCCACCGTCACGCCGCCAGCCTCTCCGCTTCTTCCACTCCGTCTCACCGGCTCTTTCCAAGCGGTGGCATCATCGTCTTGGCCATCCGTGTGGATCTCGGTTGTCATCTCTAGTTCGTCGTGGCCTTCGGGTCTGCCTCGAGAGACGTGTCTTTAGATTGTCGTATGTAAGTTAGGCAAACAGATTCAGCTTCCTTATCCTCATAGTGAGTCAGTATCTCAGCGTCCTTTCGATCTTGTTCATTCTGATGTTTGGGGTCCAGCCCCCTTTGTTTCGAAAGGAGGTCATCGATACTATATCATATTTATAGATGATTTCTCTCGCCACACTTGGATATATTTCATGTCTTCTCGTGGTGAGGCCTTGTCTATCTATAAACAGTTTGCCACTATGGTTCGTGACTCGCCTCCACTCCTATTCGTGTCTTCGTGGCCGACTCTGGGCGAGTACCTCTCTCATCACTGCCTTCCTTCCTTGTCGAGGTGGCACTCTCGCCGCCTCTCTTGTCCCGGTGCTCATGCTCGAATGGTGTTGCCGAGCGCAGCATCGTCACCTCCTTGAGTCGGCTCGCACTCGATGATTGCCGCCTATTCCACCTCACTTTTGGGCCGAGGTCGCTTCCACCGCCACCTATCTCGTCAACATCCACCCTTCTTCCGCTCTTCGTGGTGCAATACACATGAGCGCCTCGTGGTCTCCTTCCTATCTACTCGCCTTCGTCTGCTTGGTCGTTTGCTATGTTCTTCTCGCCCCTGAACGCACCAAACTAACCGCCGATCTGTTGAGTGTGTTTTTCGGGATACAGGTCGAGCACAAGGGCTATCGGTCTTTGGGATCCTGTTGGTCGACGGATGCGGATCTCTCGGGATGTGACTTTCGACGAGTCTCGTCCCTTCTACCCACGTCCTACCTCTCCTTCGACTTCCTCTGTGGAGTCTCTGTCTTTTTTGACCTTTCCAGATACACCTATCTCTGTCTTGCCCTTGTCCACCCGTCCCACTGAGTCCACCCGTCCCACTGAGTCCCCATATATTTCTCCTGTGGCCTCTCCGCCGTTGTCGCCTCCTGCGGCTCCTCAGGCTCCCCCCACTACACTAGTCTACACTCGTCGACCTCGTGTTGAGGATCTTCCAGATGAGCCATCTTCTTCTGATGATTCATCTTCTGATGCATCATCTTCCCCTGATGGGTCATCTTCTCCTCCTCGCTTCGCCTCCGCGATCGCCGCCGCCCGCCCCGCCTGTTTGCCTTTCTTGGTGCAGCTACTGTGAGCCTGCTTCACGGGATGTCGCTACTCACCCCGAGTGGCGCATGCCATGGCCGAGGAGATTGCCGCTCTTGAGCGTCTTGGTACTTGGGATCTTGTTCCCTTTCCATCTCACTCTCGTCCCATCACGTGTAAGTGGGTCTATAAGATTAAGACTCGCTCTGATGGTTCTCTTGAGCGCTATAAGGCGCGTCTTGTTGCCCGTGGTTTCCAGCAAGAGCATGGTCGTGACTACGACGAGACTTTTGCTCTGTGGCTCACATGACCACCGTCCGTACTCTTCTTTCGGTGGCGTGCATCGCCATCGGTCTGCTTTCTCGCCTTGATGTCAAGAATGCCTTTCTTAATGGCGAGTTGCGTGAGGAGGTCTACATGCATCCGCCACCTGGGTATTCTGTTCCTGAGGGCATGGTCTGTCGCCTTCGCCGCTCTCTCTATGGCCTTAAGCAAGCCCCTCGTGCTTGGTTTGAGCGCTTCTCTTCTGTGGTCACTGCTGCTGGTTTTTCAGCGAGTGATCATGATCCTGCGCTCTTTGTCCACACTTCGTCTCGTGGTCGGACTCTTCTTCTTCTCTATGTTGATGATATGATCATTACTGGAGATGATTCTGAGTACATTGCCTTTGTCAAGGCTCGTCTTAGTGAGCAGTTCCTTATGTCGGATCTTGGTCCTCTTCGTTACTTCCTTGGGATTGAGGTTACGTCCACCCGATGGTTTCTTTATGTCCCAAGAGAAGTATATTCAGATCTTCTTGATCGCGCTTCCCTCACCGATCGTCAGATCGCTGAGACTCCCATGGAGCTTAATGTTCATCTCCGACCCTCTGATGGCGAACCTCTTTCTGATCCGACTCGCTATCGTCATCTTGTTGGGAGTCTTGTCTACCTTGCTGTTACTCGTCCGGATATCACTTATCCAGTTCACATTCTGAGTCAGTTTGTTTCTGCTCCCACTCAGGTCCACTACAGCCACCTTCTTCGAGTTCTGCGATACCTTCGTGGACTATCTCGTCGTCTCTTCTTTCCACGCTCCGGCTCTTTGCGCCTTCAGCTTATTCGGATGCTACTTGGGCGATGATCCATCCGATCGCGGTCTATCTCGCCATCGTGTTTTTCTTGGTGGTTCGCTTATTGCACGGAAGACGAAGAAAGCAGTCGCAGTGTCCTGCTCGAGTGCAGAGGTGAGTTGCGAGCTATGGCTCTCTTGTCAGCAGAGATTACTTGGCTACGGTGGTTACTTGAGGATTTTGGTGTTTCTGTCACTACACCGACTCCTCTCTTGTCAGACAGTACAGGTGCTATCAGTATTGCTCGTGATCCTGTGAAGCATGAACTCACCAAGCATATTGGTGTTGATGCTTCCTTCATGAGGTCCTGTGTGCATGATCAGATGGTTGCTCTTCAGTACGTGCCTTCGGAGCTTCAGATAGCGGATTTCTTCACGAAGGCTCGCACCAAGCCACAAGATGGCTTCTACCTCTCAAACTCGGTGTTGTTGATCCACCATGAGTTTGAGGGGTGTTAGAGATATGATTAGAGATACTGATTGATATGATTAGAGATACTGATTGCATTGTATTAGGATAGTTTAGATTCTTTCCATACATGCACTCTTTCCTTATATGTATTCTTTCCATATTTGCCATTCTCGTACTGTGTATATATACGCCCGTTGGCCTCATATGAATACAAGCGCTATTCATAACAGTGTCATGATGATTTTTAGATGTGACCTTCCATGATTATCATAATATCGATTATTTGATGATAAGCTTTGTGCTAATCGATGGGCATGGATGCTCTGCTGAATGCTATAGCCATACACATACTTCTCTAGACTTTGGAATAGTCAGATATGTGTAGTTAAGTGTGCTGGAAGATGATCCCTTTAAATCCAAATTCATGTTAGGTTGGATGTTGCAAAGATACATAGAGATCTTTTTACTGCTTTTATTTATTTGACATCTACAGAAAATCTCGCATCTGACCGGTTTTTACTTAACGTCTGCTAACATGGCTGAATCTGATTGTTACTTAACATCTGTAACAGGGCTTAATTTGATTATTGTATTGACTTTTAAGAAGGCCATGAGATCAACAAGACAAGCTGAAGAGCTTCTACGAGAGGTTTCGTTCAGGGCCAGAACAGATTGTGTCTACTTTATCGAGAACTACACCTGGAGCAACAACGGGCCCAACCTCCGCCATCCTCCTGTCATTAAGAACGACTTTGAGACACATTTCACTGTGCTGACAATCATTCGACAGTGTCTTGAGTTCATCAAGCTAAATAGGAGTCGGTCCAAGGAGAAGACAAACGTCAAGCAGGTAAACCCGGGAGAGTCCAAACCTTAAGATCCCACCGGCAGATGCTAAAACAGGGCTGAAAGTTTAATGACTCAATTGTAAGACTCCTTAACAGTTTGTGCGTATACCCAATCATCACTGATTTGCACAGGTATGATCTTCTGCAGTATGATCATGTATGTTAGTACTGAGATAGTCTGACGCTGCACAAAATGTACGTTCATTCGTTCATTATATATGAAGTTATAGGTCTGTTTATTTGCCTGTGTGGCGTATAGTTGATGTGCTGGTTTCTTCATTTTCTAAATACATAAGCAAAGTTGAAAGCCTCTTGCCATATATCGTTGCCATTAAATGTCACTCCATACAGCTCTAAATCACCAATACTATATGATAGTATTACATAGGACATCTTTTATACATTATACTCAATCCCACCATACACAAGTCTATGCATACTTATACAGATGTAAATATTACTATCATGGACGGAATATGACTAAGACAACATCTGTTGGCCCTGCCTTATTCTCTTTAGCTCATCAGTTAGGAGTCCAGGCACCAGCAGTAGTAGTCTGATCCTGAAAGTGCCAGGAGTTCTTCTGGGCTCATCCTCTCCAGCTCCCTCTGCCTCCAGGCCGGGTAGTTGTTCTGCGCCTCGCCTGAACCGGAGGCGTAGTCTCTCGGGTGAGCTTGCGATGTCATCCTGATGTATAGCCTCATCGCTGCCGCGCAGTCCTCGTAGGGATCCTGAATGCCAGAATGTATATCATACCAACAATGGGATAGAAGGACAATCTCTTCAGCATTGTGCAGAGAGATTTTATAGCTAGTTAATTAATTAGCAAGTGACATACCCAAGATATGCTTGTGCAAGGTACTTTAGGGATTTGCTCAGCTTGCTAGTTTTCATCAGTGGTGGGTAGTTTGCAGTGTCCCTGAACATGCTGAGATAAACTGTGTCAAGATGATGAAAACAACTGTGGCTACTGTGACTCCTGAACCATAGCTAGCAAGCAAAGATCTGTGCATGTTGGAAAGAAGAAAGATTGTACTAGTGAATTATTTGTCCTGCTGCTCACCTGATCATGAATGCCGGGTACTCCAGCCCTAGGCGCTCAAGGTCATGGTCCAGGCCATGGCCAACAAGTATCCTTGCCCTTCCTGAGCTCTTGGCCGTATCTTCCACAGTGGCTCCCCATTGCACAGGATGTCCTGGATCATCCTCTGCACAAGCTTCAGTGGCATTGCGTCCCTCAAGTACTCTGGCCTTATTCCAGTTATCTACCTGAACAGATGAATCATAGGCTCCTGCTTTTCATTTCAGAAAACAATCCATTCATATCTTCAATTTCTTGTCTAGTTTCTTTCAAGCAATATGTTTCCTGCTCGGTTGCTATCTTTCTTGTTTTGATGATCCAAAAAAAAACTATCTTCCACCATCAATTATAAATGCTAGTAACAAACACACTAAGCAGGAGCAGTAATGAATTCCAAGGTAATGTCATCTACCTGTAGTTTGTGATCGATGCTGTAGGTTTCACATAGGTCTGGAAGACGATGTTTTCATCTTCACCAGTAAGACACGCACTTGCGGAGAGGTCCAGTGAGCCGTCACTGTTAAGGGTATTTTTGGTATTATATTTGTAGTCTAGGGTTTAGTATCTTTTGAGTCCTTGTACTATATACATATAGCATCTTTGGGTTGTGTAATACAACTGATATTCATCCGTCTCTTCTCCAAAGATAACATGGTATTAGAGCTTAGGTTTTAAACCTGGCTTCCATCCTCTTCAGCAGTTGCTACCCCTGGGAGGATCGATCTCCCTTCCCGGGGGCAGTCACCTCCTGCTGATGGCTGCCCATGCTCGCGTCGCTGTCTGCATCCTCATCAGCCACTGCACCCATGCGCGCTAGCACGCTTGCTGCCGCCGGCCTCCTGATGCGCCGTCGTCCGCGCGCTCGCTGCCGCCGGCCTCCTGACGCGCCGTCGTCCCACCCGTGTGCCTATCGCCCCCGAACTCGCACCGACTAGATCAGGCTGTCTCCACTTCGGATCTACGTCGCCCTGCCCAGGTCTGGCCATCCCCGGCTTGGCACCGCACGGATCCGACCGCCGCAGCATCAGATTCGGCTTCGATGCGCGCGACGCTGGCTCTTTGGTCACCGCCAGCCTCACTAGTGGCCTCCATCGTCTTCTCCCCCGTATCCACTCGGATCCGAGCTTGCCGACCTCCCTACCGCCGTCTCTTGCCGGATCCCGCCGTCACCGCGCCGCCTCATCCCGGATCGAGTCCTCTCCGACCGCCGCCGCCATGGATCTGGCCGCCCTGACATCGCCTCGACTGCCCGCGCATGCGCGATCTCCTAGCACCCGGATCCAGCCACCCGACGCCGCCTCCTTTGGCTACTGTCGTGCCCGCGTCGCCGCCACCCTGGGCCTCCGACTCCTCCTGCTCCTGCTCTTCCTCCACGCCGTCGGTTGGCTTGTGGAGCTTGGAGGAGGGGTCAACCTTCCCAACTTCCTCACTCGCCACCGTCGAGAGGATGCTACGGAGATGGCGGCGGGCCATTTGGCCGATTGGAGAAAAAGACCATTCGGCTGATTGGAGAAAAAGGAGAGAGGATGAACAAAAGTGGGGTGGAGCTAAGAATGCTAGAATCCGCTGCCTTTTAGTCCGTTTCGTTTTGTGTCTTCCATTGCATCGATCAAAGCCCGTTGCCATCTCTCTATCAGTTCATCAAAGCCGTGCGAGTCTACAAATTTCTTATCGATCACCGATTGCTTTGCTAGCCATGTTCCTTCTTTTGGATGAGTGTGATCCTCTCCTTCCTTTCGCATAGCCGCAGCCGCTCTTCTCTTTGAGCCGCTGCAGATCATAGAAATCTTTGTGATGCTGTCGGTTCTCTTTGAGCCGCCACTCCAAGCTTCTAAGGCCGCCGTGCTTCTTCTGCACTGCGCCTCCACTGTGCTTCTTGTGCACTGCACCGCCACCGTCTTGGGCTTCGATCTGCGCTGTTATGCTTCTATCTATCCCTCTTCGGTTTGATTTGATAAGCTCTCTCTACTTGTATCACCTTCCACATCATTTTCGTTGTGTTATCGCGGTCGACTTTGCTCCCGCTTACCTCTACCTTCTCGGCCCATGCACTTTATGCTTTATGGGCTGCCGTACGATTTCGGATGGGAGGCAATCTTTTTAACATATTTTTCCAAGAACCGCATGCTATGACGATATCTTCAAGAATCGAATTTTGGATTTTTCCTATTTTAGTGTCAATCCTTTTCAAATGTAATGCTATTGCATACGTCTTACATTTGAGGATAGATGTTAAGAGTGTTTCTGGTATTGTACTTGTAATTTAGGGTTTAGTATCTTTTGAATCCTTGTACGACCTTGGTCAATGGCCCTGTTTTAAGATCAAGGCAAAAAAACATGTATGTTAGAACACGCTTGAAACAATGGAAGAAAGAATAAATTGTGCGTGAACGCAGCTTGTCCTCGGTGTCAACTTTTCTTGTAATTGGGAGGCTGGAAATTAACTGCCTGAGCAACATGAGGCTCTGATCGATTGGATCAATCACAAACCCATCCGATTCGCCTCGACTCCTCACTATTCTGTTTGTCTCGTGCTGTCGTAGGCAGGAGACGCGCGCCGTGCTGCACCATCACACGTAGGCAGAGCCACCGGTTGCCCGTCACAGAGGAATGGGAGAAATTGGCCGTTGTCCGCCGCACTCGCCTGTCATTTCGCTACGGTGCCGCCTGAACTCCCCTTTTGCCTCGTCCTCGCCTGAGGAAGCAGAAACACCCAGTCACCCAACTCATGAATCAGCACATGGTATTTACTTTACTCTAAATTTATCTCAATTCTTTCGATTTGTCCCAAACACAGGGACTAAATGTGTTAGGGTTTCAATACCATGATCGCTGGTTGATTTTTATCGAATTGTAGAGTTAGGGCTTAAGGTTTTAGTTCGGGTTTAAGCAATTTTGTTCTCCTTTTAATAGGCCATTGAGGTCAGATGATGTATTCTGCTGATGCAGATCATTTTTGTCCACGATTTTGCCCTTAATTTCTTCATGATACAATTAACCAATACTATTAGTGGGTTTCTTAAGTTGGTATACATTTTGGTTGCTATTTCTTTATCATCGTAAATTGATATTAGCTATGTTGAATTATTGATGCTAAAAATTACTGGATATATTACTATTTAGTATAATATTGGTTAAAAATTATCTTTACTATTATAAAAGAAGGAGTTGGTGGTTGGTCCGGCCTCTCCCACCCCTTCTCACAAAAGGCAGCGCTGACATGTGGCTCTAAAAGACATGCACCGAATCTTCCCATCTTCCCATCAAAATATCTTTCTTTTCATGATTTAGTGGTTAATGTGGATTTTATCTAGACTGCATTGTAGAGTACATGCTGTATTTTTTATCTAGTGCTTAATCTTGTACTAACTGAATGCTCGTTGCTACGGATTTTAAAATTTTATCATACTATATATTCTGAAACTAACAGGTGGTAAAAAATTTTAGAATATGTATACAAATATGTTCTAAAATTTTTTAAAATCTGTAGCAACATACGAACATTCAGCTAGTATATGTTAATTTTCGTCTTAGTTTCGCCCTTGTTCACAAGGAAAGACCCCTAGACTGCACCCATGCACCGGCCTGTCATTGCTCCATTCTATGCGGCAGTTTATCTTACGGCAAGTTAATATGGCATATATGCTTCCTAGCTTTTTTTTTTTTGAAAGAAAATGCCTCGTAACATCTAAGTTGACTATTTTTCAGTCTTTAATTTTAAAACGATGATTTGAGAATAAATCCATGGGTTTAACTCCTAGAAATCATCATGGCATTTGCGATCTGAAAGTCCTAGCTATGCATGTCGGATAAGACAGAAGATAATGTTGTAAATATGGGCAATATTTTAGTTACAAATTTTATTAGGAGATAAATAGAGTAAAAGACTAGTGATGCAACAAACGAATTTAACATTAAGTTACTCATCGTACTTTAGAAAATACACAAAGAAAATTCTATAATAAAGTCAATTGATTGCGTGAACTACTTATTGTTGGGCTTGATAAAGAATGAAAAAGTACAGAAAATTACATGAAGCGAGCAGAGCGGTCGCGCGTGTTGTCTTGCCGAAACCTTATTACCGCCCGTGTGGTACTCTCTATGGTAATGACTTAGAAATAGCCGCTTTCCTTATGCCCCGTGCACGATAGAAGAAAAGCCGACGAGGTTCGGTTGCTCAACACTTAGTATAAATTCATCAAAGAGGAAGAAGACAATATGAGAAAGAAATGGAGGAGTTTGGTCTACCAAGCCTGGCGCCTCTAGGTCTTTATAGACGGTGAATTAGTCTTCAGAACTAACGTCATTAAACTGAAATAATCAACTGGTAGTCGCTAAATTATTCACTAGTAATTGTTAATATTCAAATCAAATAATGATAACTAAGCGCCTCATGATCGCTTAAAAGAGAAAGATGATAGCATGATTCAACAAAATAAAAGGTGGATTTAAAGTGCCAGGAGACACACTACAACAAGGTGATTTTCACGCAAAAATACACGCTGGTGCGTGCATGTTTAGCCAATGTCCTCCTCATACCATTCTCATGCTATATATCACATGTTTTAAAGAGTGTCAAGGACTTCACCTTATAAATTACCTTCTCTATTTAACTAGGTAATATAGTATTAAATCATACATATTTTGAAATTTTTAAAGGAAATTTGTCTCAACTCATAGGCCAATTTTCAACAGATAACTGCTGAATTTTTGTCTCCCCATCAGTTGAAAGTGCAAACTGCTGCCTGTCACTACTTATCGCTTGCCCTAGGGTGCCGATCTGACAGCCTTACAACGGATGTTTCAACGTCAAAAAATGCCACCACAGCGGTAACTGTTAAACATCATGGTCGCGTTCTTCATGCCATTTTGATCCAGAATTTGAGTTTTTTCAACCTCTGCGCTCTATGCATTTCCTACTCGATGTCTCTGATATATGTCATGTAATCTTATAATGATTAGCGTTTAATTAAGCTTATGATTAATCCTAATTAAGCTTATAATTAGTACTAATTAAGTTGCTATCAGTACTGATTAAATATGGTTAGCATTAATTAAAGTGCTAATTAAGTTATGATTAGTACTGATTAAATACTATTAGCGCTAAAACTCTAATTAGGCATGCGTAGTGGCCGGCCGACTGCTACCGCGCAGGGCTTGGCAGCGACCTGCCGAGCCTGAGAGGTCGACTAAGAGAGCCAGATTTGAAAAATAAATGTTCACGGACTAAATTTGAAAAAAAAATGCTACAAAGACAATCTCAGTTGCAGCTCTAGTACAAGCTGTTTTGGACCTTTGGCATCAGGGCACCGCACAGCTAGCTCACAAGATTAACCTACAATATAATGATGCCAATGGCCTGGTGGCCTTCGATCTGTGGTAGTTAAAATTTCCATGCTAAAACTTCGAAAATACCTCCAAATTCTTTTATGGCATTAGAAAGAAGCGGTGACTGCACAGATTGATGCCCAGAAAAACTGTATAGCTTCTCATATTCGAAAAGAACAAATTTGTCACACCCCACCGAAAAAAATGCAGATCTCCTAATTAACAAGATGATTCGACTTTTCAAAGTGAACAAGATGCCACTTCCATCACTGAATTTTATCATCATATTTTCGAAAAGTTATAAAATATACCATTATGAAAGTTTTTCATGGCAAATTTACTAGTACCATTTTATATATCCAAATTACATATCTTTGGACAAGATTAATGTGGTTTAACAGCACATCGTAAGCCATCAATAGATGGGGGTTCCGCCCCAGCCTCCCACGTCACGCCCCAGCGCTGGCTCGCCCGACGCGTGGAATGGAATATTGGTACGGTCAGCCGAGGTACTTTCCTCCGGTTTTTTTGAAATTGCGTACAGGTCCTTGGTTCTCGCGAAAAGGTCCCTGGAATTTTTTTAGGCCCTTGGAAATTTTTTTTAGCCCCTCCGTTTTGCAAGATTGCCCCCCGCGCTTTCGGAAATTGCGCACGGGTCCCCGTTTTTTAACGTACAGGTCCTCGGATTTTTCGAAATGGCCTCCGCCTTCTTAAAATGCGTTTTGCCCCTGTTTTCCCAAGGTCCCTAGAGTTTTTAGGCCCTTGAAATTTTTTAGCCCTCCGTTTTGCGATTGCCCCGCGCTTTGAAATTGCGCATGGGTCCCCGTTTTTTTACGTACAGGTCCTCGGATTTTTCGAAATGGCCCTCCGCCTTCTTCGAAAATGCGTTTTTGCCCCCGATTTTTTTCGAAAAACTCCTTGCGAATTATCGCCTTTTTTATTTTGGTACGTACGGTGGCTGGCGCGGCGTGCCGCCGCGCCTCCGAGGCTAGTGGCCTTAAGCTTCCACAACAATCGGGGCCGGAGTCGCACGCCACGTCACCGACACCCACCGGGAGCCGCCACGTGTCCCTTCCCTCCACCGCCACACGCAACGCCACGATACTCCAAGCACAAAATCCTTCTCCCCACCACTCCATCACCGCCCACCGACATATGGGACCGACTTTTAAATGGGCCCCTCGGGATCGCGAGCATAAAGGACCCACTTCCTCGCCTCCACCGCCCACCCGCCGCTTATTTACGCTTGTGCCCCTACTTTCCCGCCTCATGGCCTCCTCCGGCGACCGCCTCACCGGAGCCCCGCCGCCGCCTCCTCCTCCTCCTCCACCCCATAGACCGCCGCCTTTGCCTTCTCCCAGAGAACCACACAGCGATTCTGCGCACGCTGCACGCCCGACGCCGACGCGGCGGTCTTGGGTCCGGCGGCTCGGCGTTCCTCGCGGCGGCGGGTCTAGCGGCGTCTACCCGCGGGCGTGGCCGCCGCGGCGTCCGCGCTGCGCGGTGGGCTCTCGCGCCGGCGGCGGCGTGGAGCTCTCCCGTGCAGCGGGCGCGGAGGGATGCGACGAGTTCGAGTGGAGGTGTTCGAGGTGTGCGTGATGCTCTCGGCGGCGGCGGCCGCCGTAGTGCTCGCCTGCGTATCGAGGAAGATGACCATGTACGGCCTCCGCAAGTTCCTCTTCGTCGACCCGGAGCTCGGCATGCGGATCCGCTTCCAGAAGGAGTACGTCGCCAAGATCCAGGTGATGTGTCTCCGGCCTCTAGTTATATTTATAGCGAGACTTACTTGGAGGGAGCATCTCACGACACGGCATCTGATTGGCACGTCGCGGCCCAGTTTCTTGCGCCGAGGCGGCCCGTTTCCTGGCATCAGCCTCTGACTGGCATGTCGCGTCGTGCCAGCGTGTCTCCAGGGAGACTCGCAGATCACGATTCGTTTGAATCATGGTGTTTTCTTATGATGAGATATCCAAAATTAGATTTTATTTATATATATTTAGACTCATAGATGATATCATCTGTCATATATTACAATAGATAAAATAAAATGTTGCATGTATTACGAATAATTTAAAAGTCATAAGACACAGCAAAAATTCATAAACCGAAACAAAGAAACCAGGCCTATATGCCGCGCCCATGGCGTGTAGGATTTTCCGTGTTTCTAAAAACTGTTTTTTAAGTTTTTTAATAGTAATTAGCTTTTAAATAGAATATCTTTTCACGAAAAAAATGCCCCTGCCTTCCTTAAAAAAAATTGAGTGTGTGGTGAGAGACTGAGATTGTTTGGTTAGTTATCATAGTCAGCCACACCTAGTAGCGGTAAAGCGTGACAAGTCACATATTTTGTGCCCACCAAATCGGTTGCCATAAGTTAGGCATGCATTGGCAAGAAACTGGGCAATGACAAGTGGGCCAAAGTCCTATATTGAATATTAGGACCCGAGAGCTGCTCGGTTGGTGGAGTGTCAACCCAGGTTTGAATTCGGTGGCCTCGCACATTTCGGCTTGAACTTTTGGTTTCTGATTTATTTTTTACTATTTATAAATTTTGTTTTTTTTGAACTTTTGGTTTTTTTAGTTTTTTTCCGGTTCTTTTTTTTATTCGTTTGCATTGTCCATAATGAGCTAACATATTTTTCTATTTTTAAAATTCTAAAATTTAATTACGCCGAATAAATCACCTTCAGCTACAATGTAATTTCAGCTAACTACATTGCAATTTCAGCCATAAGCTACTATTTATCAGCCCAACCTAGCAGGGCAAAGCGAATGCCAGAGCTTCAGGCTAATTGTTTGTAAAAAAATTTATATTGAGTATTAACATGGACTATTTCACTTTGTAGCTTTATTTGATTGTTGAAAATATGTGCCAGCATTGGTTTAATGTTCTAATGAAGGGACTTGTGCTGAATATTATTCATCGTCACTTCCTGCAAAGATTTTAGCAAGCGGATATGAAGCTAGTTTGCTATATAACATGAGTTTCTGCAAAACAAGTAGCCAATATAAAAGCAAGTGCCTATGCTTTTTAAGGGAGAATAACTCCAGTAGCTTTTGCTTTGATCCTAATTTTAGGATCTGAGGCTTCTATGTTAAAAACAAGAACGCCTATCCGGCTACCCCAACATCGCCATTCGCATAGAGTGAAGCTCGATGCATAACGTTGTGAATGAAAGGTGCACTCGGGACTTGTTTTCTCTCAGGTAGAAATTGGGATTTGGGGAAGGAATGAAAATGTGGCAGGGTAGAATTGTGATGCATACCGCCGGCTACGGTTATACTTGCATCCGAATTCTCGATACCGCACATCATAGCAGTGCAACATAGTGGTGGTCTTCTGTGGTAGTTATAGGGCTTCTTTTTGGATGCGGCTTATGGCTTTTGGCTGAAATTTTTAAATTTTTGCTGTTTACGGTACAAATTACGGAGAGATCGATACTCATTTGCGATTTTAGCTGGTATAGATACTAAGCTTTTAACGTGTACTACGTTTAACTTGTAGACCTCATCTTGAGAAAATACTCCGTTTAAAAGTTAGGTACTGTAGCGGCTGCCAAAAGCCGACCGGCTTGTGGCCTGAAGAACAGGCCCATAATTTCCTTACGAAACTTTCTAAAAGGTCTCAAGGTCCAAACCTCTTTTTTTTTCTTCTGGAAATAGAAATAAGAGAAAATTAGTTTGACACCATTGCAAAGATGTATAAATTAAAAAACAATATCACATATGAGGCTGACGACAATCGGGCTCTGAAACCACATGTCAGTGACAAATCAGTAATGTTTTTCAACTCGAATTGCCCTTATGATGGCACGGAGCAATTCGTCCCTAGAAATGTGCACATGCTGATGTCCGCAAATGCTCATAGTCACTTTTTTAAAAGAAAACATATCAACCCTAACATATCAGGTGTATGTAACCCATCCTTAGGTGCAACCCGATCGGTTGGGAGTTGGAAAAGTGTTTAATCATGACAAATTCCCCAAAACAATTCATCATAGCAGTGCAACATAGTGGTTGCCTTCCGTGTTAGAATTTCCTTACAGAACTTTCTAAAAGGTTTCCAAAGTCCAAACCAAAAAAAAAAAAACAACATGTGCATGCGGGTACATACCCTTTCTTAAACCCTCAAAAGTACCTCAGAATTCATACAAGGGATATCCAATGATTAGAAGATGAAATGATGGTTTGAATTTTAAAAGTTTGCATCAATCCCAAAGCACATTTGATGGCGATGATAGTACATGTACCTACATATACATGTGCAAAAACCATATTTGTCCAAATCTCTTTTGTGGAAATAGAAATAAGTGGTGCACATCTTGAGTTCCGCAAATGTTCTAGCTACTATATTAAAGGCAACATATCAGGTGCAACCCGATCGGTTGGGGCACCAAATCAACATGACAATTCCCCCAAAAATGAAATTGATGATGTAGTCTATAGTGTTGTGGTATACTTTAAAATTTCAACGTCAAACTCACGTGTGTGAAAAGAAACAAAAAGGATAAGCTTGATACGAACAATAGCATTGCTTTTTCCTATTCATTTTGATTTATCATCTGTCAAATTTCTCATTTTTGTTACTCTTGATATAGAATAAATTTGAACTTAAAAATTTACATATAAGTAAAATAAATTAAGAAGTACATCATTTTTTGGGGGGAATATTTCATGTTCAGTTGATACCCAACCGAGCAGGTTGTACCCTAAGTAAAAGATAAAATTTGTCATATCCAACTAGAAGACAATATTTTTTCATACCATCGCACATTACAAATTCGATATAAAATAAGTCTAAAAATACTTCTTATTTATGACAACATATTCTAACTTCTTTTATAAAATTGAAGAAATTTACGACACTAGCAGCATATGAACTTGGTTCATAGCCTTTTTTGGTTAGCATTTAATGCACAATTTCCAACAATACTGCCAAAACAGGCACTGCAACACAGGAAAACTATCAAGATCATCAGTTAAGTACTAACTCTTTGGTTCAACTTCGACGATGGAGCTTATGAGCAATAAAAATTGAATGAACGTATTTTACAATGACACTGACTTCTCGCCTACGAACAATGCAGCCTGAATTGCTTTCATTTCAGGCTGCTTCTAACAAATCATCAGTTAAGCATGCTGGTGCCATGACTAAAATCAATGCTATGGTGTGCCTAATCACTGTTGAATCCTATATCACAATCATTATTGGTTGCATGAAGAATAGATCCTACCTCTGCATTCCTGCTCTAGGAAAAACAATGTTATCTGCTGCTAAGTGATCACCGTTGTAGGAGCTTCTGAAGATACGCTACTAAGCAATGTATCATTCCTTTTCATTTTTCTCCCCCATGCAAATTCAATAAACACGGCCTCGGCAATTCTGAGCTCCACAATGGCAGGGCAGCCACCGCCAGATAGCAGCTTTTGTCGATAGTCATAGGCCAATTCTTCTCCCATAGCAATCTGGAGAACAGCGTATCAACAATTAGCAAAACCAATATAAGTTTATACTGCTGTTAAACGTTGATGTTGTACTACAGCCAAAATTCTTACATCCTGATTAGCAAACAAGCCAATGTGAGCAAGCTGGCAATCTTTGCTCTCCACCAAAACCAAACGGGTGTTGAGGTTTGGGAACAACTGTCATGAAGGAACAAACACACATGAACGTTGGTTTCAGAAAAAAAAAATCCTCCAGTGTTAGATGCTCCTAAAATACATAAAATAGTCCAATCACCTATGATTAATAAAGCGGGACACATTCCCATATCTTGTGGCATCAATCATGTATGCGATAGTCCCTAAAGTCTGAGCTCTTTCCATGTCAATCTGAGAACTGATGTCAAACAAGTAGCTGCACCAGCTTTTGCCTCCCTAAAATTTAAGAATTGCCCGTCAGTTTCTGAGCGCAAACCATTCCACAAGAATATAAATCCTCAACAATTCCCAGAGTATAACAAATGAACAAGACATGGTTCTGCACTAGAGGCAAGATTTTGTGGAGCGAAAATTCAGGCAAACCAATAGCTCAAATTCACCCAGCAATTAAGCGCCATATCTTCTGAAATGTTAGACGAACAACCAACTGGATGCAAGATTGGACATTTGAGTAGGCATAAAAATTTCAACGATGCTCATTTTCTGTACACCTGAGAACTTCATCAGGTTCTAGTTTAAATAAAAAGGTATGAATGAGAAAGAATCAACAGACCTTTCTGCATTTCTCATGGCCTCATCATCCTTCACAACCTCCCCAATATACTCACACACAAAAGTGCCATGTGGAATAGGTTCTGTAGTTCTAACAGCCCAACCCTGCAAAATTTGACAACATTAAAATATGACTTGTAAGCAGATCTTATCTTAATAGCAAAGGATTACGAGCAGGGTTCAGGGAACCCAAAACCTGGCCACGAGTATTTCACCTTATTCTCAGTTCTGAAGAGTTCCAACTTAACCAGCAGCCCTCTCTGCAGTACTTTATTCTGACAGGATGCATCACAAGTGCATGACAAATTACACTCGTATATTGGATATCCTTCCTGCAAATTTGACAAAAAAAATGCACACACATCAATCTATATACAATAATGGAGATGTAAATAATATCTAGAAGATGGATATGAAACTTTTAAAAATGAAAAGGAGTAACTCGATCAGACAAAATCTACTAGCAGATGTGCAGAGCAACTCCACATCGTTCAGGACCCAAGCTTTGGGCCAGGCACATCCATTTATACATTGGCGGACAGTGTGCTTTATATTAATGTTTTCTAAGATTGAAATCAGTCGTCACTAAAAAGGACACGAAACGCCTTGAAGGGGAGGCCCTTCTCTGCTGATCGTGACACAAAACACTTGAGCGCAGCTGTGCGCCCCATGAGGCGTTGGACATCCTTGGTGGACTAAGGTGGTTTCATGTCCAGGATTGCACGAATCTTCCTAGGATTTGCTTTGATGCCCCTTTGTGACACCAAGAATCCTAAGAGCTTCCCTCCTTTTACACCGAAGGCGCACTTTTTGGGGTTTAGTTTGACACCGAATTTGCGGAGGTTGGTGAATGTCTCTAGGAGATCTTCAATATGTGATAAGGGCAAAATGCTCTTTACAACGGCGTCGTCAACATAAACCTCCACATTGCGACTCAACCGATCTTTGAGGATGAGGCAAGCGAGGTGTTGGAATGTGGCTTCAGATTCTTCAACCTAAAGGGCATGTGCATGGAGCGAAAGTGCCCACAGAGGTAATGAAGCTGGTTTTCCTCGTCCTCCTTCGCCATATGGACTTGATGATAACCCGAGTATGTGTCCAAGAAACTCATCGACTCACACCCAGCCGTGGAGTCAACGAGTTGGTCGACACGGGAGGGTAGTCATCTTCGAATATGTCTTATTGAGGTCGGTGAAGTCGATGCACATGCGCCACTTGCCATTAGACTTCTTGACCAAAACAGGATTGGCCAGCCTTTCTGGATGCCAAACCTCCCAAATGAGGCCAACTTTTGAGAGATTGTCAATTTCATCTTTTATGGCCCGACATCATTCGAGGAGAGTTTTGAGCTTTTGCTCCACCGTAGGCGCCGGGTCTTACCACTAGGTGATGCCGGATCACCTCCAGAGGGACACCTATCATGTCTGACGGTGTCCATGCGAACACATCAGCATTGTGCTTTAGGAACACCACGAGCTCCCTCTCTATTCTCTCCGGGAGATCAGCCCCAATTCTAACGAACCGTGGGTCATCCGAGCCAAGAGTCATACTTTTTTAGGTCCCTCCGAACGAAGCTTGAGAGAGCACCTCGCTAGAGGATAATCCTTGGCCTACCCTGGTGAAAGAGACGAGGGTATTTCCTTCCTTAAGTTCTAGGAAGTTGATGCTGCTTGAGTTAGTCGCCACTTTGTGGTATAGACGGCGAGCCAAGTCTTGATCACCCTTCATGAAGATGACCCCGCGAGGGCTTGGTATCTTTAAGCATATGTAGTTTTGATGAACTGCTGCACACAAGCGGTTGAGAGTTGCCCTTCCCATGATAGCATTGAACGGGGACTCAGTGTCAACGACATCGAATCTGATGACTTTTGTGCAATGATTCTCCTTTGTTCTGAACGTCATAAGGAGTTCGATCCTCCCAAGAGGTTGAATAGATTTTCCCGGTATGAAGTTGGTGATGGGGCAATCAAATGGTAGCAGAATACCAAGATGATAGTGCCCCCCACCACCGCATGACTCCCACAGCTCCTTGAGCGCACGCACGTAGAGTATGTCTGCAGAGCTTCCTCCGTCGACAAGAATGCGGGAGACTTCGCAATGAACATTGTGGTGGTTACCAAGAGGGCGTCATCAATGGGGGAACCTTAAGCCTTTTGCATCCTCAACTGTGAAGCTAACGGGAATGCTCGCCCATTTGGGAGGGGGGCTTTGAGGGGCCACCCCTACGATGTTGACCTCTCGGGCGTACTCCTTCCTCTGGCGCTTTGACCCATGCCTGGAGGCCGAGCCCCCTATTATGACGTTTATTTGTCTACGCTGTACTTGGAAGGGGAGCTCTTGCTTGGCATCTTGCAGGTGCCCCCGGGGGTGGATCACCAGGGGCCTGTGCTGGGGGTGGTGGGATTGCTTGAAGGGGCATCACCTCCATAGTCGTGGATGTGGTGGTGATTCTCGGCAAGACAGGTCGCGTTGAGGAGTTTCACCACTTGGTGGCTTATTGGCGGCACTCATTCGTATCATGCCCATTCATTTTGTGGTAGGCACACCAACGCCCATCTCCTTGGTTTAGATTGTTCCTCCTCTCATCGCGGTCTTCATCAGGGTATCTCTTCCAATGAGCTTTAGGCCTTGACTACTTGAATCCTTTGGCGGAGTTGCACCCGTGTTCTTGCAAAGGGGTGGTGGCCATGATGAGGACTTTAGAATTGCGTCCCCACACGAGCGATCCTCCATCCTTGTTCTTCCGGAGGAGCTTTTTGACTTCTTCCCGGGGGAGTCGCCTCCGTCATGCGAGAGAAACCCCTTTGGCTAGGTCGTCTTCTTCTCCTTGGGTGTATTTCTCCATGACCTCGAAGAGTTCATGGGTCATTCTTAGGGGGATCCCTTCCCAGCGCACGGTTGAGCTCCCCTGGGAGTAGCCCCTCCTTGCATGCATTGATGACAGTGGAGTCTAGGGCATCTGCCACTTGGCTTTGCACTTTGGAAAAGCGTTTAAGGAATTTCCTTGTAGATTGGCGCTTCTGCTGCTTGATAGTAAAGAGTTGATTGGGGACCATAGGACGCTTATAGCTTCCTTGGAAGTTTGTGCTGAACTCTTCTCTCAGCTAGTCCCAAGAGTAGATGGAGCCTTTCTTCTCTCAGCTGGTCCCAAGAGTAGATGGAGCCTTTCTTCTGATTGAAGAACCAAGAACGCGCTATCCCAAAGAGCAATAGTGGGAGGCAGTTACACATCTCTACCTCTCCACTTCCCCCAGCCTGAGTACAGTGCGACGATAGTTGTGCCAGGGCTTCCCTGAGCTGGAAGAGCTAGATGCCCGGCGGTGGCGGCGATGGTGCCCACGCACTGGTGAGTTAGAGCGCCTGCGCTGACTTGCGATTTGGTCTGGCTGAGAGATCAGGAACTCATCATCCATTTCTTTCTGGTGGTGGCGACCACGCCTATCAGCGGATCCGGCTGACAGCACAGGGACACGACTAGTGCTTGCAGAGTAAAGGCTCTTCTAACCGTCTCAGCATCTCGACCATAGTCCTCTTGATGTGAATCCTTCTTGCTTAGTGAGTGTGCATGGGCGCGACGGTGGAATGGCCCGCTCGCCCAAAGATGCTAAGGGACTACCGGTGGAGGAACAACTTTTGGCCGGGGGCTCTCTAATCGCCCCAGCTGTGTAACACCTGGGGCCAAGCCTCAGATTGGCTAGTGGGGCCGGTTTACCATCTCGGGCACAGGCGCATTTGCGGGTGGAGGAACTTGAAGAGAGGCCCGAACTCCTATTCCTAGGGGTATGAACTCGAGCCTCGAAGGTTGAGGCGACGGATGAACTGCAGTGGAATAGGCTGAGTTCCTCCCCATCCGGAGCTTGGCGAATGCAGCAGCCTGTAAGGAGCCCCGTTCATCACCACCACATGGGCGAGTGGAGGGAGGTTGTAAGGATTTCCCCCTTGTCCTGCTCCGAGGATGAAAGCCTCACGCGCGCCTAGGTCAGTGGCTACTTAAACTAAAGGCGGTGCTGGGAGCGGTGAGATGTGCTGAGGGCCGCCGGGGGGACGGTAGGCGGCCATCATGTAGTCCACCACTTACCTTGCAGTTGCCTCCACCATTGCCTTGCAGTTAGCGGCGTGGAGCACACCAGAAGCAATGGTTGGCCCTGGAGCTTCGATGACACCCTAGGCTTCTTGCCTTTGGCCAGACACCGCGTCAGCTGGCGCGAGGGAGGTGGAGATACTCGATAGCCCTGGGATGCATAGGACATTGTCTGCCCTAGGGTGAATAGCCCCAATCTCCGAAGGTAGCACGCGCCTCAGGCTTCTTCGAAGAGTAGATGGGTTGTCCACGGGCTCCTTGTGCTTTGGAGCCAAGGGAGGCCTCGTAGACTTGGAGTACTTCTTTGTAGGAGCCATAGCCTTTTGTCGATCAGCTAAGGTCCCCACGGACGATGCCAATGTTGTTGGTGTGAAAAACCGAACACGAGGGAGCAACATCGACAGTATTACAGGTCAGTGTCCACAAGAGCAAAAGTGATGAGGATTTATACAAGTTCAGGGGTCCGAGAGGACTACTCTACTCATGTTGGTGACCTACGGAGGGTTTTGGGCATTCCTCCCAGAGGCACACTAGTTTGAATGGCTTCTTATGTTCCTTATGAGCTCAAGTCACAAATGAGAGATACATGAGGTATTTAAGGCTCTTGGGCTGTACAAATGACAAGAATATCCCTAAGTGAGATGACTAGCTTATGAGTACATGAGCGGTATTGTTGTCTTTTCCAAGCATGACTGCAATTCTTCAATCTGTGTGTATCTTCTGTAGAGCAAAGTACATGGAGGGATGAATTATTCCTCCAACATGCATAAAACCATACACATGTACATGATACTGGACACGAGATCACAAATCTTTATAAAATCACTGTTTATGGTAAATTTCCAAATAAGACGGCCAAAAATTCCAAAGAAAAATGTAATGTACTTGCATCATAAAAACATTGGGAAAATTGGATATATGCCACTCTAAAAGATGGCACTTTGTAAAATGCCACTCTAAAACATGAAATTTGAAATTTGCCACTCCAAAACTTGGTTCTTTGGACTTTTGCCACTCTTGGACACTTTCGCCCCCACTTGTCCACCCGACCTTGCGGCAAGGTGAGCCCGAGACCGGCGGCAACAGGCCAGATCCATGACGACGACCTCGGATCCGGCGACCACCGCCGTCGTCGTAGGGAAGGACCGCAGCTGCGCAAGTTGGATCCAGCCATGGCGACTCACAGCGAGGCGGGGCCCAAGACCGGCGACGATGAGCGAGATCCGCAACAGCAATCTCGGATCAAGCGCGCGGCAAGGCTGGGCTACGTCGGGGAAGAAGGTCGCACGGCTTGCGGCTCGCGGTGGTGCCGATGGCTTACAACGATGACGACGAGGTGGTGCGACTCACAGCGGCAACGAAGGAGATGGCGCGGCTCGTGGTGAGGAGGTGGCGATGTAGCTGGAGCTCACCAGAGAAGTGGTGGCAACCCCCTCTCGAGAGGAAGGGCTAAAGTGTCCAAGAGTGGTAAAAATCCAAAGAGCCAAGTTTTGGAGTGGCAAATTTCATGTTTTAGAGTGGCATTTTACAAAGTGCCATCTCCTGCTAGTCACACATCATGATGTCGACCACCTTACCAATGACACATACTAAGTGCAGAACAAGAATCTTGACTTATTAAAGAACTGAACTATTAAGGACAGTTGTTTACTTGTTTAGTGCACATTTTTGTTCATATTTTTCAGTGTTCCCAATACCACATATGCCAGCAGACTCGTCAACAAAAACATCTAGAAGTAAAAGGTGTATCAATGCCAACAATTATTACCTGCAAAATAACTTTACTATTTTCATCGTATGCAAATCTGCCATGCATGGGTATACCATGGATATCCACCAGATTCTCATACACACTGTCAAAGAGGTTCACATGATCACATTTCTCAGGAGAGCAATGGGCATGAGAACATGCACACCCGACCATAGAATTCTGCATATATGTATCTTATTAGAAAACTAATTTGCTGAAGATAAGCCAAATTTACATGAGATGTAAACCAAAACCAAGGAAGACCTAGCCCCCTTTGTGTTTGCATTTATCCATGATACACAAATTTCCAGAAGAGTACCTCTGAATCAACAAGAGTTGAATCCACCAAACGCTCTGTGATGTAATGAAAACCTTGCCAGGGCACATAGTTGTCATGCTGCAAAAGTTTTTTCATATGGAGAGATTCTTTTGCATCAACATCAATGGCACAGACAATTGGAATTTTCTCCCTGCCAAAGCTTACATCTTCACAAAGCACAACCCTCTCATTCTTAAGCTTCCACTTGAAGTGCTCTGAATCAATAACATAATGGTATTCATCCATGCCCCACATTTCACCAGCATTTGGAGGATTCATCACAGGAGCATTGGGAAAATCGAATCGGCTAGGCTGTAAAGTGGGCAAGGCATTTGAATTCGATCTAGACTTGCAACCCTTAGGGCAAAGGAACTCCTCTTGATGCCAATCGATTTGGATGCCAATGTCACTACAAAGCTTTGCAGCTTTCACAAATATGTTCTCAGGTAAGGTTCCAAATTTAACTTCCAATGCAGCAAGAAGACTTGTCTTGCAGCATGCAGAACGGGCAACAGATAAAATATCACGGTTGCTTGGATGGGGTCTTGTCTTTTGAATTTTCGAAAATAAAGTTAGCGCCACATCTGAGCATTGGAAATCCAGTAACTTACCAAGGTTGGTAGTTTCAGGTTCCACAATTTGCGATGTTACCATAGATAGATCAGAGCTTGGAAACTTAAAATGCTTCTCAATTCCAGAACTACTCCTCTTCTTTAATGTATTTGATGGTCGTAAGCTTTTCTTGAAGGCAGAATAGTAGTGTCGACCACGGTTAAGCTGATACTTCCCACGTCCAGGTGGAATGTGGCTGACAGTAACTGGGTTCATATGAGCAACTTGATGGTGGCGGCCAAGATCTGGCAGGAGATCATATCTCAACCCACATAATCTACAGGTGAACTTCTGTGAGCCATCATCCTTCTCAAGGTTATGGTTATCATAAAGGGCCTTACCATTTGTCCCTTCTGTTCTTTGAACAGATTGACCCTTAGGTCGTTGAGGGACATCCAGAAGCCTGAACTCTTGGGCATGATCTGAAACAATGTGCTGCCATAAAAGATCCATGTTCAAAAGTTACTGTTACACGACATACACGGAAGAGAATTGAATATTGCAGATATTGAGCACCATGTCTTTCTTGCACATGTCTTTCAAGAACTTTTCTGTTGGTAAATGAATCCATGCATACAGCACAAGAATACCCTCTGAACAGCCACCGAGCTTCCTTTTTGTGAACCTCTGTCCAATGTATTCCAAGACCTTGATCGTCACAGAACTCCTGAGCACATATTTTGCACCTCAGACCAGGTGATGGATTAATTTCCTCTTCATGTAACACCGTCGTAGATCCCTCCCAATTTTCAGAATATATTTGCTTAGATTCATTTGTACCAAAGCCCCAAAGATTTGAGAGTTTTTCTCTCTCACTAGAGATCAACTTTAACAAAAATTCTCCAGCGTCCGGTTTTTTAGACACTTCAGCTAATATCTGGGGCATATAGTCACTACCAAGACCTGAACGTTGACAAGAAAGGTTGCTTCTCAAGAAACAATAAAGAAACTCACACGCTCGATGTAAACATACCTTTTCTTTCCTTGATGTGCAACCCTTCAATAGATTGATAAAGACATCTTTAGAGATGAGTCGAGTCTTTCCATTCCTGGCACGTTTAAGGAACTTTGGAATGTGCTTCTCACAGTAAAGAGTGTGTCGCTTGGCATAATCCTGGCATTCAACAATATTGTCATGAGAAGGAATTCCAATGCAAAGAGGGGTATCTAAATTGGTGTTTGCCATGGAAGTTGACATGGGGTAGCACAGATCAGTGTTCTCCAATACACGAGCTTTATCACTTGATATCTCCGCAGCCACAATCGGAAGCATTTTCACTTGCACGGCAACCTGGGAACTCCTGGCCCTTTTTGATACTACGCTACATATTGCACTTGAATCAGAAATTTTTTCCACTACTTTATTTGGAGATTCTTCCCTCTTATGGAGACCCTCAGACGAACTTAATAAATTATCAGAGCTCATTGTATCAAGGTTTGTTTGAAATCGGTGCTTTCTACAAAAAATAGAACCATGCTGGGCTCGATGCTTGCATTTTCTACCCACATTAGTCGTACCACTGCACATTGGAGTCTCAACAGTAAGTGCCTTGTCCTCCCTAGAAGAATGGTCAACAAAATGCATACTTTGGTGCACACAACAGTAAATATCACCATCATTTGCCCATCTACCACACTGCCTTCCCTTTGCTTCTATGTACGCAGAACACTGCCTAGAACTCTTAAAAGGATCTAACTCATGTCTGACATTCAGTAAAGCTGGGTTCGCACAGCCTGATTCTGTGATCATCTGGACCCCAGAATTACTGGGGAAGGTGACAGTGTTATTCTGACTCCTTGATTCTAATGCTTCTACAGTTTCATGGATAATAGAACCACTAGCGAGGTTATTTTGGTCTGGGTCCTTGCTTAGAGTTCTGCAGTTAGCATCCTCCATGGACGAAAATTGTGTTTCTCCTCTGCTGACTTCGAGTTTCGGACACTTTGTACGAACTTGTTGATCCATACCTGGATCATCATAACAATTGCTTTGTTCAAAGTTGCCAGTATTACCTACTGGATGTGATGAAAAGAACTGTTTCATGACATCTTGTTTCCATGTTTTCCATTCCGGGACTAATTCAGGCTGCATTGATGCATTCCACAATTCATCAACCTTGTTCCAAAGAACAGATTGCCTGAGTTCCTGTGTGAAAAGGGAAGAATTAATATGTCTGGCCAAGCTTTAACCAGCTTAAGAAATAGTAGCATATCATATGTAACAAGGGAATAATCAATATAAGACAAAGGAAGTAGTGCAGAAAAATGTTACGTTTCCATATACAAATTCATCAGGAGAGCGACAATGGAGACATATAGTTCACTTCAAGAATGTCAGATAACATAACTTAACACCAATGACATCATCGACAAACTTGATGGCGCACGAAGCTCAAGTTACTACATGGAATTTAACAGCTTGTTGTTCTCTTCTTGTCATCCACTCTTACCAAGAGTGGGGACAGCAATACAGCATTTTTACATATCAACATACACAAAAAAAAAATCCTGCAGTGACCGACAACCTGTGATGCTTTGGAACAATTTGCCAAATAACCAAAATCAACACAAAGATTTGCTAATACAAACAGAATTATCAAGTTCTACATGATTCTTTGAAAGCGCATTGGTATTCCAAGTTTTGATGTACACAAGAAAACACTTCCTCCTGGGTTTATTATTCATCTTAAATGTAACACATATATGGATGCAGACGGGAAAGTGAAATACCCATTAGATTAAAAAATTATTTCATGTCATTCAAACACCATTTCATCAACTAAATTTAGAACGGGGTACTAATTATGATGCCAACAAATCTTGTGGTCGGCAAAAGATACTAAAATGTTGACCATGGAAACATAAATTTAGCTAGAAACCCAAACAGCCAACCCATACATTTCAAGTGAATACAAGATGAAAAGCCTAACTATAAGCCACAGAAGCAGCCTGCATTGCAATACTAGAACTGACCTAGCTAGTGCACACCATGGGAAAGGATTATGACCCGTTTCAAATAGCGATGGCTTCTAGCTTCTAAAAGACAAAAGTCGTTTTGAACGCGTTGGCTTCTTAACACGGCGTTTTTCTATTTTTTTCTCCATTTTTCTTTAATTGAATATCTTAGAAAAAAAGCTAACAGCCGCTACAGTATCATTTCAGTCAAAAGCCACAACACTTTGGAACAGAGCCTATGAGCTTCTGCAATCTAGATCTATGTAGCTTGTGCAAGGAACTCAAAAGCTTAATAATATGACTGTCAATAATTAAGTAAATAACTATGTTAACGCCATATCCATGTTGATATGTGGACAACCATATTAAAACATTCATAGTGAAAAAGAGAATGGACATAGCAACGAAGTAACTTGAGATTTTGTAAGCATACAACTTAGTCACAAACTCAAAAACTATATAAAAGGTAAACAACACATTATCCAACAACTGATTACTATTAGTATTAACAATCAAAAGCAGAACTATCTAGCAGCAGCAATATGTAGTTATGTACACAAACTAAATCACAGATTCTAAAATAAAAAAACGTGCAACCTGAAGGAGAACAGAAATCCATATTACCTCAGTAAGGATTTCAACAGCCACAGCATCATGAGAGTTATTACACTTCTGTCTCCACAAGTCAAAAGAATTTTGTAGCCAATGACAGCTTGTGTAGTCCGGAAGAATCATCTGAAATTTAAAAACTAAGGTGAAACAATGCCAAGAAACACCAGGAAGAGGCTTTTTCCATATTAGCTGTTAAAGAATCAAACATTTTTCTAATTTTGGGCATCACCAGAGAGTTAGTTTGCCGTGAGATGGCCCTAACGAACACTTGCTACCTAGCTGTACTTTAAATTTTTTAACCTCACACTGAACAACAGATCTATTGACCTAAAACAATAAAAAAACTATTTTATAAGTTTTCTTTTTGTATGATATCATAGCTGACCTAAACAAAATAAAAGTGTATCAGGATAATTATCCTCGAGCATATCCTTGGACCTTAAGCAATCTCCCAATCAACTGCTGATAACAGTGATTTAACTCTCCATATAAAGATTTGCAATGTAATTTCCTAGCAGTGTTGAATCAAAGGTTATTTTCAAAACTTGACATAGTTATGGTGATTGCACTGGCATGATGCTAGCAACATTTCATGACACATCCTGGATAAAATAACCAAAGGTACACAACAATGACTTTGGTTCATCCAGAAACAACAAAACAAAATTAATTTACGGTATAAAAGTAGCTATTGAAATATACTGCCTGACTTACTGTCATTGGTAAACACATAAAGACACATAAGGTGATAAAGGTACATATCGCAGTCACCAAGGAGAATTTTCCATAATGTAATAAGTAAAAGTGAGGAAAAAATGCTAAACTATTTGCATTAACGAAATAGAACTCTGCAAAACAGAATGAGAGACATCAAACTTGCTAGGAGAAAATTGACAGGAGGTTTCATAAAATATACATATGAAATAGGGTCCTTGGATTTACATTTTCAAGTTTGATAAGCATCTTCCCTAGATCAGTATAATCTTTACAGCATGATGCTTCCAGAGCAAATTCTTTCCAAGTTGTGACCTTCCGAGCATTCTCAATTATGGCCTATTAAACATATAAATAGTGTCAAGAACAACAATGATGCTACAGGAATACAAAAATGTGTAAAAGAAAGAGCAGACCTCTGTGTGAAGCTCATCACTAAAATTAAGCATTGAGATGGCAAGTTTCTGCATAATGAACCGTCGAGGAATACTCAAATCCTTCACCAGCTTTCGCCATTTGCGATGAGTTCCATTCACGAGTGGCACAGGATATTCATCAATTGGAAGAACAAGTAGCATGTCTACCCAGGAATAAGTTCTTGTTCGCGGGAAGAAAACAACGATATAGCTCTTCCTGTCATGTGTTGGTTTGGCCTTTAGTGTAGATAAAGGACAGTCAACTCTACAGCATCGAATTCCTGTTTGCCATTTGCCTCTCCACTGTTTTCAAGTGAAAAAGGGTAAAATGACAGCACAGAGAGGAACCATTAGAGATAATGAGAGCAATTAACATGAAAAAAAAAGTAACAAAATTATGAACATAGTGCTAGGCAAATAGTTAAGCTTAGGGTCTGTTGTTGATATTCTGAATAGCTCAGTGAACACAAATTCCTTTTGTTTTGCAAGTAAATATATAGTTTTCCTCATGCATGACATGAGACCATATTTTTGCAATATATAAATTCATATGCAGACCACAGATAGTCATTCAATTTCTGGAAACCCCATTGTTAACTTGAATGATACAATGATTTAACTGAATGAAATTAAATAAATAGAGGAGAATAACTGTACTCCTTTTCAAAAATTTCAAAGTAGACTTCTATATCACAAAACCTAGTCAAAGTCATAAAATAGACACCAATTGTGTATGATATATAGAGATCATACTAACAAAAATATGCTAGGGAAAGAAATGCCTTGACATGGCAAGGTATTTGGTAGGAACTACCCTTAAAATATGAGAATGGAAGATCAAATCTCAATCACTGGATCAGATTTAGATGGTGCAAATATAAATAGACATTGGTGCCTTTTAGTGCCTACCATGAGACACCTAGACTCTAACTTTCTTTTTTTTTTCTCGAACACGCAGGAGAGCTGCGTATCATTGCATTAAGAAGGGGAAAAAGAGCCCATACAGAAAAATTACATACTCAAAAACACACACACACATACACCCACCACAAAAGCTAAAGGAGGCTAGCCTATGAAACAAAAGCAAGATCGACCTCGACCAGAGGGGATCTAAACCAAGACCTGAGGCGGGCCAGTTAGGTATGAGATACCCTTTGCACCGGCCATACCCCAAATCCTCATCTCCTCGTTGACAGAAGACACGAGGGTCCTAACATCCAAGACAAACCCCATCAAAGACACAGCGATTGCGAAGATTCCAAAGAGACCAAGCCCCCAAAATGATGATGGAGTTAAGGCCTTGCCGGACCTGACCATGAACTGCACTGTGAGATCTGGACCACCAATCTTCAAAGGAAAGCTCTCCCAGCTGGGGAGAAAGGTTTTGTAATCTGACCCTTTGAAGCAAGTCAAACCAAAATTAGCGGGCAAACACACAAGAGATCAAGAGGTGGTTAACGGTTTCCTCCTCTTGGTCACAAAGAAGGCAGCGGGGGGTGGGGGGGTGTTGCAAACCCCGGCGCGCCAGACGATCTGCAGTCCAACATTTATCGTGTGCAGCCAACCACATAAAGAATCGACATTTATTTGGGGCCCAAGTTCTCCAAATTCGCTCCCAGGGGCTAAATTCAATGCCTCCTTGAAAAAAGCCTTCATAAGCTGATTTTGCTGAGTAAATTCCATTGGGAGTGAAGCGCCAAATGTGTTTATCTTCTAAAGCGGCTGCAGCTCCACCGAGAGGAGATCCCGAGCTTTAAAAATCAACAATGGCTCCAACCGTCAAAGCTCCTATCAAATCCATGATCCGCTTGTGCCCCGTGAGAGCCTCCCTCACCGTGCGCTTATTGGCATGTCTTTTGGGAACCAAATCAAAAAGACAGGGAGTCAGATCAGCGATCCTTTTTCCATGAATCCAACTATCTGTCCAAAAAAGGGTGCGAGCGCCATTACCGACCTCAGTGTAAGTTGCAATAGAGAAGAAGGACCGAACGCAGTGGTGAACCTGGATCGGAAAGGGGGCCCAAGATTTGTCAGGATCAACCTTCTGAAGCCAAAGCCATCTCATTCTAAGGGCCCATCCCATCCGCTGGAGGTCAGAGATACCAAGACCCCCGAGATGAAGAGGCCGGCAAGTTTTGTCCCATGCCACAAGACTCTAACTTTCATTCAATGGTCAAGATTTCGCATTCTACTGTTTCAAGGCTAGTTCTCATTTATAAGTTCCAACCTTGACCATATAGAATTTCAAAATCAGAAACCGTAATCTTAAAAGTATCTTAGGTGAATTACAATAGAAAAGCATTCTTAGAAGCTAAGAAGCTTCATCATGGCCAGATATGCAAGGAAGTTCTATGTCTCCATCTATCTTTTTTACTTTTTGTAGGAGTAACTACAAACAACCCTCTAGCAAGATTCTTATCATGGTGTCCAGAATAGGTTGCCTAAATGTGAAAAAAATGCTAGTGCATTCAGAAAGTAAAAATTTGTAAAGTTTCGAAGACTTAAGTCATTGAGCATCGGTCACAACTAAAACTATGATTAGAAATTCCTAAAGAAACTAAGAACTTTATCACCTCCACACATGGTGTTCTTATTAATTGCACAAGTAAACCTCCAACAACTTAATGTAGCAAAAAACTTTATCTCTAGAAGCTGAAACTTGAAAGGTTACTTCCTTATATCACTTCAAAATTCAAACTTAGATAAGAAGGGGAAAATTGGATGTAAAGGTCTCAACAACATTACATGCTAAATATAATTCACAGCCATGGAATTAAAAAATAAACAAGTGTACCTTTACCCAAAGTGCCACGGCATGATCTTCTACTTCTCCAACATTTCCTATATCCAATTCTCCGCCTTCGTAATTGGTATTACCATTACAACTGTTATGGACAAGCTGATCCATATCCATGTTGTTTTTAGGTGAGACAGATGTCTCATTCTCTTCCTGTGGAGAAGATTTTTTACGTACTAAATCAATGCTGCAAGCTATTTCTGATAGATATTGAAGCGTGCACTGCAAGTCTTTCTGCACTGCATGAGATCCTACAATATCAGTCCCGACTTCCTTACTTACCATATCAGTCCCGGCTTCCTTACTTACTGCATCAACGTTGTCATCCCATTTTGCTTCTTGTTCTGTCATTTTCTTGTCTGGAGAAGGTAGGGCATCTCCATTGGACTGGCATGACCTAAGTACTGTCTCTGCACTGGGTGGTGGATGCATCCCTTCCTCAGAATGATGCACATCCTCCTTACTAACACACTGTTTATTAAAGTTGACATCCTCAATTGGGGAGCCATTACTTTCAGCGCTTACATTCAACTGAAATCTTACATTGTTGAAGTAAGCATCGTCACCATTGTTTTCTTTTCGTGGTTCGGAAAGTGTCTCTTGAGGTAAATTATCCAAGTTAACAGGAGACTTTTCAGAAAAACCATCTAATTTCTCATCTATATCTATGTGTGTTCGAGAAGAATTGCTAACTTCAATGGGGTTACAGCTTATCGCATCACTTGTTGGATGAACATCAGAGCCTTGCCACCCATAATCATCATGTGATAAGGTATGTTTCCTATTGTAGGGAATAGATGATGTTTTCTCAACATCATTCTGTAGTTGGCATTCAACTTGCATAACAGGAGGATCCATCAGCATTTCTTAGGTAATTTCTGATCCGCAATTCCGCTATGAAATAAAGCAGGGCTTCTAAAAGCAGTGCAGCAAAAATCCTCTACTGGCTTTAAGTCCATAAAAACCCATGACTTATTCAATACCTAGAAACAAAAGCTGCTGTTTAGGAGTGTGTACAATGTTTCAGAGAAAAACATATGTATGGCAGAACAAACAAAAAGAAATAAACTTGAACAGATATAAGTCATCTAACAGAACTACAGTTTAAACATAAAAATAATGCAAAAATTGAAGATAATGTTTAGGGTAATGAATGTGAAGGGACCACTGTACTAACTATGCATAAAGACTTGTAGTTCCTTTTGATTCACCATGCTAATATCTTGTCCATAGAACATTGAGAATTTGCACTGAACAAAAACTTGCTTTAGCAATCAGTCATTTAGATGATGCTAACAAAAATAAGAAATAGGATAAGGAGTTGCGCTGCAACAGTTGGCAGTACATATAATAAATAGTTTCTTGACCATAAAGGAATTCAAGACTACATACAAAACACTAATAGTCTAATACTGAGACTGATACCAAGATACGTCGGGTTCCTTTGAATAACAAGCACAAATAAACCATCAAGCCACATTTTGAACTCCGCCGAAGAAATCAAGTTCACATGAATTATATGCGTGAAATCCTATTGCCATGATTTCCACGAAACAGCTACAGCAAAATCACATCAGGAATTGTGGGGTTGGTTAAATGTGCAAAACTGGCACAAAAGCACGGGCATTGTTGTACGGGTGTCAGCACCATTAACTACCAGCCCCACCAAAACCCTAACGGACTGTTTCAATATCTAGGAAAAACTTTAACGGTATAACGAAAATCCCCTAGGAATTTATGCACCCATAGGACCCTCCCTATTAGGACTAGTGTTCTTGAGGCGTTTGGGCGATGGAGCTAAGATCCGTAGATGTATGTGGGCGCTCAACGATTCAAATCCCAGAATAAGCGGAATGGAACAGATCCCTGAGGAGAGGGAAGACGGAAGAGAATTACCCTCCTCGACGAGGCACCGCAGTAGCGGCGGCAGCGGCAGGAGGATGCAGCGGATGCGGCGAGAGGACGCACGCCGAGGGGTCCGCGCCGTGAAGGAGGCCACGGTGGAGTCGACCAGAGGAGGGAGGAGGTGGCGGTGCGGTGGCCGCGGGAGGAGGCGGTGGTGGCGACGAAGGGTTTGCGACTTGGCGACGTGAGAGAGAGATGGGGGAGGTGGGCAGCGTGCGCGATTCCCACAGGGAAAAGAGGGGAAAAAAACTCCCCACCCAAATTTACTTCCACCCGGATTTTAACCGTTCCGGCCTATTTCGGCGCATCAAGATAGATATATGGGCCGGATTGGTATCCTAAGTTGGACCTAGGGAAATATCCTGCAGCAACAGGCCTAATCTATCCGAATAATCTCCAATTAGTTCTATCGCCGACAGCAAGGCCCATCACTGTAGGCATTGCACGGACCCCTGCCCGCGGGAAAATCACGTAAGACAAAAAGAACCTTGAAACAAACAGAGCAACATCGAAACAAATTCTTCAAATAGTACAAATACTCGTTGAGACCTACTTATATGATAATTCTTCAAATTAGGCTTGGCCGTTTGGGCCATACTACACGGGTACCCGTGGGTTCATGGGGAAGAGGGCTTGGGGAATGGCCCTGACCCCGCTCACTCGATAGGGCCCGATAACAGTCCCATTCACTAACGGAGGAATTACCCACCGGGGACTGGGAAACGGGCCCATTGCCATCTTTACTCGCGATCCGCCTTGTTTCCCACACGCGCGCGCGTCCATGTGATGTGGCCCAGTTCTCCTGCGGCTCCACGGGCATGCGGCACGCCGCGTCACTCGTGCCACGACTCCACCGCACGGCGCACCACGCACGGCCATGCACAATCCTCTGCGCCAGCGAACATGTATCCAATCCAAGTCCCGGCGGCACGGCACCGCACGCACCGCACCGCATCGCACGGCACCGCACCGCACCGCACGGTGGTTGGTGGCCGAAACGTGACTGAAACACGACGATGCTCTTGCGTCGCTTCCATCGTCCAAATCCGATCGCCGTTTTGAGCTATCTCATCTCTGTTAAGAAACTAGAATACAATTATTCATGGATGAAACTAATGGATCCCTCGCGCCGTGTTCATTTTGTTCTGAAAACGTTGTTCCAGTGCGTGATTTTTTTAAAGCACCCAGTGTGCCGTTCGGTGACATAAAAATGACATGCCAACTGAACCCACCGTTTGTCTTCTTTCGTGCACTTATACGCAAGGAAGAAAGGGTTTTTAGCCGTTAATCTTGATCCAACGGTGGAGAAGTGGAGCTCACGTGAAGTCCTGTCCCATACGTTTTTTTTTCCGGCAAAGAAGAAGTATTTCTTTCGGCCGGCACAGTGGTAAGGAATCAATCGAAGCATCATACGGTTGTCACGACTCACCACAGCAGGCCGTGGGCTTGATCTTTTCAGCTTCTAAAAGATATTTTTCGACTTTTCTACAGTAACTAATTTTTAAACGATGTATCTTTTTAAAATAGGGTCTACTAGTTAATTGTTAATTGTAGTACGTATTGTACCGACTTCATTTATATCGGCAAAACCACACGTGAGTTTCTGTTACTCTGTAATCTCTAGCATGAACAACTCAAAAGCCACAAACCGCAGCCTAAAAAGTAAAAACCATAAAGTTCAACGAAAAAGAAACAGCCAGCGGCGCTTGATAAATTATAGACACCGGCTACCAGTACAGGCTACAGAACAGCGTTGCACATTTGCATACTGTATGTGAGTGTGTGGTGAGAATTAATTAGTTGATTGACCAGCCACCATGAAGCTAGCCATCACAAAGCTCCATTAGAATAGCAAAAAAAGTGTCCACCTCGACGCGGTGCAGATAAGGCTATCAGATGTGTTCCGAGTTTGTTCAGGGGAATCCATCCAGCCAAGCAAAGCTAGCTCGCCAGCCGGCCGGTGACGAGAAGGTCTCGCCCACCCTGAAGCCTCCGTTCTGTCTTCCTACTACTACAGCAACTAGCACATTGTTTTATGCCTGTTTGTTCATTGCAACATGGCAACCTTCGTTTCAGCCCCTCCATCGCTTTCTTGCCAACCGATCGTCCACTCTGGCCTGCCCTCTCTCCTACTAACAACCAAGAAACAACAAAGATAAGAAGCCATTTCACCTCTTTCAAGAGAAAAACAACAGAGAAAAGGAACGGTTATCAAAACATCTCTCCAGAAAGATCTTGCAATCATAACACAGGATTAATATATTGTATACTGCCTAATGTGCTTCAAAACAGGGGATGATGTTTCATGTAACAGCATGGTGTTTTAGAATATCCAACTATGCACTTTGATTGATGAGGAAATTAACACTAATGTTCTGAACTCTTCAACGGAGGATTAGCTCACGAAAGGTACTTGAAACAAATTAAGGACACTGAGTTGTAAACAATGGAAGGATGCTGTTATCTTTTCTGGCCGCCACCATTGATAGCAAGAGGTGTGCACTTGACTCCTCATCCTCCTCTAGCTAGCGTAGGACCAGCATATTCTTTCCTTGTCATCTCCTTGCCTCTCTGGTTCCCGTCTTCCTTTTAATTATAAGATGAAAACAGCCAGTTAATATATAAATTGTCAAATGATATGAGGAAATCTATTATGACTTCACCTAGGAACAAAATAACATATAAATAAATTATCACATCTAACAAGAGTCAAAATATTCTTTCTTTAATATCTTAGTAATTAGTCTCTTTATGTTTCCTTTAATTGTACCATGCTCTTCCTTTGAAATGCTGCTGCTAGTACTGGTACAGCCCAGTCACGAGCCACGGCACGCATATAAATACCGGGTTAGCCTCGTCCTTCGCTTCCCCTTCTGTCTCCTTCCTGCGAATCGAGAGGAGAGGAAGAAACAGTGGAAAAGCTCAGAAACTTTATTTCAGCCCCCGCAAATGGCTATTTTTTGAGGTACGGTACGAGTTCTTACCCTCTCGTTCTCCCAGAAACCGTTCCGTTTCTCCCCTCAGGACCGTTTCTTGGTGCGCTTCTTGGGGTGTCCTGCTGTTTTTCCCTGCCTCTGGTTTTAGGTACAGTTCATGCTCCCTTTTCTCTCCCTTCGAATTGCTGGCTTCTTGAAATGTCCGTGAATTATGTTGTTTTCACCCACAGTTTGGCAGTTTAGTTAGATGTCTTCTTCTTTGCTCCGACTGTAATCGTGTCTAGAGGTTCGGTTGAAACTTGCAAGAATCGTTTCTTTTCCTAAGGATTGCTTGCTTTCTTGTTCGATTGTGCTGTTTAGTGGGGGTTATCTGTGTAAATTGGGTTGGGGTGAGATCTGTTCAGAATTTAATGTGTGCCCATTTGAGGAATTGAGCAATGGGTGGCGGAGAGGTGGCACCTTTTGGTAGATCTGGCGGTGTTTGCCTCCTGTTGTTGCCATTCTAGGTTGCAGTCTTGGATTGTTGCGATCTGTCCCGTTCCTGATGCATTTGCTGCTGAAAAGTTGCAATTTTGTTGCTATTCATTTGGCCAATTCGTTCTATTAGGTGAAGAAATCTGATATGACGTTTCTTTACTTGTCCACTGGTTGCTTGTTGAGCCGCAGCTAAACCAGTTTGTTAGTCCCGCATTAATAGCTTTCCAATTAGCCGATGTTGGAGTTTTCATTAATTGATCCTTGCGGATTTGATTTTGTAGCATTTACATCTTAGCTTAATTGATTTTGTTCAGTCTCTTGCTAGGTATTGTGGAGAGGTTGTTTATCTGTTTCTGATCTTGGGAGCAGACGGTGGGGGAAAAAAAACTTTGGCCTAATTGTCCCCCAAGATGCCTGGAATTATAGCGGATGGAGTTGTTACAGAGAAGGCGCCGAATGAGGTGGATTCCTTTCAAAACAAGGAGAATTTGTCCACGCCAAGGTCGCCTGTGGCCTCAATCATAATGGCAAACATGCAAAGCGAGGCACTTGAGATGCACGTTGAGGGTTCTGGTGCTGAGGAGCCCTCGATCGAGCAGCTCTACGACAATGTGTGCGAGATGGAGAGCTCAAGTGAGGGCGGGTCCCCATCACGCGAGAGCTTTGGGTCGGACGGGGAGGAATCGAGGATTGACTCAGAGCTTCGCCACCTTGTTGCTGGGGAGATGGAGGCCATGAAGGCGATCGAGGAGGAGTGTGGGAGTGCTGCCAATGCGGCCACTACTGTTGGGAACGGGACCCCTGTCAAGACACAGTCCTCTAATTCATCGAAGAAGTCGAAGAAGGTTGCAAAATCAGAGCTTGAGTCTGATGCCTCCGCTGGCCCTAATGGCAAGGCATTCCCTGAGGAAGGCGAGAGTGAGGTCAGCAAACCCGGAAGCCGAGTTGGCCGTCGCCGGAAAGCTGGTGCCGATCCACAGAATGGAACAGAAGATGCTGGGCTTGATAACCCAGACCTTGGTCCATTTCTTCTTAAGCATGCAAGAGACTTGATTGCCTCTGATAATCCCCGGCGGGCACTGAAATACGCTCTCCGTGCCACCAAATCATTCGAGAGATGCGCAGGTGGAAAACCAAGCTTGAACTTGGTGATGAGTTTACATGTTGTGGCAGCAATCTACTGCAACTTGGGGAAGTACGAAGAGGCTGTACCTGTGCTACAGCGATCCCTCGAGATCCCTGTTATTGAGGAAGGCCAGGAGCATGCTCTTGCAAAGTTTTCTGGTTGCATGCAATTGGGGGACACTTATGGGATGCTAGGTCAGACTGCACTCTCGCTGCAATGGTATGCTGCGGGGCTCGAAATTCAGAAGCAAACATTGGGAGAGCAGGATCCAAGGGTTGGAGAGACTTGCCGGTACTTGGCTGAGGCTCATGTGCAGGCATTACAACTGGATGAAGCACAAAGATTGTGCCAGATGGCTCTTGACATCCACAGGGAGAACGGTGAACCGGCGTCTCTAGAAGAAACGGCTGATAGGAGGCTGATGGGTCTTATTTGTGACACAAAAGGTGACCATGAAGCTGCCTTAGAGCATCTAGTGATGGCTAGCATGGCCATGGTGGCCAATGGCCAGGAGACTGAGGTGGCCTCGGTGGATTGCAGCATTGGTGACATTTATCTCTCCTTGGGTCGGTATGATGAGGCTGTGTTTTCTTACCAGAAAGCTCTTACAGTATTCAAGACTAGCAAAGGGGAGAATCATGCAACTGTGGCTTCTGTTTTTCTGCGGCTTGCAGATCTGTACAACAAGACAGGGAAGCTGAGGGAGTCGAAGTCATACTGTGAAAATGCCCTTAGGATTTATCAGAAACCTATTCCGGGTACTTCTCTTGAAGAAATTGCCACTGGATTAACTGATGTTTCAGCCATATACGAGACCATGAATGAGCATGCACAAGCACTGAAGTTACTCCAGAAGGCCTTAAAGATGTACAACAATTCTGCCGGTCAACAGAGCACAATTGCTGGAATTGAAGCTCAGATTGGCGTCTTGCACTATATTTTGGGGAATTATGGAGAGGTGTACGACTCCTTCAAGAGTGCGATTGCAAAGCTCCGCACATGTGGCGAGAAAAAGTCTGCCTTCTTCGGTATTGCGCTGAACCAGATGGGGCTGGCATGTGTTCAAAGATACTCCATCAATGAAGCCGCGGAACTGTTTGAGGAAGCTAGAACCGTTCTGGAGCAAGAATATGGGCCATATCATCCGGATACTTTAGGAGTATACAGCAATCTTGCTGGGACTTATGATGCAATGGGAAGGTAAGCTCCCTACTGATTCCTGCTTCAAGTTAGTTCTTACTGGCTACTGCAAAATAGATTATATACATCACCAGCTGCAAATATGCATCTTTACCACGTCTTGCAGCATATATTGTGCTTTGGCAAACGAACTGTTAACTTTTCATCTGGCCAATAACCCATAGGTTTGTTAGACTTCTCATTATTGCCAGCCGTCAAGGCCCTAGATAGCCTTTTCTTTTTCTGAAAATTTATGAAAGTGAAGTGTTTCCTTGTACACCTCACCTTTCTTATTCCCCGTGATTTATCGCTAACTGGTCCATGTGGCAATTCACACAATGTATCAATTTCCGTTTGTTAGTGCTTTTGATGCCCTGGAGACATTAGGGGATATGTAGGGTAAAGGTACCCTTATAAATGGCAATCCTTGAGTCTTTCTTGTTGGTGTTTATCATCTTCCATCTCGACACATGATTAGTCTCTTTATGCAGCTTTTTGCAACTCAAATTGAATTGAGCAGATATTGATTGCTACAAAGTTGGATCAATTTAATTGAAGTAGGACCGTATTAAAACCATCTTTAGTTGCTTGTAGCTGGCTGTTCTGTAAAAGAAGGATTGCAAATACTTTATCCTCCTGCTTTATCTTTTCCATTCACTTTTTTCTATTGTTCGTGTTGAAACTTCATGCTACTTTGCAAGACATGTGGACTGTCAGCTTTTTAGTATTCTTTCTAATTATGATGCAAATTCTGAACTAACAATACAGCTGGCTTCTTGATAAGAAATGGTCACCCTTGTTTAGCTGGCTAGAATGCTATATCAGATTTCTACAGAGACAATGCTATCTTTTCTGAGATGCTTTCCAAAACTAAAATCTAAAGGAAAATTATTTCCCATCAGCATGCTTGCCAATGCGAAAAGGTTAGTTTTGTTTATCTCGGAATGTATCAGTTGATGTATCTGCATTCTTTGTTAACCAGACTGGATGAGGCCATTGAGATCTTGGAATATGTTGTCGGTATGCGTGAAGAGAAGCTGGGTACAGCAAACCCAGATGTCGATGACGAGAAGCGGAGGCTTGCAGAGCTACTGAAGGAGGCTGGCCGGGTGAGAAGCAGGAAGGCGAAATCCCTGGAAAATCTGCTCGAGACCAACCCATATACCGTCACGAAGAGAAGTACAGTTGCAGCATGAATTGCTGCTTTGAAAGGAAAAACTTGATGCAAGTATGCTGCCAATTGGTTTATTCAGATGTGGTGAGAGGGATAAATGAGAATAGGAGTGCTTTAAGAATCTAGAGATATGAAATGTTCTGATTGATTTTTGTAAAGTTACAAAGGCTTATCATGGGTTACTACTTGTTTAGTGTTCAGAGCTCTTCACTGTCCTTGTGGAAGTGAGTACTGCTTTTGCAGCATTGATAAGTCAATTCTTTTGGGCCATGACTTAATGTCTTTTAGCTACAATTGATAGTTTTTGTTTACGTTTTTGAGACGGCAAGGAATAACATACAAGGTTTTAGAATCAAAAGGCCATTTGAAGAACCCGTTTAAAAAGCAAATATGTTCGTTTTGGCTTTTTGATAAGCCTAAAGACGAGGCCAAAAGAACCGTATATATTATGGACAATTATAATTCTTTTTTAGATGATATAATTTCATACTACAGCTCATCTGATCCTGTAAGCTTATTAATTGCAAAAGCGAATCGCCAGTGAGACGGTACCTGCTGATCGATCATTAAACAATCTAACATGGTTTAGCCGTAGAACGAGCTATCTAGTCATGCAGAATTCATCGATACACACCGCACAGCAAGTGCAAGCCAGCAATCATAAACGGTTTGTTTTGTGAAGCGGATGTCAACATTTTTGGGGACGCTTCTTCAAAACTGAGATTAGAGATTTCGAACCTATGATGAGAACGGTACATTTTCATTGGAAAATAACTTTTCTTCTACCACTGGAAATATCACATGCAGACACAAACTGGAGTAGCACACGTGGGGACGACCTTCAAAATTCAAAATAGTATTTGCTGGAGTGTGCCATAGTGCCACAAAGATACATATGGTCTAAACCAAGATTCAAGCTTCAGAAACATCAACCATCCCTTGCCTATTCTTAATCATCAGTCATCACTGGTACTAGTATTGAAGTACCGAGAACCGCGAAGTAACCTTCGCCCCCAAGCCATGACCGTCTAGTGACCATACTTCTGGAACTCCCACTCACTGTTGTCTGCAATGTCAAATTAGAACATCATAAAAGTGAGCAGGCACAAGTAACAAGTACATTGGTCCTGGTGCAAACTGCCAGGGCTACCAACCTAGAGGGCAAACTTGACGGGTCTTAAGCCAACGGCTGATGCAGTGGAAGTGGAATGCATGGTTACAAACTCCTGAAAAATGCATACAGATTATGAACTCAGTTTTTGCAACTCCTTGACCTCATAGTTAGATGTAATTCTTTGCAAATTGCAATGCGCAAAGTAATGCAGACACAAATCAGAACAAGCCAGTCCAAGGAATCATTGGAAAATATAAGCACTGTAATCTTCCAGGAGAGAAGCAGGATAGAAGGCCACTAATATAAATAAATGCACATAATGTTTGGCTACAGAACTTCCTTGAGGAAAACTATCATCAAGACATATTGCGGCAAGTGTACAAAGCCTAAACGAGCAAGAAGCTGTCAGATGTACTGTTAGTCAAGTAGCCAAACTGTCGACCCTGCTTCATTAAAACATAAAATATTGAGGCTCATTACACTTGTGAAAGATCCATAAACTATCTTATCAACTAAGGATCTCATACAAACATGCAATATTCTTGACAATAACGACTTCTGATCTAAAAAACACATCGCTAATTGAAGTTGGTGCAGTTCAAAAATTAACAGGCTTCCTTACCCAAAAAAAAATTCAAAATTAAGGCATATCCTACTCTAAGGAGCCATTTAGTTCCAAATGGCATGATACAAGAATTCACTTCCCATCAATTCCCTCTCACACCTGATTCCCATCCTCTAACATGGTTTTAGTTTGTGGGAATTGATACTTTGCCACAAATTTCCACTCAATTCCCCCATGCCAAACATGGGAGCTACGAAGTCGCAGCCATCAATCCACATTCTAACCTCTATTCCTTCAAAGTTCAAACGGTTCAAACCAAATGCCCCATAGTTACTCAAGGATTAACTAGAAGTGAATAATGATATATTGTTGACTCAGGACAAGTTAAGTCATTCAGCTATCTCGCCATAAGTGCACTTCACTTTCTTTCCTTTTGAGATCAATAAATGCTCTCTAATAGCAGACAAGACACGCGCAAAACTAACTTTTCATAGTGTACCACAAACTTAGACAATAGACCTAGGACAATCCAATATAGTGTGTGCTCTAACTACACCATTGTAGTACTAAGTTGCAGTTATGAACACAGATTAAACCAAACATGGACTGATTTGTCAAAATTGATTGTACCGTACAAATAACTAAAGCATGACAACCACTATCCACCTCCAAGTACATTCATAATTATCCATGATCCTCCTGCAGAAATCTATAGCATGTGATGATACGATTACAACCATAATCAGTACTGATAGTAGAATGCAGAATAAAAGATGATACGTTGAAACAGATGGCATTGCCCTTCCTAAAGAAAATGTGCACCCTCTTAAAACTCCAAAGCATCCATAATGAATGAACTGAGATTGCACAAACAATGAAAAAATTTTGAATTGCCAGCTTCAATGATACCAGAGATGGCATTACAAAATCACGTGATAACCAAATAATTCAGGTAGATACTGGTTAAAAATGAGCGCAATCATCAGAGCATATAAGCCAAACAAATTCACCAATATTCCAACCACACAATTCAAAATAGATAAGCAATACACTAAAAGCGATATTAGAAAAGCACTAGAGTGGTAAGTGTTTAACACCCCAAACTACAGATAAATAATGTTACGAAAGGACACTGACAAATCATTATCAAGCAAAAAATGATGTCCAACACGAGGTAATTGTTGTAGCAGAGTGCAGAATAACACGTTGATACAAAAGCAGCACTGCAGCACCTGTAACTTCACCTCAATCAAACTAAGAGATTGAGGCCAAACAAAGTTGCATTTCAAATAAATAACACAGCCCCAACATAATGCAACTGAAACTAAGCAACGCTGCAAACATCCTAGTTCCAAATAACTAAATAAGTAAAGCCCCTCCCAGACATACAAAGTAAACTCGCCTTCAAGAAATCCCAAGGCCACATAGGTTGTGTATCTGGCATTAACAATGCTATAATCACAGCAGACAAGCAATGTTGAGCAAACAGGGCCTTATATAATGCAAATTAATACTAATAGCCGCACAAACCTACCAAAAATTTCATTACAACGTAAGAGAGTCGCAACCAAAACCATCACTAACAAATAGCATTAAACACTCTCCAGAAGTGTAATCGAATGCTCGACTGGTGAAAGTGAAACCCCTAATAAAGCCCTTCCCACAATAAGCAACTCCTGCTAGTGAATGCATCACCAAAATTCACACCATAATCATCACCAAATTGAGCAGCTATACTCTCCTACCACCACAGCACATCAAATAACAATAATATTAACAATAACAACTACCGCCATACTGCAGCATTATGCAGCAGAAAGGAAAAAAAAGGAGCGAGGTAAGACGATGTGTATTATACCCCAAGCGACGGTGCACTCCTCGCTGGTGGCGCTTGCCTGGTTCGCCTGGCACTCGATGCCTACACACATACACACGCGCGCATCCACAACGCCACAGGTCAGATCAACAACCAAAAACCCTAGAATTCTAGAAACAGATCGAACGGATCGGGCCGGTGGGACGCGTGCTCACAGAGGTCCATGATGTGGTTGCGGCAGATGGCGCAGTTGTCCACCACGATGTCTGCACGAGCACCAAACGCGAACAAAATCACATCAGATCACGCGGAATCAAGCGAGGAAGACCAGAGAGAACGAGGGAGAGGTGGATGCGGCATCCGCGGTTTATTTACCCCAGGCCCAGAGCGCGACGGCGTTCCACTTCTTGATCTCGAAGCGCTTGGCCTTCTTCCCCAACGCGCCGGCCGCGGAGGAGGAGGCGGGGGTCTCGGCCACGGCGACGCCGCCCTTGTCCATCGCGAGCGAGGGAACTAACAAACGAACGAACCCTAGGAGAGTGGAGGGCAGGAGACGAGACGAGAGGAGACCTCACCCCGAGACGGAGGGGTTGGCGAGAGGCGGAGAAGCTTTCGCGTTTGGGGAACGGAGGCACGACACGAGGCCTATTAGAAAGGAAAGCCGGAGGCGAGCGCGAGCGTGCGTGGACTACCTGGATTTCAACGTGGGCCGGCCCAAAACCAGGTGGAATCGTAAGAGTTGCGAACCTGTGACGACGCGGCGCGGTGGGCACGTGCCCAAGTCCTCGCGGGGCGGATTCCTAGTGCGAGTGAAGTTTTTTGGGGGTAAGCAATGTGTGATGTTTTAATGGTCACAACTCCCAAGCAAGTTTATGGTTACTCGTTTCAGAAAAAAAATTGTTAGCTGCTCGATGCGAAAGGGTAATATGATTCTTTTTTTTATCAGTGATACAAGTGTTTAACTAGTTAGAAGAGGAGAGAGAAACCACCTTACCCAGGCAAGGAGAAGCATGGTGCAGTAGTACACTACGACATTGGACCATTTGAAACAAACCAAAATTTCAAAAAAAAAATTGAATTTTCATTTGATTTTGATTTCTTGTGAACCGTGGCTCAATCTAGCTCAAATCCCAACCCTCCATACCCAAAATCCTTAGCCACATCTCGCCTTCCAATCCAATTCACGCGCGCACTGTTCTTCGTCTGAAAAATCTCGATGCCGACCCCTCTCTTTGCTCTCGCACCTTCCCGCTGCTACCTCGCTACTACAACTGGTCAGAGGCTGTACCGCTTCGTCTCTCCCGTTTTTGACACCCTTTTAATTGCACTGGTGACGCGTCAGCCTAGCCAGCCGAACTCGTAGCCGCCGTAACCCCTCTCGCACTTCATTTTCCCCCTCGGTCAATTGTTTTGCACCGCAAACAGCCTTGCCGCCCCGCTATCTACCGCCAATCATGTACGACAGCCCTGACACCTGACATACTATTTGACAGCCGTAGCTCTCATCTGGTTAAGCCGTCATGGCAAATTCATCGCTGGCGTCTAACTTCACTCTCTCTGCCCTCATCCTATCATTGCCGCCATGGGACGGCTATAAAAGCCCAAGACCCCCTCCAGACATCGCCCAAGCACCCAGTGAGCCACTGCCATACCCCATTACACTTTCAACCGGAGCCTTGCCGACGACCACCTGAAGACCCCAAAGTAAACCCGATTTCAATTCCGTCTATTCAATTAATTGCATTCCAATTACTTCCACCCATAGCACCCTTACACTCCCAGAAACACCACAGAAGCCTTGTCATAGCTTCCCGAAACCTCTCCTGCCCTGGCGACTAGCACTGCCGCTCGGCCATGGAGCCTCACCGTGGACAGCCCAACACAGCCATTCCCGACTCAAGATCCACTTCCCTGAGCTTTCTATAACCCCATAGATGCCTAAATACTAACGCTATTATCCTCTAAACCCATCCTTAAGCATTGTGCCAGTCAAACGACCCAAAGAGAGGAGACCTCATCGCCGGCGACCGCCGAACCCCAAAATGGAAACCCTTAGACACCAGGAACCTACCCATGGTCTTCGATTGATGTTTCGACCACAAATTTCCCAACCACCCCATCGCCTAAAATTTCCAGCCCTCCCCTGCTTCAACTTTGACCGCTCCGCCGCTTGAAGTCTTCGACCACCTTGTAGTCGAGAGAGACTTCGATCGCACCGTTTCAAGCCCTGAGCACACCACTCGGACGTCGTCCGATGCTTCTAAGGCACTCGTACACTGTTCGATGCTTAAGCCACATAGACAGCATCCAACCACCGACCGTAGCGATCGAAGCTATCGACCACCGAGTCATAAAGCCATACTGCGACCACAAGGTCGAAAGGCACCTACGACTACCAAGTCGTAGTGCTGACCATCAAGTTGTAAGCCCTTAACCGACCACCAAGTCAAAAAGCACCTACGACTACCAAGTCGTAGTGCTGACCGTCAAGTTGTAAGCCCTTAACCGACCACCAAGTCAAAAGGCACCTACGACTATCAAGTCGCAGGGGCTTTTACGACCACCAAGTCGATCCCCTTCGACCACAAAGTCGTAGACCACAAGAACGACATCCTCAAGTCGAAGAATCACCTACGACCATCAAGTTGTAGCACTGGCTACGACTAAGTCGTAGACCACGAGATCGACTGCCGACTATCAACACGAAGAAGCAGTGCAGACCACTCACAGCAGCGGTCGAACACAATGGTCGTAGATGCCATTGCCAAGCAAGTCACTGGGACTTAAGAACTTACAGAGAGAACCATTCTCTTCTCAAGTCTTAAAAACCAAACTCAATCTCACTAGATCAAGTATCAATTACTCATCACAACCATATGATGACCTCCACATGATCTCACAAAATCAGTCTTTGACTTATTCATGAGGCCTAGTCCCAGCAGTGCGGCCCATGAGTTTAGTAGTGATTATTCCCACCTTCATAGCGGGGTATGTGTGCGCAAATGTTAGCATATCGATCCGAGCAACCAAATTCAGTAACTCTGTTTTATTACTCTGGGCAAAGCGAGAACAAAATTCACGCGGTCGTTGCACGGCGGATCCACTAGCACTAGATTTTTTCACGTCTAAGCATTTCCCTTGCCTTTTATTTTCACCTTCAGAAATACAGACACTACTCTTACAAGAGTCTGATAAAAGCCTAGCTCCAACAAACATGCCGTATAAGACGATCAGAACCTCCTGAGTATGACCTGAGCACCGTGCTGCGGATGCAGTGTGACGACGGTGTACGGCGCATGCGCGTACGACGGCGACAGCCGAAACTCGAAACGCTGAAGGATCATGCTGAGCGCCATCTTGGCCTCGAGCAACGCGAAGGTTTGGCCGATGCAGATCCTCGGCCCCCAACCAAACGGGAAGAACGCCGGCTGGTCCTTGGTCGCCTTGGAGATCCCCTCCGCGAATCTCTCCGGCTTGAACTCAAGGGCGTCCTTCCCCCATACATTAGGGTCGTGGTGAATCAAGATTACGGGCAGTTCAAGGACTACCCCTGCAGGGTACGTGATGCCCCCGATCTGCATCTCTTTGAATGTTTTTCGGTTTAGCGTGGTCGCCGGCGGGTACAGCCTGAGCACCTCGTACAGTATCGTTGTCACCTGGATCAAAAAGTTGAAGCTTAGGCAGGGTTAGCAATGGCCAGTCAATGGCTTTTAGGCAAAACCTACGGTACTAGTACTTTGATGCAACGTAGATGGATGGAAGCGTCACGAACACTTGCCGTTTTCAGTCGACTCAGGCCGTCGAAACTGGGTTCGTCTCTGCCGAACACGCTCAGGACCTCCTCCCGCGCTCGATCCTGCCACTCAGGGTGCATGCTTAGCGCGACGAGTGTCCATGTGAGCAGCACCGACGTGGTCTCCATCCCCGCGAAGTAGAAGAGCTTGCACTCCTCAATCACATCCTCCGTGCTCATCCTCGGGCTGGATTTCCCGTTGTCCATGTTCGACTGCAGCATCAAGCCAAGCAAGTCGTTGCCACTGACCTCGCCACTCTCGATGGCGCTCTCTCTCTTTTCGATCATTCCTCTTAGGAGCCCTTCGATCTCTCGGTTGATCTCCTTCATCCTCCTGTTGTTCTCGATTGGAAAGAACCTGCAAAAACGCAAGCGATTGTGTCCAAAGAACTGGAAATAACTAGATCTATAAGCGACAGATATTAAGTCGCAACAGGAGAGTGCTCACAAGTAGCCTGGGATGTACGTATACTGGAAGGCCTTGATAACTCGCTCGGCTTGCTCTGCCTGAAGCTCGAAGATCCTTCGTCCTTCCATGAAGCTACTGCCGAACGCCGTGCGAGAGATCACGTCTCCGGTGAGGTTCTGAAACTCCTTCCAGACGTCTTGTTCGCACGATCCATCACAACCAGCTAGTTTACTCTCCCAGCGGCCAATCAGCTCGGCGCAGCACGTCGAGAAAGCCGGCAACATGAGCTGAGAAATAACTTCAGTTAGCACACACCTAGATACATGTGCTCAGTCAATCACTTCAGGCTAGTAGGATCCTCGTACCTTGAGTTTTTCGAGATGGAAAGCAGGGTTCAGGATCCTCCTGTGCCTCGCCCATTTCTCGCCGTCGTAGCTCGCAAGCCCGAGGGCCAGCAATTTCCCGAGACGTTTGTTCGTGAATTTCTCAAAGTGGCCGAACTTGTTGGATAGGACGTCTCTCACCAGCTCTGGCTCTGCGACGATCACCCTGGGGATTGGGCCGAACCAGGTGACGCAAATGTTACCTGCATGCAGCTCAATGTTCTGTGCCGTCAGAGGGATGCAAAATGTGAGCCTAGATCTAAGAAAACGTATGTTTTTATCGGAAAGTGCAATACTTTCTGAACGTGTTCTCTCTTTTTTTTTAGATTGTTTCTGGATGCGTTGAAATTAGGACTTTTAGGATGCTACAAACTACAGACTGCAACAAGACGGAGAAGGATCTTAGGAGCAGGATAAAGTCGTCATCAGATCGCTAATAGATTAACGTGGGCCACTGTGACATCCAATAATCCACAGCGCTTGTCAAACACGTCGACCTCAACGTTCACGTCGGAAGCAAACATATTTGACGAATGATCTGAGAACTCCGGCCTGATTCGTCCGTAAACTGACAAACACCACTAGTATATACGAGCTACAGCTAGAGGAAAGTCAATTAAGTCAGGCACACTCGACGGACAGACCAAAGGAAATCCTCTGCAACGACATAATTCGCGTACCATGCTGCTTGACAGCGCTGTGGAGGAATGGTGCCACGCGGGGAACGACGTCGTGGCACGGCGGCAAGGGCCTGGACCGCGCCTCCGAGTTGAGCCGGCCGTTCTCCGTGAGGTCCCCGGCCGGAAAGCGGTACGCCGTGCCGCGGAGCCCCTGCGCCCGAAGCGCTCGGCCGAGCCGCCGCGGCCTCAGCCAGAACCTCTCCGCCGCCCGAGAAGCCGCCCACACGACGAGCAGGGCAGCAAGACCGTAGAGCAGGCTCCACGGTATTGGAGAAGCCTTGCCTACCATTGACGTTGCCGCCTCGGCCTCCATTGCATGCATGGTTTCTTCTTGCTCTGTGCTCTTCTCAGGCAACCGTAGTGTGCAGTGAGCGGTGAAAGTAGCACGCAACTGAGCCTTTTATTATCGGCATAGGAGGTGTCGCCGGTGACGGCATCACATGCTTTTCTCTTTCTTTTTTTCTGAAGATTTCTTGGCGGCCACGGATGGGGCATGTGGAAAAAGAGGTGCGACAAGCAAAGCCTAGATTTGCTGCTTGCATCGACGAAGTGCGTATAGATGTTGCTTTCATAGTTTCATTTCTACGGAGCCAATAGAATGGGGAACTCAAGGACATCGTCACATGGTGTGTGCAGATACGTACACTAGCTTCAGCCTACAGCAAATCGCTGGGTTCATTTGGGCCCAGTTTGGCCCAGATTTTTCTTGCAAAATTTTAGCCCAGACAGCCGTGAATCCGTAGAGCCTCGAAATGCTGACCGTTGACTCGTGCCCACGTATATTGAGCAAAGGAATGTTGAGAGTTGCTACACGCGAGCCCTGAGCCTTGCGTAGTGAGATTAACTAGAAATGGCAGCGGGTTCTGGACATGAAGCCCTGTCCAGTGAGTAATTCATCATTAGACTATAAATAGAAATCATCATTAGCTATTTGGTAGTAGAAATTCTCTCTACTTCTCTATGTTTTTAATCTATTATTTTTATCTTCTATGATTGATCTGATTTTGTTTAAGCAGAAGAATCGATCGGACTGGTCGCCAGCGACGGTTCCTCAACACGTTATCAGCACGAATCGCTCTGGTGAATTGAAAGGTAATCATCGAAGCATTAGTAGATTAAATTGTCTGTATCTAGATCGCTCCAAAATTCGCAGATTTCACTTTCTAGATTATTTTCTACGGTGCAAATCCGCTCTAATCTACTGCGAGCAAACTTGAAGTCGCCGGTACAATGTCGATCGGTATATTACAGAAAAAGACCAGATATTGATTGCACTGTAGATTGAAAAAAAGAAAATCCGTGCACGACCGACCCGTACTACCGCCAGACGCAAAGCGGTGCCACCGCCACCGCCACCCTCCCCACGCCGACACGCGCACCGCCGAGCCGGTCCAAAGCCGCAACAGCACTCCCGCCAGAGCCGTCGCTAGCCGCCCGAAGCGGGGAAGGCCGCCATTGCCGGTCTTCCGGCACCGCCCGCCAGCCGAGGCCACCCACCGCTCTGCTACCGAGGCCGGCCCACCAAGCGCCGCCATCGATCCGCCGATGCCACCGCCGCCACCACCCGTGCTGCACGCACTCGGCGCTCGGCCGAGCCGCCGTGAAGAACGGGGTGGGGGAACCACGCCTTGCTATTTTGTGGTCGTGGGCGGGCTTGGATGGGCCGGAAGCATAATCGGGCGACAAGACTACTGGTTGGGCGCCAAGAAATTTGTAGAAAAGCCCCCGGAATTACGAAAGGGTCCTCAGATTTTTCAGGTAGGTTCTGAATTTTGCAGAAAGGCCATCGGAAAATTAAAAAACTACAAACAAAATTTCTCTAAATTGAAAATGTGTGTATAGGCCCTCAGGAATTACAAAATTCACTGAAAATTCATATTCTTGCACAAAAGGGCATCGGGAATTCAAATTTTGAATTATTTTTAGCATTTGAAGCATGTTTATTTATGTCATTATTATTTTCTATGTTTTCTGTATTTATTTACTGTTTTTAATTAATCGTAATTATTTAAATTGCCTTTAATCACCGAAATTAATAGTAAAATTTATAGAAAATGCATAGAAAATTCTGGAACATTGCGAGAATCTTTTGTACCATTATGCAATTTATTTACCTATAGTAAATTAATTACACGCATGTTTACCAGCAGTAAACTTATTTATTCCTTTCATGCACATGTAGATGACTGGCATCACGAACCGGGGGTTCGAGGAGCTTCTTGACCTAGGCTTCCGATGTCGAGATAGTACTTGGAGCCAAGAATCTCCGTGCTACCATTTGGATTGGCACACAATAGGATGCCCAACCCACCCCTGAGGAAAATGATTAGGCACTTCACTTACTCAGGCATCATCTCTGTCTCACTCTCAAGAATGAGTACATGGCAGAGAATAGCGCGCTAGCACTATGGACTGCACTTAAGAAGCGGTTCGAGAGGCTAAAGTACACAATTCTTCCTCAGGCAGAGCAAGAATAGATCAGAATGGACAACACTGGATAATTTACTTAAAAGGTATTTAATGATTATTGCATTTCAATGGGAATTACAGTTGAACATTTCAATGGGACCTGACCGGTGCTTTCTGAACGTGTTCTCTCTCTTTTTTTTAGATTGTTTCTGGATGCGTTGAAATTAGGACTTTAGGATGCTATAACCTACAGACTGCAACAAGACGGAGAAGGATCTTAGGAGCAGGATAAAGTCGTCATCAGATCACTAATAAATTAACGTGGGGCACTGTGACATCCAATAATTCACATCACTAGTCAAACGCGTCGACCTCAATGCTCACGTCGGAAGCAAACATATTTGTCGAATAATCTGCTGGCCATCCTTTACAACAAGTCATCAACTGGTATAACTCCCCACAACATCTCGTGATGACTGTCGACCGGCTATGCTTGTGCAACAGAAATTGTTATGGCATCGCTTGCTTGCCCAGAAGAATTGATAAGATGGATCATCTCACAACTTTACAAGGAATGGGTAAATAAAGTCTGAAGAGTGAAATATCTTTGCATAGACCGATTTAGTGGCACAAACATCTTATTCTCTAGTCCTTGACCCAGAAACTCCAGCACATAGAACCTTAGGAAGAAAAAATGAACCACAAATACAACAAAATTCTTTTGAGCTTGGTGCTCTCAGCAGAAACCTGCGAAGGAGCCCCAATACAAGCATTTAAACCTTTTCCTGCACTCCTCTCCTCGCTCCTCAAAATCTGTTGTTCTTCATCAGCTCAATAAATTCACCAAAAGCTGCAAAGCACAAGAGACAGATTCATAGCATCAACACAATCACAATCTAAGATAGTACATTTTACCGACAGGTTGTACCTCTAGAGGTATATTAATCAAGGAAATGTACCTAAGTCGGAGTCGTGAGGCCCTGGGGAGGACTCTGGATGGTACTGAAGAGACATAAGTTTCAGCTTAGGGTACTGAAGGCCGGCACAGCTGTTATCGTTAAGATTGATGTGTGTTACTTTCACCCCTTCTGGGAGGGACTCTGGGTCGACAGCATAATTATGATTCTACAGGAAAAACAAAATTATGATTCTACAGGAAAACAGGTCATACTTTAAGACAGCGCGGACCATACAGACTGCTATGCAAGTATGGCAAGTAAACGAAACAGAGAAAATAAATTATTTGAGAGCCCCAAAGAAAAGAATCAAACAATAGTAAAACATCTGAAATAAACAGCGGTGATACCGGCAGATACGCACACATCTTTCTTGGTGGGAAAGCGCACTCATTTCTATCAATATTGCCTTGTATCTCAATTGCTTTGGCGGATATACTTTTCAATCTAGCAGGATGAGTTGGCTAATTGGATATACTCAATATCCTAACAATGCAAATTCAGAATTCTGTGTCCAGAGCCTCAGCAACTAAAAAAATCTCACATGGAAAGGTGAAATCAGTACAGCACCACTCATAATAAGTAGACCAATCATAAGGCAGTGGCCATTGCACTGAAGGTGAGATGAGGTAACATAGTATAATTCAATACAAAACTAATCGTTAAAGCTCATAGTGAATGAGTCCTCAAGTTGAAATGAAAACCAACAAGTACTATTACACATATATTCCTGTACTGAAATTCGGAAAGAGGGTTCTATTTCTTGAACAAAAGAAGACTTGAAACACTATGAATCACATTAAGTATAACAAATAGCTAGAAGTCGGGATCAAACCTGCGCACTTATGTCCACACGTCCACTTCGAAGGTCACAAACAGGATGATTTCCACCATGATGACCAAATTTCATTTTAAATGTCTTCCCACCAAGAGCTTGCCCAATCAATTGGTGACCCATACAGATGCCAAACACAGGAACCTTCCCTATTATTTCTTCTACTGTCTTCACAGCATAAAGAACTGCAGCTGGATCTCCAGGACCATTGCTAAAAAGAACACCATCAGGCTTCAAATTAAGTACCTCTGAAGCAGGCCAATTTGCTGGAACAACAGTTATTTTGCATCCATATGATGTCAAGCGTCTCAAAATATTATGCTTGATTCCAAAATCATATGCAACCACCTAAAGAAGAAAATAAGTCAGTGTCAGGTATGAGATTTATCCTGAATGTGTTGAAAAAAGACAATGCCAATACTGACATGAAAACTTTCACTTGACTGATCCTTCTTGAACTCCCATTCTGAATCAGTCTTGTCTGACCATTCATATGGAGCATCACATGAGACACCACTAATCAAATCAACTCCTGCAAAATATCAACACCAAAGCTCTTTGTTTTATAACGAATAGCTTGAAGCCTTGAACAGCATTTACATCCATTTTGCAACAGTATAACAATTAACAATCTAACAGAACTTGATATAAGATGTAACGAGCAGTAATGAAGAACTGTCTCATATGACAATAAAAATAACACAAATAGAACAAAACCAGATATGTGCATTGGGTCCAACATGTATGGACAAGGGTGCAAAATCACTTCACTGAGGCAGTAGGAAATCTAACTGCTCCAACAGATTTAATCATACTAAAAGTCGATATTTTAGCTCCTCTCCTCTCCTGTCTTATTATGCTTTGTTTCTGCGGAGTGTACTTGAATATTCGCAAGTAATGATTTCATTGTCTATCCAAATGACATCCAGATTTCTGAAATGTCAAGGCAATGATATAAGAACCATATACCATAGTTATATATTTCTAATAAGCATGCAACTTAATCTAAGCTAATTCTCACTGGAAAGTGTTGAAAAAAGGAAATTTGTTATATCCAATCTGGTCAGTAACTAGTCATTGAAAATGCTCAAGATAGTAACTTCCATCTGTTGTTATATTCATTTTAAGTGAAGGGCCTTTGAAAGCCAATAAACACCATGACCATGTTACAAGCCTGGACCTTTGCAGCATCAAAAACATTTTGCACAATTTTGGTTGTTCATGTTGATAATTTGGTTGATTGAAGGGCCTTTGAAAGCCAATAAACACCATGACCATGTTATAAGCCCGGACCTTTGCAGCATCAAAAACATTTTGCACAATTTTGGTTGTTCATGTTGATAATTTGGTTGATTGAAAAAAAATGATCCTCCACCACAGCCAGTAGTTAACAACTTTAAGAATCAAGAGTCTGCAATATTATCAATGAAGACTAATAAGTAATAATGATGCACTTTTGCATAAAAATTCTAAATTCTTTAGAATCATAAGATTAAGAACACAACTATGCCCCACAAGAAACTACCTTGATTGGTTTTTAGAAAAATGAATGGCATTTCACCAAGTAAATCACTGAATGAAGAAATCTTAACATACCAATAATTGTCCACTTTCGGGCCATTTCCAACAACTCATCATTTGTTCGAGATTGATCAGTACTTAAGACACCAATAAGACTACCATCTTCTCTTAATCTTCGTGTTATGGCACGTGTATCCACACCATCTGCATAAAAAGCAAATCCATGGTGAATTTCATAATTTTTTGCATGCGTGTGAGACAGACAGGGAGAGAAAAAGTGTCGAGATGCTATTACTTACATATTCCCATAATATTCCTCTTTGTCAGATACTCTTCAAGTGTTCCTGTGCACTGCCAGTTGGAAGTACTACAAAAATAGAATGCCAATTTAACAACAGGCAGCTCTCTTATGCTGTCGATCAATACCAAGGAGAAAGGTGTACCATATGCTTAGATTTCTTATGATTAGGCCAGCAAGGAAACATTGGTTCGATTCTTCATCATCTGCAAGAGTGTTCTAATTTATTTAATGCTCAACTGTGGAAAAAGCGGCTTCAATCTCTTGAGTGGAAAAGTAACAAACCAGGATTAACACCAGTGTTTCCAATATGGGGATTGGTCATTAGGACAAATTGCCCAGCATAGCTTGGGTCAGTCAAAATTTCCTGATACCTGAAACCATGCATATCATATAAAATAACTAAAAATTCAAAATCCTACATAAAATGGGTATAAGAGAAATCACCACAATAGCTGCAAACAGTACCAGCACATCAAATTAAAGCAAGTAACCAATAAAACTAAAAGTAATAACATGGAAAGGTTATTCTGCAGCAAATTATGTGGTAAAATGGAAAAACTCTCATTCAATAGTACAAAAAACATGATTGAGCAAAGGTTCCAACTTCCAAATGCCAACTTTAGTAGACTCACAGTGTCAAACATCCAGCAGAATCAGCCTAGCTCCATTCTCCACCTGTAGCTGCTGACTAATTTTACCATCCCCAGTATCTTCTGGCCTCAGTGGCTCAGTCAAATATGATGAATAACTTTACTGTTCCCTGAATCTTCTGGCCTTAATCAAGGTATGTATTCTTCAAATGTTTGGAGTTGTACTACTAGAATTTGTAGCTAATGGTTCCATTGCCCCCATATCTGATGTAAATCCTTAATTTTGTAGCATTGAAATTTTCAAACAAAATGAATTGACTGGATGCTGGGGACATGCTTTTAAAGGTTTTCTTCATATGTTCAATATAACTAGAAGTACATGGTAGACGTTAGGTGGATAATTTACAACTGCCCTCAGCAAAAACCTACTTATTTCCTACATGAGGTCTACCAGAGTAAACAGCACGACTTGACAGAACAAATAAGCAGCCCTCATCCAAGACAGGAAAGAGATGCCACCACTCAAACAGAAAAAGAACTTGGGCCTATATAATTTACCCTGTCAAAGATGTATTGAATACCACTTCACCAACTTGTGTTCCTGAAGCACCAAAAGACTTAGCCCTCCACACTGAACCATCTTCAAGAACAAGCCGAGCATCACTGAGTTTCCATGGTCTTTGCACTACATGGAGAATTTGAAAGTGGTGAAAAGGCAACCGTCAAGTTCTCATATTGTGCTACTACGTACTTGGGGAATCTTCACCGTGCTACGAATAAAAATTAGCAATTTGAATTAGCGTGCGGAAGGCGACGTCTCACCTCCATCATCGACCACGCTACAATTCTGCACGCCACTGACAGCCTGCATGGAACAACACCACAAAAATAACTCAATTTCACGGAGGGGAACAACCATCAACAGATGAAGAAGTGGTGAATTCAGTCCTACAATAGCATCAAATGGAACGAGAGCAATGTTTTACTGCAAGCACGGAACAAGCCAAAGGGAACCAATTTTTTTACACAAAAATCTTATAACAGACTGAGTCCTGCAGCTCCTCCTCATCGATACATAAGGCCGCAAAGTTAAGCCATAGAAGCAATTAATCCCATTCACGCTCACCTTGGCACGGAACCCGAGGCGGCGATCGGCACCTCGCCGGAGGCCAGAGGAAGGCGCCAAGATGGCGAGCGAGCCTGGGCTCCGCTGGGCGGCGGCGCGAGGCTTGGCACCGGACAGGCACCGGGTGGGCGCCGAAGCCGTAGCTGGAGACGCCGCCATTGGGGATCGCCGCGGCGGTAGCTTCAGTGCTTGCTTCCCCTGAGTCGCCGGAGCACCCGCCGCCGCCTTAGGGTTTGCGGGTTTTTTGCCTTACTGTTCTATTATTCCGTTTCGGTCGCGTCGCGTCGCGTCGGGCTTCAACTGAATACGTCGATAATTGCGTTCATATCATATTTTTTTTCTCAAATTCAGAATCTAACACAAATAATACCGGATATAAATACAAACACATATAGTATTCATCATGAATACAAAATAAATACGAAGCGAAATCGATATGATAACTATATTTCATCGGATAACAAGTGAAAGTAAAGATCATAAATAATTAAATATAGATCATACATATCAAGATATATAATTAAATATAATATAGAAATATCATACATTTGAAAGTTGAGTACAGAGAGCAACTTATATACATACCAACAATAATAGATAGAGTAGTCATCTGGAACCACTTCCTGAGGAGTATTATTGTGGCATCCCAAAATTTTGGTTTTTTACTTATTTATTTGTTTAATTGGTTTAATTGGATTTTCTCTAGAAATTAATTTCCTTTTTCTTAAATCCTTTAATTAAAGCCTAGAGAGCAAGTTATTAATTTAGTTGAGTAATTGTGCCTAAAACAAGTTGAACTTATTTTATTTAGGTTCCTTATTTTTTTTCTGAATTTATGAGAATTTTCTGGGATTTATTTGGAGGTTTCTGCTATTTTCTAGCATTTATTTTAATTTCTGGGCTTTTCTAAAAATCAAAACCCAAAATAAAATTTAAATCCTTTGCCAATTCGGGTATTATCGAATAACTAGCACCGGGTATTACTGATTATATATCTGGATATTCTCCTATCCGTCGAAAACTACTCTCCCGATTTCGATAATCACTATCCGATTCCGATACCATATCCGGTAAAACCATCCGGTTACCAACTATTTTTCTGAAATACCATCCGAACTAACTCGATCGGGCGGTCGGTCGAGAAATATCCGAACTGATTGCACCCCTACTTCTGAAGAAGGTCGTACTTGAGATTTTGGTGGACCCACCTTAGCATCTCTTGGAATTCACCGTATATACAGTACTTTAGCAATTTTTCAAATCAAAGACACACAATTTTACAAATTTAGCCCCTCTATAACTACGACAATAGCAACACATGATGTGTCGTTTGCCGCACTCGTCTATAGTGATAGGTGGTAGGCGCTGTGGTAACCAGTGTTGGCTCGGTAGGCAATGACCGAGTGCAGCAAGTGGTGGAGTTGCCAAGCTCTCTTAGTTCGATAGGTTGCTGCCTGCAGCAGGTGATGCGAAGGATTGCCCGATCTTCACAGCGTAGGATCGATGAAGATAGTTTGGATCTGTGCAACTTGACGAATCGATGGTGCCAACCACTGTTAGAACAGCAACCTGCGACAAAAAAAATTCGCTCAACCATACGCTCGTGATCCCGTCTACCTAGTCACCAAGTAGACATGTCGTGAGTCGTTGCTCCGGTCAATCACAAGGAATCACAAGAACGATAGGAAAAAATGTCTGATTCCTCTCTAGATTACAATCATATATCAAACCTTAAAAAAGATACACATATGACTCTTTAAAAAATAATAGATCTATTTTCTATGATCTGTCCCTTGTCTCACGCACCCAATAGATCTTTTAAAGCCGTCTCGAATTTTTTTTCTCGGTCGGACGAAACCAAGTCTCATCCGAGACGGATTCAGCGACTCCTCCAAAAAGCGTTCCTAAGCAACTAAATTAATGACCCAGCTAATTACATGGACTCCCTTTGGCCACGTTGATGCATGCGTCAACAGTGACCGACTAGAAGTGTGCCTCCAAAGCTTTCCGTATGAAGCATGCGTGCATATATTTTCTCTCGGTTTTTTTTCTTTGTCTCGATGCACGTGCATAAATTTCTTGCTCGGCTGATTTTTTCTGACTTCGGCATCCTAACATCTTCTCACGAAAAAAATCTAAGATCAATTAAAATACTAGCATTAAGTAGTAGCCAATTCTTATGTAAATTAAAGCCAGATTTAATTAGGAGCTGAGTTCACCTGTTGATTAATCTTTTTAGCTCGCGCTAGTGTAATCGTTCCAATTGGGATGTCCTTATTATCTTGTACATTTGAAGAGATGGACGATGTACTAGTGTCGACGAGCCTTTGTGAACACATATTCACTTTAGACTTGTACAGATCGAGTATGTGCCTGTATATAATTAAATAAAATAGTAGTAAATATGTATCTCTAAATATAATAGTTTTAAATTAGAGTTCACCTGATAATATTTAATGCGGCTCAATAATTCATTCTAGTTAAATAATATATTTAACTGAGAAGTGCAAGACATGAGCGTATCCGCGTCATCATCCCCTTCTTCAAGAAAAATCGTCCTCAGCTTTTAATAGTCTGAAATCGTACTAAACAAAGAATACAACATATATGCCTGAAGGTGCAGTAAATAAAAAGAATAATACATATGTATGGTATATGTATGAATCAATTATTATGCCATTCTTATTATTTTGCACATACCATTTAGTACAACAATAGTTCATTACAACATCCAATAGTTGCCAAAATGAAATCCCCTTTCGCATTCTAGTGCAAATCTCACATAAGCAATTATTCATAACACATAAGCAGTGGTATTTCCTGGAATTGTGAAAACATGGAACACTAGGGCAAAACATCATTTCCCATGGCCAAGAAAGGGGGAAATGCTTTAATTCACAACAAAATAGAGGCAATGAATGCCCTAAATATAAACATCTTTGGAGTGGTATGTAGTGAAAGTTAATCTTTTGAGTAGCATTCTAAGCCACGCCACTCTTTTGAGTGGTATATCATGAATTATCCCTTTTATTTGTATAGACAAGACTTGACAAAATGTGTATGAATATGGAAGCTCATGTTTTATCAACTTCTCATGTCTGACCTTATGCTTCTTTGACTCCATAATTTGTATCATTACCACTCTACTAGGAAAATGCTCAAATGGTTTTTTGGCTTTTGTACGGTGCTACAGTAACTCGCTTTTAAACAATTTGTTTTTTCAAAGCAGGGTCTATAAGTGTATTGTAGTAGACAATATAAAGACTTTAGCTGTACTGCTCAAAATCGTATGCAATTGTCTCCATCTTTGTAATCTCTCTCGCGAACAGTCATAATTCAAAAGCTAAAAGCCACAGCCCAAAAGAACCTACCCGATACTTCAAGTATAGTTCCTGCATGTTGGAAGAATAAAGAATAATTTTACCTTCATAACAAGGCCCGCTCTGCAGAAGATACATACCTACATCCAAGAAATACAGTCATGCACAAAAAGACTGTATTACCCCTCACTTGTACTAGTAGGCTAGTTATCTCACCAAGGGGTATTTTCGTCCTTTGTACAGGCCCAAGAGGCTATAAATACCCCCATGTATCTCTCATTTGTAACTTGAGCTCATAATTAATACAAGAAGGCATTCAAACTGGTGTGCCTCCAGGAGGAACCCTCAAAACCCCTGTAGACCACCGATAGGAGTAGGACGGTCCTCTCAGATCCTCAAACCTGTATAACCGTCGTGTCACTTTCGCTCTCGTGGATGCCGACCCATAACACGGTCGATATCCGCCCCCTTTCTCGTGTTCAGTTTTCACACCAACAGCACTGCAATAGGGTATTGTTTCTTCTCGTCTCTCTGCGTGGGAAGGTGTTGATATGCTATTGACTTTGATGTCTCTGCATATCTTGCATCCTTTGATAGAATAGTGCTCTTTTCACAGGCATTTATCTCAGTTTCCTTTTGCCTCCTTTAGACTATCCTTTTGTGACTAAATCACATGTTGTTGGCTGGCTTGGGTTTCTATGAGCTTACAGCCTATGCTTTTTCTTTGAAACATTATCTGCCGCTACTTTGCTCTGTTTTTGTTGCCAAGCATTATCTTTAGCAACTCTTTGCTTATTTCTGGTGTTTCAAGAAATGCTGCTATTGCGGTGACATTTGGCTGCTATTGAGTTGTTTCCCCTTTCTTTTTGCTATACCATCTGAACTAGTGTATGAGATGAAATAGTTTCTGTGCTTTCAAGTGATTTTACCTTAATCCTGCTTTTGTTTCTAATGATTTTTGGAACAAAAGACACTTCAGTCGATACATGAAATTCAATAGAGGATGACCACTAAAGCTTAGGGAGCACTTCTCTTAAGGCCTCAATTGCTTTTCCTTCTTGTATTTACCCCTTCTTTTTTGTCACTGCTGTTGCGCCAGGTGAAATAGTTCCTTGCCTATAAGTGATCTACACAGCAAACTTGTTCAGTCTATGCTAGTATTTTTTATGTTACAATACAGTATAACTGATATAGAAAAGTTAGTTCGAGCAAACAAATTGTTTGCTATAGAAGTCCCGCCTTGAGACGTACTGTCAGGCTCAAGCTCATTTGGCGTGGATGTTTGGCTCTGATCAGTAAATGACTCGCATCATGAACTTATCCCCGCTCGTTTCGGCTTAGGCTTTTGGCTTATTTTCACTATTCAACAATTTCGTCTTTTTCTGGTTTTTTAGCTTTTTTGTCGGTTTTATTTTTTGCTGTATTCTGTGACGGGGTAACATATTTTTTCTATTTTTAAATTTTTTAAAATTTAATTACGCCAAATAAGCCATTATCAGCTACAGTATTTTTTTCAACCAGCTACGGTGATTTTCAGCCAAAAGTCACTCAAAATAAGGCCTTTTGAGCAGAGCTTAGCCAACTGTTTGTAAAGTATCAAATTTTAAAGTCAACAAGACTCTTGGAACATACACTCGCACGTAGCATTTGTTTCCTAGTTTATCTTTGTGTGCAACAAGCAAACATTGCGTACTTGCTTAAACATTTGGATCTTTGAATCATTATTTTTGGAAAAAAAATTGATCATATACCCTCCCTTTAGATGGAAATTGAGGATTTACCCTCCTGGCCCACGTGTCAGTGACTTATGATGACCCCACGTGTCATTGATATGCGGAGGGTAAATCCTCAATTTCCCAACTAAAGGGAGGGTATATGATCAAGTTTCCCTTATTTTTGTCTACCTGATGAACTATTTGTTTTGTTTTTGTTGTCAATCAAAAGGATTTGATGATATGGAGAGTATCTATGCGTCACCGGCGGATTTCCAGAGGATGAAGCAGAAAGACAATATAAGAGGGCTTCACTTGATTGAGTACTTCGTGAACCAATGCCATCAAACGGGGGCAATTGAACAGTTTAGTGTTTTTTCTCCAGTTCAGTATTTCAGGCTCCAATCGGCAACTTTTTACCATGTAACTTAGATTTTTTTCCCTTGCCAAGTGTACATTACTCAAAATATGCTTGGAAGGATTGGGTTTCCTTGTGCGCCATATATTATCCATGCTGTGCAGATTGTTTTTATTTCTGAATTATATCATGGTTCATTCCTGTGGAAGCATCAAAGGAAATTTTTTACTTGTATTGATGCTTGGTGTTGTCACTTGTAGGGTTTTACAGTGAGGGAGTTCTCTGTCAAGCACCATCAAACGGAAGGCCAGTGAAGCTCCGCAGGACCCTGTTGATGATCGGCGCTTTCATGTCATAATGCTTGAGAATGAGATATTCTTCACTGCTTGAATGGATTAATGTACAAAATACAATATCGAAGTGCGGCCTGGAACCAGCACAAGCTTTGCAGAGCGCGCCTCAAAACTAGCCAGAGTGAAGATGAGAAACGCTATTGCCGATGGATGGTGAGAGAGATTGTACCATATGAGATACATCAAGTTGTGAACACAAGCTACTCTGATGATCATGTACTAGGCTTTGCGGAAACGAATGTTCCACCCCTTGTTTGCCCTTGCCTGACCACGCCATTCGCAGGGTATCTGAAACCTGCGTGTTCCTTCGGCATGGCGATGGCGTAGTCTTTTGGTGCGCCAGGCTGGGGATGATGATGCTGATGCCCTTTGTTGTCAGCCTTGCTGTCGTTCTTCCACGCTGCAGGTTTCCCCGGCGCGAACTTGATCTCGAAGCCATCCTCGATGTCGTGGATCATCGCGCGGGAGCTCGCCATGGGCTTCATCGTCGGGTGGTTGACCTGGAAGCCCTTCTCCAGGTCGCCGCCGGCCGCGTTGGAGCAGTAGAACTGCTGCTCGGCGGACGACTTCTTCTTGGAGAGCCGGCGGCCGCACAGCCGCCCGACAATGCAGGCGGCGACGGCGACGAAGGAGATCACGGCGAGCACGGCGAAGACCGGCCCGAAGGAGCCCTTGGACGTGGTGGCCGGCTGCGCGTGCATGATGGAGCTGGAGGTAGGGTAATAATCCATGGGCTGAGGTAAAGAAGCCATTCTTTCTCTCTGCCTCTCAGGCTCAGCTCTTGCAAACTGGACTAATAACTCCTTTCTCTTGAGAAAATGGCTTGCGATGAAGTGTTTCCTGAGCGAGTGTGTTCCTTTTATGATGGAGCTAAAGGCCCAGATTGGAATTGAACAATTCCTTTTCGTGTTCCTATTTTTTTTATTTATCTCGCAGACCTTTGAACGCATCGGACTGCGAGAAAGGTGAGAGCTTTGGGTTCTCTTTGGATCAGTTCAACGCAAGTTTAGAATAACGGTACGTTCTTTTATGTTATGTTGTGACTCATGACAACAGCGAATGATAGAGACGTCGATGACTCATGTGAATGATATGTAAGACATTACGTTTTATTTTGGGTTTATGAGAATGCAAAAGGACAAAAAACAGGGCAACGTCTCGGACATGCAGCGGCAGCAGCAGCGTGGTCTCTCTCCCTGAGCTGCGCTCTGCTTTTGCTTTTGGACGTTTCATTGGATCAAAGCAACCGTAGCAGCAGGGGAAGTCCGGACAGGGACATCACATCGCTTTGGCTTTCTTTGATTGCTTTCCCCTCCCGCTTTAGCAGATTGTGGGGCAAAGAGGAATGAGCGCCCACTTAACTAGTCACCTTTCTTGGGCATGCCAATGCCAGTGCGAATTTTGCCAGTGCTACAGTGTGATCGTACGGTCTGGGATCATATGACCAGACACTGAGACACATATTAGCGTCAAAAGATTCCGCGGTCGCAGAAGACCAGAAATGAAATTTTGATACGTAAAAGACTATATTTAGAATTTTTTAGATATACAGTACTATAAACGTCCAAAATTCTGCCAGTGGCTGCTCCCGGCCCCTTCAAATTCCCTGAGGGTTTTGCTCTTTCCATGGTATGTTTTCACAACCCGAATTCGGCCTGGATATGCCTGGTGCAGGGTCTTGATGGAACTGGTAGATGAGGTACCTGTGCGAGCTTCGTCTACACCTCTAAGGTATGCAGCGACAATGTTGGTTGACTTTGCCTATCTCTTTACTGGTGGTAAGCAGAGGCCGGGGATGTATGCAACTTATCTCCTTGGTCTAAAAAAGGTATGTAGCAACTAGTTATCATACATTGTTGAGATGCACTCTAGTCGATTGATTGATCCAACGAGAACTAGGCGTTGCAAGGACTGCTCTAAGGTGGTGATCGGTTCGGCTGAAAGCTGAAAGCTTATGGCTGAAAACACTGTAGCTGGTTGAAAAAAACACTGTAGCTGAGAGAGGCTTATTTAACATAATTAAAATTTAAAAAATTGAAAAATATAAAAAATATGTTAGCCCATCACAGACAACGCAAACGAATACGAAAAAAAAGCACCGACAAAAAAGCTCAAAAAAAATTAAAAATTCAGAAAAAGACGAAATTATGAATAGTGCAAAAATAAGCTTAAGCCATAAGCTTAAGCCATATTGAACGGGGCCTAAGAAGTGGAAACTGAGGTTATGCCTTTGTCAACAGAAAACAAACAAGGATGTCTCGAACCAGGCCATCGGTTTCAAATCAAACTTTCAATGAATTCCAGCGAGCTCTGTATCGACCTTATTTTTGGAAACAGGGACGTCGTTATCTTCTATAACAGCATAGGAGTTCAGTTATGGGCAAAAAAAGTGTCATGTCTACACACGAACATTTAAAAAAATGTTAATTTGATTAAAATATAACCTAGCGGTCAACTTTAACCATATGAGGGCAACCAAGCCCAAAACTTTTAACTTACATTCAAAAGAACCGAAAAAACTTCCCACATGAACGCTTGAGTGCGGTCGTAACCCTATCATGAAAACTTGAAGTTTTCTTTCTTCTTCTAGTATCTGTTGTGGTGTAAACATAGCATGATTGAGTACAACCAATAGTACTCAGCAAGTCCCTATAGCAGAATGCATTTATAGGGCTATTTTCTATATGCAAGGTTAAATCAGAGGATGATTTTATATTTCTTTTGCGTAAAGCCAGATTTTCAACATTATATCATACTTAGATTTCAAACCTATGACTTAACCACTTCAACTAAAATAAAATAAACAAGTAAAATGTCCATAAGCATTTGACCATGTGGGAGCAACTCTCCTCACAGGTATTTCACATTTCCGGTCCATGGACCTTAGTCCATGTCATTTACCAAACACCCATACCAATAACTATTTTGCGAAAACTATACACTGTGGTATTTCAACACGTTGCCCATGACCGAGGGCACGACTACTCGAAATAGATTATTAACACTTCGCAGAGGGTACAACTTTATACACAAGATATGATTATCTCATTATGTCAGCCATTATATGTTTCCGTAGACGTGTGACTGAGTAATCATAACAAGACCTTTACAATGCTTGTTTCGGTATTTTCTCCTGCTCCGGAGTTATGCACCCTCAGCGCTTAAGGGACTCCATTATTAGTTTATTGCGAGTGCACTCTCTCTCAGGATAGAGACCTTTCGAGTCTCTCCCGGATAGTGACCCCTATAGGTTTATCCCTAAACATATCCTTCCCCAGGCAATGACCCCGTAGGTCACCCCCAACTGGCGCAGGAGACTATATCGAAACCAAACAAAATAGTCGACCAGGTTCGTCACATACGACTTGTGGTTGTACGGTGGGTGTAGAAATGAGCGCACATGGATTCGGTCCATAAAAAACTCAGGCGAGATAAACCCAATAATCCAGACATCGGGCAGTACCTGCACCGGTCTCAAGTCAACCTCTCGCCCGTGTCTCCCATCATTTTTTAAAAAAATCCCTGTTTCTAGCAATAATCCATGTCACCACTACCATTATCATGTTTCGAATTTCAGTTGACAATGTTTGTGTCGCAATTACTATTATCTCTAAAGCATGTTTAAGCACAAATATTATTTGGCAATATTTCTGTTGTGATAATCCTGTGGTGATAAGAGTAAGGTAATATCAAGTGGGAAGATAAGAGATTTCACTGTATGGTGTAGCTAGACAATCTATACACATAATAAAGGCAAGCATGCTTTTGCACTTGAAATCAAAATAATGTATTTAAAAACTAGGTTCAACATGATCAATATAAGGACTTGCCTCATCTTCTGATATCTTCGATTTTTCCTTTGTAGGCTTCGGGCTTTACTTCAATTGCTCTTGTAGTTCTTCAGTTGACCAACTCACAGGGTCCGGATACTAACGTGGAAAAATGAATGCAAATGAGTTCCTGCTTTGCAGAATGCAAGCTGAAAATAAAACATAAATAAATAACCAAATGACACAAGAGAAATACGTTTGGGAATTATAGGAGTTTGGTATGAGAAACAGAGTTGAGGAATGGATAGACGGGTTCGAAACGATTGAAATAGATGTATACATGCATTTTGGGGTTTCATGAACAGGCTTGGTGCTGTTCATCGCGAGTTTTACTGTTCACAGAGGGTCTGGTCATTATCGATTTGTTGTTACGTACTCGGAGAACAGAGTTTTGAGTACTCGGGTGGTTTCTGTTGGCACAAATCTTGCTTACGAGCGGAGGTGTTTGTGGAACTGGAAGACATGGTCGTAATCGAATTACGACTACTGAGACCGAGTATTCAGTGTGGTTGTAAACCACAACATGGTCGTAAACCACAACGTGGTTGTAACGACAACGTGGTCATGATGACTCCTGAGTAGTCGTACTCAGCAGTTTCGGGCACGACTACGAAATTTGGTGGATGGTCGAGGTTCGATTTCGAGTGCGAAGTCGATGGAGATCGGACGGTGTCTGATTTGCTACTGAGATCGGATGACGCCCGAGTAGTTGCGGGATTGGACGACGTCTGGGTGGCTTAAGAGCATCGGACGGCGTGGAGTAGCTTAAGAGATCGTTGGACGGCGTATGAGTGGCTCAAGGGACCATCGGATGGCGTACGAGTGGATTAGGAGCATCAGACGGCATCCGAGTGGTGTTGCTCAAGACTCGAAGCGATGCGACTGAAGTTTCTTTCGATTACAAGGTGGTCGAAGATTTCAAGCGGTGGAGCGGTTGGAGAATTCAAGTGGTTGAGCGGTCGAAGAATTCAAGCGGTGGAGCGATTGGAGATTTTGTGGTCCAGACAACAATTGGCGACCATGGGTGGGTTCTTGGGGCCACAAGGATTCCATTTTTGGGCTCGAGAGCGACTGGAAGTCAGGCGAGCGTCGGCGGTGAGGTCTTCCCTTCTAAGGACTTTTGAATGGCACAGGGGTTAACGGCGGGTTAAGAGGACAATATCGTTTGTGATAGAGCATCTTTAGGAGTAGAGGGAGCTTAGGGTTGTGGTGGTTTGGGTCAGGGATGGCTGAGCCGAGCTGTCCATAGTGACCTCCTTTAGTCGAGTGGTGGACAAAGGTGCCGGCACAGCAGGGGGCTCGGGAGGTTAGGTCAAAGCTTCGGCAAGGTTTTTACGGGCATGAGGAAGCTGCAGACCAAAGCAATTGAAAAAGGATGGACTGAATAGAAGAAAAAAAAATTTGAGCTTACTTTGGGTTTTCCGGTGATCGCCGACGGAGCTTTGGTTGTCAGAGCGATTGGGGGTGGGTGGCTCACTTTGGACGTCGATGGATCTTACAGGAGGTGCTCTGGGGTTTAAATAGGGTGAGGAAGGTGGTTTTGCACAAGGGACAGCTATGGCGGTAATGGCACATAGCAAGGTCAAGCAGGCGCAGGAGGGCGCTGCGCGGTTGGTTGAGTGGATATTTGTGCTTCCTCGGGCTTGGCATTGCGGTGGTCAAGAGGTAGCAGGGGGTGTCAGGTCGACTGTGAAAGGATGAGAGCAGAGAGAGCGAAATGGACGGCAGCGGCGGCGACAGGGTGAGATGGGTACGACGCTTGGCCAGGTGAGGATCGCAGCATTAAAGAGAGTGTCAGGTGTCAGGGATGTCGTACAATAGGTTGGCAGTAGCTGGCAGGGTGGCAAGGAGGTTTACAGTACAAGGCAATCGGCCGAGAGAGAATAGAGAGAGCGGAAAGGCAGAGGCGGCGATGAGCTCTGTTGGCCACTCTAACACGCGGCAGGGGCAATTAAGAGGGGTTATAGGCGGGATAAGCGACGAAGTACAACCTCTGACCTCTGGTAGAGGCGTGGCAGCGACGGGAAGAAACAAGGAGTGGTGGCGAAAAGATTAGGACGCCGACGATATTTTCTATTGAAGAACAGTGTGTACTCGCCGCATTGTGCACAGAGGAAGAAGGGCAGGAGCAGAGACGAGAGGAAGAGGTTTGAACAGTGGTGATTTAAGGAGATAAGGGGGAAGAACCAAATGAAATTAAACTCAAAAGTAAATTTGAATTTATTTTAAAATTTAGTTTTGTTTCAAACTCTATATAAAAATTTACCGCAGAAAGGACTAATAAATCATGGAATTTTCGGATTACAAACGAATTGATGCCCAGTGGACGGGTGGCAGAGGAGTACATGGACGGCGGCTCTCTTTTTTTTTTTTTGCTTTTCAGATGGCTTTAGTTTCGGTTTTTTAGTAACTATTATTTATTAAATTAGCATGTCATAGCTAAAACTATTAGATTAACCATAGTCTAAAAGAACGTCATGACGACAAAAAAAATGCTTCCATTTCGGCGACCAGAGCCCAGTGGCATGATGCTCCATTCGGTAGGACACGACCTGGTCGCGTCAGTCACGCCGCGCTGCCGCTGCTTTGCCCGGCCGAGCTGTCCGCCGCACTCGAGAGATTCTTCCTGCCAGGTCCCAGGCGCCGTAATCCATGCCCGTGTTGTCACCTCACACAAGTTTGGACCCCTCTGATTCACAAACTGGAGCATCACGTACAAACTGTAGTCCAAACTTGTTACGAACTCGTCTAAAAAATTTTTGCTACGAACTGCCATGTGGGCCCATCTATCGGGGTACATTTCAGCGGTGCCACAAAGCAAGGGGAGTACGGGGAGTTCGTGTTGATTAGACGACTAGGCTACAAAATGCCATTTCATGGGGCTTTGCAGGCGAGGTGGACTTGCGGAGTACCGAAGCCTGAAATGGGTGGTGGCGTGATGGTACTCTTCTTTAGGACGGGGCATAGACTGGTTGTCGCTGGTGACCAGACAAACTGACTAGAGTTTAGGACACTAGCACCTGTATGTTCTCGCTGTTCTATCAGCTTACCTAACGAGATCATGGCAGATTATAGACTAGTTCTTAAGAAGGGTATTTGTTTATCTTTTAAAAAGTATTTTTCAGTTTTTTTTTATAGTAGCTTGCTTTTAAATAGAGTGTACTTTAAGACGGAGTCTACAAGTTTATTATCGTACACACTGTAACGATTTCATTTATATTGACCAAAACCACACACAAATTTATATTACTCCGTACTTTATCTCACGAACAGCCCAAAGACCACAACGAAAAACCACAAGCTAAAGTCAAAAAGAACAAGGAAATAAAATATCCTATTTGAAACATATGAATTTTATAGAGGATTTCGTTAAAAAGAATGCATACATACATACATACATACATACATACATACATACATATCACGCTGAAATGGAGCACCATAGTGGTCTAGGCACCAAACCTATCTGTCTTTGGATTGCTTTTAGATGCGTGCAAGTGCAATAATCAGGCAAACCTGTTAACATTCATTAATCCGAAAAGACATCGATTTGGAAAGGAAGTCATTGATTTAGTATGCTGAATCAATCATGGATGGAAAGCCTCAATCATAGAGCCCAGGCACCATGGTGCCCCTGTTATTTATACTATATATATACATATACATACATATATACATATATATAGTAAAAATAACGAGTACTCCTTGATGTCCGGATACCATAGTCTAAAATAGGTATGCATTATGTGTGAAAAATTTTAAAATTTCTTGGATGTCAAGTTTAACTAGTTTACTAACTAGTTCAAGCAAGTTTGAACTAAATTTCGAATTGTAGTTGCTTTTTTTATGATAGTTTGATTGTAGGTATATGCTGATAATATATATAAATCAGCAAAGTATGTGATCTAAATTCGTTCAAAACTTTGAATCTGAGTATATTTTTTCAAACTTATACATTTCATTTGAATTGTTATAGATGAGTATATACCCTAAAACTAATATTTAAAAAAAACCCGGACTTATATGAAATTGATGCATTTAAAATCATGATGTCTGGATACCATGATGCCCCATTTTAACGTGTGTGTGTATATATACATACACGTGTGTGTATATATACACACGTGTGTGTATATATACTGGATTTTCTACGAGACTCGTAGAATTCGTGCATTTCAAATAGGCCTAACTAATGTTCTTGGCTAAAAGGATCTTTCACAAAGTAGCGGTGTTTCCCCTTGAGAGTTGTCAGAGAAGAATGAGACATTTGCATACGAGGCTCTGAGCCATCTGATCTTGCGAGCGGAGATTTTCGAGCGTCTGATTTTTCTTTTTCTTTTTTGAGAAAGAGAGAGTTTCGAGCGTCTGAATTTGCCAGCTCCGGTAAAGATGCAGATCAGATGGATGAAATTGGTTTAGGCACCGATCAGACGGCTACAGACAGGGGGCTCACGTTCTTCAATTTGACATTTATGGTGTGCTCCTGATATCCTTGCGCTGCACAATGTGTATCGCATGAAAGTCTAAACTTTCCGAAAAATCACTGCAGGGAACGACTGTTGCTGTTCTTGCTGTTAATGCGGCTTTGGATATTCGTTTGTGAGTCGAGGCGTCAAAAGGGTCTAATCTCCTCTGGGCCACTGGGCGTCTACTGTTCTAAGTCCGGCCCTCTTAACCATAGACTGGTAATGGACTAGTGGGTCGATGACAACACCTCCTCCCAAGTATTTTTCAGCCCTTAAAGTATTTTCCGGCCTAACAACAAGACCGACAAATCCATTTTCCTCAGAGACAGAGAGAGAGAGAGAGAGCCATGGGATAAATTCCGAAGTAAGAATTTCAGAATGGGATAAATTCCGAAGTAAGAATTTCAGAAGGTGCAAGGTGTTTTATGGGGGCTATACAAGTGATTCCATGATCTATTTGAGTGGTTTCAGGGCATAAGTTTCCAGCAATCGGCTAGGAGCTTCTCTTGGCTGCCTGCTCCAACAAGTTTCTAGCTTGGTAACTTTGTCTTGTTTAGGTTTATTGGGTTTTTTTACTTATTTCTTTGCATTATCTGTGATGATATAATTTTTTATTTTTTAAATTTAACTACGTTAAAAAAACTAACAACAGTTACAATTCACTTTCAGCCGTTACAGTACAAAAAAAAAACATAAGCCTAGGCTTATAAGCCCAAATGGTCAACACCAGTTGTGACCCACTGCTAAGCTTATAGTAGTTGACTAGTTGTGACCCACTGCTAAGCTTTCAGTTAAGACTTGCTGGATATATGTAGATATCAACGCTTCCATCAACGAAGATCTCGCGCAAAATCTCCTCCGTCGTCTACTCGTCTAGTCCTAATTAGCCAGCTGAAAAGCCACCATGAACTCACCACACCACACGAGCACCCGACGGCAAACCCGACACCGAGGACGAAACGACTCCATCAGAGTACGTGTTGTCCTCTCCTCAGTTAGGCCGGGTCTTCGATAGCAGCCAGAGTTTATGGTGTCAAACGTTTCTGACAAAATCTTACATCATTGGGGATACTGGCAGCATGATCGAATAGTAGCTCGCATAATCATATATTCAGATGGCTCAGGAACATTGTAACACATGAATTTCATAGGAATTACACATGAGACAGTTTAAATCTCTCAGAATTCCTTCGAGGATCGCACGTTCCAAACGGTGGCAGTAGTGCATCTTTTTTTTTAGTAAAGAAGAAGAGACCGGCGTTGCTCAGGTGGGGCAGAAAGGGGTAAACTTGGAGTGACAGAAACCAAGCAGGTTGGCGCTTGAATTCAACACAAACCGCACGCTTTGTCGGAGATGGTTACTGGGAGCCAGCCGGCCCAAGATACCAGGCATGGATTGCGATCGGATTAGGACGACGACAAAATACTCTTACCTGTACTGTTTGAAATCGATTTCGCCATCTATTGTTGATCGATTCTTTCTACACGTTTGTGTTTATTTGATCTGGACACCAAGAGACTGACCTGCGGGCGGTTGCGAGTCTCGTTCTTCTCACCGTGAAACATATTAGAAGTCGTTTGTCGTTTCTATGGAGTAATGCATAGGACTGGCTCTATTCAAAACAACTTTTGCCATTTAATTTTTATAAGCTAGTTTTTAAACAAAGTGGTTTTTAAGGTGGTTTTTATAAGTTATTTGTAAGATTTTAGAATTGGAATCGAGATTGTTAATCATATCATGTGCTGAAAAATCTCGAAGAGTTCGATCGACACACGCATGCCCTGGTCAAAGATGTGAAACGACGCTGCCGAGCAGCGACTCGCAACCAACCCGATCGATGGCTGGCTACGCGAACGTGACCAGGAGCTGGCACTGTCTGCTGCTGTTCCGTCTCGGCTGGCACCCAGATCGCTCTCGCACGGGGGGGTCTGGTCTGTTGGTGGGCAAAATCCGAACGGGACGCAGCACGCGCGTGCGCCCGTTTGATCAGGACGCGATCAGAGCACCTGTGGTGGTGGTACAGGCCTGGAACGGAGAACGGAGGCTCGACGATATCGGAGGCTAAGCCAGCACACGAATCTGGCAGACGGGCGCGTCCCGATCGAGCAACTGTGGCGGCGGCTAGGCTAGCGTGTGCCGACACGCGCCACGCCGGCGCGTGGAAAAAAGCTGGCCGCGCGCGGCTCCACCGCCCACCCGGCGCCCGTCGTTTCACGCCTCGCGCGCGCGCGCGCGCCCGCCCACCGCATTTGCTCCGCGGCACGTTTCCACGGACGCGACCGACCGAGATGATACGCCGCCCGCGGCACGAAGCGCCCCGTCGCGCGCGGAGGCTGATTTTTCACGTACGTTGCCGCTGCCTGCCGACACAGTAGCCGCCAGGCTCAGGCCCGAAGCGGCACGTCACGTGCGCGGCCTCACCTACAGTGCGAGGCGTGTCCCGAGGGCACGGTAGCTGAGCTTGGGGCGACGCGCGCAAGCACCAAGCACTAGGAGAACCGAAAGGTTGGTTAGTGCTGTGTCTGGCTGCTGCCTGGGCCTGGCTGGCTGCATTCGACTGCTCATGGTCCTCTGCTCTGCACGCCATGGCCTTCTTTACTGTAGCTTGGGTGGTCTAATCTACCCTACTGTGTGCTTGCTGCCTGCTCATTGGTCATCACTCATCAGAATTCAGGCTACGCCTACGCCACTGTGCAACGGGGGGCCTTTCTACATAGTAAAGATATAACGAGAGCAAATACCGACGGATATTACTTATTGTATATTATATTTCATATTTTTTATCTGAGTTAGAGTCGTATATGGATAATACCGGATACACATTTCTTCATTTCATATTCACTCTACAAGTCTTTGGACGGTTGGTCAGACAAAAAATATCTGTCTTTTTGCACCCCTACAAAAAACATTGAACAATAATGGCACAATCAAAGCGAATGCAGAGAGACTAATCATCAAGATATCGAAGGAAAAACACTCAATATTCCTGATCTGTTTAGATGTGGCAATACGTCTATCTTTTATCTTGTTACTAAGTGAAGTCACAGTAGACTTACTCATATCACTCGACATACGAATATGTATGGAAGGATATCACTCATCTCATATCATATTTTGTATTTTTTTAATCGGAGTCAGACACAGATAGAGTTAGGTACCCATTTACCCCCTTTCATATCCGCTCAGTGAGCATTCAGTTGGTCGATCGAACATAAATTATCTACTCCGTTTGTGCCTCCATTGTACAGTTTCTAGGTTGAGTCAGGGTTGACTGGTCAATGACCCCTAGCTGTCCGTTAGATCAGATGGGTTTAACATTATTTTAGGTGAGTTCTTTTTGGCTTATGACCTATGACTTCCCCTGAACATGCAAACGGACAGCTTCTCCGTTGTCTTTTCCAAACAGCTTATTGGAACAACTGTTTTAAAGTGACTTATCGACGTTCGGTTTGTTTGCACGAGCGTTCACGCTAAGTCTAAAAAATATCAACATTAGCTATAAGTCACCAGCCATAGCTAAAAAGAATCCACTTTTAAGAACAAGTGAGGACACACTCCACGTATGTCGTTTGAATGAGAAGTAGTTGAGCTTATGGACAATCTGCTGGAGATTGATGTTTAGGACACACTCATAAGTATCCTCTATGTCGTCAATGAGGTAATGGAATACGAATATTTTCATTAGTACAGCATTTGAGAAAATTTGATCTGTATTCTCTTCACGCACTCACACGTTTCTTTGTAGACAATCAATTGAGTAAAGTACGCTTAGTAGTACTACTAAGAGCATCTTCAACTGTGGCCATCTTAGCTGTCTCTTAAGTGCTACGTCACTTAAAATCCTACTTGAAAGAGAGATGAGATGAATAGAGAGAGTACTATTTCTTATGTAAGAAACAAATTAGATAAGTAAACCATCACAAATGATAAGAGAGTACGAGAAGAAGTTATGATAAAAAATAGTAAAAAAGGTTAAGAGAATGATTTGATGATAAATTTTTGAAAGGATTATTTTCAGTACTGTTTTTAGATGAGTTAAAATAAATGAACTATTATGGATGCCCTAACAACGGTCCGTCGGAGAAGCTCAACAAAAACATTAATATTATCACGCGCTAACTTTGTCCATTTCTAGAGGCAGTGTGTCCCATCTCCAACACTATTTTATATCACGCAAAAATCGTCTCCAAATATTCTGATACTGTGGAGATCACTCACCGAGATAATTACCGATTGTTTACTAGCGTCTGACGCCATGCGCGGCGCAGGACTAGAGATTATACGGCGGCGGCGGAATATTATTTGTTCTCAGGAGTTAACAATTATAAATCGTAATGGGATGGGGACATGCAAGGACGACACGGCCGGCAGTCTGTTCAAAGCGTGTGGTTTGCTGATAGTAGTAGTGGAATTTTACGGCTGATCCATTTGTGCTGATCGATGTCGTACATATCGGGCCTGTTCTTTTTGGCTGCAGTTTATAATTTTTGGTTGAAATTTTTGAATTTTGGCTGTTTACGGTACAGATTACGGAGAGACCGATACTCACTTACGATTTTGGCTGGTACAGATGTTGGGCTTTTGACGTGTACTACATTTAACCTGTAGACCCCGTCTTGAGAAAATATTCTGTTTGAAAGTTAGGTACTGTAGCAAAAGTCAAAAGCCACCCGGCTGGACTCCTGCCGAACAGGCCCATAGCAGCATTCTAGTGTAGAGTATATCGACTTCTGCTTCTATTCCTGGCTTAAGCTAATACGAATGTTTTAATTTCCATAAATCATTTCTATCAACTATTATTATTCATTAGCCATAACTTTTTATTTTTATATATTGTAATATACTTTATATTTTATTATATCACGATTCCGTAAGTTATATGATAGTCCGAATATTATAGCGTCTTTCGTTGCACCGTCTTCCTTACATAATACACTACTATTCATTAGTCACTTCTATCAGATAGGACTATTTATCAGCCGTAGCCAAAAGTCATCAGCAAAAGCCAATATAAACAGATCTATAGACAAAAATCATATGCTAAGACTAAGACTTGTTGTCAATTGTTCTCTATACGTTAAGCTTATTTGTCAATGAATACTTACAAAACATCTATTATAATATTAAATTAGGAGCAAAATAAATCACCATGTTTACCCTCGAGGGTAAAACTTATCATGTTAATCAAGGAAAAAAGAGAAAGATCTATACTATCGATTGTGGTAGGTCTATATTATAATTATCTAAATTAAAAAAAGAGTATATATCAAATACGATCCAAAAAGAGTCTATGAATAGTAGTAGAGTGGCGAGAGGAATGCAGGGTGAATGGAATGAGAATGTAGTGGTGTGGGGAAAAATGAATGTGTTGGGCGTGGGAGCGGTGCTCTGAGATTCGTGCACCTGACTTCAGATCGAACGATTCCGATCTATACCGTCGTATGACGTCTAAACGGGATACTGTTCTTTATATTTTCTCAAAAAAAATACAAGTGTTTTTTATGACTATTCACGACTGGAGAATTCGCAACACCGAAATCAACAGCAAGTACACGCAGCAAATCACACCAGGTGCAAGCAAGCAAGGCAAGCAGCGGGATGCGTGGTACACACAATTCAACTGACTGGCTGACACCAAGCCTGACAAATGCACACAAGCAAAGCCAGAGGATAACGGGGAATGAGAATAGATACTTTGCTTGCGGGTGGCGAGCTTGGAAAAGCAAACGAAACAGATTTTGAATCTGGAAAGAAAGGGAGCCAAAGACAGAGAGAGATGCTTCGACTCTGCTATCTTTGTCTCTTCTTTGCTATCACATGCCTTTCGACCCCCGAAAAACATGCTTTTGAACGACCCCAGGGAAAAAATTCCAACCATACTCGCGTAGTGTTGTTAAGCAAATGTCTGAACTGGACGGTGGAGTGACTTCCTTTTTAATGCTCTGGATTTTTTTTAAGTAGAGAATGGACTCTCTACTTCGTGGTACGGCTGCAACAAAAAAACAACCGATAACAGGTATGTTTTGTGTGCTAGATAGAGTTACGTCTAATTCACGTTGATTTGTATATTTTGCAAGCTTGCTTAGTTTAAGGAGGAGGCTAGTATTTGTTGCATATGTACAGACTGACAATTGAAAATAGGTTTCCACTGTTAGAAATAGGTCCATATGAGTTTGATGCTGGTTAATTATGTTAGTTCACAGTCTACATCTCTAAATATGCCTGAAGACGTCCAGAGCGGAGAGCCCTGAATCACCGTCTCCTTCTCCATAGCAATCACTGTCTCCTCCATTTCTTTTCCTTTCTTCTACAAACATGTGTTATTTATGTTGCACCATCTCAATCCTATTGACTCTTCTTTCCGATGTGCACTGTGAAGAAGAGGACAACAATACGGTTTCTAAGTAGTGTACATCTGTATGACCGCTTGCTTTGCTACTTTATTTACGTTTTGTACTTCATCGAGTCTACGCTGCTTCCTGTTTTTCATCAAACCCAACTGTAAGTCATTCATGTTACCGATCGACTTTATTTAAATTCTACTCGTGCATATATTTAGAAGTAAAATATATTGCCTACTGTTAGTACTGATTTATACATCACTAGTTATTTTATGACATTTGTCTTCTAATAAAATCTGAAATTAAAATATTGCCCACATTTTCAATACTTACTAACATAAACTATATTTCGTTATTGGAACCCTTACATCAATGACAGTACATTGGACGGTTGAATTATTTTGTTGTTTATTTGGAAGATCCCAAGTTGGTTTTAAACTAAACACTTGCATTTAACCTTTTCTACTTCTGTAAATTGATTTACAAATACAAGTACCTGGTTACTTTTTTAATCATGTTTGCTTACTTTTAACAGCACTAGGTAGGTAGCTGGTTAAAAACAAATCAAAGTAAGATGCTAGGAGAGAGAGAGAGAGGGGTAAGAGTACACATCTTTGGAGTACTGACTTTGTCAACAGGTTATACGTACCTTTCGACAAAAATTACGTATGTACATTTTAAGAAGCCGCGTAAAAAATACGAAGAAGAAAAACGAGATGGCTCGAACGAGTCAAGGAGAACAAAACATGGGGGTCCCAATTGGAGTAAGCTTTCGGTCTTCTCATCGTCCCTTTTTCACGAGCACCAAAATATTCCACGTGGCTCTGGTGTCGTCATGGCCACGCATCACATGCCACGTTGCTCTGTTAACTCTTTTCAGTGTTGTTAAGGATTCTTTTTGAGTGTATCATCCATCGTTAGTTACTAGTTTACATGTAAGCCCCTGTCTTAGCGTACTACGTACTGTAATTACGAAGACAATGCCACCGGATGTGTGTAACCCAACAATACACGGAGTACTATTTCAGAGAACAGATGCAGTACATCAAATAAAACAGTATGACTAGGTTTTTAACTAAACTATTTTCTGCGAAATTTCATCGCAACAAAACCTCATTTTTTAAATGCAATTACAGATAAATCGAAATACTTTATGTAGCATAACACGGACATAAAACGTGCAAAGATCATTTCAGTTTCTCCCCGTATATAGCTAGCGACAGCAAAATAGCACTCCCTCTCTTTCACAATATTTGTCCAAATATTACCATGCGCACAGACTAGGGAAATAATAAATCTAATTTTTTTTAATAAAAATAACCCTATATACTCTATCAAGTGAGATACTATAGACACTTAATCTCTTATGAAGCATTTAAACAGGGATGAAGAATAAAAATATTATAATAACTGTACTTTTATTTTTTTTTTCAATAGACAAGCACGTTGAACTATCGATGCCATAGACAAAACAGTAAAAAAAACGTAGGGAAGTTTACCGCGCACTAAGGCCCTGTTTGTTTCCACTTAAGATTATTATAATCTAGCTTATAGTTGCAGATTATATAAGCTAGCTTATAATAAGCTGGTGGGAAATAAGCTGTCACGTGTTTGGCAACCTGGATTATCAGAGTTATGAATTGTTGTATTCGAATGTTTAAATACTACAATGCCCTTGAGCTTATAATATTTGAAGGTTAGGGAGTTAATGAATGGCAAAGGTGGGTAATTTTTCTGAAGTTTTATGGTCATTTAGATAAAAGGTGATCTATAAGCTGAAATAAGCTGAAATAAGCTCCTTTTTTGAGCTTATTAGATTATAATAATCTGGGCTATTAGATTATAATAAGCTAGCTTATAATCTGTCTGTTTGTTTCCACTTATGATGTATAAACTAGATTATAATAATCTTAAGTGGAAACAAACAGGGCCTAAGTACAGCGTGAACATAAACGTTTGACCAGAGTCTCGGCTCCGCTCAGCTCAGCCAGCTCGAGCCAGTCGCACTCAGTCCATTCCTTTAACGCCTTTGAAGTTTCACCTGCAATCCCTTGACCAAACAACCAGCCCAACAGATGGCAAGTTTTACCGCGCGTAATGTATCTGATGAGCAGCCGGCGTATCCACGCCGTATTTCACCTGGGAAACACGCGGCTAGCAGCCATGCATTGGACCACCCACCCAAAGCAGCGCAGACGGATGCAGAGAGGAACCAAAGGCCGCCGATCGAGCCGGCCGCCGACAAGCGCATGCACACGCCTCGGGATGCGAAGCCGAGCGGAGCAGGCCCCATGCACCGATCCCACCACCGGTGGAGATTGGAGAAGCCGACGAGGCCGTCTCCTCCTCCTCCTCCGATCCGCCGTGTCTCCACACAAATACGTACTCCTCCCTACCCACTGCTACTCTCCCGACCGCGTGGGCCACCCGTGCCACAGCAACATGCATGCACCGCCCAGCTCCCGGCGCGCTGCTAGTAGAGCTCATCCTCTCTCTCCTCCGAGCCATGCAGCTTTTCCCTCCCTTCTTATTCACATCTCTCGGCAACCACCAACACCAGCTTCTCCCTCCTCTCTTCTCGCTTAGCTTGGCTTCTTATCCTCCTACCTCCATGGAACCTCCCTCCTTGGTCTGTCTTTGCTCTTCCTAAGCTTGCTATCTAGCTACATCGGCCGGTCTCAATCCGTCTGTCCTAACTACCCTTTAATTCGTCGACAAGCCAACAGCGACGGCAAGAAGAGAAGGCATGCTCGCGGTGCGATAATATATGGAGTAGTTTTCAGGCGTATCTATATATAGGTTTTATCGCTCGATCTTTACTTTTGGCAGAAACACCGTAGCAGTCGATCGTGTTAGGTTTCGGTGCCTTGGTTAACTGAGAAGCTAGCTAGCCAGCGGTCGGTCGGTCGATCGATGATGGCAGGAGCACCTCCGATGCATATCTGCATGGACTCCGACTGGCTCAAGGTATGTACGTACTATATGGTGATCATCGCAAGCACTTATCTTTGCATCTCATGCATGCATGCGCATATACACCGATCTGCTGCACGAATCTCTCTCATCTTAATTTTTTGTCCATTCATGTTCTCACAAAAGAAAAGTATACTTACTCCCTGATCGTGTTCACATATGATGATGTGTAGCTAGATAGCTTATGCAGGATATTTAACCACTGTTTTTTTGTCATCTGTGATATATGCTTACGGTGGGTAGCGAGCTAGCTTGTTCGTAGAACGAAAATTTGTAATTAATTGAGACCTAGCTATATAGGCAGAAACAAAGCTTCTCGATCTTTGTAGTATTTTGCAACTAAATTAAAGACTGATCGATCGGGAAGAAAGTCTTAGATCTGCACCGATCTCCCTATTTGACACCGGTGATTAGATTGTAGATCTTTAGGCATGATCCCGGTTCTTGGGGCATGTTCTTTTTTGCTGCGGCTTATGGCTTTTGGCTGCAATTTTTGAATTTTGGCTGTTTGCGACAGAGATTGCGGAGAGAGATACTCGCTTGCAATTTTGGTTGATACAGATGTTAGACTTTAAACGTGTACTACAATTAACTTATAGATCCCATCTTGAGAAAATACTTCATTTAAAAGTTAGGTACTGTAGCAAAAGCCAAAAGCCGCTTTTGGAAGCAAAAAAGAACACCCCCTTGATTCGACCAATAACTGGTGAAATTGAAGAGATTTCTGGTGTTGATCATATGAGCGTATGGAATTAATTTCTTTTTAATTGGTGTTTTTCTCTATAGTGCATATATATATCCTATTCTTTTTTGACTTTTTTGGTGGCTTTTGGCTTTGGCTTCTCTGGAAGCCGAACAAACGGGGTGGCTTCTACAAGTAACTTGTGAAAGTCGTTTCTCTAAATAGCTTCTCGAGTCCAAAACCGTGTACATTATCCGTGTCGGCGTCTCCGCTGTCTACCGCTGTATCAAAAAGCACACACAAAAGCCATCAGCCACAGTCAAAAGCTATCAACCGTAGTATATATAAAAGAGCAGGGTCATATAGTTCTCTGTTTGATTATTTTTTTCCTTTTTCTGTTTAGTTCATGTTGTTTTAACAAAGATTTAGTCCATGTTGTTACTCCTTTTGCCCTTTTCTAGAGTTTTGCTTTCATTTCTATGTTTGTTTCACAAAGACGTTACAGCTGTTCTTGTGATCTCTGTTTACACTACTGTTAGCCATTCACTTTAATGAAAGGTGGCGCCCCTTGTTTGGAAGAATAATGTACATGAACTTGACCTAATTTATTGTAGGATAGAAGCAGCATGTCCATGAGAAACCTGTTCCATGTGTTGCACTTAGCCACTTATGCATGGGTATATGTAAACATCATCCAGATGTTTCAGTTTTGGACCATATATAGATAGATATTTTTAAATGCAAATCACGAGTTCACGACGTGTTTCTGAAGCCCTTGTCCTGTCCATGTTACACACAGAAACTCTAGAAGGAAAACTAGCAAAAGATGTCGCAACATTTTAAGAAACAATAGAAAGTGAATGATCTCGATCAGAGACCCAGATATTGATAGAAAAAGCAACAGCAAGATAAAGAGATTCAAACAAGTACAGTTTGATCATCTGATCTGTTAATTACTTTAACTTTAGGATAAGGTGTACAAAAGCTGCGTCTGTTCAAAAAATGTTACTACCCCAGATCATAAAAGAATGTTGTTTTCGACATCGACATGTCTTTAAAACAAAACTTTGATCATTTGTTTATATTGTAATATATTTATAAAATCTAACAAAATTATATTTTATTATAGTTTTTTCAAGAAAATCTATATATATCATTTTTATATATTCAATCTAAATATTGAAAAAGATATCGATAGTCAATGCTTTGACAATTTAACAGCACGTAACCCAAAATGATATTCTTTTGTTACTGGAGGGAGTAATATGGAGCTACAACAAAAGAAGCAGTACAATCAATATGGAATTCAGTTATGTTTATTCAGGGAGATTTTACCTTAGCATGCATGGTCTTTTGCATGTTTGTCAAATTAAGCTGAGACAGATGCATGATATAGGGATACAACAGCATAATGCGACCATTCTTATCTCACTAGTCGCTACAGATCTAGTGTGCCATATGTAATCATATGAAATGCATGAAACATGATTAATAGACCAAGACAAGTACAGTTGGCCCTCATGATTCATAAAACCCACACACACATATATAATTACTAATCAGCGCGTTTGTGTAAATGGGGTACTGAAAAGTTACCATCAATTGTGAACAAAATTACTATCGGCAGCGAGTGAAGTTACTTCTGAACATTCACAGTGCACATCAGACAATAACTTTTCTCACAACAGGCAATAACTTTCCGGCGTAAAACCCCCATGTATACACACACACACACTATTCTGCACGCAGGTGTAGAATACGTGCCCAAAAGTTACTGTCATACTTGAGAGAGTTACTGCTAAATAAAGGTAGAGTTATTGTCGGTTATAACACTACACAATTGGTAGTAACTCTATATATGTTTGTCAGTAATTTTACTTATGCACGACAGTAACTTTTGGTGCGTGCAGTGCGCGTATGCGCAGAATAGCTCAACTATGTATGTATGTATGATGTAACTTTAGCATGTGATGAAACGTGCAACTAAGCAAATAAAGAAGAACCCATCTAAACTAGCTTTAATCTACTTGATGCCTCATCATAAGCTTTATATATCTTTGCCTTCGTACTTTACCCTTTGTTTCTCCCTTGATGAGCGTCCAACATGCATGGGACCATGAACCATCCAGCTAAAAACCCTTTCGCGCATTCCGAGGCTTCCATTCTGTCACGGCTGATGATTACAAATCGCATTACGACAACGTGTTCTCGTGCTTTCAGGGCATCGTACCCGAGGATCCCGGGATGGGTTCCTCGTCGCCGTCGGCGGAGCTGATCGTGTGCCCGAGGCCGATGCAGGCGGCGGCGGACCGGCGGCTGCGCCCGCAGCAGGACCAGCCGCTCAAGTGCCCGCGGTGCGAGTCGACGCATACCAAGTTCTGCTACTACAACAACTACAGCCTCTCGCAGCCACGCTACTTCTGCAAGACGTGCCGCCGCTACTGGACCAAGGGCGGCTCGCTCCGCAACGTCCCCGTCGGCGGCGGCTGCCGCAAGAACAAGCGAGCCAGCGCGAGCAAGAAGCCCGCGGCCGCGGCTGTCGCGCCGCCGCCGCCGCTCCACGGCCGGCACATGGAGACCGGCCTCCACCTGTCCTTCTCAGGGATGCAGCTGCCGCCGCCCGCCGCCGCTGCCGACCCGCTCTGCACCCTCGGGCTCTTGGACTGGAAGTACGACCCCATCCTCGCGGGCTCCGGAGGCGATGCTGTCGCCGCGTTGGAGAGCGCGAACTCCGAGGCGCACTTCTTGGGGGCGGGCATGATGGGCATTGCCGCCCCCGCCGGCGGCGCGGAGTGCCACGCGCTGAGCGCTCTCCGGTACGCGGCCGGCCTGGGCGAGCACCTGGCTCTACCGTTCGGTGCGACGCGAGCGGAGCATGACGCCGTGGAGGTGAAGCCGGCAGCGGAGAGGCTGCTGTCGCTCGAGTGGTGCGGCGAGGCTAGCCGTGTGGCTCCGGAGAGCTCCATCAGCTCGCTGAGCGGGCTGGGCCTGTGGAGCGGCATGATCGGCGGCGCCCACCATCACCATGGCTCCTCGGCCGCCATTTGAGGCGATCAGGCGAAGCATATGAAAGACATATGGGCGCCCATGCATGCATGGGTGGGTGGTTTGCTAACAGCATTAACTACGTAGAAGTGCTTGGCTCTTGTTTTCTATTTCACTTCATGCATGATCTCTGCGTTTCTTTTCTTTTCATCGTTTGTCTGGATCGATGCTTGCAGCTTTTATAACTCAGTACTTGACGATATAATGTTCTGTTGTTGCTCAACTTCAAACACTGTTGTTGTTCGATCAATGAAGTGGTGGCTGCTGCTACCTAAGATTTACTACAAGAATTTTGGTCCAGATGTTCAGATGCATAATGCATTAATATTAGTATATCACAGTAGTATTGTGTGTATTTTTCCCCCCGGAACTGCAGCAATTTACAACTAGTAATTTCATGGAATAGCCACCCATCATGCGAATCATTCAAAATTTTGGGCTTTTGGATGGGCATCCACCGATCATGGATGGGCATCCAACATCAACATACTCCACCCATGTCCTTAACCCAACTGGTCCCTCCTCCCACCTGAGCGCCTCCGCTCACCCGCACCTCCACCCGATGAGCCGCTGCATTGCCACCTCTTTGGCGCCGCTTCTGATGCTGGCGCGGTCCTTCCCCACCGCTACCGTCTCTCCCCCCTGCTGCCACCGTCCGCCTCGATCTCCCCTGCATCACCCTTCTTCCTAATCTCTAGCGGCTACCATCGCTGGATCCGTCGCCTGCTGCCTCGTAATGCTTATCAGCCCTGTTGCCTTCGTCGTCCACCGCTCTCCTTCGATCCACAACCAGCAACGCCATCGGCGCCTCGCCACCCTGCCGCCTACCACCGGTCCTAAACCTGGCAAAATGTGCCACCTCGTACGGCCTAGCACAGGCCCATGTAGGCACGACCCGGTTGGCCTGCTTAACTAAACGGGTTGTGCCTTGTCATGCTGGCCCAGGGGCTCAGTGTCGGACTTAGGCACGACCTAATAAGATTATGGGCCATGCAGTGCCGGCCCAAGCACGTTTAGCACGACAAGCTAAGGATGGCCTGTTTAGCACGCAGACCCACTGACGTCTGCGTTGCAAGTTCCCTCGCACCTGTGCTGCCGATGTCGATGCTAGTGAGTGGGAGATAGGGGAGCGTGAGCCATGAGAGGAGACAATGGCGTAGAGAGAGGCACGCCGCAAGGAGAGGGGAGCAGCAGAGCACGAGAGGGAGGATACGGTGGGGGCAGGGAGGGAGGAGCCCGTCGGCCGTTGCCTCCCCTCCTCCCTTTCCGGTCCCCCACCGCTTCCTTCCTCGCACTCCCCCACTTGGCTCGCTCAGTTGCTCCCCTCTCCCTCCAGTGAGCCTCCCTCCCCGCCGTGCCACCTCCTCTGCCGCTGTTGTGCGCCCGTGCCTGCTCCGCCCCCTTCCTCCCTCAATCCTTCACAAGTCATGTTGCGCTCAACATGATACTATGCATACTGTGCTAGGATATCCTGTCAGGCTAAGGTCGCGACCCAAGCATGGCACACGGTGTCGGGTTGGGCCAGCATGGCCTGTGTAGTCTTGGGGTGTGCAGTGCTTGAGTCGGGATAACAGTACCATGATTCGGACCGGCACGATTAGCCTAGCCCATTTGGCCACCTCTAGCCGATCCTCCTCCGTCCTAGCCTCCCTCTATGGCTAGCTCTCAGTGAACCTGGACCTTAATCCAGCGAGATCCCACCCTAATTCACCATCATCGCCGTGGAAGGAGATGAACTTGCTAGAGCCTCGTCGGAGACGATCAGGCGCCCGAATCTTGATGCAGATAGCAAAGTCAGAAATTCGAATCATTTGCAAAAAAAATGTGCATGATGTATAGCAATTTTGTAATTTCATCATGGTGTGATCTAATAAGTAACTAGGTCGAAAAGAAGTACAGAACCTAGAAGTGACTAGTTACCATAGAAGAGCAAAAAAAAAACACCTTTTAAAAACTGAAAAGAAGAGACCGTATACACCATCAAAGAAAGCAGAAAAAGTACAGTACACAACACTAAAAAACAGCTCACTGCCACAATCTGGCTGTGATACACGAATAGTTTGGCACACTGATCAAGATTACCACGTCGATATAAAATTTGCGAGCTTGAATCAAAGGCATGAAACATTTCCGTGATAAAGAGAGAATTCAGTTCACTAGATGATTTGATGGGGTATAGAAGGTTAAGCCCGACAAGAGCCTCTTGAAAAGGGAAGCTTGTCCCTCCGACCAATCAACCCGGCCGGCTCCAAGAGTAACTCCAGTTCTGCACTTCTGCTAGATTGACACGATGTAACTGGTACCGATGATGAATGTAGTTTCTGACTTTCTGAGGAACTCAGAAGACAAACGTTCTGGAAACCGGTTTGATATTAGTGACGATGTGCCAACGAAAAAATGACTCATCGTGAAGATAACACGCCTGGCAGTTTGATATTAATAAACAATTCTATCAGTATCAACTTCCTTGAAACATCAGAACTGCTGACTGCAGCATCAGAGCAGGCAAGTAGGTGGGGCCCATGGTATTGGTCGCTTCACACTCTGCTCGTTTCGGTTTCAACTTCTAATTTCTGGCTTATTTTTTGTTATTTATAAATTTTGTCTTTTTTTGAACTTTTAGTTTTTTTTGAGCTTTTTTGTCGGTTCTTTTTTCGGTATTCGTTTGCGTTGTCCGTGATGAGATAGTATGCTTTTTCTATTTTCTATTTTTTTTAATTTAATTATACGCTAAAGTGAACATCTAGAAGATTATATGAAGCCATCCTCCTCCGCCCCAAGTTCACTAGCCCCGTTGTCCCTCGAAATGTTTGCGGCTTCGCTTCAGTACAGTATTATACCAGGATTTTTTTTTGTTTGTCTGGAGTACCTGCAAATCGTAGCATGCAAATTTGAAAGCCATCAATATCTAAAGCACTCCATACGCGACATGTATGGCATTTGCTAACTGCAAACAAGTTGAACCATAATCTATATACACATAAAATTGGTGATCCTAAATTTTTTACCGTGTGTTTTATAGGTCGGACTGTAGGTGCAACGGTTTATTGATGCTGACAGGATTCCTGTGAAGTACGATAAGGGCATCCTTTTTGGCTGCATGGTTGAAAAAAATAATAACAGCCAGAAAAGTGCATTTGTGACTCAAGAAAAATCAGCTAAGTGAAGGTATCGTATGATCAGGCATGTGCCTTTGTGGCTGTGCAGGTAAACTTACTGGTGAGACTGAGACAGTATGCAGCATAAAGCAAAGCATGAATCAGGCCAACTAGATGCAGACATTGTATCAGTTCCACATCGTAATGAGCTACAGAACTAGTGATGTTCCACCTCTGTTAGGCACTACAAAATCCATCTGAGTGTTGACAGTGATACAAGACTAGCTACATAAGACAACGGATGCAAAATAATGCTGTTGCATTCCACAAAGACTATGGGGGTTCTTAGACGATTTATAGAAAAGTTAATCCAATCGCATCATGCTATTCTTGACCACACTTTTCAGAACAAACAAATAATGCATCATGCTATTCTTGACCGCACTTATCAGAACAAACGAATAATGCAACTACAGGAAATTCATAACTGATTTCAGTACCGGCTCGTTGCAGCCTGCAGATCGAACATAGTAGGAACCAGAGGCAAGCAATAGTTTGGAATTGCACCAGCATATGTGGCATATTGCCCTACACAAAACAAGAAAACAGATCAATCAACTTTCCATTGGAAGGCAATATTATCTAACTAGAATCGCGTTGATCAGGATGTACAAGGTGCTGTTGTGCTGAGAACTGCAGATGAATTTGCTCTGCAAAAGCGTTGGAGTTTATATGCATGAAACTACTTTATGTCTAGAGAACAATCAAATAGTCAATGGGGACCTCAGAGACCATCTAATCGTTCACATATAGGTCCAGACCTGAGCAAATACATTCTCCAATATGCATCTGCCTACAAAACCCAGTAGTTATATCAATAACCTTCTTTAATAATAAAACTTTGTCATGCTCTGACCATCAGTAAGTTAAGAAAGTTGCAAAACATACATAATTGATTTTTAACTGAAATACGACTAAACTCTTCTTGAAGTGTCTGCACTTTGCGATCTTAAAATTAGTGCATGATTTGCATGCAAATTATGCAAGCCTTTTGTTATAAGATGAATTTCCACCTTGCATATGCTGTTTTCTTCAACACTTTTCTTCTAGAAATCCGCCATCAAGTGAGGTGCACTCAAGGACTATTCTTCAATTCAGAGAAGAGCAGAAATCTTCAAACACTGAGAATGTCTAATTGAATGAAACAATCCTCGCCTCTCAACTTTTGTGACAACTCCCAGAGCAATGTAGAACTCTTCTCCTAATCTCGGTGTGATCTCTCCCCAGCAATGAATGTGTGCACTAAATTATTGACCTCAACTGCACTGTAAGTGTCACCTTATTCAGACCTCTATATCTGATAATGTCCCTAGTCTCCTTTACACTGTCCCACTTTTCATCAAATGCGTATATGTTGGTCAAGAGATTGCAGTAGCCAACATAGTTAGGATCCAGCTTGAGCAGAGTGTTAGCTTCTACTTCACCCATCTCTGTATTGTGTTGTGCTCTGCAGGCAGCAAGCGAGGATCACCAAGTACGAGCAGCAGCTCTCCCATCCATTTCATGGACGACCCTCATGGCCTCTTGCAGTTCACCGGCCCGGCCAAGGAGATCAACTATGACACTTTGATGCTCTGCATTTGGCATCACTCCATAAACTTGAGTCATACTTCCATAAATGCACCTCCCATCCTGGACAAGGCCGGAGTGACTGCATGCTGATAACACTAATACAAACGTCACACTATTAGGTTTAACCGGCGAGGCAACCATGCTTTGGTACAAGCCAACAGCTTCCTGCCCAAGGCCATGGACTCCATAACCTGTGATCATTGAGCTCCACAGCACAACATCCTTCTCGGTGGCACTTTGAAATAACTTGATAGCGCTATCCAAGTTTCCACATTTTGAATACAAATCCACAAGTGCAGCTGCCACAAACACCTTATTACAGAAACCATTGTTAACCAGATAACCATGGAGACAAAGAACTTGGCGTGTAACACTAGATTCTGAGCATGCAGCAAGTGCCTTCACCATAGTGACCGCGTCAGGAACAGGACCATCTAACAGCATGCATTTGAACATTCGCAGAGACTCATCAGGGAGACCATTTTGGGTAAGGCTGCTAATGATCGCAGCCCAAGGCCTCCTCATGACATGAGCATTTCATGTACATATCAACCAGTGTAGTTGCAACGGCCATCTCGAGTTCACACCCTATCTTGACAGCAATGCCATGCACCCTATTACCTTCCTCGGCATCGAGCGCAAGTGCACAAGCGTGCGCAACAATCACCAAATTGGCCTCAACCATCTTCTTATAAACCCCCAATGCTTCACAAGTTTCTCCAGATTGCACATATCCTGCTACCAAACAGCTCCATGTGACGACATATCTCTCTGGCATTCTCTCGAACAACCTCCTTGCTGCTTGTACCGCGCCAATCCTCATGTAAAACCCAAGGACAGCATTCACCAGAGCGAACTTATACTCAAAGCCATTCCTGACAAACAAAAAAATGCATGGCACGCCTGCCCGTTCCGGCCACCCCCCACAACCGTGATGCCGCTGAGATCACGCTCACAAGCGTGACTGGACTCGGCGTGACGCCCTGGCCAACCACATCGCATGCAAATAACTCCAGTGCCTCCTCAGCCAGCCCGTTCTGCTCGTACCCTGTCACCACGGACGTCCGGTCTCTCGAACCATGACATGTCCCCGCACTTCGCGTACATCTGCACGAGCGCGGCGGCCACGAATGCGTCGGCGGACGGCGAGCGCGTGCACGGCGCGGCCGTGGGCGAGGGAGGGGAGCACGGCGCGTGCCTTGAGCAGGAGCGGCAGGGTGGAGGCGTCCGGGCGCGCGCGGAGGAGCGCATTGGCGAGGCGCGGGGTCGGGTCGGGGATTTCGTCGAACAGGCCGCGGGCGGAGCGAGGCGGGGCGGGGAGGACGCAAGGACGTGGGAGGAGTGGAGTTGGCCCGAGCGGAGGAGGTGGGCGTGGAGGCGGGCCGCGGCGGCTTCTAGAAGCTCCTCGTACTTATATATCTTAATCATGGAGATTATATATCAATTCTAGCTGAAAATTAGCAACGTTGTGAAAATCTAAGAAGGAAATTATTGTTGTAGGTATGTAAATAGTCTCATTAGCGGCTAGTCGTCGAGGTTTGAATTCAAACCCTACATCTCAATCCAACACCTTGGATAACTTATTAGATAAACTCGATAAAAAATGGCCCAGTCCGTTCGGTTGAGCTGAAAAGCTGTGGCTTATAGTTAAAATTATACTGTAGCAGTTGAAATTTCACTGTAGCTGAAGTGACTTATTTGGTGTAATTAAATTTAAAAAAAAATTAAAAATAGAAAAAATATGCTAACTCATATCGGACAACGCAAACGAATACGGGAAAAAAGAACCGGCAAAAAAGCTCAAAAAAGTAAAAAGTTCAGAAAAGGACAAAATTTATAAATAGTAAAAAATAAGTCAGAAACCAGAAGCTGAAGTCGAAACAAGCGGAGCCAGCTGCAAGCAATCGTCTCGTGAGTTAAGCTTGTATACTCTCACAGAGTATGAGCTAGGTCACAAAATTTACGCCCGTGGTTGATCAAGTTAGCCCAAGTCTTTTTAAACAGATTTCCTATCTGTAACTTGCCCAATGTTTTTCTTAAATGTAAATCAAAATTTGTAACCTTGGATTTGCATAGAGATTTGTGTGACGTCTGATTTGACATTGATCCAAATGATAAAAAAATGTTGTTTACATTCAAGAAAAAAATAGTTATCTTCGGGAACACATGATTTTTTTCCAATTTGTAATGGAAATTAAAATATTTCTTGTAAAATTATAATAAATTTATGTATTCCAAACGTTCCTTGTAAATAAAAAATTCCTTTTCTCACATTAAAAACAAACAAATGAAGTGCCAAATTCGAGCATTGCTGCTTTCCAAAACAATCCCCATTCCTCTTCCAAGTTCCAACACACAAAAACATATTCCTCCCACAAATTATCCATCCACAACAAAAAAAACTTCAGATAAAACACCAAAAAATTCCACCCTCCACATTAATCAAGCCCGACGTCACCCATTCTTGATCGCAAAGGGAAGATAACACAGACCGAGCCAGCAAGCTTTCTTTTTAGATTCTAAAAACTTTTTTAAAATAAGACTTATAAGTTGATTATAGTATATACTACAATGATTTTTTTATATCATCAAAATCATATGCAAGTTTCTAATATTTTACACTTTTTCTCGTAAATAAATTAAAAATTATAAACTATAATTAAAAGCTAAGAGTCAAAAGCTTCAAAAAATAAGAGGCCCTCCCCCTCCCCCCACCTCCACCCGTACCCCATACGACTCGCTCACTCGCACGAGGCGGGGAAGTCAGAGAGAACAACGACTGCGTGGCCATGGCCCCCATCTAAGGGCGAGGACCGGATGGGGCGCGCGTTCGTGTACGTTATCCTCGGCGGCGGCGTGACCGCGGGCTACGCCGCGCTCGAGTTCGCCCGCCGCGGCGGCTACTCCCGCGGCGAGCTCTGCATCATCTCCGAAGAGGCCGTACGTGCTTCCTTACTGCTTCCTGAGTTCCATAAACCGCGTATTTTCACTGCTTGAGTATTCACATCCCTCAGTAATCGAACCACTGATTGGTGGGTAGAGCTACGCTAGCAATGTATAGCTTCGGCTGCGGGCTGCGGCTGCGGGCTTTCACGAGCGGCTACAGTAAATGGAGCTGGAGCAGTACGTATAAGCCGAAGCCCCCCGAAACCTAAAGCTGCATTTAATTGGCCATCGACCGAAGCTCCCCAGTCCATCCCCTCTGTTGAATGCGCCGACCCGGTCGCCCCGCCCGCTGCTGTGGCGACCGCATCGGCTGCGGCAAGCTCGGCCATCCCACCCCGTCGCACCTCCGTCCCCGTGCCCGTCCGCGGCGGCCCACGAAGCGGCAGTCCCAAATCTGTGCGGCAGGCAGCTCGGCCGTCCCCCCCACCCGTCGCAGCTGCGTCATCGTCCCCCTCTGTGGAGGCATCGCCAAGCGGCCCTCCCACAGGTCCAGCACTCGCAGCTCGGCCGTCCCCCTCCGCGGCGGCCGCCCAACGCGCGACTCCGAGATATTCGCTATTTACCTTAACACCCTCCCTGATTCGTATCGCGAATCTTGTCGCAATCTTAGGCCGTTAGATCAGAGCTGTGTGTCTTAGATAAGGCGGAAACCATATGTTGTGGAGGCACTTTTGCACAAGGGGCCCTAAACTTATCCGGTATTATCTGATAGTACGTCGTATAGGTATAGCCGTATAGGGTGGACGTCAGCCGGTATTACGTCCGGACTTAGCTTTTTATACGGTTCTTTAGAGCAATTGCCTGGGCTGCTAGGCCCATCCCCAAACTCAGCCCATTGAGCTCCTCTCGGCCTTACAGTTGTTACCTAGGCTGGGTCAAACGTTAAACCTCCAGCAAAATCAAAGGAGAAAAAAAACCGAAAAAAAGGATGAAAGGACATACCTGTGATGTTTTTGCCGCTTATCGGAGAGGGTGAAGCCGCGGTGGCGCCGCCGGAGATTGACATGCCGCCCTCTTCGGCGTCAGTGACCGTCGCTAGGGCTGTGCATTTGGTATTTTTGGTAGAATTGGTTCGGTACATATGGTATATTCGATAAATACGATATTATTGGTTCGGTAATATACGGTGTTTTTTAAAATACGGTTCGGTATCGGTAAATCTCAATTTATTTCGGTGCGGTATCGGTAAATACCATATTTACCAAGTTGACGCTAATTGCAAACAATATAGTGATGCGACAAAATACTAGCAATAGAATTGGAACTTAGAAGCACTCCAAATCTCCAATGGAGTATGAAGATTCAATGGCATATCATATATGTAAGACTAACAAGTAAGATAGTTCGGATGTGCTACTTATCTTGAAGGAAATCCAGAAGCTTAGCAATTAGTGAGCATGAAGTTTGTTAGCTTTGAGTTGTGTTTTGTTAGAACTAACGGACACAGTACATAGGGTAACTAGCAGTGGGTTACAGATACAATCGGAAAATATACTTCAACACTCTCACTCACATCTAGGTTCTATCAGATCTAAGACGTGAACATGAAGCATGCTGCAAATATTTTTTTTAAAAAATATTGTGTTAGCCTAGGCAGGCAAAAGTAGCGAATCTGGCCACGGTTGACACCGAGGCTTTCTACGATTATGAAGGCAAGTTTATTCTTTGATCACTTAACTAGCTATCTTATTTGGTAAAAACTAAATTTCTGTAACATATATTATTTATGTGCATAAAATTTTATTTCAAAATCAATTCGGATTAAAAGATGAAAGAAAGATATAAAAGTAAAAGAGTAGTGCAGTTGAGAGGAGCAGTTGGGCTATATGAGATAAATACTAGGCGGGTAAATGGTGCCCTGGTTAGGAAAGAGAGAAAAAGGTTGAGGTCCTTCATATATGGTAATAACATAGGGACCAACCAACTTTCACTCGGAAAGGGGGATGTATTCAAGTGTTAACCATATACCTGTTTTTGACGGACGAAAAATGTTATCCTATTACGTTACTATTTCTCTCCACAATGGGTAGGTAGTATACTTAGTAGAGGAATCTAGGACTGGTATACAACCCAAAGTGGGGGATCCAAGATGCATATATTAGCGTTGGTGTAATATTGGGTGAAGGGATAACCGGCCCAACCAACAACTACTTGGGATCGGTGGGTGTCAGGTGAGAGTGAGAATACAATAGCACAATCTGTGCAGTGCAAAATAAAATAATGAATTCATGCCCATCTCTTGGATTGGAGACTATAGAGACCACTAGGGGTCTTTTTCTCACCAAGTGACTAATAGTATTTTCAATAATTAAAACATGAAACTCCACTTAATTTGATAAGCTAGTTTTTGAAGAAAGAGATGAATTAGAAAATGTGATAATGAGAAAGAGATGCATCATATAATATATTTCTTGTTATTAATGCTTGCTGAGTACATTCGTACTTACACTTGCTATTACTTTTCTTTGTTAGACCAAGTCTAACCGGAGAGTATAACTTCCCTTTGTTAGATCCCAATCCAACCGGGGAGTACCTCGAGACACGGGACATCTAGGTGTCAAGGATGCCACGTGGGATAAGGACGATCATGCCGAGGATCACGACGAGACGGATGCCCTATACGGCAGCTGGGACGAGTAGGCAGCATGTAGTGTCACTTCATCGAGAGACATGGTATTTAAATAATTAATATCTCCTTTTGTATTTAAGTGTTTATACTTAAGATCATAGCCTTGCGTGGCTAACTGTTATGTTAAAGCACAATATATAATTATAGTTTTGTTGTGCAACTCTAATAAGGTTTATTATTATCTAATTCGTTAGAATTAGAGAATAGTAATTCGTTGCCCAGTGTCATTCTGAGGATAATGACACGGGGTGTCTCAGTATTCTTCTGCCGATGTTTTCTACTGGATTGTATTCATGATGCGGTGTTTGGTTAGATTCCCACTGAGCCATATCATCTGGTAACAATCAGTGTAACTATGTAAATTGATTTACATGGATCAGCACATGAGATTTCTTTATATGTTTTTCGATCCAGCATTCAAGTTAATTTTGTTATCGAGTGCCTGTTCAGTGTTCAGCATTGTGGATCCTATGTATTACTTTACTAGGTATTGAACTTGTTCTTGCAACGAGGGTGATTTCTGCTGATGTGAGGCAGAAGACACAGCTTACAGACAGTGGAGAAAATATCAGCTATAAAACTTATAATCGCGACGGGTGCTCGGGTACGTACAAATCGATTTGCAACCCCTTCTGTCCATCCTCTGCTATATTTAAACTTAACATTCTCCAATATCTTGCATGTTTACTGGGAAAATCTATCTAGAACATTTTGTTTGACAGCTTTACCTATTTGGCTGTTTGTAATATAGGCCTTGACGCTGGAAGAATCTGGAGCGAGCGGTTCAGACGCCGAGAACGTCTACTACCTGCGTGTTCTCGAGGATGCAAATAAATTAGTCAGTGTAATGAGATCATGTCCTGGTGGAAATGCTGTTGTCATCGGTGGTGGATACATAGGAATGGAATGCGCAGCGGCTTTGGTTGCCAATAAGATAAAAGTCACCATAGTCTTCCCTGAAAAACACTGCAGTAAGTAGCCAATGCTATTACCTGAAGGACAGTCTGAACTCTGAATAGTTAGATAATAGGAGTCTAACATGCAGTTTACAGTACACACACTCTTTTTTCCTCTAATCCCAATATGAGCTGCGATTTGTCCTCTGCAGTGGGTCTTCTGTTTACACCGAAATTGCTGAATTTTACGAAAACTACTACATTTCAAAAGGAGTTACTTTCATCAAAGGAACTAAAATTACATCCCTGGAGGTCTCAGATGGGAAGGTGAATTTCCATTTATTCCATGGAACTTGCAGCAGATGATTCGTATATGAGCTGTCCTGTTCTTTTCGGCTTCTAAAAACTGTTTTTCGGCTTTTCTACATTAACTAGTTTTTAAACGAAGTATCTTTTTAAGATATGATCTACTAGTTAATTGTAGTACATACTGTACCGACTTCATTTATATCGGCAAAAACCATAGGTGAGTTTCTGTTACTCTGTAATCTCTCGCACGAAGAGCCCAAAAACCACAAAGCGCAACAAAAAAGAACATGCCCATATTCAGATTGCTAGTAGGATGTGATCTCACTGTCCACTGGCAATTTTGCACAGGCCATGACTGCAGCAATCCTGCGAGACGGCAGACACCTTTCTGCCGATATGGTCGTCGTCGGCGTCGGCGCCCGCGTAAACACCGGGCTTTTCGACGGCCAACTGGCCATGGAGAAAGGCGGGCTCAAGGTGAACGGACGGATGCAAGCGAGCGACGCCTCCGTGTACGCCGTGGGCGACGTGGCCGCGTTCCCCGTCAGGCTCTTGGACAGCGACGTCCGCCAGCTCGAGCACGTCGATTGTGCCCGCAGGACCGCCCGGCACGTCGTCGCGGCGATCCTGGAGCCCTCCGATGCCGGGGAGGAGGGCATCGACTACCTGCCCTTCTTCTACTCCAGGGTCTTCGCGCTGTCGTGGCAGTTGCACGGCGACAACGTCGGAGAAGCCGTCCATTTCGGGGACTTCTCGCTCGGCGCCGGCTCCACCCCCAAGTTCGGCGCGTACTGGGTCAGTGCAGGCCGGGTCGCGGGCGCGTTCCTCGAGGGCGGGAGCCGGGAGGAGAACGAGGCCGTGGCGAGTGCCGTGCGTTGCGGCGCGGCGGTCGCGGACGTGGATGAGGCATGGTAATGGGCTTGCTGCTAGTGAGAAGCCTACTTGTGCGTGGCATGCCTCGGTTGGCTTCGCCGCGGCAGTGTCCAACGCCACGTTCGCTTTAGGGTATCCGTAGCGTATATAATTCAAGAGGTCTTAAGGCGGATTTCATCTAAACTTTAAGACCAATGCTGTAATGTATATAACCCACTAGACCTTAAGATGGTCCTACTTGTCAGATAAAGAAAAATGTATTTTAATGCTTATGGCCAGGTCTTTAGCTTGAGGACTGGTCTTAAGGTTTTTTTGCTTATGGCCTGCTTAAGGTCACCCCTGTAATGTATAAGGTCGACCTTAAGGTGGCTTAAGACCCTCTGTTTTTATACACTGTGGATGCCCTTACTGCTACGGCTGGAAGGCACTGTACATGGTGAAACGAGAGCCTATATATTATTATATTACTAAAACAAAGTCAACAATACCACCATCTTCGCTCTTACGAATAGAAATTCTTTGTTAATCGAAAAAAAAGATCCACGATCAATCAAAAAAAAAGATCCACACGGTTGATCGTGATGGGCCCAAATTATAAAGGTCTATATTAAAAGGAAGACTTCATGTCATATACAATAAAATAAAATTCACAATATAAAATAAAATAAAATTAGCAATTTGATTTCCACACGAATTGCTAAGTAAAATTAAATAAAAATAATTAGGGATCAAAATTAAACAAAAACTAACAATTAGATTTGTATATAAATTTCAACAAAAAATAAGTAAAATCTGAAATAAAAAATAAAATAAAATAAGCAATTTCATTACGATCAGAATTCTATATTAAAATATCTAAATAACTGTAAATTACAATAAAAATTAAACAAAATTAGAAATTGGATTTGTGTATGAATTTCAACCAACAAAATTGAAATTTGAAATAGAAAACAAAAGGAAATTTGTAATTTGATCTTCATACAATTGCAAACTAAAATCCTTAAATAACTAAAATTAAATATAAATAAAATAAAATTAGCAATTTGATTTGTATACGAACTCCAACAAAAATAACTGAAATTTTCAATAAAAATAAAAGTTATAACAAGGATAGCATGAATGTGTTGGAGGAGACTAGAAAAGAGTGCAATGATGCCAACTTGTCCAACAAGAACCACATTGATCCACTTGGAAGCGAAGAGCCGAGGTGATGGCAGGAGAGATGAGGACAACGTCGTGCTACCCACATTAGCCGTTCAACAAGGATAATGCTATGCTACTCGGTGCAGTCGTGAAGAGAAAGAATGGAGTCAAAGGAGCCAAGTGCCACGACGATAAGTATAGATGACGCAGCCATGGGGAATATGCTTAGGGTCACTCAAGAGAGCGTGGTAGGTGTCCCCGGCAGGAATTAGCGACAGTTATACATGTATGCCTGTTTGATGTTGTAACGGTCATCATGAAGTAATAATTGAGATAAGTAGAAGATAACTATGTAGTGGAGTATTGTATTAGAATAAGTACCAGCTAAGAGATTGTATTGGAATGAACAACAGTTAAGAGAGTTCGATCAAGATTTGAGCGTGCTGTTGGAGATTGAAACAGAAAAGTTGTAATGGCGAGAAGAGATAGAAGACACATGGTTCGGTGGACAACTGGTATGTGAGGAATTATAAGTTCAAGGTAGGTCGTGCGATGGTGCATCAGTGTATAGGTGGGCAATATATTGTAATACCATTGTATAAACTAATAACATTGCCGTACACATAATCAATGTATTGCTTTTAGATAAAATAGAGGTACATGCACATGCATATATTTTGGCAAAGAGTAACTAATAGAGGAAGAATATGGGTGTGTAGCTACATGATCCATATATATGGAGAGTGTTTATTTGTTTAAGAATCTCAATCCATCAAACTCATACTTCAATTGTATTTCTCAAGTTGTATTTTCCTTCAAGTTTCTATGATCATTTTCAATGTTTAAGATGCATTAAAATTCTAAATAGCCTACAAGATATATAAATATATTCTTAAATATCTAAGTTATATCATTTGATACTAAAAACTTCAAAATAAATCTAGACACACAAATATGTGAGTCACCTACCAGTTCTGAATGCCTAGCCAATGCGTATGGAGGTGGTCAGGCCGACCCTGTGTAATGTACTAGGTAGCATGAAATTCTCACCCTTGTTTCAAATTTAAATTTATCCAACTTACTTGGCATATCGTTTGATGTAACAAGAGATGAAATATATAGTAGTTGCGTGATGGAGATTCTTCCATTCCCTTCTTTTTTTTCCCTGTTGCGAACTGTCACTGTCTTTCAGCAGCGCGCGCGATGCTACTACATAAAAACAGGAGGGAAGCAGTAGGACGGGTTAGTTGCAACGATCCAAGCTACCGCGCATGTGTGCATTCTGGAAGATCACTAAACCCGGCTCCCGCTCCCGCTCGCCCTTGTCCCCATGCCGCTCTCTCTCGCTGCCGGCTGGGCCCCTCGCCACCCAAACCCCACCCGTCCCCTGCCCCGTCGACTTCACCGGCCGTTACACCGCTCCTCGTTGCAAGCGCAGCCCATACGAGCACGTACACCTCAGCTTCCCTTCCCTCTGCTCCTCTATTAATACGAGCCCATCTCGAACACTTGAGATATAACGTACACGAAGTAGACACTACGCGTAGGTGGCAAGAAGCCAAGAACATCTAGCCGAGAAGATGGTGAACTTCATCGAGGCGCAGAAGCCGCTACTGAAGCGGCTGATGAGGATGGCGGGGCTCCGCCCCTTCGACGTCGAGATCGAGCCGGGCACCACCATGCACGTCTGGGCGCCCAAGCACCACGTCAGCAAAAAAGGCACCACCATCAGCCCGATCGAGCCCAGCGCCGGCGACACCGCCGCCAAGAGGTCAGGGAGGAGGGGGAGGAGGAACCCCGAGTCCAAGCCCAACGTCGTCCTCATCCACGGCTTCGCCGCCGAGGGCATCGTCACGTGGCAGTTCAACTTCGGCGTGCTCGTGTCGCGCTACAACCTCTACATCCCGGACCTGCTCTTCTTCGGCAAGTCGGCCACGGCGAGCCCCGACCGGTCGCCGGAGTTCCAGGCGGAGTGCCTGGCAGCGGCGCTCGCGCGGCTCGGCGTGGCGCGGTGCGACGTGGTCGGGTTCAGCTACGGGGGCATGGTGGCGTTCAAGCTGGCGGAGGCGCGGCCGGAGCTGGTGCGGTCGCTGGTCGTGTCCGGGTCGGTGGTGGCCATGACGGACGCGGTGAACAGGGAGACCATGGCGCGGCTCGGTGCGGGGTCGTCGGCCGATCTGCTCATGCCGGAGACGCTCAAGGGGATCAAGGCGCTGCTCTCCGTCTCCATGTACAAGAAGATGTGGTTCCCGGACAGGTTCTATAAGGACTACCTCGAGGTAAGCAAGCATGCATATCTACGTTAGTACACTACACTGCACTACACACTAGTGGTAACTAGTTCTTTTCTTGCTTAATTAAGAACTAATTTGATCTTTTTCAAAATTTTGTTTGACTTACGAATTAGGATAGAATTTCTATGTTTTATTTTTGACTGATAATATTGCTTTAGTCGGTTGGACTAGTGTTTTTCTTAGGAATGCAGTGTTGGTTGGGGTTTGGCTGGTTAGTTGACACATATATGTGTTGTTTTGGTGATGAGTAGGCGATGTTCAGCAATAGGAAGGAGAGGATGGAGCTGTTGCTGGGGCTGATAACCAGCAACATGGATGCCAAGATCCCTACATTTCAACAGGTAAGTGGTACCATTGTTAAGTCAAACCAACCAACAACTACTTAATTTGTTCACCAACCTAGAGATGCCGCGTCTTAGAGGTATGCAAGCGGCACACCTAAACCTAGCACAGTTGACTAATGTAAGTGACTGGCAGATCAATGCAAATATGGCATCATCACAGTTTATATATATGTCAAAATTTGCTCATCCAAGGGACCTTGCAAACCTTCAAAAACTACAATTGGTCAATGACAACCATTACAATCTACAAGTAACTGACGCAAAGTATTCAACTTCAACTTTTTTTTTATTTGGCGGTCAAAAGTCAAAACCATCTGAACCGATGTGCGCATGTATCATTTTCTTCAGAATGTTACTACCATCGAGTTGCTTGTTTAGTGCAATTAGGCCAACTGCTTATTTTTTTGAGATAAAGGCCAACTACTATTGACAAGTAGCTCCATTTGAGTTGACAGCCTAAAATTGTCCGTTCCATGGCCCATGTAGCGTTTGCTGGTTGACTCTCAGTTATGGGCTATAATCTCAGTTGGGCCACCTTCTTGGGCAAACTAAGGCTACTTTGCCCCCCTGGAGAGAAAGGCTACCTGGTTTTATGTTATACATATACTAGTCATCTGCTCGTACGTTGCAACAAAATTTATTGGATATATATAGAATCATGCTATGAAAGAGGGCTAATCTATTCAGTTGAAAAGTAGAGAGTGATGAAAAGTTGAGAATACGTACGACCACCAACTCGTTCTTTTATAATAGTAATGATAATTGTTCTCTTCTAAAAAATTGGAATTGCTGCCGTGGTTGCAGAAAATAATGCTGATCTGGGGCGAGGAGGACAAGATTTTCGACATAGAGCTCGCCAAGAAGATGAAAGAGTAAGCATCTCTCTCTGTCCTTCCCCACTTGCCGATGCCATCTTCAGTCCTTATCGTTTGGGCGGTGAAAGCTTTCATAAAAGCAACCATTCCAGCATGCACGAACATCCACCTGGAAACCACTACTACATGTGTTTCAAGCTTTCAGTTCAGTCAAAAAATTTATTGAATCAACACAGCACAGTTTCATGCATGGAGAGACTTCTATGAGCAGCTCACTGAAACCTGCTGCAGGCAGCTGGGCGACAACTGCTTCCTGCACGGCATCCCGAAGGCCGGCCATCTGCTTCACGTCGAGCGGCCGTGCGCCTACAACCGCCAGCTCCAGAGGTTCCTGGCGTACGTCAACGCCCAGCAAGAAGAAGGAACCAACAAATCCATTTGATAAGAACAAGCTTTCAAGCAATCTATCTATGCATGTGCATGGCACATCATCGCAGACAGACAGAGACAGTTTGCCTGGAGAAGAACCATGGAAAGCTATCAGGTTACAGGACTGTATCCTGCAGATAATCGATGAGTCGATAGGGCGTGATCCTGTTTATGTCTGTTCCTGTTGGTGACTGCTGTTGTTTCGATGTTACTTAAAAGCAAGGATTGCTGGGCTGGCCTACTAATTAAGTAGGCCTCGTGTTGTCTCATTCATCGGTTCAGTCACTCGTTCGGATCGATTCTTCGTAATTCTGCTACGAACACATGTAATCTGTCATTACGTCAATAAAAAAAATACGTATCGTTCTTCGTTTGATTTCGTATTTACGAGACGATCGAACTCAAATTTCAAACAGCTATTGCAGGAACCGACCGAGCGGGCGTCGTCGAACCTGGACACCTATATACCTTCTTTCTTAGGTAAACAAACGCTAGAGCCCTTGGCGCGTCGGCAGAATGGAAGAACTCCTCAGTACATATTCGCAAACATGACTAACAGGTGGTCCAAGTCCTACTAGCTAGCGGGGTAGAATGATTTTTGTTTGGGTGTTGATGAACATCATCCGGATATTTTCTTTCTGACTATCATCTAGATTTAAGACTATTAAATTAGAGATGCAATGGTCATAAATTCCCTCCATCATCTCCAAAAAATCTTCTCTCCTCCAAAAAAAGGTCTTTGGATATCTAATCCAACGATCTTAAATCTAGATGATTGTTAGAAAGAAAACATCGAGATAATACTTAGACGGCTAGACACACCTTTTTTGTTTTTTTAAAAAAATTCCTTATTGCGTGACAAACAGGAGCCCTGGAGTGGACAAACCGGATGCCCTTGCGCCGATGAGAAACGAGTCGTCAGTCGTGGGAGTAGCACGCACAGGTGGCGCAGGCAGGTTGGAGCATCCGATGTTGGTCTGGGCGAGGCAAGCTTTCGCACATGCGCGCTGCTGCTGCTGCTGCGTCGCTGTTCGCGTCCCAAACCGGACCTCGCCGCATGGTCGGGCCGACACGACACAGTCACACACGGCTCATTATTTCGCAGCCCCATGGTGCCCCAGAGAAACCAACAGCTTGTCCTGAATATGTCTCGCAAAGGTACGCGACCCCCTTTATGGCCAAGTCAAATATGTGCGACGCAGATTTCTTCAAGCGGCCTCGCTCGGTTGGACCGCACACGGCGAGCGGCCTCCGTAGTCCTATGATCCTATCCATGTGTGTGTACGCCAATACGCCCTGTGCGGCTGTGAGCTGGATTCTTTTGGTGTCGCTCTTTACAGTTTTTTTAGCTTTTTTTTGTTATAGTAGCCGACTTTTAAACGGTTTGGAATCTATAAGCAGACACTGTACTAACTTTAGCTATATCAACTAAAATTACATACGTCTATTTCTCATCGTTCTCTCTCGCGACTAACGAGAATTTAAAAACTATAAACCAAAAATTATAAATCACAGTTCAAAGGGGGTCAGCGTGCTGTGCTCGCCGGGTCCGCGCTTTTGGGTTGGGTTGGGCCCGTGCGCGCGGCGCGGCCCCCTCTCTTCGCCGTTTCGGCGCGATGGTCGCATCTCGCTCGCGCGGACGGGACCGGGACCGCGCCGGGCAGCGCAGTGGCCACTGGTGGGCAGCAGGCGTCACGACATGGCCGGGGCATATTCGCGTCACGTATGATTCGGCCGGCATTTAAGCCGCTCGGGCTCCGGCACGGCCAATGGGAGGGAGCGCACGCGCCGAGGGCGCAGAAGCACGCGGTAGACTGCCGTGCGCTGGGCTGGCTCGATCGTCTCATCTCATCCTTTTTACGGTCCACGCTATGGGAGCGTACGCGGTAGAGACTTGTCAAAAAAAATAAAAAAACATTATCAACTCTCGCGTCTCTGTCGATGTTTTTTTTTTCCTTCTGTGTGATTAATTCATGCCGTGTAAGGAGCTGTGTACGGCGTGTACTCGATATCTTGTATCCAGCTGAAGTGACAGCCGGGTCAAGTAGAAGTTAAAATGGAGTCGTTGTACGTACGTAAACGGTACACTATTCCATTTCCGTGTCAGGTATTGATCGGTGAGAGACAGTTCTTACTGTATATATATATATCTTGATGCAACAGGGAGGCACTATACAGCAGTACGTATCTGGCGCGGCTCTCTTGATCTTTTGACTTCAGTCGTGGAATCAATGAGCACTGCTGCGATTAGGGCCCACGCATGAGCTCGCACGTTTTGCGTCGTCCGATCGATGAATCGAAGGGGTACGTGGTCCCTGTGTTTGCATACGGTTTGTACTGCTAAATTCTTGTGCTGCCCTGGATCGATCGAGTAGTTGTTAAAACTCTTAACTCGAAATTAAATGACATGGGATTTTATGTTGTTGATAAATCCCTGTGGCTCGATCAGTTCAATCGAAAGAAAGCGAGAAAGAAATAAAAGGAACCTTGGACACGCACACTAGCTACGTCGACAACGAGCTTTGATCATAAAAGCATAGATCGATGACGTGGTTAAATGGGCGCTAGAGTCTAGACTCAAGTACGCATGCATCATGCTCCATAACTTTGAGCTGGCACGAGAAAATTTCTTCTCCTTGCCGGTTTGTGTTTTAGTTATCCTCGACTACACTTTTTCCTGTTCTAAAAAAACTCTAGATACTGTCTTTTAGTTAAGAGAGCGATTACGACACGATGTACCATCGAAAAGCATTCTGACGACATACTTCTTTGTATTGTCGCTCCCCTCCCTCTCTCCTAAGTGTTGCCGTTCCCCTTCCCTCCCCTCTCTTCTCCTGCTCCGGCGTCGGTCGTCGCCCTCCTCTCTCTCTCTTCTCCGTACATGCCGCCCTCCTCGCCTTCTTCTCCAGCGTCGGCCGCAGCTCCGCACGCCTCCTCCGCTACCCCTCGCCCTCTCCTCCACCACCCGTGGCCGGCGACGTCTCGCTGTGCAGCCCCTGGCCCCTGTCCAACCTAGCTGCTACAACCGCCGCTGCTACCGTCTTCCTATTCCGCCCACCGCCCTCCTATCCTGTCCATCGCCCCGGCCCCACGCCGCCACCCACCACCGGGCCGCCGCCTCCCCTCGATCTCCTTCTTCTATATCCGAGGGAAGGGTGAACCCGTAGCGATAAACGGGAGCGAGAGCAGCGGCCAGGAGTGAGGAGCATGAGAGAGGATGGTATACTGTTCCCTAGGTATATATGCATGTGTGTGTGTGTGTGTATATATATATATATATATATATATATATACACACGCGCAAATAAGCACCATGGACAACGGGGTTTTTTTTAGGAAATGGACAACGAGTTTAGAACTACCATTGTTTATAGTCTAAATAGGACCGCTTCTAGTTGAGTATGTGTGAGGTTAGTCAAACAAATCGGCATGCCAAGAAATAAACACGCTTGATATAGAAGTTGATAGCACTAATGCATAAGTGCATAGCATCTAGCTACACATACAAAAAAAGATGGACAGCTATCACTTTCAGCAAGCACCCCCATCCCTATGGGCATGCTTACTTGGATTACCTTTCTTATCAAGATCTTTAGGTGCTGATCAGCACTGCTTTCTTTTCCAAACTACAAGCACCTAGGATACCTATCTGTTCTTTAAAGCCAAGCATTTCTTTGTGTGTTGAAAAGGGGAAAGCTCAGCAGCAACAACCACCCTCTCCAACAGAGGAGAGGGTGCAAATTGACAAAATGTGCAATGGCAGCTTACGCTGCCTTCCAAGATGGGTTCAAGACTTCAGTACTAAATGTGCCACATGCATGAGGATGACCAGAGGGTGCCTCGCTAGTTTTGGCTTCAGCTTCTGACTTCTGATTTATTTTCCACTATTCATAAATTTCATCTTTTTCTAAACTTTTGGTTTTTTAGCTTTTTTACCGGTTCTTTTTTTTCCGTATTCGTTTGCGTTGTCCGTGATGAGATAGCATATTTGTTCTATTTTTAATTTTTTTGAAATTTAATTACGTCAAATAAATCACCTTCAGCCACAGTAAAATTTTAACCACTACGATACAATTTCAGCCATAAATCATAACTTTTCAGCCCAACCGAGCGGAGCCTCAAGCGAGTGGTGGCCTTCTTCACGGCAGGGCTAACTTGTTACCGTTGCTGCATGTCTTTATTCCTTCCTAGTCCTCCCAATTATTTAGTCTCCTTTGTACCACTAATGTGATGAAGAAACTTCGGATGTAGTAGGTTGTTGGTGGGTGAGACACTCATGTGCAGTACTAGATGCAACAGATGGGGTTTCTAGGGTTGCCTTTTAGCAAGAGGCATTTTTCAGATTGCTATAAGACGAGGATTCTTTGTCAGAAATTAATCTTGACTTGCACTTAGTTTGATTGGAGTTTTGCATCCTTGCTATAATAATTTGCATACAGAATAGAACGTGACATTAATCTTGACTTGCACTTAGTTTGTTTTTGCATGGAGCCGGAGCATGTCTTCTGGAGAGTAGTTAGGACGTGAGCATGGGATTAGCTGAGTCAAAGACAAGAGTTAGTAGGATAAGCTTGTTAATTAATTAGCTTTTGCATGCATGGGAAGTTAGACGTGTGCGTGTATGTGGTGCATGCATAGGGATTTCAGTGGGTCGTTCATTGCTTCAGTATGTTTTTTCTGCATTTAAGTGGTACGTGTGTGAATGAAATGCACCGCTTTTGTTTCGGTATTCCTGTGTCTCCAGTGCTGTGTTGTGTGTGTATTTTGTTGTGTGAGTCCTAGAGAGAAACACCACGTACTTTTTCCTTTATTTCCAACGTTCTCGACCTCTTGGGAAAAAAGAAACAGCTGATAGATGACGAGACGAATCATGCAAGGTGTAGTATGGATAATTGCATGAATACTCTTGATTCATAGACGAAGATCAAATTAATCTGAGTAGCAACTCCCATACTACCAGATCGAGATCAAATTGTTTTAATCTGTATGTACTTTTCAGGGGCAGAGCTTCCCTAGGCCAAAGGTGGTCATGACCCCCTACGAAAATTAAGCTTCTCTAGGGCAAAAGGGGAACATGCATGGCCCGTCCCAAAGCTTCATTTTAACTTCAAATGCTAACATAACACTAAACTAATTATATATTCCTAAGTTGTTATCTAAATATATAATGTTCAATTAGCTATACATTGCTCCAAATTTGAGAAACATTAACTGTACTAAGAAACATTAACTATACTAACACGGAGAGGGTCTCTATTGTATCCCTCTGTTGTTCTTCCGCATTGTATAGCGTACGTGTAGAGCATGTAGTACGTGTACAGATGGGCGCGACCTGCCTCTGCCGGCAAGTACTAAAGCGGCGTGTTTGATCAGGAGAAGTAAGTTCGTCCAGAAAGATCAGAGCTATAGCTACCTCAGCTTATCGTATAGAATCGGATTCTCACGTCTATTCATCTTTGAATCCATATGCAAAGACATGTTGCTTTTGGAAGAGGGTATAGGTAAATCCATTAACAAAGGTGTTTACACGTGGAGAACCTTCTCCTATATGCATGTTGGTAAATGATGGTGAACCCATGATTTTTAGAATAGGTGTTTGGACTTTGGTGCTAGGTTACTTGGATACGTTGATATCAATATGCCGATACCGTGACACATAATTTTTCCCAAAATTGTATTTTGTACAGCATCCATTAGAAGAATGAAGGAAGCATAGGCTAAACTCTAGAAAGAACTGGAGTAAGAAAGAAAGAAAGAAAATAAGTGGAGTGGGCAGAGCATACTTAGATCTGGAAAAAGAACGATGATAGTGAGTTGGAGATGCTGCTTCCTTCCCGATGCCGCCCTTCCTCCTGGGTGCGACGCTGCTCCCTTCCCGCTGTTTGCTAGGATTTAGTTTATATCTTTACCTCTCTGGTCTGTATAAGGAGAGCTAAGGTGTGAAAGAAAATAGTCTAATGTGTTGCATAGGTTGCACGGGAGATACAATAGAGTGCGAGCTGAATTCATTTGCAGGTACAAATATATAGTTTTGGCTCAATTAACAGTATATATACCTAATATATCTGCTATGTATCTAATGTTTTGCAAAAAAGCAAAAGAAAGAATTATGTGTTCAGCTGAACATCCATGACCCATTCTGGATTTGCCTCTATGTAGAGTTGACTGAGAATGTGATATAATCTGTAGAGTTTTGTTAAACTAGTATCAAATAAACAACGCAAAAGGAAGGAGGAAATTTTAATTTGTACACCTCATTTGTTCAGTAGACACCGAGTAATGTCACATTTTTTTTAGTTCTTGCCTCAATTCCTAGTGTCTCGCGGTCTCCTTTTCCGTGAAATAATCAAATTGTTTCACATGTCTACATATATCTAGAATTTGTACCTTCTCTCCGGCTTTTGAGCCTGACATGGAATTCAAAACTTTTGCGAAAAAATGTCCATATACACTTTAATTTTCCATCTACTTTTTATGTGAGCCGTTTGCCGGGCCTCCGACGGTTCAGATGGTCCAACAAGTACCACAAAAAAACGGTCCACCCCATGCTGCTGCCTGTTGATCAAAACTGAACAACGGCGCAGTGGATCCGGGCTTCTGCCTGTGTGTGGCGCAGATTTTAATGGCGCCGCGGCGCGCCACGTTTTGGGACAAAGCTTGTTCGTTGAGGACACTTATTTAATGTATATTAAACCCGTGCTAAATCCAATCATACCACAATTATCACGCCAATAATTGGATAAACTTCAGGAGTCAAAGTCAATGATGATTACGCACTGATTTAGTTAGAGAGTTTAGGGTTTTTTTAAAACCCTGTACATTGATACGATCGGTGGGCTGTTTCTGGCGTCCTTGAAATGTGCTTCGCAGGCATGCTACATGAGCTATTTTTCTAATGATAAGTAGATCCGTAGTCCAACTGGATAAGACATAAAGCATTTTTCTAATGATAATAGGTTTAAAAACTAGAGCGAATTAGAAAAAAAACACTATATATTAAACACCTTTTCTCGTCCAAATCCCTGTGGCGAGGAGAGATCCAAATCTTCACTTCTACCGGTTGTCCGAGAGTTTGTTTAATTGGCTAGCACACAATTTGACTGGTTAACTTCTCGTGCTAACTTGCATGATTAAAAAAGTGTTGCGTATTCTTTAAAGAAGATGCAGTGTTATCTTTTTCGCGACGAAAAGTGTATTGTAGTACTACACAATACTACATTGCGTTTGATTACCCTATAAAATGTGATCAGTATCTGCATGAATGATACATTTCTCTAGCTACTTTGCTAGGCTATAATGTAATACACTCTAGTTATTGGTTGTCCGTTTGTATTGTTGCGTTTGTTTAGGCCGCTGTAGGAATCATACGATCACCTCGTCGTATAAGCCTGCAAGGCATATATTTTGCGGGCGTCCACGCTTTCCCAAGGATATTGTTATATAATATGCCGTTCAATTCCGCTCACACCATCCAATAAATGTTATATCAAATTCTGTGTTATGCCAGGAGCGACAGCTAGTTTTGCGTCACTTTCTGCTAGGTACAATAATATATGTTAACTGTCTATAAGTCTATATTATATCGTATTTTAGGTGGTGTGGAGAAGAAAGAAAGATGATGTCTACTATTTAACAAACGATTTTATAAACGACTTTCTACTATATATATCATTATATATACAACTATATAGATAGCTTATTAATTGTATAAGACTATTACGAACAACTGTATAGAGAGCAAATCTAGTGCTAAACTCCATTCAGTGATAAGATGCTAAAGGCTAGATTGTCTATCGGATCCAGTTTTAATGGCCCAGATCGAGGTGGAGGGTATATCCCAATCCACTTGTGCCATTTTTCGAAAAACCCCATAAGTCATTTTTTTCACAAAACACCCCTACCTCCTTCTCCCTCCCATACCCCTTCACTCCTCTTCTCGCTCTCCCAATCTCCCTCTCGCGACCTACAGCCCGGACTTGTGCCACCCTCCCTAACCCCTAATGACGACGCCGTTTTCTACCACCACGTCGCCGTCTCTACCCCCACACCACTTTTGCCGTCCCCGGCTAGGGTTTTGGCTGACAGCGTCGTCGCCCTCCAACCCGACCCCCAATGTCGCTTCCCTCCACCACAGCCCCCCTCGCTCGGATTGGAGGGCCACGGGAGGGGAAGTAGGGTGCACTGGGGTCGGGAGGGTGGCGCCGGGCTGGGGAGGAGGCACCACGCCACCGTGTCCGAACCCTAGGTCTCTCGTACAACCTCGATTGGAGAGCGACATGACGACCGGGAGGGGGAAGGTGTCATCGGGGGCCAAGGGGGCAGCGTCGGGGGTCGAGCGAGCAAGAGGAAGGTGGGCGTGGGGCGGTGCTGGGGGATCGAGCAAGTGAGAGGGAGGCGAACCGGCGTGGGGCTATGGGCTTATTCATTAAAGAATTCAACCACACAGGGGTTATGAAAAGTGCATAAGTGAGTTGGGGCCTCCCATCCTCCTAGATCTGAGCCGCACAGACTAGATTAGATGGCTCTAGTGAGTTGTATCATTTTAGCACTGAAAAGCCTTTTAGCACTAGATATGCTCTTACTATATAGACAACACATTGTATGTGTTGTCCTTAGTCCTATCTATAGATGACATAGAGGTATATTACAGACAACCATCATCTATACCACTGTAAATGCCATACTTTCCTTTCTTTTCTCCTCCAATTTCTCAAGCGCTCCCCCTTCCCTTCATCATCCTTCTCCTAGTTCGGCTACTCCACACCCCCTCCCTCTTTAACAGTCAATCCATATTGTTGGTGTCTCCTACTCACTCCATTGATCTTTATCGACCCTCTCCTTCCTTGACCCACCGAAACCCTAGGTGCCAGAATAAAGGTACTTGAAGGATCATGTGAGAAAGTTCAGGATTATGTTGTGATGATCCATTGTCATTTTAGATGAATAAAAATTTGGATTTTACAAATTTGTGGTTTTTAAGAGCGCTTATCAGATGTACCAGTCTGACAGGCAAGATTTAGCTGTCAGACTGGCCGACCCTAGTGGTCTGGTCGGCCACCACCAACGGTTAGACTAGTAGGGGATGGTAGTCTGACTGACAGAGCTGGTTTATTTTGGCAAAAGGTGGATTTTTTGGGAATTTTGGTTGTAGATTGATTTGGTTTGACCTAGGTCAGTGTATATATGTTGTATGATACATGTTTTAGTTAATGTGGATCAAGTTATGAAGAACTTGATGCATGTCAACCATCAACAAATTTGGTTTTCTACAAATGCATCTATTCCAGTGACGCATCCCTAACAAATGCTAGAGATAGATGCATGTCAGCGTGTAGGCAAGCTTTTTTTTGGTAGTTATAAGCTCATGTAGAAAGACATATTTGTAGTCTAACGACCCGCTCAATTGGGCTGAAAAAAGGTGGATTATGGCTGAAATTATATTATAGTTCATGGTGGTTTATTTAGCATAATTAAATTATTTTTTTAAAAAAATAGAAAAACATGTTAACCTATCACAGACAATGCAAATAAATACGGAAAAACAGGCAAAAAAGCTAAAAAAACCAAAAAAAATCTGAAGCTAAGTTAAAATGAGAGAGGCCCACCTACGTGTACAAGTGAACTATACGAGTTCTATACTTTTAGTATTGGACTGAAAATTGAAGCCTCCACAACCATTTTTTTAACAAATTTGGTTTCTACCCATGCATCCATTCAACTCAAATAGATAGATGTCGTTTTGGGTTTTCCAGATACATTGATCCCCTAGATGCCCCTATTAAAAGGAAGTCTGTCATAAATATTATCTCTCCATTCAAGTTTCTCACATATTGGTGGTTGGTATTGGGATTTGATGCCGGTGCAGTAAATTTGTGTGACATTAGTTAAAGATAAGACTGCAATCAAGAGGGATTTGATACCGGTTTCAGCTTGTGACTTCTGACTTATTTTTACTATTTATAAATCTCGATTTTTAAATTTTTGATTTTTTTTTGATCTTTTTAGGCGGTTCTTTTTTTCCGTATTCATTTGCGTTGTCCGTGATGAGCTAGCATTTTTTCTATTTTTAAATTTAATTACGCCAAATAAGCCGCCTTCAGTTACAGTGCAATTTCAGCTGTTACAGTGCAATTTCAGTCATAAACCATAGCTTTTCAGCCAAACCGAGCAGGATCTTAAGCATTAAGTAGTGCATTCTTCTATATGTAGAAGGCTAAAACGGCATCTAAAAAAGAGAAGGCTAAAACGATATCTTAAAAAAAGAACAGAGCGAGTAATCTCTAACAAATGCTGGAGATGCATGTAGGTAAGCATTTTTGTTTCAGCACCGAGCCGATGTTGGAAGACATTTGTATAGGCTACGACTACATGTATGTATGCATCTTTGAACAACCATCTTTGAACAACTTTGGATTCTTTACACGCATCCATTCCTGTGACGAAACCCCTATCAATGCTGGAGTCGATGCATGTCAGCATGTGTACTCTATAACTCCACACCTACGTATGCGAGTGAACTGGACATAAAATTTTTAGTAAATCGAATCCAAATAAGAGAAGCCTCCACGGCCATTTTAGAACAACGTTTACATTTCTACACATGCATGTATCCATTCTTGTGACTCAATATATATATATATATAGCGGAAAAATACATTCTACACCCAGGTGTAGTTACACACACCTCTAATATACCACCTAAACAAACTTGAAATACTCCTTTATCACTTTAGGTACATTTATATACTAATTATAAGATACTCCAATGTGAACCACACGAAAAACTTGTAAAGAAGTTCATAGTTTTTAGCGTATTTTGTAAATACCCTTATATACGCCAGCATAAAAGGAGTATGTCGAAAAATGTACATACCACTTCGAAAAATTGTTCATACCACGGATGGTCTTAAATACTTGTATACTACACGTACATACCCTCCGTTCGCGAGATACTCCCTACATTGCGAGATACGATATAGGGTGTAACTACACCGGGTGTAGAAATATATATATATATATATATATATATATATATATATATATATATATATATATATATATAAAAGATTTTTAGGCACCGAGCTCGTGCAAGAAGGCGTTTGTACAGTCTACAACTCTATCTACGCATAAAAGCAGCCTGAACGCAAGTCTTTTACTTAATTGCACTTAAATAAGAGAAGCCTAGCTTGGAAACCATCTTGTAACAATTTTGTTTGGACATGCATGCATCCGTTCTTGTGGCACAAACCCTAAACAAATGTTGGAGATAGACTCATGTCAGCATGTAGGCAGGCATTTTTGTTTGGCAAAGAACCCGTGTAGGAAGACATTAGTGTAGTCCATAACTCTATCTACGTATACAAGGTTGAACATAACACTTTTATTGCACTCGAACAAGAGAAGTCTTCACACCTACGTAAGAACAAATTTGGTTTCTGTATATATGCAACCATCTTTGCGAGGCAACCCCTCATAATTGCTGGTGATAGAGTATATCAACACGTAGACAAGCAATTTTTAGCAATAAGCATATGTAGGAAGACATTTGTATAGCCTTCGGCTCTATCTACATAGGGCTTTGCTATTGCGCTTCTAGGACCGCGTTAGCACCACCACGCTACCCCCGCAGCGCCGCCATCTCTGGCTCCACCCTCAACCGCCGTCCCCTGCTCGTCGTCTTATCCACCTCTGGTTTCTCCTTGGCCACCGCCCTTAGTCGCCGTCGTCGAGTCTGTCTCCCTTCCTTTCGACATCCTCTTCCATTGCTGCTCCCCGCCCCACCTTCCCACGGCTCTCAATGCCACCCCTAGTGCCATCGCCGCCCGCCACACCTCCCCTACCACCACCCACCGCCACCTCCCGCGACCGGTGGTGCCTCACCGCCACCTCATCGCTCCGCCTACACTCCCCGCCCGCCGCCACCACAGGCCTTGTCCACCCTAATTCGTCGTCGTCTTTGCTGTCTTGCTTACCTCCGCCGCCCACCGCTCTTCCCGACCCGCCGTCGCCATCATCCACCGCCGAGCCACCACCTCTCCCATCCCTCTATACCCCAGGTCTTGGTGAACCCATTCCTAACCCTAGTGAACCCTAATCCCTGTCACCGGGCAACGTCTCCTGAGAAGAGCATTGTGGGGTAGGTTGGTTTAAAAGGTAGAATAGAGCTCGAGAGGGAAAGGAGAATCGAACGGCCATGCGACTAGGCGCTATAAGATTAGCGTGCGCCTAGTTGCGCATTAGATTTTTGGCTTTTGCTACAGTAATTAACTTTTAAACGGAGTATTTTCTCAAGACGGGGTCTACAAGTTAAACAATCTACACGTTAAAAGTCCAACATCTGTACTAACTAAAATCGTAAGTGAGTATCTGTCTCTCCGTAATCTGTACCGTAAACAAATAAAATTCAAAAATTTCAGTTAAAAGGCATAAGCCGCAGTCGCACCCAAACAGACCCGAATGCTACTAGCATTCTTTCCCCTCCTTGGCCGCGCGTGTGAGACAGTGAAGGCACAGGGCGAAGAGCCCCTCACACGAGTCGCTGCTAGCAGCAGCGTGTTGTACCAAAGCTGTCGATGCATGGCACGAACTTTGCATAATTGCGTCGCATTTCATTTCTGGAGGGCGAGAGAGGGGCATCGGTGGTAGTGGCAGACCGTGGCACACCATTTAGAGTGGCCTGACGATGGTGTTTGTGAAAGGGCCCCAGCGTTCTCAATTACCAAAGCTGTCCACCCTCCCATGACCATTTTGCCCCTATGTGTTGGTGTCAAACGAACGGCGACTGAACCCTAGCTAGCGAGAGTCGTAAGGATAGGTCGGAAAGTGAGCCGTGCTGGGATTTGGATGATTACGGGTCGTCCGATTTAAGATGAATGGATCAAATTAGTTGTTATGGTACAAATGATATAGTACAGAACTTTTATAGTTAAGAAAGTAGGTCGTAATAATTTAGACATAGTTTGTACTATTTTTATGTACGTACGGTACCCATAATTTGTTATTAAATGAAAATATGTAATTAAGTAGTCGTAATTACTGTAGTAGCAATTAGTTAGGGGTAAGTAATGAGTTAGTGCTAAGGACAACGGTAATGAATGGTTCGTTATTTTTTCGGATGAGTAATCAAATTATCGGTAAGTAGTGAAGTATTCGTATGTAGTTACACGCATGTAATCATTGACTTGTAGTATGTTATTGTTATTATCAATCTTCGCATTAATATTTCGCCTGTCCCATTTGTTACAAGGTACTCTCAAAATTAATATTGCGTAGCTAATTATTTGGAGAAGGCAGTGGATAAGTCATTAAGGACGCGGCAGTGTTGATTACTTCTCTCGAAAGACAGGTAATTTTTTATAGTACACTTTCGACGTTATTCCCGTAGTCGTAGTCATAATTATTGTTATTTAGTTAGTCATAATTAATGTAGTTTGTATTATAAAGTAAGTTTTACTGTCATTATTAATCTTCGTACTAATATTTAGTCTATCATATATATTGGTAGGTATAGCTTTACTGGAGCTTCTGGAACACTCGTACGATGAGAAACACCGTTGCTACTCATGGATGACGAGTGACGCAGTTGGCCCTTCGTCGTTCAAGCTGCGAGGGGGGAGGGATCCGTGGGCGCTAGACGACCGCTACGTCCTAAGCCTGCGGGCCACGGGCTTGTTGCCCTTTGCGAGGCTAGTCTCCACCAGACACGGGTTCACCATCGACGGCAGCCTGCTTGTGGCACTGATGGACAGGTGGAGGCCCGAGACGCACACATTCCACTCTCGGTGGGGTGAGATGTCGTTCACTCTGAAGGACGTTGCGTTCTTGACCGGTCTCCCTCTCGGGGGTGACACACTTGTTCCAACCCCCTTCACCAGCCGACTGGAAGGAGAGGCTGGCGGACCGTTTCGGCTAGTCTATTCCGGAGAGTGCACGTGGCGTCCCCCGCACTTGGCTAAATAATTTTAGTGTGTGCCTGCAGGTTGCATCATCGGAGGTCGTCAAGACGCACCTCATCGCGTTCCTTATCCAACTCCTTGGTTGGAGCATGTTTCCAGCCACACACGACGATATTTGCAATGCTGAATTCATCGATCTCGTCGAGTCTTTGGTGGATGCAGAGTTTGGGGCGATGCCTCGGTACAGCATGGGATCAGCGGGTCTGTGTTCCATATATCGGGGGTTATGTGACGCTTACCAGCGCGCCATTGTTGGTACCCATAATCTGGCTATCTGCTACGTGCTCCTAAAGCTATGGAGCTGGGAGCACTTCCTTGTCGGGCGTCCGACCATTATGGCGCCAGTGCACCCATTCGGTGAGTTTCCTGACTTGACAAACGGGCCTACTATGGGCATCCAGTTGATTGCTGTCCGTCTGCGGTGGGCGAAGGGTAAACCGTTGAGGTGCTACTTGCTGTGGCACAACGAGTTCGAGTCATTGCACGACAGCGACGTCATATGGTGGTCGTGGACTGTAGATTTTGTGCATCGTATATCGCCGTATGGGTTGTCCCTGCAATGCCTGGAGGACGCGGAACTATAGGCGACAACACACCACCTGGTGTTCTCGTACATTGTAGAGGCTTACGCGCCATAGCGCGTGATGCGACAGTTTGGTTTACACCAGGTCGTGCCCCCTCTGGACGGCAGGTTCCTACCGCGAGCCATACACCGGTGAGTCAAACTCTATCCGACTAATATGTACACTTTATATGTCTTGCTATGTAACGTCGATGATTCTGAAAATGCAGGCAATAAGAGCTAGTCGCATGGTACAGACTGGCGGCCACTACAGCAGCAGTGGACGATGGCATGGACAGATAGGATGCACCTCGATGTCGTCATGGAGCAGCGTCCATACGACATCCAGACGTATGAGTACCTGCAGTGGTACATACCCCGGTCACGCAGCAAACTCACCATTCCTCTACCAGATCGCCCAAGCAGATCACGCATGAGGAACGTCTGCAACGCTCGATCGATTCTCATAGCACTTCGCGGCGGCATGACAACATAAGACAATTTGAATATCTTATCATTTCATTCAAGAAATTCATACTGGTCATTACTAAATCTATTTCGTATGTCACTTCATTTAGAGCGGGCGTAGCGCATGGCAAGCGCGTCGGATGCCGCCATCAGCAGCCCGGAGACACCACCGGCCCTGTAGAAGAATATGAAGTTCATCCTAAAGCAGGAAAAATAGTACACAACCTAAACTGCGACCGTTCCACGGATCACAGTGCGCACATGAGCCACCCAGTAGGGGCAACATGCTCACCCGCCAGGTCATCGCGACCTAGCGAGTCCGCCGTCCATCGCAATCTACTGAGTTTGTATGGCGTCGTAGTACTAGCCGCCGATCATCCGTGCGCTGTATCGACGAGGAGGTAACTTACGTACAAACCTACATTTTGTTTTCCTATTACGCCTTGTGTTCCACTAATATCATGGCGTTCTCCCGCCGCAGGTCCGTCGTCGAGATGCGTCACTTTTGCCATCTGCACCACTTGCACAGACTACCGCTCCCCATTGTTCATCTTCGCTGCACATTCAGGAGGTATGAGATTCGCATTGTACATCTGGAATATCTATTGTGACTAATATCGTTTCATCTTGCAGCCTCCAATTCAATATGGGGGTGACAATGAGTCCATCGATGACGACACGTGCCTCCTAGATGCTTCCAGAGAGCAGTATACGACGCTAGGGTTTGCAGCATACACAGGGTAGAGCTCAGCGTTCACAACATACCTAGGGTTTGGACACCTCGGTAGGCAGAGCTCCTCCGGCTTCGCTGCCACGTCGTACGGTCAAGGCGAGAGATCTTTCGCACCATGAGGGAGATTTCTAGAGTCCTTCGTACATGACATTATTGCGGGCGGCTCACAGTTCGGCATGTCTCAGCTGGAGGACATCGATCCTTACCGGACCCAGCCTACTAGACCACTGCTAGCCACTGAGCAGATAGAACGTTCTCCATACCTCCTCCGACATGAGACGCAACCTCCGGACCGACTGACGTACCCAACGGTACATGCTCGTGCGCGACGGAAGACAAGGCCACATAGGGCGAGAAGATAGCAGTGGCTCAGATGAGTGAGCCATATCGCATCTAGTGTGATGCATTTTTTGTACTACTATAATTATTTTTAATTGTACAAGTATTCCAAATGTATAGAATTGTAAAAAGCATGAAATATTCATAAATTCATGATTAAGTTAACCTAAATAAACGTGACAAATTCAGATCACATAAAATTCCTAAAAAATACACAATAACTATAACTATGTCAGAAGGCTTCACATAAAATTTCGTAGTTTTTGGAGCTCGTTTGCTATATGTAAAAACTTATAAAAATATCACAATTGTATGAATTTTTGAACAACATTTGCAATGGATAAAATTACTCAAAAATTGCACTACGAGGTACGTTGTGTCTGGAGGCTGTACATAAATTTTTGTATTTTTTAGCTCATTTGATATATTTAAAAATTCACATAAACACTAAACGTAAAAAAAATTAGAGCAGATAATTAAGCCGGCTAATTAATCAGCTTAATTACCTGCCGTCCCCTGGGTGGCAGGCTGCCTACCATCTGGTGAGAAGATGGCAGACGCTTGTCGACGGCAGCCTCACCATGTGTTGTCTAGCTGGTGCTGCCGCCCGTCCGTTGGATGATAAAAGTGATATTTTACTTTTTATAAATATTGTGCGCAATGTTGTTAAATCTGGCTTTAACTCTAAATTTAGCAGAGGTGCAAGGCTCGAGTAGGAGACATATAGGCGCGGTTGGAGTCAACGGTGGTAACACGCTACAGCACTTATTGCAAGGGTGGTAGGTCACTTCAAAGTAAAATTGGAGCGTGGTGTAATTACAGTAGGCCATAGTGCAGTGCAGGGTTTGGGAGGCGGTGAAACATCGCCCTGTCGGTCAGCATGGGCTCCTTCCATCTCTCCACTTCAAATCACCTTCACCATTGTGGGGTAGCGTAGACTGTAAACTCCTTCGAACAAATCCATCCTAGCAACTTTCTCTCTCCTGTTGTCTCTCTTGTTTTCTCCCCCTTCTTTAAAATGTTGATGCATCCGGCACTATAACCACTTATTTCTCTCAAATTTAATCCTCAAACACCCCTTTTTATAAACATAGCCCTTTTCTTGAGCTCGACAGGTATCTATCGAGCCCCTCTAACTCGGCAGAACGCTGGCGGTCGCACAGGGATTTAAGTAGTATTAAGTATGTTTAATTAGTGCTAACCATGCAATAGGATACTTAATTAGTTCTAATCATGTTTAATTCATACTATTTAATTACATGCCGATTTGTCAGGACTCGCAGCACCTGTCGAGCTGCTATGCACGGCAGGCAACAGTTACCGAGTTCAAGATGGAGCTAGATTTACAAAAACAAATGTCCGATAATCAGATTAAAAAAATGACTACAAATACTAGATGTGTCAACCGTTCTTCCTCTTTCCCTCCTGCCCGGCCTTCTTTCTTTTGGGATGCATGGATAGATACTCGAGGAAACATTCCCCACCTTACGCCATATTTTTCAGAACAAAAACAGTCAGATTGATCTGAGACGTTAGATTTCCATCCAACGGATCTGACCATACAAGCCCCCCTCCAAAAAAAAATGACCCCCTCCAAAAAAAATGATCTAGGGGTGTTAGATATCCATCTAACGGTTCAAAATCTAACTATTTTTATCCTCAAAAACAGTCGAATATTGTATAGACACTCCCTTATTATTGCTATGGCTGTTATCACTAATATCACTAACCAACCATACTACCGTCCTCCCCCGTTATCTAGCTAACCAAGCAACCCCCTCCTTGCCTCTTGAGGCCAGCACCAAGCCACTGTTACCCCTCCTACTTCTACCTCAAACCTAGAACTATAAGTTACAACACAACCCACTCCCAAAAAGAAGAGCAAGAAGGAATCATCCTAATAGCACCCACCAAACCCCGAGCTCCAAACCTAGCCAAGGCCATGGAGTACAAGAGATCATCACATGTGGAGGAGGAGGAGGAGGAGGAGGAGGACGAGGACGAGGAAGACGATGAAGAGGAGGAAAAAGAGGAGATCAAAGGCAACCACTACGCGGCGGCGGCGGCGGCCTCGGGGGCTCCGCAGCAGCTGCACGCCCAAGTTCTTGGCTCGTCTGCTTCCTCCCCGCCTTCCTTGGTGGAGCCTGCCTCCTTCTCGAGGCCCCTCCTGCCTCCCAACTCCTCCCTCGTCTCCCCGCCGCCGCTGCCCCCCGCCTTCGTGTCACCGCACCGCCACCTCCATCCGAGAAGGGCGCAGAGGGAGAGGACGGTGGAGGCACCTGGGGAGGCCCAGCACCAGCTCGAACGCCATCAAGAACCGGCCAGAAATGGCGTTCGTGGTGGAGGTGCCACGCCTCCCCCGGTCTCTACGCTTGCTCTCGTGACGGGTAGTGGTGGCGCCGTGGAGGCGTCGCCGTGGAGGTACAGGGAGTGCCTGCGGAACCATGCGGCGCGGCTGGGCGCGCACGTGCTCGACGGCTGCGGCGAGTTCATGCCGTCCACCGGCGACGGGGCCGCCGCGCTGGCCTGCGCCGCGTGCGGATGCCACCGTAGCTTCCACCGCCGCGAGGCGGTGGTCGTATCGTCCTCGCCTTCCCCCGCTGCCGTCGCCGCTGCGGCGGTGTCCCCATCGGCGACTCCCACTGGCGCCAACTCCAGGCTCATGCCGCTCCTCCTGGCCCCGCCGCACATGCAGAAGCGCCCGCCCGTCCCGGCGTCCCCGTCGTCCGCCCCCGCCGCGCTGGCGGAGTCCTCGAGCGAGGAGCTGCGCCCGCGGCCGCCCCCTGCGCCTCACGCTCAGGCGGCCGTGGCGTCGGCCTCGGCGCCGCCGGCGCCGAGCAAGAAGCGGTTCCGGACCAAGTTCACGGCGGAGCAGAAGGAGCGCATGCGGGAATTCGCGCACCGCGTAGGGTGGCGCATCCACAAGCCCGACGCCGCCGACGTGGACGCCTTCTGTTCCCAGGTCGGCGTCTCCCGCCGCGTCCTCAAGGTGTGGATGCACAACAACAAGCACCTCGCCAAGACCTCGTCCCCACCCTCGCAGCCGACACCACCACTCCACCATGACTCTCCTCACCATCACCACCACCCACCGCAACACCATCAGCAGCAGCAGCAGCATGATGCCTGAGTGAGTAGCAGCAGTACAATGCGAGAGGATGCATTAGTTATTAGCTTTTCTTTAGCCTTTTTTTTTGTTCTCCTCCTGTGTAATTTCAGTAACCTCCTTGTTGTTAAGGGTAAACTCATGCAGCAGAAGTTACTTAGGGAGTAGTAATGCGAGGTAATCTGAGCCATGCATCCTTCCTCTTCCTCCTTGCTTTCTTTGATAAACATGATTAGGTTAACATGATGAGAGCCAAATGCTTCCTGCCTATGCCTACTTACATTCTAGGGCTTCTCTCTCTCTCTCTCTCTCTCTCTCTCTCTGCTGGTGCATGCGCGGCTGTGTTACATATGTCGTTGCAGCTGCATTTGTTGATGCAATGCCAATGCGCTCCTGGCTTGGGCACTCCTTGCTTTTGACTTCGCCTTTTGGGCTCGTTGGATTCCTTTTGGCGGGGTGTGCTGTGCTGTGCATCGCTGCATGCGTCGGGGGTTTGGTTTTGGCGAGGGGTCCCTTCGTTGGGAATGTACTTAGGCATGGGGGTTTGTCATTTGGTGTGCAAAGTACCATTAGGGGGGGTCATTAATGAGGGGTTTGCTTCTGGCTTCTAAGCCTCTGCTCCAGCTTTCTGTCCTGATGACCACCTTTCTTAAGGGCTTTTGCAGGCTTTGGGGTGGGGGGCAATTTTGTTTGAGCTGCTTCTACCCTTCCTGCCAAAGCTGTGATTTTTTTCTTTCTTCCTTCCTTTCTTTTGGTGGTGCTGCTTCTACCCTTCCTGCCAAAGCTGTGATTTTTTTTCTTTCTTCCTTTCTTTCTTTTGGTGGTGCTGTGCTGTTCTGTGCTGTTGGACTTTGGACAGAAGCAGGTGCATGTGAGAGCGGACTGTTGTGTCAGAAACCGATCAAAGAGAAAGCAGCCCTGTGTTTCGAGTGTTTGTGTATGTTGGGTGGATGGCAATGCAAAGTGAATGGTGATATGAGCATGTCGGCAATCGAAGGCTTGGATTGGAGACATTGTTCAACTATGCATTTGATGTGGTTAAGAGAAATATGTGTTTAGGTAATGACATTTCATCTGATTTTTTTGTTTTATGTCACCAGCATGATGATCCATGCTGTTGTTTCTATATGTAGTAGTCCTGAATGGGGATTGGGGAGTATCTTACATGACATGTTTCAAGTGTCTCAAGTGAAAAATAGATTGGTCATGGGTTGCATTTTTTGCACGAACATATGCTCAAATTTTACGGGATATAGCATTATAGCTGCTGCATGAAATTAATATTTTATGCAGTCATTAAGACAACACTGACAACTTCAAATTTGATATAGTGGGAGAGCTTCTGAAGGTCTTGGCTTATTATTATGTCAGCAGTAGCGGCCATGACAGCAAACTGATGAAACTAATAAATATGACCCCGAAATCTGCAGGCACTGTGTACTTAGCTATAGTTCAGCTTTGATGGCTCCTGTAGTGGGGTGCTCAGCCTCTTAGTAGGACTGTGCAATGGTTTTTTCGTTTAATCGGTTCAGTATATACGATAAATATGGTGTTTGTAGTTCAGTAATATACGGTATTTTTAAAGTACGGTTTGATATCGGTAAATTCCATATTTACCAAAGTTGATGTGAATTGCAAACGATATAGCGACCAACGAGACGAAGCACCAAAGCCGAAACGCAACTGCTAAAGAAAGAAAGCAAAAGAAAGAAAGAAAGAAACATCAGGCGATTGCACTCATGGGCCCTTTATTTCTTTGACAACCCGCCGCAGCGCATATCGATTGCACTCATGGGCTGTCGGTCGTAAGGGTGGGCGGCGGGTTGTATAGCATTTACCCTCCACGCCTCCAATCCTTGCCCAGCCACGCTTTTCTTCTCCAATCTGATTCGCATGGGCTACTCTGGGCTTTATCTCACATGCCATTGGATCACAATCGGTATTTTCTGGTTTTAGCCGGTTTTTCCTAAAAAAACCGAATGCCAAAAAACCCAAAATTTGAAAACCGAACCGAATACCAAAAACCGCTCAAACTGAGTTGACTGGTTCGGTTCGATTTTTTTATTCAGTTGAAAAATGCATAGCCCTACCTCTTAGGCTATCTGGCCTAGGAGCACGATATTTTAGGCATAAGAGAATTTACATGGACACTCACTCTATGTAATAGTTAAGGGGCAAGACGGTCATTTTTCATACTGCCCTCACTTATATATATAAAGAGCCCCAAAAGGGCAAGATAAGAGAACACTCTCTCATTTTCCTAACAACCTCTCTCTCTAGTGATGTGACTATCTAGCTCCTCTGTTTCTATGTCCCTTAAGGAGGAAGTGTATCTCATACCCACTGTTAGCCAACTTTGCGCCAACAGTTGGCACTGTCTGTGGGGACGCGTGAGAAGATGTGCAAGGAAGAAGATCTAGGAAGCATCACCATCAGCAAAAAAGGTGGTGAGCGTCGACGAGATCCAACACTCACTAGCGCCATGCAGATGAGCACCGATAGCTCTAGCCCACCCCCGTAGGTGAGACAGTGAACATTAGCCCGCATGTAGATGAAGGAGGAGCTGGATCAACCTCAACCGAAGACCAAGCGCAACACCAAGCCAACGGCAATGTGGGGGTGCGCTCGCTTTGGCAACGGCGGCGGTTGCACGTGTATCCTAGGATCCAACGCTCCAACGTTGGTGGCCCAGGATGCGGTGCCCCAACGGCGGTGGCTATGCGTGGCCTCCCTGATGCGGATGAAGTCATGGAGCGCACGAAGGAGCGAGTTGGGGACGCAACTCAGCGTCGGCACCGGCCTGTACCTTGACCACCAAGCTCTGCGTTGGCACCGGTCCCTGCCTTCATCGCCAAGCTTCGTGTCAACATGGCAGAGTTGCTCTACCTTGACAACTCCATCTCTACATGTCGCATGCCTCGGAGGCATGGTTTATGTAGGGCAATTGCATCTTTGTCAAGGGAAGTGAGGCATGTTCTGGGAACAGTTGTCTGACCTCCCTGTCTCAGCGAGCGCTAGCGCCCCCCTCGGGCCACGCTGCTTGCCCTCCATGGGCGCTGTTTTTTGTCAAAGTCATGTAGTCCTGATGTACTCTACAGAGTCAAAAATAACGCACGGAGGCCACATAACCCCGATTTAACTCGTACGGGAGTATAAACAAACCACACGGAGGCCATAGAGCCCCAATGTATTCTATGGAGTCAAAAATAACATATGAAGGCCACAGAGCCCCAGCGTAACTTCTACAGAGCCTCTATAGAGCCCTGGCGTAACTCCCACATGAATATAAACAAATCGCAAGGAGACCTCAGAGCCCCGGCATACTCCACGGAATATAAAATAAACCCGCACCAGTGGCAATTATAAGCCCACTGCCATGCATAAAATACCATTGGAGAGGCCCAGCGTAACTCCTACGGGATTATAAACAACCCGTGCGAAGGCACCAGAGCCTCGTGTACTCCATGGAGTATAAAATAATCCTACACCGGTGGCATTTACAAGCACACCACCATGGTATAAAAGATCGCCAGAGGCCCCAGAGTCCCAGTGTACGGAGTCAAAAAAATAATGCACGGAGGCCATAGAGCTTGGCGTAACTCGTACGGGAGTATAAACAAACCACGTGGAGGCCACAAAGCCCCGGTATACTCTATGGAGTCAAAAATAACACACGGAGGTCACAGAGCCCGGCGTAACTCCTAGGGAGTATAAACAAACAACGCAGAGGCCTTAGAGCCCCAGCGTAACTCCTGTAAACAAACCGCATAGAGGCCCTATATCCTTGGTGTACTCCACAGAATATGAAATAAATCCACACTGGTGGCATTTATAAGCACACCATCGTGGCATAAAAGACCGCTAGAGGCCCTAGGCCCTAGTGTAACTCCTGCGGGAGTATAAACAAACCACGAGGGGCCTCGAGCCCTTAGTGTACTCCATACGGCTTAGCTCTCTGCCTAGAGGTAGCGCTTCGACACGATGAGCATATGGCGCTTCGACGTGTGTCCCACCAGGGAGTGCCGCTTCGGTGATGTCCCCGATGAGGACTTCGCCCGCTTCACTAGCTCTGGCCTCGACAGGCGCAAAGTGTGCGCCAATGCCAGTGGCCTTCGCACGGCTTAGCTCACTACCTAGAGGCAGTGCTTTGGCACGGTGAGCGTATGGTTATTCGGTGTGTGTCCCACCAGGGAGTCCACCACTTCGGTGATGTCCCTAGTGAGGACTTCGCCCGCTTCAACGACACCACCGCTTGCCCTCCGCGGGAGCTATTTTTGGAAGTAGGGGAATGACAGTCTGGCCTTCCTGCCTCCGCGTGTGTTAGCGCCCCCTCAGGCCACGTCGGCGCTATTTTTAGATGTAGGAGAACGATGATCCGGCCTCACTTGGCTCGCTCATGGTGGCATTCATCCCATCACGCCACCGTATTATGTTGTAGGCCATAGCAAGCGCATCAACGTGGTTGAAGGGGAGTACAAACAAGCGCATCAACAATACTAGGCCATTTGAAAAGGCAGCAACAAGGTGAGTGTTGCATGATGTTTGGTCATTAGTAAGGGCACGGAGAGACAGTCGAGAGCGTATGCACATGTTTGTGGCAAGGGAAAGCGGAGCACAACCTCAACGGGGCGACTACGGCTTCATCGTGGGACTTTGCCGCTTGTCTCGGCATCAACGGGGTGGTTCCGCCTCTACGTGTTGCCTGCTTCAGAGGCACGGCTTCGACGAGACGACTATGGCTTCATTGTGGGACTTTGCCGCTTGTCTTAGCCTTGGTGGGGTGGTTCTGCCTCTACGTGCCACTTGCTTCGGAAGTATAGCCTCAACGGGATGGCTATGGCTTCACTGTGAGACTCGCCACCTACCTTGTAGGCAACACCTCGGTAGAGCGACTCTACCTCGACGGCTCTGCCTCTACGTGCCGTATGCCTCGGAGGCATGTTCTCTATTGGGTGATTGCATCTTTGTCAAGGGAAGCGAGGCCCGTTTGGACAATTTGGGCATACAGACCCCGAAGGGTTAGAGCAATTGGTTTTGGCAGCTCGCCTATTGGGACATCCGAACTTGCTGTTGAGGAGAGAGAGAGTACTGTTGTTTGGGGGTGGGGGAGGGGCTGGATTGGATTGCATAGTGGACCCTAGAATAAGCTTGAGAGCACGATATTGTACTTATAAGGGAATTTACATGTATATCCTCATCCCAACTTATATATAAAGAGGCCCAGGAGGGCAAGGGGGACTCTTATTTTCCTAACGATGTCTCTCTCTGGCGGTGTGATTCTCTAGCTCCCTCGTTTCTATCCCTTATGGAGGAATGGCATCTTATACCCACCGTTGGCCAATATTGTGCCAACAGTTCCAAATGAGATATTTCAGAGCAATAGTATGTTCCCAAATATGTGAGAGACCAAGCTTATCTATTTGATCGGAAACTACATCATTTATATGAACTATCATTGATACTGGGGGACCATACTGTGCTGGCACTGTTGTGTTCTGTACTCTGTTTTGGTTTGTTTTTCAGTTTTGTCTGGCTATGAAGGAAATAAAATACAATTATCAACTCAAGCGGAGTTTTTTTTCTTTTTTTTTCTTTGTTGGGCCGGCCGGCCCAACTATTAAAAGACGCTCACGGGCAGGGGGGAACCGAACTAGGGTTCCCCCGTGAGCTTCTGATGGCGGCGGCGGGCGCAGGGAGCCGGCGGTGATGCCGCGGAGAGGCGTTCCCGGCGGAAAACCGGCGGTCCCGGCGGGCGACGGAAAATCAACAGCGGCGGCGGTCGGCGGAGGAGCGAGGTGGCGCGAGCCGCCGGCCCCTAGCGCGGGTGCGCGAGCGGCCGACGGAGGAGGCCGCGACGGGGACGCGGTGGAGGTGGAGGCCAGCGACGACCGGGTGGGCGGAGGAGGCTGCGAGGGAGGCCGGCGGGGCGGCCGGAGTAGGAGTCGCCGGAGCCGGAGCGGGAGGAGTCGCGGGAGGAGCGGACGGAGTCGGCGGCGGCGGGCGGCGGCGAGAGGAGTCGGCGATCTTGTGGCGAGTCGGCAACGGCACGGGAGTCGACGACGACGAGCTGGGAGTCGGCGACGGGAGTCGCGACGGGAAACCCTAACCCTAGACAAGCGGCGGCGGCGGCGGGCAAACCCTAGGTAATTGGCTATGATAACATGTTATGAATATCGCTTGTATTCAATATGAGGCCAAAGAGCCGGTATATATACACAAAGTACAGGTGGTATGCCATATAGAGATAAGGTAAATATAGAAAGAGTCCAAACTATCCTAATACAACTCTATCTATATATATCTCTAACATATATCTCTAACAGAGAGAACCTGTGTTGCCCAAGTTTCTGTTTTTCCACTGTTAAAGAGTAACTATACTTCCTGTTCTGAATTTGAGATGCACACTGTTCGGAGTTTCTGATGAGAAAAGTCAGCGCAATGGAAACACCAGAAAACAAGATGGTTTCAGTGGAGAGACCGGAAATGAGTGGCGAGGCATAGATAGGGCTAAGTTCCCGCAGACGCCTTGCAGGTCAACGGTTAAAGCTTAACCATTAACCCCAAATTATGAACTTTGCGTTTTAGCATAAACAAGCGTACGGATATTACCTCCTATTTGTGCATATGATTTAGCCATGTTCTAAAATCAGTGGGGAAAAACCGGGCCGGGACAAAAGAATTTGGCGAAGTGTTTGTTCATCCAGCATTTTAGCACACGCTATCATGTTTTTCTACCATATGATATGAAAAATTTCTAGCTCCGTTACTGAGTGTGACGTGACAGATAAAGGCTCATGGGACTAAAAAAACAGAGGGCAAACATAGATAACTGGCTATTTGGCTTAACTACTTTCAGTCAGAAAAGTTCTTCACCAGCCGCATATCTCCACCTATTTGCCTGTCTGTCGGGCAACAACTCGGGCTAAATTTGCTACAGGCAAGCACGTCGAGCAAAATTGACGAGGAAAAAAATCAATTACATGCAAGATTCTGTCTCCAGTGTAATTCAAAATAGCGACTATTGAAGTCAGTGGCAGGGAAAACAATTTTGGTTTAGAAAAAATTTTGGACCCTCCCAGAAATCCAAAATTCAGAAATTTTGAAAATTTCAGATTTTTTCAGGAAATTTTGACCGAAAAAGTCAAACATGCTGTTCGAATTCAAGAATACGAAAACAGCGAAATCTCGGCGAAATTTCAGTCAAATCTCGAAAAAAATTAAAATGGGCTGAATTTTTTGATGAGGTGGGCTTTTCTCGGAGGGGACTGAGATAACCCAATTTTGCGTAATTTCGTCAGAAATTGTTTTCCCTGGTCAGTGGTACACAATTATATCTCACTACCATACCTCATCAAAGAACAAATGAAGACAGTCGATCTGAAAAACTGTGGCTTTCAGATAAATCTACAACATTGCTCAAGTTGTAGCCTCAGAAGCAAGCTTGATGCGCTGGTGATGCTCAGCAACTTTGTATTCAACTATCTCCGTAAACAACTGGGGATCCAATATACAGTCAGGACGGCTGTAAACAGCAGCTTGCACACTGGCCATCAGCTTAGCGATCTCTCTGCCAGAGAAGCCATTGATCTTCCGTGAAGCCTCCCTGAGCAGATCATCAGTTATGCCCTTAACACGTATCTTCTGCTGCTGCTTGTTCAACAGTGAACCCCAAGAAGAGCCTTTGCCATCTTCCATAAGCATATAGTCGTTCAAGTATAGCTTGAGCTGCTGAAACCGCTCCTCCTCCCCAGGTAGTGGGAACTCAATAACTTCATCAATGCAGTCAGTAATAGCAGCATCAAGATCACCAGGTAGGTTTGTTGCAAGGGCAAGGACGATATCCCTCGAGTGGTCACCGGCTCGAAAAAGTAGTGCATTGAGAGCACTGTTACCCCTAGTAAATTGAAATGAAAAACAAGAGATTAAGGGAGATAGATGGAACTTGTATTGATGTCATTACACACCTACCATCTAAGACAGATAAAATTACAATTTTAAGCAAGTTGTTTGGGTTCTCACTAAGCTGGGCTAAAAAAAGCTTTCATTAAATTCAGCAGCTCAAAATCAGCTCATCTACATTTATAGTTAATTGGAAAATTCACTAGCAGTCAGACAATGATTGAATGTCAGGTTGCAAACTTACTCGCATAAGAATGCATCAGCCTCATCAATGAAAAGCAGCATGCCTTTTTTGGATTTCTTAGCCCAGTCAAATATTTGATGGATCTTGGTAACAGCCTCTGATCCTAGGGGTGCAACATCTCCTCCTGTCATCATGGTGTAAGCCAGGCCCTGTCGTGGAGGGTACAATGGTGTGAGTATTAATAGATACCAGAAAGCATCTTCATGCATAAATTAATTAAACATCTTCAACGTCAAATTGAGTACCTAGTTGGCTAGTTCCCACCAGTCCCCTCTCAAAAAGAAAAGGATCCCACTTGTCAAAATTCAACAGTTAATAGTGTTTGCCAAGGGAAATTTGACCAATATTACTCTTATTAAACCGTACCATTTTCAACCATAAAATGGTCAACAGGAAAATCAAAGGATAAATGGTACAGTTACAAACTTTAGATTCAGTCCCAAAGCATATATTTATAATAAAGAAAATTGTCATATAACTGAAGTTGATGGACAAAGATTTCTATAATATTTATAGCCTGGGTTTAGAAAATACTTGATAGTTCCACCAACAAAAAAAGATTCTTTGCGAAAGATTCACTAAGGATGTTGCAATAGAAATTATATCTATTGAAAACTTACAGATTTGCGAGCCATCTACCTAGCTACTAAAGTTTTCCCAGTCCCAGGAGGTCCATAGAACAACATGTTGCGGAATTGTGCATCATGAGACTTTGTATTTGCAGTTGCTCGTGCAAGATGTTCAATCCTCCGCTTGAGTGAAGGGTGAAGAGTAACATCCTTCACAATAGTTAGATGCTACTTTTCATTGATGAGGCTGATGCATTCTTATAAGAGTACTAAAGTTTTCATTGATGAGGCTGATGCAATCCTCCGCTTGAGTGAAGGCTGAAGAGTAACATCCTTTTCATTGATGAGGCTGATGAGTAACATCCTTCACAACGGTTCAATCCTCCGCAAGATTCTTCACCTGCCTTCTATACCCTCTCCTGTAGATCAGATATTAAGGATCAACAGTGAAAGCAGTCAATATACCAAAGCATCATAATAGTTAGATGTACGGATGAAAAAATCTCACAGAAAACAAAAGGTTCCATTTGTTTTTATATTAACACGTTTTCCATTTATATTGCCACAAAGTTTTAAATTTGCAGTCTCAAAGCAGAGGTAAATCATTTACATGTCCACCAATAGGATATCTTCAAGCCTACAATGTTTTGATGTGAGACTGGTAACAGGTATGCTTTATTAAGCCGATTAATGGTGATAAAGTCTGATGCTCTTGATTCTAGAAAAGTCATGAACTCACACTCAAGCAGTAGTTTAGCAGTGGAGTTGCGTGAACAAACAAATCCTCTGGCACCGGGCATGTCCCGACCACCACATTGAACACTATTTGCATCAACGAAGGGGAAAAGGCATCAATAACTCACGATTGCCCTGAGCATCTGATTGATGGAGAACTGGACCTTGTCGGCCGCCACCTCCGAGAGGCGCGTCTCCTCCTGCTTCCGCATCAGATCAAACAGCTGGAGCCAAACAAACAACCAACCACAAGAAGGGCGTCAGGATGGCCAATCCCAGTTAGGGCAAAAGAGCAAACACCTTGCCTGCTTGGCGCACGTCGAGCTGTTGATCTTCCACAGCGCAATGGCCCCGCGCTCCAGAGACTCGGGGTCGAACGCGTTGGAGCTGGACGCGGCGGCGGTGGAGGAGGGGCGGACTGGCGGCGGAAGAGGGAGACGGCGTCGGCGAGCGCTAGAGGGTGTGCACCGACGCCGGCCACGATGTACAGCCAGAGCCAGAGGGTGTGCGCACCCACCCCGCCGGCTCCCTCGCACGCAGCCGAGCATCGCACCACGAGCTGCGCGGTAGCACGGGGCCTGGCCTCCCCTCCCGATCCACGCTGAGATGGGGCGGTGTCGTAAAGGGGCTAAACAGCGCGTGCTACTGCCACTTACGTGGAGATCAGATGAATCGTTTCATGCGGCAGGCAGATTCAGCAGTAGACAGACAACAACAGGATCGCAACAGTGTTCACCGACCGGGTCATCCTAGCCACATTGAGAATCAAGTTTACTGAAACTTTCACAATCTAATTAACCTGCTACTAACCTATGTTACAAAACGGACGACGGGGAAGAAAGGGAGAGGACGAAAACACGCATAGCAAATGACCTGCGGCCTTGGATTGCAGAAGGAAGGAAAGCAATACATCAAGGATCATATGCAACTAGACGCTGACATAAGTTAAAGCGCTGCAATAGGCCTACAACATGTGGAGTTAGATCTTAGAAGTCATCTTCGTCGTCCAGGTCTGGATCATTAGATGGCCGTATTCTCTTGCCGTCTCTCCCTCCAGGACGCCCTCCCTTCTTTGGTTTTCCTCTGTCAAAATACACGAGTAATCATAACAAGGCAGTTATGCTAAACAATTTCCCCATGCACATCAGTTTTTACTCAAAACCTTAAAACTTTCTTCACTGTGTAGATATTAGTAAAATTCGTAAAGATTGGTCGAAAATAGCTGAAAAAATTATCTGAACACTTACTGCCCATTTGCAGGAGTGCTTGTGCCCTTTGAGCGACCTGATCCATACTCTCTTCCATCTGCCAGGATGGGACAAGTATTGAAATTAAACTCAATATCTTAGCTGTTGCTGATTTCAACTTAAATGAAAAAACAAAGAAAGCTTACCATCTCTTCCAGTCAAATGTTCGTCGACCTACAAATGTATAGGAATACAAATAGTAGTACACATCAGCAAATTCTGCAGTTTGTGGGAGAGATAGGGAAAGAACAATCAAAACAGAACAAAAAGTGGGTGGGGAGGTTTGGTGGTGTTGGGCACTACTGCTCGTACCGCTGGAGAGGTAACTGATGACAAAGAGAACAGCCTCTCATCGGCCTGAAATTTTCTGGAGCGCTTGAAGCTGAAATATATCAATCAGAATCCGTAATGAATAATTCTATGCGAACATCTATCATCTAAATTGCTTAAACAGAGCAAAAAAAAAAAATAGAGATAAGGTGTATTGCTTGTGCAGAATAATGACCTCAGACCATAATCTCAATAGCCAATGATTGTCATCAGGCCAAAACAGATTTCATAAATACAAAGCTCCCATCAGGTTTATTAAGGCGTCGCCTAAGTGTTGCTTAAGGCGGTAAGGCGCTGCGGAGCAGAAAGGTGTCGCCGTCGCCTTGCTGGAAGGTCCATGGCGTCTGCCTCACGGCCATGGCATTGCTGAGGCGAAGAAAGGCGTCGGGCCGGCCGAGGCGGACGCCCCAGAAGGCCAGAAACATGAGAAACACAAGGAGAATATAAAGAGATGGGATGAGAGGGGGGGCCAACGGGGGAATCTGTCGCGTGTACGCCGAACCCTAGCGCGGTAGCGTCACCTCCATCCCCGTGGCCGGGTCGCCGGGAGGGAGGGGGAGGAGGTGGAGCCGTGGAGGGGAGGCCGAGTCACCGCCTCGCCGAGAGGGAGCCGAGGTCGCGTCGGAGCGAGAGAGAGAGAGAGAGAGAGAGAGAGAGTGGTTGAGTCAAGTGCGCTCGCGACCTTGTGTCGGTGTTCGCTGTTGTGCTGTTTATCGCTCGGCTCGCTATTGTGCTGTTTGCTGTGCTCGGCTATGCTTTTCACTGCTGCTCGCTGGCTCGCTCTCTCGGTTAACTGTTATTTAATACTTTTCTTATTCTCTGTAACGCAGAAACAGAAAAATGACAAGTACAAATGCAAGTATTGCATCCTACGAAGCTCCCAATGCTACCGAAGATGGTGGACAAAACATGGATTTTACTAGCAATCCCATTAAGTTCGACGATGGATATTGAGAGATGAGAGAGTTGGACTATCAACTATGCTACTTTTGTGTTGTGGACTATTATTATTCCATTAGATTACTCTAAGCTTGTGGACTTATCACCTATGTTATTTGTGTGAACTTATGTCACGCTTGCTAATTTGTTATGTCGCTCATATTTAATCTCGGATTCACTTAATTGTTATTGTGGACTTATATTGCTCATTATTCATGTGGCTTGTTGTATGGAAGAATAGAAGAGAAGAGAGGAGAGATTGTCAACAAGGTATGTCAATCTGTATTTACTCAATTAATTGGAATACAATTTATATCTATTACATTTGTAACAATCTATATGTTGAAACTTGCAAGGGGACAAGGGGGATGTATGCTACATGGGAGAAAAGCAAATGGAATGGAGGGATGGGTGCAACATGGGCTCAAGAATTACCAACAACAAGATACATATGTGCTGCTATAATGCTCATTTTATTTGCTGCCCCTTTAGCGCTTTAGGATGTGTAAGACATCGCCTCGCGCGCCTTACCGCTTAAAAGGTGTGAGGGGGGTGGGTCGTCTCGCATCATCTTATGGCCTTAATAACCTTGGCTCCCATGCTGATGCTGGTTATAAAGTACTCATGCAAGAGGGAAAGAAACTGGCGTAACATGACGTAACACTAGCATAAAGTATATTTTTTTCTGGATGATAAATCTCTTGCCGTACATCTAGCACTGCAGATTCTTTAACCAATTATTAGTTAAACTATGTGATTAGTGGCCTGGGTATAAAATTCAAAGGGAGGTGACATCTTGACCATTAAAAAGCCTTATTCTGAGAAATGGGTTCAGAAAATTACAAATAGTAATCAATGAGTGTAATATCAAATAATAATAATAAAAATTGAACGGAGTTCTTAAAATAGAGAAGACTCCAACAGTTTATTCAAAATTCAAAAACAAAATAACAAAATATGAGGTCTCTTACTTAGCAGTGTTTTTTGAGGATGACAAAAATGATTCGAAACCCTTTAGTGTGCTTCCAAATTGATTCGACTCTTGTAGGTAGGTGGTCTCCATATCATAAACCTGGTAGCATACAGGCATTACCATAAGTTGTAAGATGCAAAATAATGATAACAATAATAACAAAAGAATGAACCGTAAAACTTCTCTGCTTGTTTCAACATTTGGCCAAAGCCAACAAGTAAATAATATTTTCCCTCAACTGTTAAAGATAGCTGTGCATCTAGCTATTACTTATGTAGTACTTATGTAATAACAGAAAAAGGACACCATATCAAGAAATTTTATAAGTATTTCGACATGGTTTGATGCTTTTCAGCTATAGAGGTTTCCCTTAAAATCACCAATAGAGTTGACTAGATGCTTAGGGATACTACAGATCTTGTGCTGTGCCTAGGATTACAGAACACTTTTGGCAAAATTTACTTAATTAATGCAACCAGGCAATGTGCTTCGCCAGCTGGATTGAATTGAATGAAATACTTGAAATAAGACCAATAATTCCTTTTTTTTAAAAAAAACCTTTCCTTTCTGCTAAATCAACTGTTTCATTTGATTTAATTATTTTGGACAAAATACCAAGAGTCCAAGATTCACCATTAGTACCACAATTTTGGACCATTTTCTGTAACGCTGGAACGCCTCAGAGTACCCAAAGAGAGAGAGAGAGTATACACCCGCTCGGTTGGGCTGAAAAGTTGTGGCTTATGGCTGAAATTGCACTGTAGCGGCTGGAATTTCACTGTAGATGAAGGTGGCTTATTTAGCGTAATTAAATATAAAAAAAATTAAAAATAGAAAAATATGCTAGCTCATCATGGACAACGCAAAACGAATACAGAAAAAAAACCGGCACAAAAGCTCAAAAAAAACCAAAAGTTCAGAAAAGACGAAATTTATAAATAGTGAAAAATAAGCTAGAAGCCATAAGCTGAAGCCGAAATGAGCGGGAAGGAAGTAGCTAATTTAATGTGAATGCATACAACTTAAAATTTCTCGATCATCATATAAGTGGAAGTAGCTAATTTAATGTGATTGATTTCTGACAAAGACAAAATAATTAAATGCAAAGTTGTGACTCGATGATCAAAACAGAGGATTATTGTTAACTAACTGTTCAGAGCATCAAGTGTTTCATATCAATTGATCTTAGACCAATCAGTATGCCGGACGTCAAGCACACTACCCAATTTGGACAATCATATAATGAAGCAGTAATCTTGCCACATTCAGCAAACAAGCATGTTTGAGCAAACCGGCAAGTTGTTTTCTCCCTCCCTCCCTCACTAATGTAACTCAATCGCACACTTCAATTCGCTGCAACAGGGCCTCTCCCAAATTGAGCCCACCGTTCGCACCGTGGATTAACATTGAGTGGCCCAACGTATTGGTTGTGAAGTCTATTATTCAGATTTCTATTGTTCTCGAGGCATTAAGATAAATCCAGGTTGCCACGGATGTCTACAACTCGAATTCTGCAATCTCCCAACAGTCTCAAAACACAATGAAGTGGAGCGGAGTTTCGCATCTTAAGCAACGGCAGCGCGAGATTTCTAAAGGAAGAAAGATCGCGTCTTTGGAACAAGAACCGCGCCCGCAGATACAAACCCTAACAAATATAAGAGCCCCAAGTCTGAGAAAGGGACTGGAGAAAAGACCAAACCTGGCGCTCGATGGAGCGGAGCTCCTCCTGGAGCTTGGCGCGCTTGCTCATCAGGGCCGAGAGCATCGCTGTGGGGTTCGCCGCCGGCGGCGCCGAGGGTGCGGAGACCGACGCGGCCTTGTGCGCTCCCCCTCCGCCCCCTGAGTCCATGGCTGCGGTTCTAGGTTCGAGTTTACTGTGTTTCGGGGCGTTCGGTTTTGGCTCGGAAGCTGTACGAGGACAGGTTCAGTGCCGACTTGCCGGCCACTTCTTTTTAACTGCGGCTTATAATTTTTAATTAAAAATTTTAAATTTTAACTGTTTACGATATATATTATAGAGAGATCGATACTTATTTACGATTTTAGCTAATACAGATGGTAAACTTTTAATATGTACTATGTTTAACTTGTAGATCTCATCTTGAAAAAAACACTCCGTTTAAAAATTAGGTACTGTAACAACAGCTAAAAATCGGTTGAATTTGCTCTGCCGAACACCCCCTCAACCTCAGGGCCTGTTCTTCAGGCCACAAGCCGGCCAGCTTTTGGAAGCCGCTACTGATCTAACTTTTAAGCAGTATTTTTCAAGATGGAGTCTAAGTTAAACATAATACACGTTAAAAGCTTAACATCCGTATCAACCAAAATCGCAAATGAGTATCTATCTCTCCGTAATCTGTCTGACCGTAAACAGCCAAAATTCAAAATTTCACCAAAAGCCATGTTGCATGACCAAAAGAACACCCCCTCAAACCTGCCTCCCGCGAATCCTCAAACGAGTCTCTCTCTTCTCTTTTTCACCCTTATTTTGTTTCCCCTGCCACTCTTTCTATTGTGGTTTTAGCCATTTAGGCTCGGTTTAGATGCAGAAACTTTGAGATTCCTACATGGTTTATACTACTTTATCCAAAATTTATATTGAATTCCTGCATTCTGTCGTGGTTTTAGCCATTTAGGCTCGGCTTGGATACAGAAATTTCGAGATTCCTATATGATTTATACTGCTTTATCCAAATTTTCTATTAAATCCCTGCATTCCAAACAATCCCTTAAGGGTAGAAAATTGAATAGAGAAAACCTATAATTGCTATTCCGCCGACCCATTTTTTCCATTACTTAGCTATGAGAGATGGATCCAAGTGTCACATTCAAACTAAACAGATATTCTATGCTCGAAGTAGTAAAAAATTAGAGGGCATCTACGGCAATCTATTCTATTTTACATTTTTTAGAACAAACTCGTTGTTATTATTTGGTTATGTCTATATTTGAGAAAAATAGGGCGTGGTGCAATCTAATAAGGTTAAACTTTGCCTGACCTAAGTTAGGCTTAGGACTAAGCTGGTTCCACATGTTAGCCTTCAAAAAACAAGTTTATTTTTCCGCAAAAATACAAAACCACACATACATATGAGTAAATGCACTATTAGAAAGCAGGTTCTCTGCCTTTACACTGTAAAGGCAGGAAACAATGTACCTGTGGGCTGGTGCTACAATAACCTACTGTTACTACAATATCTAGATTGATCTTGAGCGTCCAGATTTGATCCAATGGTTAGAATTGGTAAAGGCATCATGCCTTTACCATGTAAAGGCAGAGGATCCGTTTTCACTATCTTAACCCTCAAAAGTGACTAATGATTCTTGCAAAGAGTGTTCAATGATTAGAAGATAGGATGATGGTTTAAATTTTAAAATTTTGCATCAATCTCAAGACACATTTGATGGTGACGATAGTACATGTTCTCGATGTACCTATGGAAAAACACATTCTTTTTTTGAGAGGAAAAGAAACAAGGAATTTGTGGCTTGGCTGACTTTACCTTGACCCAATTTGGCTAGGCCCTGTTTATATTGGCTTCTGTTTTTTGTTTCTGCTTAGAAAAGCCAAAAGTTAATACGAACACCCGACTTCTTAAAACGTCTTTCTACTTCTTTCGCTCCCATCACGCGTACATATCTCTCTCTCACCTTTTGCACTACTCGCCCCTTTATTCTAAAAATCGCTTCTTTCAGCCGCTACTATCATTTTCAGCTAAAAGTCATAAGTTACAACCAAAAGCCATTAATAAAAACTAATACAAACGCCCACTAAGGCTAGTCAGCCGGCCAAGCCAATCACCTATGTTATGTTGGTTGCAAATTGGCCTAATCGGTTCTACTGACAATTATGTCTATATCGACTCCGATGAAGTGACTTTTATACAACCTTATATATAGATGTATTATGAATTTTGTAAGGAAAATCCTAAAACAAATTCTTAACTTTAAGGCTCCATTTCAAATAGATTTTAGTTTCTGACTTCTAGCTTTCAGAAGCCGTTTTGAACGTGTTAGCTTTTTAACGTAGCTTTTTGCTTTTTCCTTTGAATTGTCGGTAGAGATATAATAGTTTATTTTATTTTATTTTCTCTTTTTTTATTTTTTTCTTTAATTAAATGCCTTAGCTAAATGTTAGCAGTAGCTATAATAACATTTTAGCCGAAAGATAAAAACAAAAAATCACCAGTGGTAGTAGAATTGAGCTGAGCCTAAGTCACGAGGGCGTTCTCTATTCTGTGCGTGCGTGCGGCAATGAAGCCGCGAGCGTGATGGCCCGTGCACGAGGAGCCAGGCCTGGGCCTAGCTGCTTGCTTTGGGCAATGTAATGGGGCGCCTCTTGAGTCAATGGCTTCTTGCTAGGGCTTTGCGTCAATATGCCTTCACTTAGGGGTGGCGGATCGGATACGATCAAATACGAATACGAATCTATATTTTTAAAATAAATATGAATACGAATTTGAATATTCTCAAATACGGATATAGATATTCTCGAATACGAATACAAATATTTTCGAATACGGATTTTCTCGGATATGAATATCGGAACGGATTCCTAGCGGTTTTGCCGATTTTTCACCGATTTTTGACCGGTTACCAGTTTTAAACCACCTAAATTCAAATTTTGAATCACAAAATTCGTACGGATTTTTCATGGGTTCTAGAAAACATCTTGAATACGAATCGAATAGTCTTGAATACGAATACGGATACGAATATTCTCAAATATGAATGTGAATACAAATAATCTCAAATACAGATACGAATATTCTCGAATACGAATATTTTCGAATACGGATTTTGCGTACCATATTCACGTTTCTTCGGATACGAATATCGGATAAAACGAATTATGCGTTATAATTTTCCACCCCTATCTTCACTTCAATCCAAAATTACCGATACATATACACATGTATAGACTATGGGCCTGGGTCTCGGGGGCTGGGCGGTCGTCCTCGCTGCACAGGCCTAGGAACGGCCTTAGAGATACGCCGAATTTTTCTGTGATTGTAATATTTCCTCATATAATAAATTATGCCTTTGTACATCTGTGGTATTTCTCGAAAGAGTTTTCCACGTTAAATCAGTCTCCTGTTCTTTCGATCATCTATTTTTGCCCGTGCGTTCTATAACACCATAGATATGGCACAAAATGATAAACTTGGAACGAGCGAAAACGAGCACATAGCAACCATAGATTTACCATCAGATAATACGCCCCATAGCTCTTTTAGTATTATTGACTACTGCTGAGTACTACTGGTTTTGTTTCTACACCAGATCTCAAGATGACATATACAGGCACACGACAACACGCACAAAATCGAACGAAGAAGCACGGACAAACATCTTCAGAGAGAGTCGACAATGTTTCGGTCTTGCTGGAAGGTGTGCTGCTTTGGGCTCCAAAGACCGGCTCTTCCAAGATCACGTTCACTGAAGTTTGGGGCACCTTCTCCTGGAACAAAGAAACCACAACGCAACACCGTTATCCATAAGCACAGATAAAAAAAGAGGAGGAAGCTAACGCTGGTAGTCTTTTTCATTCAGGACAACAAAATGCCCACTATTCAGAAAATGCTTTACATTCATCATAGAGGCGAAAAGCTTTAAGGTTCTGTATCTATCTGCCTGCAAATCTTCGGTAAAATTTGCAAGGAGTAACAGGCATGGGGCCTTCCTCTCTTTGGGGGAGGGATGCAAAGGCAGCTGCCAAAACAGAACACCTTTGCTGGTGTCCTAATCCTGCCTATTTGCCTCAGCCACATGATTTGAGTACACAATTTTAAAAGCACACTGTGCAGCAGCAGCGCAAACTGACTAATGGCAAATTGGCAAGAATACCAGTTGTTCTGTTGCACAAAATAATTTCCAGACCAGCAAATGCTAGGTTACAAGCCTGTATTATGTAGGCCAGAGTCCAGACCTATTTCTCTTTTCAGGGGAATGTACTCATCTGTTCTACTGCAAGTAGTTAAGTGATCAGGTCATGTTTAGAGATTAACAATTAAATCCACTAAATTAGTATTTCCCAAGATAACGAAATCTTAAATTGAAACTAAATTGGATCAGATAGTGGCGACTGGCCGTAGTAATCCACTAAAACTGCGATACTGATTATTTCTGGTGTATCATCCATTTAGTTGAATTTGCATGTTGCCAAACAAAGAAGGTGGTGACAACTAAATACGGGAGAGTAAATAAAAGGGAACAAATGGGACCTTTCTCGTTGAAATGAAGTCTCACTCAACACAGAGCATAAAACAGGTAGAAAGAGCACAAAATTGTTATCACTAGTGCAAAAACGTTTCTACCATGAGATGGACAAATTTCTTACTCTGCCAAGAATGTCTAAATAGCGAACAAATCACATGGGTAAAATATTCAGGAAATAAGTCAACTCCAGCAAAAACCTAAGAACAACGGTCTTGACTTACCTTTCGGAAAACACATGGTAAAATATTCAAGGCTGGGCCCGGCCCACACACACAGTGGAAAGCGAGCAAAGGGAGCACAACAGAAGGAACAAGCATAAAAGGCATGTCGCAGATTAGAGTGGGGAAAGATAATCTAGGTGGAAAACGGAATACAGAAAGTTAGAAACCATCGAACGAACAAAACCTAGCTTCCAACTCAAGTGACTGCATCCAGAAAAAAAACATCAAGTTGTTCTTGAACATATACCCAACACCCAACATCAAGTGCTGCTGCTGCTGCTGGAGCTGTAGCTGCTGTAGTGGGATCCTTGACGGCCTCCGGCTGACTCAATGTGCTGCAGGTCCTTCAGCAGCTCTTCATAGTGCCTCTTCACCTCGTCGGCTGACTTTCCACCGCCGACTGCTCGCGCCACATTCGGCCAGCGGTCTGGTGTATCCTCGTCGTATGTCGCCAGTGCCCTCTCAAACAGCTTGTTCTGCTTTGCTGTCCAGGATGAACTCATTCTCCTTTTTTTTTCTCCCCTTTTGATGCTTCCTCGGCAAGAAGAAATACTTCAAGAAAGGCCAAGGGACTAGTAATGGCTACTACTTATGGCTGATTGTGTTTCTATGGAATAAAGAGTGAGCGCAGCGCTGCTATTTATATAGAGGGGGCAGCCAGTGGCGAAACCAGAAATGAAATTGAGGGTGGGCTGAACTATTTATAGATCTAAACTAAGTTGACATAAAATTAGTATTTTACTCTTATAAAATTTCAAATTTATATAGAAATTATAAATTGGATGGAGACAAACAATAAAAAATAGAGAAATAGAAAGTAGATATCTCGATAATAGAAAGCGCCATGAGTGCGGAGTAGCGATAAGTCACTTATATATAAACATATCAAAATTAGTAATATAATAGAAAATTATAAATGACAATGAAAATTTAGATCATATGAAACATACCAGAATTAAACTAATTTAAATCACGAGACAATAGAAATAAAAGGTGACATTTTTTTCACACCCTATCCAATGTTCTTATTATTTTCACGGTGGGGGGCTCGGTGGTGGCGGTGCCTTGAGGCACGTGCGAGAACCACATCATCACGGAGGCGGCGGAGGGAGAAGATCAACTAGAGGTTCATCGAGCTCTCCACTTGCGGACCACATCATCACGGAGGCGGCGGCGGAGGAGAAGATCAACTAGAGGTTCATCGATCTCTCCACAGTTATCCCCGGACTCAAGAAGATTCATATATATTTCACTTTCTTTCTTCTTTTTTCTTTGAGTGATTTTCTCTTCTTTAATTTTATGATTTTCATTACTCTTCCTCCTCCTCTTCTTCTTCTTTAATTTTATGATTTACATATATTATTTCACTTTCTTTCTTTCTTTGATTGATTGATTAGCTCTTTTTAAATTTTATGATTTTCACTTCTTCTTCTTCTCCTCCTCTTCTTTAATTTCATGCTTGTTGTTAACCTTCCTATTAAGGAGAGTTAGCTTCTCTTTGGGTTTATTAATCTCTCTCTTTATTTCTTTCTATTTTTTATATTTTTTACTATGTATAAAGTTGCCACCAGGGGAGGTGAGGCTCAAGCCTCACTAAGCCCCCCTGGTGGCTACGCCCCTGGGGGCAGCGAATAATACCCAGTAATGGTGGTGTCATGTGTGTAGAGAATCAAAGTTGTATGCTATTTCTATGCAACAAAGAGTGAGCGCAGCGCTGCTATTTAAGTAGAAAATCAAAGTATATTATCTTGCTCAACTTTGGTGCAATCATAATCAGAATCCAGTGAGACCTAGTCATGTGTGTCGCCTAGTTATTAATCCTAAGTTCATGTTGCGTATAAAGTACAAATAAAACTTGTATGGCAACTAGTGAAGCACTTACCCTTGGTTGAAGGGTACCAGGATGTACTCCTTGTCAGTGTGAGCAAGCAATCCCGTCGTTATGTATTCTTCGACGAAGGATACGTTTGCGTTGATGGATTGTTCAAAGACCAAGTGTGGGTCGAGGAAACTCACCGGTTGTCACCGTTGCCAGACTCATTGCATCATAGATCTATACATAAGTAATGAGTTATGATATTTATCGGTATTACGTAAATGTAGAACTTCATTGTACAGTACACTTAAAGTGTCTAGCATCGTAGAAGTGAGGCATCGAGTTCATCAAGGTTAAATAGTAAAAATAAGTCTTTGAAGGTCACGATGATGTAGCCCGAGTCATGGAAGAAATGTGTCTCCGTGTATCTCACGGTGAATCCATTTTGCTGGTTTGGTTTCCCATTGGACATCTGCATGTTCTAGGTATGTAAAGACCTGCAAACCAGTCTAAGGTTAGGTAATTGTGACTCGGGGATCAATGACAATCCGATCTGGTACTTCTAGGATTCGAGATGCGGTTTAGTCTTTTTTGGTTGGACCTTAGTGCCTCGCTTACAATACATCTTCGACGTCGTCTCCACGGGAACCGATGCAATGGACTTGTGAAGCGAAGCTTGAGGTGAAGTCATAGAGGGTTCTGTTTGACAAGCATGGTTGTGTGAAGATCGCAACACGGAAGGGTCCAAGGTGATGTACCTCTTGGGCTATTGGACGAATGTGTGGACGGCATCCCCTAGTATCATGATTTCTCCGTTTGGGGGCCTCTCCAGCAGGACGGCCCTAAAAACATCATTAATCGTGTCTACCTAGACCTTCACAAAATCGGTCCCTAGTTGGGCACTGTGCACCAATGTCCCTGACAGGCATGGATACGCCAACCCCCACCCAGCATTAAGGGGAATGGAGCCAACAACCTTGATTCTGAGGATGCACGACGTGGCCTCCTACATAATGATACACGATGAGCTAATGTGTCCACCAGGTCTATCTATGTAGCATTCTAGAGATGTACATTACCTAGATGTCGTCGATAGGTAAGTGGGTGTTGCTATGTTCAGAAAATGGCGTAGACGCGCAGCTATTCCGATGTTGAGGGGGGCTGGGTACCGCAATAACGGGGGTGGCTTGCGACTGGTGCAATCAATGCTATTTCAAAACCAAGAATTTATGTAACTTTTGATTTGTAAATTCAAATGACTTAAAAATTGGCATGCACCTTCTCTAGGATGTTAAAAACATATTCTAATCAATGATCAAGAAAATTATTAGCAAAGTTCTGACATTTTTCTATTTGAAGGAATGTTACACCAAAAAGGGCAAAAACTAAAATGATGAATATGACTTGCTCGTAGGTGAATGGTGACTAAGATGTCTTTAAATGTATTCATACATATCATAATAAGCTAGAACACCTAAGAAATCAAACAAAAAACAGCTAGATCAAGAAATCATTTAGAGATACCAAATCAAGTAAAAACTAGGTAACTTCAAGAACTTACCAAATCTGATACCTAAATAAATGAGGATTGATTTCTATGAGATATATCCATCACTTACACATCTTTGGTATCCAGCAAGATCAAGAAGGGGATAGAGAAGATCAAAACCAACCAAATCAGACCAAATCAACTAAAACAAAAGAGATATATAAGAAATGAACAATGTTGATAAATTGCTACTTGAGGATGAAAATTTTACAGCCACTCCACTTGGAGTATAAGATGTCACACCAAATCAGACCAAATCAACTAAAACAAAAGAGATCTATAAGAAATGAACAATGTTGATAAATTGCTACTTGAGAATGAAAATTTTACAGCCACTCCACTTGGAGTATAAGATGTCACACCACAACACTCACACTTCTCAAACCCTAACCCTAGAACACTTTACTTCAATAAGTAAAGTTAGAATGGTTGGATGGTTAATTAGCAAATCTCCATCCTAATCCATTAAATAGACGAGACAACCAACTCCATCTAACTCTAATAGATACTATCCACTTAACACAAATGAGAGAAATCCATTAACCCCACACAACACAGGATTTACTCACACACTATACTTGTATGCTTTTTAAAGCACATAAGCCCGAATCCGCTAATCCTTAGCCTTTGATCCAACTTGATCTTCTCAGCTTTTCCTTCACCTAAATTGCTTTTCCAAGTGGCACGATTTTGATTTAAGATAGTTTCTGGTATTTTGGTCAACTTACCAAAATACCCTTTGTTGACCCGGTCTTCATTTTTTCTTGCAAGCAATCGCCATGCTTGGCACGTGTAGGTGCACGACTAGTTTACCATGTGTTGGTAAGTCTCTTCTGTTCTTGCTCCACTGGACCACGTCTCATTTGAACCGACCAAGCCACATGGTTCAACCCGTCGCTCGAACTTTCCTTCAATATTTTATGTCTCCCTTGTGCTATGCTTGAGTTTGGCCATCCCACACGGCATCCTTAATCGTTCTGGGCCTCAGCTCCTCCATGAGCGTAGCCTTGATTCTCGTCCAAATGATTCTGCACATCTAAAAACCAAGAAACCAATTTTGGGCATATTTTTTTTTTACAACTTGACCCACATTAGTTAAAACATGTTTCATACAACAATAATGTATTGACCTAGATCAGTCCAAATCAATCTATGACTCAATTCCCTAAAATCTAAGAATTTTCACTTGGACCGGTACTACCGCCCACCATAGGCCGATACTACCGCACTCCACAACTGAACCTCTTTGGAAAAAGCTACGAACAGGTAAACCGCAATACTACCACTTTGTGGTCTGACCGCCGCGGTATTACCGATCAGTGGTATGACTATTGCGGTCTGCACACAAAACATAATCTTTACAAAATCAAATATCTACTCTACAAAATTTACAATAATTCATTACAATATTACAGTGAACCTTCTCACATAGTTCTTCACCCTGCTACAAGACCATTTGTGCTTTGTAACCAGCAAGATAGCAGCATGCCAGCATCCTTATTGATACAACCAACTTGCAGAATATCTTGTGTAAAGGTGTTGTCCCGTACTGATTTCCAGTCAACTGATTGGCTGTAGAAACCACATACAGTTTGCACCATCAATTGTAGCAATGATTATGAGAACAGAATCCCTGACTATTGCACCTCCAAGGCAATTTGTGTTGACATCCTCCTCTCTGAAAAATATATTTTCAAGGATTTTTCTATCACAAGCTAATGATGGGATTTGTTATGTGTAAGGCCTAACCAGTCTATGCATACATATATAATATTCTACTCTCTTTTTTTGATTGGTACTCTTTTTTGGTAGTATTAGAACCTTCATGCTCAAAAGGACAAGAGGAGCAGACTCATTTGTGCAATTCATATGTAGTGGGCCAGCCTTCACTATTAGCTCCATATTCAGTAGAACTCTTTAATGGAGATGCCGCCCAATTTAGTAGGAATTAATACACATTAAATATATGCCTATTTGGCCTTTCTCCTATTCAGGAAAAATGAGCCTTTATTGGGTCAGAAAGGATAGCAGTAATTACCCCCCTCCATATTTCTATTCAACTAATCTGTAACAGTATATGGATTCCAATGGGCAGAGAAGAATGACAAGCAAAACGGATATATTTATCAACTGTGATCTGTGGCCGAACAAATTGGACAAAATCCAAATCCATCCCTACTGTCTGTCCAGTGTCCACTTTGAGTGTAATGAAGCAGTGTTAGAAACAGTTGCTTCATTCAAATGCTTTTACAGATGTCTTCCAATTCCAAAATGATTAATAAGATCCAGTGTATAGTGAATTGACATAAGTAGATTTGGGATTCATGAGGTAGCTTCTTGTTATGCGAAAGGTTACACGTTCAATTTTTAATGGGAAAATGGTTGGTGATTTGTCAGGGTACTACAAACCTCCAATTTTCTAAGGAACAAAAAAGGTCAGAAAATTAGATCTTATCCAAAGCAGGATCCACACAGCCTAAGCTAAAGGAACTTTATTTTTCAAGTAATCCTGTAGGATAATGTAATAGCCAATTATTATAACAACAATCCGCTCATTTTACTACTTTGCATTGAATTTCCACCAATTCTTGGTATTCATATAAACCTTCCAGTGGCTCCATTTCAGGAACTTCTAAAAAAAAAAAAGGCTCATTTCTTCAAGAGAATTTCAATTGTAAGCTACACAAATGAATTTGCAGAGTATTTCTAAATATCATATATTTCAGAATAATAAGGTCATTCTTCAATCCCGACTAAAGCAAAGCTATCGTTAGATCTCCTTTTGCTTTTTCTTCAAGGAAAAAAAACTCCTAAAAGAATGTGAAATTCCAGGCCGTTAGCCTTCTAGGAGACTGGACATACTAAACTTCCAACTTTTCAGAGCATAAATGCAAAATATCTATCCAAAAGCCAACAACAATAGGAGCTACCTTATATTCTTCCTAAGCAAAGATGCCATAATTAAGATCTATTAGCTGCGTAGTACTTGCATATTAGGCCTGCTAAGTGTCTCCCAACCAGCAACGTGGCTATCACATATTTTCAGAGCATAAATGCAAAATGTCTATCCAAAAGCCAACAACAATAGGAGCTACCTTATATTCTTCCTAAGCAAAGATGCCGTAATTAAGATCTATTAGCTGCGTAGTACTTGCATATTAGGTCTACACAGGGGCCTGTTCTTTTCGGCTGCGACTTATGGCTTTTGACTGAAAATTTTGAATTTTGGCTGTTTACGGTACAGATTACAGAGAGATAGATACTCACTTGCGATTTTGGCATGTATAAATGTTGAGCTTTTAACGTATAAATCGTTTAACCTGTAGACTCTATCTTGAGAAAATACTCCGTTTAAAAGTTAAGTACTGTAGCAAAAGCTAAAAACCGCCGGCTTCGGAGGAAAAGAACAGGCCCTAAGTGTCTCCCAACTAGCAACGTGGCTATCACATATTTTCAGAGCATAAATGCAAAATGTCTATTCAAAAGCCAACAACAATAGGAGCGACCTTATATTCTTCCTAAGCAAAGATGCCATACTTAAGATCTATCAGCTGCGTAGTACCTGCATATTAGGCCTGCTAAGTGTCTCCCGACCAGCAACGTGGCTATCACATATTTGGGTCTGCTGCTTCGGCTAATTGGCTTATTATATATACTCTTGATGAGATGTTCCTCTCGTTTGGCATTTTCACTGCGATACTTAATATCACTACCCAAATATACACATAACAAAAGCATGCTACCCAAAAAATCAAACTTAAAATTGAGAATATTCCCTAACACAAAATTTGGGCACCAAAACTTTTTTTTCACATATGAAATCATCATATGCAAATCGATTCCCAACAAAATACATATTACCTGATATTCAAGAAACCAGTATAAGCTGCCCATATTCTATGTGCACCCACCTTGTCCCAGTTAAGCACAATTTGTATGGGTTTAGTCCATATGACTAGCTTACAGTGAATCAGTCTACTATATGTGGGATTTTAACAGAATTCCAGTTATAGAACTAAATATCTACACTAGAAAAAGTGGGATTCTCGTATAATTGAATCGCTATAAACAAGGAATGTATAACATTTAAGTTGTAATAACCTATGCCATACTTGAGCATTTCAAGTGTCTAGTGGATATTACAGGAAATTAATAAATCTCTAAAGTAGGTGAATCCTATTTTAATATTCTCCTAATATCACACCAGATGTGACTGAATTTACAAAAAAGTTCCCATCAAAATTGATTTAACAACTCGGTTCTAAACACTAAATTCTTAACAGTTACTTCCGGTAAATTCAAGCAGCGCCAAGTGGCCAAATAATTTCCAACTTATTTCAAAACAAGTCCAGATACCATGCGGAAAACAGAACTATGCCTAAGAAAATATGATTCAAATTTCATCCCTATGACTAGATTAGGTAAACTGAAGCATATCCTGAGATCCTAATTCTAAACCTAGTTGTCGAAAGAATAATTGGCAGCAAATACTGAAGAGCATTTGTACTTCACATCAGGCTCAAATTATTCTTACGATCAGTGATTTAAAAAATGACGCTGTCTCTTACACAACATCTTATCAAAATTTTAGAATAAAGAAAATATCATGATTTTTGAAAAGGTGTAAATCATTCATGTGTCTCGGAATTTCTTAACAAGTTTGTATGCTAACATGATTATTCTGTGTAAGTTAGCACCAACATTTGGTTGAAGTTTTGTAGACAATTACAGTGAAGTTACCTTGTCGGCTTGAGCTATATTATATCAAATGGAATAACTTCCTCAAACCTGCATTGTTCCAAAAGTTTTATCTGAACAATGAAGATTAAAAAATGCTTCTGGCATTAAGCTTGCCTCAAGTTGATACTAAAAGATGAACGGAAGCAATTCCTGTAGTGTTGGGCAATGCAAGGTCAGAATGTAGCCTGTCAACCAGCACCCACTGTTGAACTTAATAGAAAGCAAATAAAGAGCACAGAGACAGTAACGACAAAATGAAGACATAATGGCCATTTTGTATCAACATGACAACTACAGACTACTGAGTATATATTCATTGATACTGGGTGGAAGCACTGTTCCCTTGCCTTCTTATGTTTCCAATTTACTAAAACAACATGACGAAAAGATGCCTCAAGAAGGAAATTAACATTTAAAAAGTAATAATTTACTGTTAAAATTTTGTATAGTTGTCCCATCTTAATTAGTCCTTATGACTTGTTTCAATTAAGAGCACAGCACTACAACGCATACATCTTGGCCAGCATCCACACAATTGACTTGGCATGCATACATTGGAAGCTTCTAACAAGAGAGATTCGTGAGAAAGGAAAAGGTCTCCAAGTTCTAACGTTGAGAGGAGTTCAGAAGTAGATTATCCCATGAAGGTGCAGAATACTACTTCTCATTTACACCCGTCTCATCAGCAAAAAAACTGAAGGCTCTTGCACATATGCTGATCTCCCACGAGATAGTTCAAGTTCTCAACATCCTAAGGGGTGGACGGGTGGATTCGAGACAATGTGAAAGACCCCCACCATGGAAGTTGACAGGAGTCTCAACCAACATGGAATACACATATCCGTTGCCAAGTAATGTGATGCTCTCTTGGCAACGAATCTACTTTTACAAGCACGGTACTTCAACAAAATTGGACTCAAAATATTTATTTGAATCTTTATCATTTCACACCCATACCAGGCAAAGGTGTGGCACTGGATTTCCTCTTTTCAGTCTTCAAAGGAAGGTACACTACTACAGAAAGGCTAATACTAGACGGCTAATCACAGACGGTTTAACTGGCAACCGTCTGTGATATTTTCATAGACGGTTATTAACATGAACCGTCGTGATAATTGAGACATCACAGACGGTTTTTAATAACCGTCGCGAACTTCACGACGGTTCTTAATACGAACCGTCTATACCATCGAGATAACACGACGGGTCTGTTAAGAACCGTCAGGAAAGTTCCTGACGGTTATTAACACAAACCGTGCGTGAAAAGACAGATAACACAGACGGTTCCTGTTAAGAACCGTCTGTAATAATCCCGACTTCTTCGGTGACCGACTATCCTTCTGCTTCTTCCCACTTCTCCTTCGGAGAAGTGGGAAGATGCTTCTTCCCACTTCTCCGAAGGAACATCTTCCCACTTCTCCGAAGGAGTGGGAAGACGCAGAAGATAGTCGGTCACCAAGAAAGTCGGGTATCTCAATCATTGCTCACCAAGAATGCGGAAATGTCTTTTTTAACTTTGTAGGTGGGACCCACATGTCGTGACAGATTTAATAGAAATAGCTCGACCTCGGTACTGCGTGAGCGGGGCTCGAGCGCGCCGAGGGAGGGGGGAGACAGAGATCGCACCGATAGCCGGTGGTTCACTCGGTGTTGCTTACTCTATAAGAGTAATAATCCCTTTGAGATATCTCGATGGCGGGGTTGAACTATCACGCACGGTTGTTACTTATGAACCGTCTGTGATACTTAGTATCCGGGCATCGTGTAGGTGGGACCCACATGTCGTGACAGTTTAATAGAAATATATAGCTCGACCTCGGCGCCGCGTGAGCGGGGCTCGAACGCAGCCGAGGGAGCAGGGGAGAGAGATCGCCGATAGCCGGTGGTTCCCTCGGTGTTGCTTACTCTATAAGGGTAATAATCTCCTTTGAGATATCTCGATAGGCGGGGTTGAACTATCACGGGCGGTTGTTACTTATGAACCGTCTGCGATAATATTATCACAGACGGTTTGTAATAAAAACCGCTCGTGATAATCTGAATTATCACGACGGTTTTTATTACAAACCGTCATCATAGTAACAACCAATCAAATTCATACGAGACAGGGAATCACAAAATAAAAGGCAAATATATTAATTTCAATTTTATGCAAATTTATTACAAATGTCGCAGAGATAAAGAGATTGCCGATTGTAATCTTACGGGCTTCGTGCGCTTCTTCTTCAATTTGGGACATGGAGGAGCTTGAGTTCTCGAGCGCCGTTAAGATCGTCCTTGTCCTCTGCACTTCGTCCTCCAACATTGGCAAATGATCATTAGCGTACGTCATAAGCTCGTAGAGGATAGCATGATAAGATTCCTCAGAATCTGCCGTTTCTGCTTGGGCGGCAATGCTATCCATCTGTCTCTCATTGCCACAAATGCTTCCTCCGCTTTGTGCACATTGTAGAGAAGAACGAGGGTAAGCGGTTTCCCTTTCCCGAGCGACAAGACAACACCTCCGTCGGCGGATGATGAGGTCGGTGACGGATGGAAGCGAGTCGAGGAGGAGAGCGGGCGTGGCGGAGGAGCTGCTCTAGGCGTGGATTGTTGGCCGCTTTGTGTCGGATTACGGCGAACAACTCGGTGTGGATAGATGAGAGGAAGGAGATGAGCAGCAGAATACTAGAATCCATATTAACTGGAGTGTGATGAAGGAGATGAAGGAGAGGAGCGGAGGAGCTGCTTGAGATCAGGAAGGAGAGATGATGCTAGTAAGAACAGTGCGTGATCACAAGAACGACTAGCAAAGATGAGAGTGTACGTCGTAGAAGACCACAGCGCATATTTAACCTTGACCATTTGTTCGTATACCAAAGAGACGCTCAGATAACGAAGGAGATCGTTACGAAACAAGAGATACGTTACGGTTATCGCAGCGGTTTTAATAAACAACCGTCGTGAAAAGTCGATTATCGCAGACGGTTTTAATAAACAACCGTGCGTAAAGCTGGTTATCACGAGCGGTTGTTTATTAATAACCGTCTGCGATAACTTTTCCTGACGGGTTTTAATATAAAACCGTCTGTGAATGATCACAGACGGTTTGCAATAAAAACCCGTCGGTGATAATGCCACGAAGCATTTAATGCGCCGCCGGCCGCCTCGTCTTCATTTCGATCCGATCTCAGCCACCACTGCTGCGCTTCGAGCCTAAGCGATTTGAGGCCGATTATTTTGGTGGGAAGAGGCGAGATTGAGCTTTGAAGATTCATTCAATTCATACTTTCTGTTGGTGGGCTAGCTCTAGATCGATATGGTTAGTAAGATAATTTATTTTTCTTTAATTGCATTACAATTTAGATTTAAGTAATTGGTGAGTGTTATTGAAGATGGTTAATTTGTAAAATTGTTGGTTATATAATAGTTGTTGTGTTTATAATATGATTTGAGCTAGCAAATTAAACCTCAATATAATACATGTGGCGGTATATATGTAGTAGTAATTAGTTAAGGTATTTTTAATCTTGAGTTGTTATGTATGTACGTAACGTGGGACCAAAGTCGGATGTATGCCATGAGCCGTGTGAGTGAAGAGTATATTAATGGCGTGTCTCTTTTACAAGAGCCGAGGAGGATATGTTGAATAAGGGGTGGAATATATGTATCGTCCATGCTGCCGATCGCGAATTTAAAGATGTTTAAGAACCGAGGGCAAATTGAGCGCACTTGATTCGGAGGGTTTCAAAAGGGTTATACGTGTTGGACCGGTCATGGCGAAGTGAATGATCATATGTCACGGATGACATCGCGGTGAAGTGAATGATATGCCGCCGGATGACATCGCGGTGAAGTGAATGACATGGCGCGGATGATGTCGATTGTGGTTCGGATACGGATAGGTTGCACGATGACAATGACTGGATCGGATGCTTGCGATGTAGAAGAGAATTATGATGAGAGAGTATGTTAAATTCCGTGGCTTGATGGAGGACTCGGAGAAACCTTTGTTCACGTGTTGCAGGTCAAAGTACACGAGGTTGTCGGCCGTGCTTGAACTGTTGAAATTAAAGGCAAGCAACAGTTGGTCCGACAAAAGTTTCACTGTCTTCTTGGGTCTTTTAGCGGACATGCTTCCGGAGGAAATGAGTTGCCTAAAACCACGTATAAAGCCAAGAAGGTCCTTTGTCCATTGGGAATTGAAGTAGAAAGAATACATGCATGTCCGAACGATCGTATCCTGTCATCAGAAAGAGTATGAAAACATGCATGTATGTCCGGTGTGCAACGCATCCCGATACAAACGTAACAATCAATCGGATGACGAGGAACAGAGGTGAAGAAAGGACCTCTGGTAAGGTGGCATGGTATTTTCCTATAATTCCCCGTTTGAAAAGGTTTTTTGCAAATCCAAAGGAGGCAAAATTGCTGCGTTGGCACTCGGAGGAGCGCAAGAAAGATGGAATGCTAAGACACCTTGCTGATTCCGCCCAATGGAGAAACATCGATAGGAGTTTTGCGAGACTTGATGCGAGAACCAAGGAATATAAGGTTCTGATGAGTACGGATGGAATGAATCCTTTCGGTAGCATGAGCGTGACATAGCACATGGTCCGTGACTCTCTGCATCTATAACCTTCCTCCTTGGTTGTGTATGAAGCGAAAGTATATTTTGTCATGTCGATACTTATCCAAGGGCCAAAGCAACACAGGAATGATATTGATGTGTACCTAGCACCATTGGTGGAAGATCTAAAAGTACTATAGAGCGAAGGGGCAGGTATGGGATGCGTACAAGCGAGAGAACTTCACCTTGCGCTCTTTATTGTTCTCGCACCATAAATGATTATCCTGCCTTGCTAACCTATCGGGCCAAAGTACGAAAGGTGCCAAAGCTTGTACTCACTTGTTTAGATGGTACCGAGAGTGTGTGGTGAAACACTCTCGCAAAACCGTCTACATGCGTCACCGTCGGTTCCTTCTGAGGGCTCACCCATACCGCAAGATGAAGAAACAATTTGACGGAGAGAAGGAAGACGGTTCACTCCAAGACATTTAAAGGAAAAGAGGTTTATAATATGGTTAAGGATTTAGATGTTGTCCTCGGAAAGGGACGCAAATTGAGGGCTCGTGAGAAAAACACACGGAAGAAGAGATCAATATTTTGGGACTTACCTTATTGGGAGTACCTAGATGTTCGACATCGCATCGACGTCATGCACGTGAAAAAATGTATGTGACGACTTGATTGGTCTCTTCTTGAACATTCGTGATAAAACAAAGGACGGCGTCAATGCACGGCTTGACTTGGTGAAATGGACATCGGGCACGAGTTAGCACCGACATGCAATGACAATGGACGAACATACCTTCCCCTGCGTGTTCTGACTGTCCAAGGTGGAGAAAGCGAATCGTGCCGTGCTTGCATGGTGTCAAAGTTCCGTCTCGGTTACTCGGCAACGTCAAGAAACTTGTTTCGATGCAAGAATTGAAGTTAAATGGCATGAAGTCTCACGATTGTCATGTGTCGATGACACGATGCTCCTATTGCAATTAGAAATATTTTACCGATTAGAGTCAGAGACAATTATGAGGCTATGTTATTTTTAACACAATTGCTCGAAGGTCATCGATCCCGAAGGACTAGATGCTCGCAATACGATGTGGTGATGACTCTATGTCATCTTGAAATGTATTTCCTCCTTCGTTTTTCGATATCATGGTCCATCTCATTGTTCACCTTGTGTGGGAGATAAAAATGTGGGCTCTGTATTCCTCGTAGCATGTACCCATTTGAGAGGTTCATGGAATTCTCAAGTCCTACGTGCGGAATCGTTCTCGACCGAGGGCGACATCGTCGAAGGTTATGCAAGCGAAGAGGTCATTGAGTTTTGTGTCGATTATATGGCTCGATTCAACCGATAGGTGTGCCTCAATCTCGTCATGAGGGAGGTGAAGGGTATCGGAACTATCGGAAGGAAATCAATCACTCCGGATATGGACGCGTATACTCAAGCCCATTTCACGCCTTGCAACACATGATGAGTGGCGCCTTATGTTGACCAAAGACAAGGATGTGCTTGACAATGTAATCCGGAGCGCCGATGTTTGGATCATGAGGCAACACAACGCTCGGTTCAACCAATGGTTGAAGGACCAAATCGCTAGGAGCTCGCAAAGTGAGTTGTTGACATGGTTGGCAAAAGGACCAACATTTACTGGTTGTGACATGGCAAGGGTATGATATAAATGGGTATACATTCTATACAGGATCGGGATGTAAAGAGCACTAACGAGCAGCGGTGTCCGCATAGATGCGTTCGATCCGATGGGTTGAGAAGCTCGTACTATGGATTCATAGAAGAGATTTGGGAGCTCGACTACGTGCTTTTCAAGATCCCCTTATTTATTGCCGTTGGGTGCATCGCCACGGTGAAGGTTGACAAATGCGGTGTCACTACCGTGGACCTCCAACGTGTCGGGTACAAAGGCGAACCATTCGTACTCGCCAATCAAGTTGTTCAAGTTTTCTATGTAACCGACCGGCAAATAAGAAACGACATGTAGTTCTTCATGGAAAAAGGAGAATTGTCGGAGTAGAGAATGTAGTGGATGAGGAAGAATACAATCAATTTGACGAGTTACCTCCTTTTGGAAATGGCATAAGGGTCGATGATGAACAACGTGACGAAACTAGTTACGTCATGCGATCATCATGAAGGGCTAATTTTAAAGGAACTAAGCAAGTGGATTGAGTCATACACCCAATTGTTCAAAATGTGTGATATTTAGGTGAATGTTGAAAATGACAATTCATGTATGTGATGTATATGTGAATTTGCATTTATGTATATAACAATGCATGTATGTGATGTATATGTGAATTGATGTTTATCCGAGAAAATGTGTATGAATCTTTGGTAGGTGATGTTGATGAATCTTGGTAGGTGATGTATATGAATCTTTGGTTGGTAACTACTGACGGGTTATCACGAGCGGTTCTCAATTAATAACCGTCGTGATAATATATCACGACGGTTAACAATTCGCAACTGCGTGATAATGGGTATACTTACCATTATAGTGTGAGATAAAACCGAGCGGCGGGTTGGCTACCGTCGCTCACTCCTTCCCCGGCTCCCTCGGCGCGTTCGAGCCCCGCTCACGCAGGCGCCGAGGTTGAGCCTTTCTTTTATTTTTCGAGGCCGCCGGTGGGCCCCACTGTCGAGCGACATATCACGACGGTTCTAAATTAATAACCGTCGTGATATATATTACGACGGTTATTCGTTTATAACCGTCGTGATAATCTCCTTATATAACCCCACGCGCCCGACTAGGGTTAGTCGCTCTAGCCGATCCCGATCGAGCCCATCGGCCCCGTCGCCGCCGCCGTGCCTCCGACCCGTCGCCGCCGCCGTGCCTCCGACCCGTCGCCGCCGCCGTGCCTCCGACCCGCCGCCGCCGCGGAACCCCGTCGCCGCCGTCCTTTCGCCGCCGCCGCCGTCCTCCTCCTCGGCCCGTCGGCGCCGCCGTCCTTCCATTGCCGTCGCCGTCCTCCTGCCTCGGCCCGTCGCCGCCGCGGAACCCCGTCGCCGTCCTCCTCCCTCGGCCCGCCGCCGCCGCGGAACCCCCGTCGCCGTCCACCTCCTCAGCTGCCCTCTGCTACTTCTACTCCCTTCGGTTGAATCCATTCCCCCATCTCCGTTTACTGTTCACTTCACTTCACCGTTGTTGCTCTATGATGATTAAAATCTTATCTTTGAGATTGGAGGATTTAATCTTTGAGCTCTAATTCTCGCTACTTGTTGTCTTTTGATTCATGCTCATATCATGCAACTATTGTTAATCGTGAGCTTTGAAGAATATATTATCATCACTTGTTGTCTTTTAATTATCATCACTTGTTGTCTTTAAATTATCTCACTTGTTGTCTTTTAATTACATCACACTTGTGTCTTTTGATTACATACATTGGCGAATGCACACATGTGCATGATATATTATCTAATTTGAAAGTGACAAGGTTAAGAGCTTATATAATTATAGAGGAATTATATTTATGCTTATATCGCAAATTTTTTATCCTAATAGACCCACAAATTGTCGAATAGCAACATGTCATCCGCGCATTCTTCAACATCATCGCGGGGCGTCCGCTCCAAAATCAAGGCGCCAAGGAAGAGGGCTATCAAAGAAGCACGAGGACGATTTACCATCACACAAGTCGATGTATCGGGGTCCCTCTTTCCTCCCAAAGCGATGGCGCATGGAGAAGAACGATCGAATAGTTGCACGACAACGAATTGAAATCACATTCGATTCGTGGAAGAGCGTGCTGCGACTTCGGAAGCGTGAGTGGTGACGAAATTTTGGCATCGTTCGAGATCCCAGAAGAACACCAAGACGCCGTGCAACGACAAGCCTTGCTAGGGGCATGCAAAGCATGGAAGAACTTCAAGAGCACGCTTGTCAAGGACTACGTGGAGAAGGACGAAACACCCTTTCAAAAATACCCATTCACGGAACCACAATGGGAAGAGTTCAAGGCGATGAAGACAACCAAGAGTTCAAAAGTACAAGTGCGGCGCACAAGGCCCTCGAGCAAAAACACACACCCCACGGACTTGGCACGGTGGGTATGCGGGTAAAATCCCAGATGGAGGAGGGAGGACGAACAGGCGTACCACAGGGGACATCGCCCGCCATTTGCCAATATCCGGATGACCGCGCTCGAAATTGGATTAGAGCAAGGTCATCTACAACGACATCGGGATGTCTCCTTTGAAACCCTATGCAGACCGCAAGTGTCTCGGTAGCTTGGTAAGATATCGATCGAACTACGTAGCTTGTAATTACTCCACAACTTCGTGCAGTGAAATGACATGTCGTGCTCTTGCGAAGCGTTGATTGTTGAATCTTCCTGGGGTCATTCCATGGAACAAGGAGAAAGATATACTCTCGCGCCCAGGAAACAAGGAGCACCCGGTCGTCGAGAGGCCTTGGGCTTTACGTTCCATGGAAACATGGTTTGAAGATGACTCAAAATGTATCGGCGTCGTAAGAGAAACAAAGCCGGCGTGACGCACGGCCGAGAAGAGCTCAAGGCTACTCTAAGAGAGGAGATAATGGGTGATCCGGTGATAAAATCGTAGATGAGGTGCGGAAGCAGACGAAAAATCAGCAGGCCGCCCCGCTCCTATGCTAGCTAGCCCGCACAACCATCCGAGTAGTTGTGCGTCCAATCCGACATAAACCGAGGCCGATTTTACGTGGACGACATCACGGTAATAATTATTATCTCTCGAATGCTTGCTCCATTGATAGGCCTATTCGATGAGCTAATTACATGTCGTTATGTAGGAGCCTACAGTGCGGGCTCAAGTGAGATATGCCTCCGTTCCCTTGTCTGTTGCTTGGGGCCGGGCATATCGATGCAGTATCGGGGCCGGGTGCACGGTCAAGCTTTAGCGCCAGCTTATAAAAGTTCATGTGGATGGTGTGCATGTTAATTTTGAGGTCGTCCGCTACAAAGCCGCCCAACCACGAGATCGTGGCTCTAGGGCGAGCCATTGGAACATTCATCCAAAGGCCTAAAAGCGACATCTCCTGAGGCTTCTTCACCGGTGGCGGGACCGGATCTCACGAGCACCGGTGCCATCTCCACCGCAAGACTTGTCTCCACCACCGCTAGCCGCACGGTGCTATCTCCACAGTGCTCTTCTCGCCAGAGCAACTTGCCCATTGCTACCTTTAAAGTCGACTACCGTAAAGTCGACCCACGTACCGGCGACAAGGGCAGCAAGGGCAGCAAGGGCAAAGCACAGAAGACCAATGATGATATTGGCCCGTACCTGCCATTGGCCCGTAAATTCGTGCTTGGCGAGCCGTTGCTCGAGAAAAGGGCCTCCAACACCTACCAATTAGTTGCCAGCAATTGCACAAGTGGTACATGGAACAGTCCAATAAGCCAGAGGGCGAACGGAGATCAGGTATCACTGTCAAATTCGCGTTGGAGCATTTCCATCACAATTTTCAAGACGGTGTCTTCGTGGTCGCCTTCGAGGACTTATTCGATCTTTTCACGCTCAACGCTCTCGACGTCTCACTCATTCGATCTTTGGCCGTAAGTGTGCACAATCACAGTCTCCGTTCATGTCATACCGATAAATGCCATATATATATAATTTGTTGCTTTCGTGTGTGTATATGTAGACACATGTGGACTAAAGCTAGAACATCCCAGTCATCATCGGTTGGTTTCTTGGACCCACACATGGTCGCCAAGTATACCATCGACGAGGATATGTCCGTCGTCGAGAGGTACATTGCATCAGGGCTGCGGGCTCAACACAATAAGGATTATATACTTATGCCCTACAATCAAAACTTTCATTGGATTTTAATAGTCATTGTACCAAAATGGAACAAGGTATATTACCTTGATTCCTTAAGTAAGAATAAAATGGACTTCACGGTTGTCGCCCAAGTAATCGATAGGTAAGTTTATTTTCTCCATACATACCTATATTGTACTCTTTCTTTCATTCCGATTGACTAAGGTTAACTTTTTTGAATCACGTAGGGCGTTCGCGATGTACGTTGAAATGGGGGGTGTCTCGAAGCAAGGGGCCAAAGGCCTGAGACATACTCGAGATTTTAAGGTATTCGCTATTACACATTAATTAATCCTATGCGTGAGTTCAGATTAATGCCTCTTGAATTATTGCTCATTCTATTTTTGCGGTGCCACCGGTGATACCGGGCAACACATGTGGATTCTATGTTTGCCACCATACGGACCTACTCCTCGATTCCTCGAGGATCACCAATTCAAGGTTTATCAATCTTTCCATATTTACTTCATACTTATCACGTTACATATATACGTACATTCATATCCCTATCCACAGGCTGCGTACATCCCGTCAACTGCATTGGAACAACCCGATATTTCACGAATTCGAGGAGAGTTGGCGTACTTTTGGTGGCTCAAGTCATAAAGTCGGAAGGACAGTTCCACTTGTGCACCATGAATTTTATTGCATTGTAATGCGATGTAATGGATATTTTATTTCAATTCAATTGATTCATTTGCGAAGTGGATACTTTATGTTTGTGAATGAAATGTGATGTGTATTGGATGTTTATGGATGCCTTATATACTTGTTCATCTGCTTGTTTCAGAGGGCATGGCTAGCATTTCCTGAGGCTAGCCAATAAATAGGAATAGATTTAGGGGTAGAAGGAATATCACAGACGGTTTTTAACTAAAAAACGTCTGTGATATCTGATAATCACAGACGGTTTTTAACTAAAAAACGTCTGCGATATCGATAATCGAGCGGTTTTAACTAAAACGTCGCGATTATCATGTACCGCGACGGTTTTAGTTAAAACCGTCGGTACATGATAATCGCGACGCGTTTTAGTTAAAACCGCTCGATTATCGATATCGCGACGGTTTTAGTTAAAACCGTCTGTGATATCACCATATCACGACGGTTTTAGTTAAAACCGTCGTGATTTGAGCTATCACGACGGTTGAAAACCGCCTGCGTGATGACCTCGTATTATCACTGACCCATAAATTCAGACGGTTCGCAAAACCGTCTGTGATGACGTTTTTGAACCGTCTGTGATGACCTGCCCTGTAGTAGTGGTATTTGCTTTCAATTATGTTGACCTTTTATAAAAGTAGGAGTGTAGCGCCCAAGATTTGAAAGGTGCGTATATCTCTAATCTCTCCCTTATCTCTATCTTTCTCCATCCCTCGATCTCTCCATTCATATCAATCCCTATTTTCCTCTCTCTCTCTCTCCTCCCGTGTGCGCGGCATCGGCGGCGTCGGCGGCGGCGCGCCGCCATGGGTGCATCGGCGGCCCAGCGACACGACGTCGGTAGCGGCAGGCACGACGCCGCACACACGCCGCCGTGGTGCGGCGGCGGCGGCGCGAGGAGGTGGCTCTCGCGGGTGCGGCCATGGTGGGCGGTACTCGGTGGAGGCGGTGGCTCGGCGGCGGCTTGGCGCGGCGGCCAGCGGTGGCCTGGTGGCGGTGGCGCGCAACAGTGGTCGGCGGGCGGTGGCAGTCGGTGGCAACGGCACGGCCGAACAACCGTTCGCATGGCCGAACAGCCGTTCGCGTGGCCGAACGGTGTTTCACTCGACCGAATGGCGGTTCGTGCGGACAGACATCGTTCTCTCGGCCGAACTGCGTTTCGCACGACCGAGGGACTAGCGAACTCATTTTATCTCCAATCCAGTTTACCTCTTGTTGTTCCCTTATCAAAACAACTGTGTATGATCGATCGCCTTCTATTCCATCCTGTAGGTTCGCACACAACTGTTGAGGGAGCAGCTGGGCAGATGCACGTGTCGGACCCATCATGCAACGTGTCCGTCGAGCGTGCTCAAGGTAAGTACCTCACGGCCGTGACCTTTCCATTTCGCATATCACATGTTTCCAGTTTACCCCTCACCTTGTCATTGAGTATAATTATTATATCACTCATGCTTGCTTGGCTAATATCATATCATTAAAGTTACCTGGCTAACATCATATCATTAAAGTTACCTATCCGGTGCCATATCATTAAAGTTACCTAGCTAATATCATATCATTAAAGTTACCTATCTGATATCATATCATTAAAGTTACCTAGCGGATATCATATCATTAAAGTTACATGTCTGATATCATATCATTAAAATTACATGTCTGATATCATATCACTAAAGTTACCTGACTGATATTATATTACTGAAGTTACCTGACTAATATCATATCACTAAACTTACCTGGTTATTATCATATCACTAAAACTTATCTGGTCATTATCGTATCACTAATGCTTGTCTGATTATTATTATATCGCTCATGTTTGCCTGGTTATAAACTTTTAATATTGTATTCATATCATGATGTTCTAGGTTATTTTATTTCACATGCTTTTATGTTTATTAGGATGCTCAGTTAAAATGTTCTAGAATTCATGCTTTTAATTAGTGTTTTAGAATTTATGCTTAAATCGTTAATGGGGGTAGCATAGGAACATGTTTTAACTTACGTTTAAATTATTAACACTCTTTTGACATTATGGCCGCTATGTTTTAGTTTCCTAATTTCATGATCCATTAATTGTATGATGTTGTATTTGAGCCATGAAGGTTGTATGTCTTAAACCTATTAATCTGACTAACAATCACTTATCACATAATAAAACTTGAATGGTTGATAACCTTGTGTGAGTTATATTATAATATTTCTTTATGATAATTCATGTATCACTATCACCATATCATCATTCTACATCGTCCTCATTTCAAGAATTATGTCTCTCCATCTCCAACCCTAGTACACCCTTTCATTTCTCATAACTTAGCCTTTCCTTAGTTCCTGTAAAGTCATACCCTATAACATGTTAACAATATAACGGTTACTTGGCCTAGGGTTATCCACATATAGGGAAGATGTCCACCCACCTGGTAATGTACGGGGGTCGTACACTCTTGTTACTCAGGATATTACACCCCGTCTACGGTTATACAATCGAGGACAATGACGTGCCTGACTATTCTTGTATAACCGGGTATGTGGGGAGTAATCGACAGTGCCATTGCTATAACTTGCTAAATAACAATTATCCCTGTTAACAAGATAACAATTACCTGGCCTGGGGTCACCTCGGATTTGACCATTAGGAATCTATAAGTTGTACTATTTATAGCATATCCTAGAAAGACACAATCAATGATCTTAGGACCAAGCTTCCTTTTTTCGGTAACAGCACATGCACTTTTGCAAGGTATCCCCACGTACGAAGAAATGATAAGTTGGATTTTCTCCCCTTCCATTCTTCATAGGGTGTTTCCTTCTGATTTCGAGGTGGAACCCTATTCAGGACATAATTAGCTGTGAGAACTGCTTCACCCCACCAATAGTCTGGTATCTCTAAACTCTGAAGTATGGCGTTAACCAAGTCACAAAGAATTTGGTTCTTTCTTTCGGTTATTCCATTAGACTGGGGTGAGTATGGTGGAGTAATTTCATGAATTATTCCACTTTTTTCACAGAATTGAGATAATTAATGTGAGACGTATTCACCGTCTCGGTCCGATCTTAACCGTTTGATTTACTTTTCTAGTTGATTTTCAACTTCGGCTTTATAGACTTTAAAGTGTTCAAGTGCTTCATCTTTCGACTTAAGTAGATAAATGTAGCAATACTTAGTCGCATCGTCTATGAGAGTTAAGAAGTATCGTTTGCTACCTTTAGTTAATATTCCATTTATCTCACAAAGATCAGAATGGATTAGTTCAAGTAGAGAGGTGCTTCGCCCTTCAATGCTATGAAAAGGTTTTCGGAGCTGTTTTGCTTGCACACACACTTCGCACTTTGAACTCTTCTCATAATTATAGCTTGGAATTAAACTCATCTTGCTCAACCGCACAATATCTTCAAAATTAACATGACACAAACGTGAATACCAAATATCATGAATTTTATTGCAATGGAAAATATTATAAATGTTTACATTATTGAGATCAAGAATGGATAAGCGGAACATGCCTCCGTTATCATAGCCTTTGCCCACAAAACTACCAAATTTGGTCAATACAACTTTATTGGACTCAAATACAAGCTTTATTCCTTGCATGCACAGCATCGACCCGTTCAGGAGATTGCGAATCATCGCAGGCACATACAGTACGTCTTTGAGGATGAGTGTTTTGCCCGAAGTAAGCTTTAGGCAAACCTGTCCAATCCCATGTACTGTCGCAGTGGCTCCGTTGCCCATTAAGATGGATCCACCACCTTCACTATGAAATAAAGAGAAATAAGATCCATATATGTCTAGCAGCACCTGTATCAATCTACCAATCAATATATGAACATGCCATAAAAGCCTGAGATACATACTCTTCCGAACTGGAGCTAGCCAGAACGACATTTACTTCAGCCTTGCGGCCTTTATGCTGACTAGGGGATGGACTCCTGCCTTTGCGATTGCGCAGTGATTGGCCATATGGCCAGCCTCCCCGCAAACAAAGCAGATGATGTCCTTATTTTTCTTCTTCATTTTCTTTGGTTGGAGCTTGACTTGGGACTGATTCTTGAATTTTGGTTTCCCAGATCCTCTAGTTCTCTTGACCTCCACCTGATGAGCTTGGACTTGAGCCTTTCCTGTGCCATCACCGGCTCTAGCCCGTTCTTCAACATTGATAGCTGCTGACAGCTCATTGAGTGTCAAGCGCTCCTTTATATGTCTACGAGCGGTCACGAAGTCACGCCACGAAGGCGGTAACTTAGCCAGGATGATATTTACTTGGAACTTCTCTGGCAGGATGCAGTTGTATTGACTTAAGGCATGTACATGGAGTTATAGCTCATGGAGCTGCTCCATCACCGACCGCCCCTCAACCATCTTATAGTTCAAGTAATTAGCAGTTACGAATGACTCATTCCCATTATCCCCTTCGGAATACTTCTCATGAAGTTCGTCCCAGAGTTATTTGGCATATTTAAAGTTCACGTACACGTCGAACAGACGGTTAGATAAGACTGCTAACAAATGAGCTAAGACTGAGTTGTTCGCATCCTCCCATCGCATCATTTCAGGAATTTCCAATGGAAACATTGGAGGATTTGAAATGACCCAAAAGAGTTTGAGATCACTCATCCATAACTTCGTTTTAGCTTGCCAATTGCTCTCAGAACAGAGTTGCTCAAGATTTTTGATCTTAGCCTTCTCATGCCAATGTCGAAACTCTTCGCTAATGATCTGATAACTAGTGATTAAGATTTGAGCTCTAAATTATGTTTTCGCTATTACAAACTTGCATATACAGTAAATAGCAACCTCTAACTTTCGGTATAAATGTTCACATGCAATGAATTATCAAGCAGTAATCTGACAGTATACCAGAAGATTAAAATGCAATCTCATAAGACAAACAGTATAAAGAAAGGATCTCTTCTGGATTGAACTGAACAAGAATGATTACTGCACAACAAATAATCTCAATTGCTAGTCAACAAATCTAATCAGCCGAAAGATATAGCTACGGTACAGACAGTAGAAACCAAACCAATAGAGCTCAAATCTAATCCGATGAGCAAATCGAGATCGGAAGAGATACTCCCACGGAGGAAGAAATGGTGGCCTTAAGTAGAGGAGGCAGGGGGCTGCGGTGTGGTGACGCGAGCGGTTGGCTCCGATGAGCCCAGGCCAGCCCGCACCTCCGCCGCCGCCTCTCCGCCGCCGCCGTCGCCGCCAAGCGCCAGATCCGGCGGAGCGCACGCGCACGGCAGGAGACTGTGTCTCCTCCCCCTTATCTCTTTACACGGCCCACTGACAGGTGGGCCCTACCTCTTTTTTTTCTTTTCTCAATTGGAAAATTACCGAAAAGCCCTTGCATAAACCAACATGTATTTCTCTACAAATGAGTTTGGATTTATGTGATGATGATGTCATAAGGATAAAAGAATAATCAAATATAGCATCTGAAAGATTGGATTCTCAACACAGATGTGCACTTGCTGAAAAGTAGGGAAACCCACAGGAAAAGGTAGCTGATAATGGATCTGTTGCATAGGAGCCAAAGAATGATGCCTAGATAAGATACGATAAAACCACTGTGAGAGGAGGTGATGAAGTAAATAGATAAAATAGAATAAGATCTAGCTGATCTCGCAGCTCAGATGTTCCTTCTGCTAACAGAATAAGTGGTCCAGATTTTTGTAGACAGCTGATTGGCACGTATGTTCATAATAACGGAAAAATTAAGAAATGGACAACAATGACACAAGAAAACGAATGTACCTGTTTACGGAATCGATGTGCATAATATTGCAGTCTTGCGTAATAATTATACAGATGGCATGTTTACAACGCTATGCTAATACTAAGATTGAAATTACTGAAATGAACGTAGGAACATTTGCAATATATGCATTTTATCATGAACATGATAGTACTCCGTAAAAATTGCTGTGATCCACTTAGATGTTCAGAACTTGGAGTTAGCAGAAACAAATGAAATGTGTTTTCAAATATCATGGAGATAATAACATGGCCTGAATAACCAGAAATTAGTTTGATAATATGATAAACTAGCACACTTTCCTACTCCTAATTCTTATGTATGTTGGATCACAATTTTGGAGAGATCAATGGTCAGAGGAACTAAACTTACCACTACAGTAAACCAACGCATAACATGTGGCAAACAAATGCTGGACAGAAATTAAGCAATTTCAGCAAGAGTTTTAATCCCAGATTTAAGTATGAGCAATGAAATTATATCCCAGCACCTTCTCTATGACAAGAGAATCAAATGACAGTATATACATACTAAAGAACTACTCCCGTCATATGAACAGTGGAACATACAGTACATATGAACAGTGGAACTACTCCAGTCAGAACCTTGCATAATGCACATATTTGTGTTTAGATTTTGCCTCTCAGAGTCTCAGGTGTCGGGCTGCACATGCAGTGAGCACGGCCTCGTCGCCACTAATGGTCAAGCCTTCAATCAGAATTTATGTGATAATTTCTAAGAGATAAGTGAGGCTTTGAGCTCTACAATCACTTACCAAAATCTGACAGCCGTGAACAGATTACTTGATCAAGTAAATTACTGACAATCTAATATTACTTTCAAGTAAACTGTTCTACAGAGATGTACAGAAATAAACACAAGGTAAACAATAAGAAGAGAGAAACAAGTTCATCCCCGTTTATGTCTATCTTCCTCCTCTAAAGTCTCTCGAAGATAAATGATCCCGTTTGACTAGCACAGACTTTTAGCCATTATGCTGTCCACATTGATCCCTATACCAGATCAATTTAATGGTGCCAGGGACAGCAAAAATTATCAAATACTATAAAAAGTGGAGTCATCGCAGACTTAAGGTGGAATTTGGGGCCATAGCAAGAACACCATGGTTTCTACTTTCTAGAGCTATTTGGTTTCCTTTTTTTTTTTTTGAAACAAGAATATGTGGTTTCCTGTGCTGTTGAAGACTAAAACATTGAGCATGAATGCATTATGGAGGATCCCACGGATGTAAGAAACTGAACCTAAACTTCAGCTCTATCCTCATTTTGTTCTGAATCTTGAACATGAACCTTGGATGCGATCTGATACGTGCTCTAAAATGTTAAATTTCATTAGATGCCAGGGTATTTTTTTTCTCAAAAATAAACGCAACGCGGTGCATCCGTCCATTACATCAATTCTGCTTCTGCCCGACACAACTGGCCCAGTGAGCTCATGCATAAAGAAAGTCAAGGCATTGGAAAGCCAACATGGGGACGTCGTATACGCACCGAATTCGCTTCATGAGGCATCCTAGGGGTTTTCTCACTCAGCGCACTCATGGAGGGACCCAGGAATAAAACCCGGACGGGCGAGGTGCAAAGGCACGTGTTGGGTTGATCTCCAGGGCTAACTACCCCCCGAGATATCAGGGAGACTCAGTCTCCACCTCGCGCAATGATCGGAAGCGCTACCAGCTATTTTTGGGTTATGGTCCCGGTCACCTAGCGCTTATATATTTCGTGGGTTTCGGCAGAGAGGGGTTGACGTGAGTTATTCCCACCTCCACGAACCTAAAGACAAATCCCGATCTCTAATGAGGCGCTCAGGTGAACGAAGGCCAGAACTCCACCACCTCCGTCCTCGTCCACGGCTCCGACGTCCTTACCGCAGCTGTCTCCCTCACCGACCGCACCTCCACTTCCACCCTCATGGCAACCTCCGGCTCAGGTACACATTCATGATTCTACTTTAATGCTAAGGCTAGGTGTTCTTGATTCGCTCTAGGGATTAAGACTTATGTTGTGTTTTAGACTTAGAAATTATCTAACATTGGTATCAGAGCTTCCCCTAGACTCTCATGAACCCTAGAAATTTTTTCCCCGAACTCGGCACTCAGATCGACTTTAGCTTTTTGGCTCGGTTAGCATTTAAGAAGGAGGGGTGGGGATTCAATAGCTCTCGAAAACCCTAATGAATCAAAAGACCCCAAAATCCCCTCACCCGAACTCATCAATCGGCAAGAAACGAAACAAAACAAAAAAATACTCATGTCGGGCGCCGCCTGCCGTCTTGCTGCTGCTGGGCCGGGCGCCGCCCGCATCTTGCGCCGCTTAGCCCGCCGGAAGCCGCCACCGTGCCGCCGCTTAGCCGCTCCGCGGGTTCGACGTCACAGTCCGTCGCTGCTGCCGCCCGCCCGCCCGCTCGGACTGGCACCGCCGCCGCCGCGCCGCTTGCTCCTTTTCTCGCCGAGCCGCGTCGCCGTAGCCTCGCCGGCCGCTCCTGCCGCTGGCCGCCGCCTCCTCGCCTCCGAAGGCGGCGCCGCCACTCCCTCCGCTTTTTCCGCGTGGAGGCAGATGCGACTGAGGCTAGGGTTAGGGTTATGAGTTCCTTTGTTTCGGACGGGCGCGTTTTCGGCCGTCCGATCAGATCGGACGGCCATTTTTTATCGGGCCGATGCATTAGATGGGCCGGCTTAGATCTCGTCCGCCCGATCGGCATCTAACGGCGAGCGCGTGTGTGTGTACTGCCGCTGGGCCGCGCGCCCGTGATGGGCCTTTACGCCTGCCCGCCCGTGCGCGCGCTTCTCCGTGCGCCACACAAAATTTTTGCCCCACGCAGGCAATTTTGACCCGAGAAGTTTTTTTTGGGCCGTTTTGGCCCAAATTACATTTTGGGGCTGATTTTTTAGCCTAAAATTCATTTTAAGGTCTAATTTTCTACAGATTTTATTTTTCAAGGCATTCTCTTTTGTATTACATTTATTTTAATGCATTGTTATAATTTTCTACATTTAATTATGTTTTTAGTATATGTTAATGCACCGTTTTAATCTTTTTGATGGTTCAATTTTATGATGTATTATTACCATATTTTAATAAATCTCAAATTTATATTGAACCAACGGGATATTTAAATTTGAGACTTTATGATTAATTTTGGCATTATGTATACATATGGTTATATTCTGACCAACGTCGTTTATAATCATATGTCGCCAACGGGATATTTTTGAGATTTATGCTTAGTTTTGGCATTATGTATATATATGGTTATATTCTGACCAACGTCATTTATAATCATATGTCGCCAACGAGAAATTTTAATTTTGATACTTTATGATTAATTTTGGCATTATGTATTCATATGATTATATTCTGACCAACGTTGTTTATAATCGTATGTCGCCATAGTTATTCGTTCTTTTTCATTTTCGCCCAACGGTGATATGAATTAGAACTGTAAATTTATGCATGTTATTAATCAGACCAACGTAGGGTTAATTACATGCAATATAAATATTTATGATGTTTCTAATTTTGCCCTGTATTTTAACATTCGGCACTTAATGCTTCGAACGTTGCCGCCATTATTGATAAAATTAAGCAGCTCACGGGGAATAACTTTTCCTCGTGGAGAGAACGAATTTATGTTGTCCTTGGAGTTTTGGACCTTGATTATGCCCTAAGAGTAGACGTTCCCGTTCCCCCCCACCAAGGGTGAGGAGAACTTTGCTGAGAAAAAGAAGATTTATGATGACAATGCTGAAAAATGGGAACGATCTAACAGATTATCACTTATGATTATGAAAACCTCAATTTCAGTCATGACTAGGGGAGCAATTCCCAATTCTGAAAAAGCTAAAGATTACATGGCTTCAATTGAGGAGAAATTCAAAGGTTCAACTAAAGTTTATGCCAGTACCTTAATTCAGAGGCTCTTAACCTCTAAATATGATGGGTCTGGCAGTATTAGAGAGCATATCATGATGATGACTGATATGGCAGAAAAACTCAAGGACATATGGACATGGCAATTTCTGATAGTTTTCTAGTTCTTTTTATTATGACATCACTTCCTTCTGAGTTCACAGCCTTTTAAATTTAATTACGACACTCAGAAAGAGAAATGGAGCATGAGCGATTTGATCGCCATGAGTGTACAGGAGGAAGAAAGGATAAGAACAGAAAAGAAAGATTTTGCCTTTAATGTAGGTGGCTCTCATAAAAGGAAGTTCAAAGGGGACTTCAAATCTAAGAAGAAGTTGCATTTCTCCTCTAACTCAGATAAATCGGGGCCTAGAGTACACAATACACCAAAGCCTCAGATTGCTTCCGCTGCAACATCTAAAGATAAGGAGAATGCCACTACGCAAATGCCGAGGCATTTTCGGAAAAACTGTAGGTTTTCTTAGTTTTAATGTATTTTTATAGACAATAAATGTATTTAAAGAGATGGTCTTATTTTTTAAACAAGAAAAGGTCTATATGTTTTCTCTTAATTATTTCCTTGTATCTTTAGATTAATGATGAGACTTCTTCGAAACTGTGGCACTGTCGTTTAGGCCACTTTTCGAGGGGGAGAATGTAGCGTCTCATTAAAGAAGAAATCTTGACTCGCACCAATTGTCTCGATTGCATTAAAAGATGCACCGATTGCATTAAAGAAAAATAAAACAAATAAAGAAGGGAACTACTCACAGTACAGGACTCTTAGAATTAATTCACAGTGGATGTTTTTTGATTCTTTCATCATATTCACTGATGATATTGATATTTACTGGTCCTTTTCCGTGACATCGATGGATGGTTTTGATTTTTCATCACATTCGCTAATGTTTTCTCCCGTTATGGTTTTATTTTTTCCCCATTAAAGATCGTTTTGAATCACTCGACAAATTCACGATATTTAAAGCTGAAGTTGAAACCTAAGAATTAAAATTGGAGGATGAACTAAAGTCTATAAGCACTAATGATGTATGAGACTTAGTAGAAATTCCTGACGGAGTCAAAACAAGAGGTCAGAATGGGTCTACAAAATAAAACATGACTCTAAGGGAAATATCGAAAGATTCAAAGCGAGGCTTGTAGCAAAAGGCTTCTCACAAAGAGAGGGAAGTACTATAATGACGTCTTTTCTTCCGTCTCAACTAAAGATTCATTCAGAATTGTTATGTCACTTGTAGCTCGTTATGTTTTAGAGCTGCATCAGATGGATGTTAAAACGGCATTTCTTAATGGCAACTTGCAAGAAAATGTTTACATGGCCCAACCGGAAGATTTTGTCGTGGAAGGCAAGGAGCATATGGGATGTCGACTTAAGAAATCCATTTATGGCTTAAAATAAGTGTCGAGGCAGTGGTATCTCAAATTTGATAAAATCATTAGAAGTTTCGATTTTATGAGAAATAAAGTTGATAACTGCATATATATTAAGTTCAAGGGGAGTAAATCCACCATCTTAGTACTTTATGTGGATGATATCTTATTGGCTAGCAATGATAAGGATATCTTGTTCGCACCAAGAGATTCCTTTCATCCAATTTTTGATCTCGGTGATGCCTCTTATGTTCTTGGCATGGAAATTCACCGAGATAGGTCTAAAGGAATATTATGTTTATCTCAGAATGCATACGTTGACAGAGTACTAAAGAAATACAATATGAATAAGTGCTCTGGCTCGCCTGCTCCTATTGTTAAGGGCGATAAGTCTGGGACATTTCAATGTCCAAGGAACCAATATGAAACTGATAAGATGAAGTCGGTTCCTTATGCTTCAGCTGTCGGAAGCATTATGTATGCTTAAGTATGTACACGCCCTGATTTAGCTTTTGTAACCGGGATACTTGGCGATATCACCAAATCCGAACTAGACCACTGGAAAGCCGTTGAAAAGCTTTGCGTTATATGCAAGCTACTAAGTATTTCATGCTCACATATAAGTCTTCTGATAGCCTTGATGTTGTTGGTTATTCAGATTCAGATTTTGCGAGATGTGTTGATACTAAGAAATCCACGTCAGGTTATATCTTCACACTCGCAGGAGGAGCTATTTCGTGGAAAAGCTCCAAACAAACCCTTACGGCATCTTCAACGATGCAAGCTGAGTCATGTGGCATGTTAATAGGCTACCGAGCAGGCTGTATGGCTTAAGAATTTTATCCCGGGACTTAGAGTGGTAGACATCATCTCTAAACCACTCACCTTATACTGCGATAATGAACCCGCAATCTTTTTATGCAAATAACAAGTCAAGTGGTGCTGCCAAACACATTGACATTAAGTATCATGTTGTGAAAGATAAAATCCAGGATCAAACCATAAGTATCAAGCATATTAGTACTAAGTTAATGCTTGCGGATCCGCTTACTAAAGGCTTACCACCCAGTATTTTTTCGTGATCATGTTGCCGGCATGGGTTTATCGGAAAGCCTCTGATTCTGGATAAAAGGACCTTTAAACAAACCAACTCCCATTAAGAATAATGAATATCCATTCTAAGATAAAAGTAGTACACTATAGGTACTGAGGTTGTATGGTACTTTATTGACCATGCAACACATTGCCTTGGTATGCTGTTTTATCAAAGGATGGGCTTATGATGTTAGCCTTACGATCAAAGGGGAGAATGTTGGGTTGATCTCCAGGGCTAACTACCCCCGAGATATCAGGGAGACTCAGTCTCCACCTCGCGCAATGATCGGAAGCGCTACCAGCTATTTTTGGGTTATGGTCCCGGTCACCTAGCGCTTATATATTTCGTGGGTTTCGGCAGAGAGGGGTTGACGTGAGTTATTCCCACCTCCACGAACCTAAAGACAAATCCCGATCTCTAATGAGGCGCTCAGGTGAACGAAGGCCAGAACTCCACCACCTCCGTCCTCGTCCACGGCTCCGACGTCCTTACCGCAGCTGTCTCCCTCACCGACCGCACCTCCACTTCCACCCTCATGGCAACCTCCTACTCGGTACACATTCATGATTCTACTTTAATGCTAAGGCTAGGTGTTCTTGATTTGCTCTAGGGATTAAGACTTATGTTGTGTTTTAGACTTAGAAATTATCTAACATTGGTATCAGAGCTTCCCCTAGACTCTCATGAACCCTAGAAATTTTTTCCCCGAACTCGGCACTCAGATCGACTTTAGCTTTTTGGCTCGGTTAGCATTTAAGAAGGAGGGGAGGGGATTCAATAGCTCTCGAAAACCCTAATGAATCGAAAACTAGTATATATAAGGTATAATACATATACATATATTTAATTGGGCCAACATAACTATTTCTAGGCTCAGTCCATCATTATTCACAGTCGGCAGGCCCGACGCAGAATCAAGAATGCTGCATGGCCATTTCTTTTTATCTTGGCGGCGATAGAAACATCGCTCCCCAATCCCCATCCTGCCCGAGCCCGACGCCCCGACTCCCCAGTCCCTAACCCTAGTCCGCGTCAACTGCGCCTCCGGCCCACCGCCCACGTCGATCTGGGCATCTGGCTCCGCGTCGACGCCGCGTAACCACTAGATCTGGGCTCCGGCCCTCCACTCCGCCGGCACCGCGACACCGCCAGATCTGGCCCTCCGCTCCGCCGGCACCGCGAGTCCATGACACCGCCTAGAGGCTAGATCTGGGCTCCAGCTCCGCGCCCACGCCGACGTGCCACACGACTGGCGACCATGCCTCCGCCCTCCGGCCCTTCGCTCCGCCACCACCATAGACCGCATCACCTCCGGCTCCGCGCCGCACGACCGGTGACCGCGCCTTGCCATCCGCTCTGCCAAGATCACCACAAGACGACGGATCAAGGCAGCAGCGCCTCGCTTACTGAAGACGCCAAGACCGCTCTCCAATAAGTAATGTGATCCAGTGCGGCACCGCCAACCCGCCGATCAGCCAGCTCAGCGCTCCGGGCCTCCGGCGACTGTGAGTACTTCTATGCCTAGCTAACAGTGGCGGACAATTTATGGTTGATGGTTCCAATTTGTAAATGACTTGGTAGTATGGTGATATAGTCTGAACTCTGAAGTCTGAACTCAATGAACTGTCAAAAACTGAAAATGGCAATGATCAATGATGTGAGTCATGTGAGTGTGTGACTATGGTCTGAAAATGTTAACATGTCCAGATGACTAGATTCAACCATACCGCGGTTACTACCAATGTACCATAGAACTTGTAATTGGTTATTTGGCTTGGTTATGAGAACTGGAGTAGTTGGCTATATAACTTGTAATTTAGAATGGATATGGTGTTGGTGTTGTATGTCAGTATGTCTGTATGTGTATGCAGTATGTGAGTATGTGTTGAAAATGAGCAATGCTTGTATGTAAGTATGTGCTTCATATTATTCATCAATGATCACACATTGTCCGCCGTCCACTGGCTGTGACTGTTATTTTTTTATATAATTGATAATATTTATCTGTGTTTTTTAATATGGTAGTGGATCTGCTTCAATAAACCAACTCAATTTATTTTAATTTTACAAACCAAAAACCAAACTCAAAAAAAAAAAACATGGCCATGCTCCCGTGCTAAGTTGCCAACGCCCAACACGCGAAACAGGCAAGCAATAGGCCAGCCCGGCCCACTAGAGTTGTTTCCGGCAAAATGTAGCCCAGGGCTAAACAAGCCCAGTAGAGACCAGCACGCTGTGGTCGGATGGCCACCGGAGGCGGGGGGAGATAGTGATCGGCGGGGCAGGGATGGCGGCGCGGGACGGGTAGGGGAGGCCGGCGCACGCGACGATGGTGGGCGTGCAGCTCGTCAGCACGGGGTTTCGCATGATCGCCAAGCAGGTGCCCAACTTCGGCGTCAACCGCGCCGTCTTGCGCGACCTCCTCGCCCCCTCCGTCCTCGTTCCTCCTCGCCGTCTTCCGCCATCACGGGCTCACGGCTCGCCCGCCCAGCCGCGGCCACCTCTCACCTGGCGCCTCCTCCTTCCTCCTCGGGCTACAGGGTAAGGTACCCACTAAGAAACTTACTGAAAAGCAAAGCTACTGTTGTGCTTGCAAATTGGGAAGAAATTTCATGCTTTAATGCCTCGATGTGTTTATCGTGCCGCATCTTTGGCAACCACTTGCTGTTCTTGGTCCGTCTCAGCTACACCAATCCCACTTACGCTGCTGCCTACGCCGCAATAATTCAGCCGACCATTCCCGTCTTCACCTTCATCTTGGCCTTCGTCGTGGGCAAGATCTTTCCTTTCACAAGTAAAGCAAAATACATCATTTTCTTCTTCGTGTGATGGATCTGAGAAATTCTAGCCTTCCGAGTGTACGTGGTAGCTCTTTTTAACAACGTCTGATACACCATTTGAAGTAATAATTATCCAATGCAAAGGTGAGTTTTTTTTAACATCCCTTTGATTTTTAACTTTGAATAGCCAAACATTATGTTCAATAGAAGTTCTCAATGTCCAAAACATCATTTACACTTACTTGTGACTGGGAGAAGTAGTAATAATAATTTCAAGATCATGTTTTATATATATACACTTTGGTGATCAAGCTTAAATGTGTAAAAGTGTTTGACCGACATGGATTATAGGAGTACTTGCAATAAGAGGGAATATAGGAAACCTAATAACCCCATATAATATGGGTTTTACTCACACACTACACTTATGCACGCTTTTCAAAGCAGGTAAGTCCAAATCCGCTAATTGATCCAATTTGATCTTCTTAGTTTCTCCTTGACATAAACCGCTCTCCCAAGCGCCGCAGTTTTGATCTATGTTAGTTTCCGGTATTTTGGTCAACTTACTAAAATAGCATTTCTTGACCCGGTCTTCATCTTCCTTGGCAAGCAATCGCCATGCTTGCTATGTGCAGGTGCACCACTGACTTGCCACGTGTCGGCAAGTCTCTCCTGTTCCAGTTTCACCGGACCACGCCTTACTTGGACCGACCAAGCCACATGGTGCAACCCGTCGCTCGAACTTCCCTTCAACATTTTTCACTTTTCCCGTGCCATGCTTAGTTCAGCCATCTCACTCGGTATTCTTGATTGTTCTGGGTTTTAACTCCTCCATGAGCGTAGCCCTGATCCTCGCTGTTGACTCCAAACGACCCTGCACAATCAAAGACAGAGAAATTGTTTTCAGGCACAAGTTCTTCACGACTTAACCCACGTTAGCTGTAAGCCTGTAACATACATCATGTAACATATATACACTGACTTTGGTCAACTTAACTCACCCCATATCCAAAATTCCCAAAAATCAGAAACTCAGCGAGAGAATCCTGGCTGGGCAGTCTGACCGCAAGCCCTGGTCGGTTAGACCGGTTTGACTGGCGGTCCCTGGCCGGTCAGACCAGTTGGTCTGTAGGCCATCTGAAAAATCGTCAAATTTGCAAACTCAAATTTCCACTCTTCTGAAAAGCCAATGGTTCATCGTAACATAATTCTTGGCCTTTTCATATGGTCCTGCAGCCTGCAAAGAAAAAGGCCCTTTCAAATTAACCACCCAAGGATTGAGTCAATTAAGTCTTGAGAAGTGAATTTACCTTCATGTGTTATGCTTGCTGATTTGTAATATGATATGACTCAACATCTAAAAGCTGTTTGTTGTGCTTGCCCTGGCATAGCAACTCCTCCCAAGTGCCCCGTATGTCCCAAACGGAGAAAGTTCCATTTCTGCTAGTGACAAGCAGATTCCTTCTTTGTAGAGACATGAAACAAGATGTATTGAGCTCAGGTGAATGAATTTTGTACACTGTAGACCTCTTCATCTGCACCAAGACCAGATTTTGAGTTCTGACCAGTCAATGTAATGTAACAGTCCAGGAACAGTAATGGTGCAATGTCAGAGAACTCCACGCGGCGTCCCATGGATATCATATCGATTGATACTGGAAAGCTAATGAAAATGTTCATGTTGCCCAGTGAGGACAAGGGTGGAATCGAGCACATGTGCATGCTTAAAGAAAAACGTTTATACCATGAAAATAACAGGAAGCTGCAATTGGTTGACATATGTGGAAATTCTTCATTAAGCATTTATTTTCTTATTCCTAGAAACTATGCCATGTGCAAATCACTAAATTGTTATTCATACCTAAGGCCCCATGGAAACATTCTCAAAGACATTTTTCTTTGACATGTAGGACTAAGATTCTGCCCATGAATGAAACAGCACTCTGTCTGATCAAATCCTTTCTTGATTCTGAGTTAAAAATTGAAGCTTTGTTGGTACTGCATGAACTGGTTCGACACCCGAGTTGTCGGCAATCCCATCTGATGGCCTCTGTTGTTACTCCTCCAGTGTTCAAAATATTGGCATCTGAAGATACCAAGGGCCTTGAACTTTCCTTCAAGATTATCTGTGATCTTTCATCTGATGCTGATGTAAAATCTTACCTTATTTCTCTGGGAATAGTCTCAAAGCTGTCTCCCATTTTTACTGAAGGAAGCTTCGCTGAGTGTTGCTTGAAGATTTTGCAGAACGTAAATATGGAAGAAGCCACAGTGCTTATTACCAGAACTGATCGATGTCTCAGTTTCATTGCAGAATATCTGGATACAGGAAGCCCTAAAGAACGAGAGCATGCAGTGGTTATCCTTTTATCAATATTTTCCCATAGTATTGAGGATTGTTTACTTGTAAATAAGTAGGGTGTAATCCCTGCCCTTGTGGACTTGTCAATGAATGGAGTTGATGAAGCAAAAAGTTGTCCAGTCAAGCTACTTCATCTTCTCAGGCTGAGGCGAAGTGACCAGTTTAGCAATTCATGTTCACAAGAAGTGGCTGTCACAGATGTGGTAGAGGATCCTCCTGAGATCAATTCGCAAGCAGCCAATATCAAAGTCATCTCGTTTTTTCCAAAGAAAGTTGAACATTTTCTCAAAACATCGGTCACTTACGCTGTTTTGAAATTTGGCAAAGGTCGATTGAGTTGGTAGTCCTACATGTTACAACACTAACCGTTTTTTTTTTTTTGTATAGATGGTAGCAGTTGTATTGCCCAAATGAAATGCTTGATGATATGATATTTTTCATCCTCATGCATTTCAGTAGAGTTTGATTAGCAGTTGTTGTTCATCTTGCAGATTGGAGTTGTTTTGCATCTTGCTGTGTGTAAAAAGTAAATGCAGTAGATATAGTTCATATTTTTTGGCAAAAAGTTTGCCCTTTTGTTTTCCGCTGTTCCATGGTAGCTGGAAAGCCTGAAAAGAAGTTTTTGTTTATCTTAACAAACCAGGACAAGTGGTTCATCCTTTTGTTGGAAGTAGTTTTATTTCTTTTTATGCCTGGTATGTGAGAGTAGCTGATTTGGCCCATGGTCTTACAAGTCTATTACTGATCACTGTAATTTTGAGTGGACAATTGCTTTTCACGTGTTATGTTGTAGTAGTAGTTTAGAAGTTCAAAGAAGTCAGTAAGTCACCATTTATTTGTCATCTCGAGCATGTCCTTAGGTATTTTCAATTTTTTTAATGCTGTTCCAGATACACACAAGTTGCCATCGGTCAGCTGGAGCTGCTCTGTTGTACTCTCAAAAAATTGGCAGCACCACCACCATATAAGATGCAATCCCTTTCGAAGTCCACAGTTTTCTTTCTTGTTACCAATTGTTGAATGCACGGATGCTCTGAATTTATCTGTAAACAGTGCTTGAAAGAGTTGCGTATTTCTTCTTTTTGTCATTGCACGATCTCTGGAAATCAAGTTTCACTCATCATGATGGTTCAGGCGCACGGATAGAAATCCCAGAGGTTACCGGAAATCCCGATGGTTATGGGGGATGGGTTAAAATCCTAATGGTTACGAATGCACTTTGTATGTTGGTTTAGACCCTTTTTTTATGTTAGATTACCTATTATGTAAACTAAATGTACATAAATATGCTAGTTCTAACATTTCATGCTAGGGTTTCTCTGGTTTTTTCCGGTAACTATTCTGGTTACTGGTTTTCAAACCTTCTAAATTCAAATTTTGATTCGTGAAATTTAACCTGTTTTTTTAGTTTTGTGGTAACCGGCCGATTGTCGTTACCGCCTGCCGATCAGATTTTGTACTGGTTCCGAGATTTCTATCCCTGCTCAGGCGTACACACCTCAATAATTCCAGATCGGGACCTCAGTTCGATTGTACGTTCGTCCACTGATCATTTCTTGTCGGAATTTGATGCATGGAACCTAGCTACTCCATCACCATCTCCTTCTCCATCCCCCAGCGGTTCAGAGTTGACACGCGACGACATTCGCATTCTGAACCTGGCATGTGCATGTATGTTGCGGAGTTCTCAATCTGATTTCATTCCATCTTCCTTCGTGAATGCTCGTTTTCAGTCTCATTTCATGGCAAGGAGGGGAGCACACTCATTGATGCTATGGTCACATGGTGACTACATCTTGTCCAATTCGGCAACTTTCAGACCATTGCCCAGTGGATGTATGCCTTCTTCCTCCGCCTGTCCAGGTGCAGTGTACATGATCATTTGGGAGCTTATTTCTTCCTTCAGTGCAAAGGCATCACCATGATCATGTCATCACCTTCATCTTTGGCACCATGGGAAGGAAGAAGTTACAAGCAGTAGATAACGGTGATCAAGCATGGTCTCCATACATGTTCTGAAACACCGCCTTTTCGCTGTTTGTCGACCTCGTGTCAGTCGCCTGTGCCGCCTGACCGCTTGCCGGTCTGGCTTGATCAATCTCTCCGGTGCACATCCTGCCTTGTCAAGGTGCAGTAGAATCACCCAGCTGCTCAGTGCAGTACAGTATCGCAATACCTCTGTTCTACTGTGTCTTGACTGCATGTATGTTCAGACACTGCTCATCAATGTTCAGTACTGTCATGTATGTTCAGACACTGTTCTAACCTTACATTTCACACTGGTTTGCTCTCTGCCTGTTTAACCTGAAACTTCGAGCCCCTACGCAGAGCTCAGAGTGGATCACAACAACACAGGCTTTAACTCTGCCTTTACTGATCTGCCCGGCTATGTGTCAAGATTCTGCAATAGTTTCTCGCTCTCCCGGCTGGCTGCTCCTTGCTAGCTGGAACGCAGAACGCTGTCGATCTCAGTCAGTGACGGCCATTGTAGCTAAGCCTTAGCCTCGCTGCCTGATGGACGGATGGATAGATCGACAAATTCCAGAATGGTTTGGTTGCTTCTGTGCTATCTGCCTCCTTTTCTCCAGTGGTAGTGGAGCCTTCCTCTCTCTCTCTCTCTCTCTCTCTCTCTCTCTCTCTCTCTCGACAAATTCCAGAATGGTTTGGTTGCTTCTGTGCTATCTGCCTCCTTTTCTCCAGTGGTAGTGGAGCCTTCCTCTCTCTCTCTCTCTCTCTCTCTCTCTCTCTCTCTCTCTCTCTCTCTCTTCCTGCGCAAGTTCAGTGCACCGCGCCCAAGCATCCCTTTGGTTGCTGAGTGCGCACTGCGCAGCAAACACGCTTGCTTTCGTGTTTGCCCCTCCGAGGCTGCAAGTGACAAGGAGCAAGCAATGGTGGCAGCTGCGAAAGATGACGTGACTGCTTGCTTCTGTCGATCAGGGAGGTGCTTAGGCTTAGCTCCTCCTATTGGAGGTGTAAGCGGCGACATGTTCTGTCTCGATGAGGACTTTGGTTAAGTAAAATGCAACGTTAAGAAGATCGATGGGCGGTGTTGGGGTGGTGCAGGATAAGATTTTTAGTGGCAAACGCTGCTCTGATGAGAGGACTCTGTGCAGCGAATAGTTGTGCCGACACCGTGATTTGATTATATTTGTGGGAACGAAAATGAAATGCTCTGCAAATTTGTTAGTGGAAACGTGCTGCACTCCAAGGCAAGGATATACACCATTGAAAATGACTTAACCGATGAAATTGCTTATGCAATTGCACAGTTAGATATTGCAAATATTGTATTTGTCACGTAACTCGAATGCACATGAAAAATATAGTTGTTTTTGCTATACAATTGTAACAGTTATAATATCAAAATTTGATTAATCCACAACATTATACTCTAGCCACACTAACATAAGTGGTGTAGATCCTTGTCTTAAGCTCTCGATTAGTGAGATATTTTCAATGTTTTTTTTATTTTAAGGATTACCGTGGAAATTTCTAGACCTTACAACGGAAAAGATGACTTATATCCCACCGGTTGTTTTTATTTATACAAATACCTCTCTGTAAAGACTTACACTGTTGATGCATTTAACTAATATTTATCTTTGGACGAAGTCTAACCGAGTACCTGTGTGCAAAGCCATAGGCCCTGTTCCAACCCGTGTCCGCTTTTGGCTTCCGGCTTCGTGAAGCCGAACGCGGGTTGAAATGCCTCAGATTGTGCTGCTACTGCTAGAAAGCCGCCACCCGTCCTCGCCACCTTCGCTTTTGCCTGTCCCCGCCATTGCCGCCTTTGCCCATCACTTCCATCACCTTCTCTTCGCCTCCGCCTCACCTCCGCCCACCTATCTCTACCCCCCCCTCCCGCGCCACGCCCTATGCTCGTCCCTGCCTCTGCCTCCACCGTCCCTCCACCCACCTCACCTATCCAGCTTGTCTCGCCTCGCGCCTTTGTCTCCACCTTAGCCTACCAGGCTTTGCCCATCGCCTCCACGTTCGCCCGCCAGCGCTGCTCCTGCTTGGCAAATTTGATTTGATTTTCCTTTTTTCTTTTTCTTTCAATTTCTTTCTTCCATGTCCGTTTAATCCTTTTCAATTTTCTCATTTTTTTTTCTTTTTTTCCTCTTTTCTTGATCATCTCAGCCAAAAGTTGAATTAAACACTCCTACTTTCAGCCACGGCTTCTTCCAGCCGCTACAGTGTTATTTCAGCTAAAAGCCAACAACTATAGCTAAATTGAACAGGGCCAGTAGTCAATGGAGAGATCGTAGGATCAAACCTTGAGAAATCAATAAGTAGCCTGTAACATAATGTTGCTGGGACTCGAAAATCCTGGTATTCAAGAGGACCAAATTGATCATCAATTTGCTGGCTACAGCCTACAGGAGTATTGCATTTGATTATTACATATTTTGCATTTCTTCTACTGCAAAGTTAGGTCAATAACAGTCATTTAAAAATTTACAACAGAAAAATAAACAGTTTTGCCAAAATATTATAGTAAAATATACAGTAATTGAAGGAATATTGTAATATCATAAAAAAACGAGAATATCTAGGAGGAACTAGGTTTTTTCATCAAGAAGAAAAATAGACACCTAAACTCGCATGGAAGAAAACTTGAACTTGGTTGGTGGGGGTGTACATCCACACCTCGCACCAATCCTAATATTATAATATCATTATGTTAAAGACTTCTCAATATCATTATTCTCCAACTTAAAATACATGAAATTCCAGTAACACAGTACAGCTTTTCCCCGAGCTAATTCAACACCCTTGTCTAACATCGGGCATCCTGAACAACTTAAAATTTTAATTTCTCTTGGAAACTCCACCAAAGTTCGTTTCGGGTGTATTCTGCATTGCAAATTCTAAAAACGAGCACCAACTAGGACACCACGAAATGAAAGTACACTCGCAAGATCTCCTATTCATCTTTCGGATACGTGGTGAGCATGACAGGAGCGAGCCCCTGCTGGTTCCGTCGCCGCATATGGACGGACCCCATGAAGACTAGTTGAACTGAAATGCCAGTTTGGACCCCTTGGAACTTGTATTCCTTCCTTTTTCAGAAGCTGGAATCCCTGCTCCCAAAGCTGTGACAGTGTACCTTGCCCTTATCTTCACAGCTGTGGAGAGGCCGGCCAAACGACGCATCGGACAGGAGAGAAGAGGAGAGAACCACCCGGAAGGATATATTATATTATAGCAGATAGCTACTCATCCTGGGGCCCTAGTTTGGAAGCCAACATACTTGATGAAGACCAGATGCTGCTGCCCTTTATGATTACTCCTTGTAGGCTTCTCAGGCTTCACCTCTGCCCTCCTTGAGCAAATTCAATCATGGATCATTAACCAGGTAGATCCAACGCCAATAAATGGGGGAGAGAGGCTCGCGTGGAGGGTTTCGCTGTTCTACACCGTATCAGGTGCATGGTCATTATCCCCAGATTTAGTTTGCCTTTTTGTAAGTTCTTTTACACTCGACATAATGTAAACTTGTAAAGAGCTTTGTATGTGGGCTGAAAATCCACTGAAATATAATGCCACTTGGTTTCTGACTTATGGCCACTTAGATCCATCCGAGTCAGATGAAAGTGAAGCTAAGGCTGATTTGTTGCCAGGTTGAGGCTGCATCAGAACGAAAGTTTCAGTGCCCGTAATAATGAACCTAAGGTAAACAGGGGATGATGAGGATTTGAGAAGTAACCACTTGTGCAGTAATCCGGTCTGTTTCAATCAAAATCTGGGGAAAAGGATACGGCTGGATCTGTGATGGAAATTCCACATCTTATTCTTTGGTCACTTTTCGAGTGACAGCCTAACAAGCGATGGTGACACAGATGCAACAAACAGAGGATGGTGGAGCCACCTTCTTACTGCTCCAATTAGTTCTTCCATGCGGCCTTAAAAATCATCTTTTTTTTTCTTCCATGCTCCAATTAGTTCTTCCATGCATTCACCTTTCTGTGCACGCTGTCCTCTCCCTCTCTCTCTCCCCCCAGAAGTCCAGATGCCATCTAGCTCTACCATCTGTCTGTGAGGAGAGGATGCCACGTGGACTATGACTATGGACTGGATCCCACGGCGGCATGTGGGGTGTCTGCTCTGTGGTGGTTTTCGGGGCCCTGTTTGCTGCATCGGCAGAGATCCCCTCTGTCGTGCCTCCCGCCGGCAGCGACAAATAGAACACAAGCCACAGACCCCCACAGCGGGGTGGCTCTAACAGTGAGTCTGTTAGAGCTAATCTTGTTATAGATTGTATTTGTGTATTCGAGTATTGTACTTATATGTTCGAGTACTATGAAATCATATGACGAGTACTCGGTGTACAAGGATCCCCGAGTGTTTGAGTAGATCCCGAAGTGTTTGAGTGCTCGTGGTCGTAAATGAGAAGGTACTAGTACTCGTGGTCGTGAGTTGCAAGTGAATAATAGAGAGAAGAAAAAAAGACGTGTGTTGCCACCAAAAGGTCTCTCCTGTGTTTGTTCGTCCTCCTCCCTACTCGTGTGCGTGTGTCGTTCCGAGGGAGAAAGCATGTATTCATGTTCTCCCAGTGAGTAGCTACCAGAGCTGATGAGTTTGGTTCCAACAAGTGGTATTAAAGCCTCAAGATCCAGAGCAAGGTGCGAGGATAAACTGCCTAGCGATGACTCGCTGGTTGGTGTGATTGCGTGCGCAGCGGCGCGCGTCTGGCGGAGGTGTGTAGGTGCTGGCCATGAGTCGGTTGCAGCACCGTGCGCTTAGGAGCACGGCGACAAAAGTCCGCACGGCCATGGCGAGGCCAGCGCGGTGTGTCAGAATCGCACATGACGTGTACACCGGCGATGGCGACGTGATGTCGCATGGTGATGGGTCGTCAAGGGGTGCCACTGCAAGCGGCGGCTTTGACGATGGGTGCACCAACGGCAGACTCCATGAGTGGAGGCCAGTGGTGGCGCAGTAACACACTCCATGCTAGGTGGAGGCCATAGTTGACAATGACAGTCTCCACTTGAGGTACGTGGAGGCCGGTGGCGGCAAGGTGAGGCGGTGCGAAGCCGCTTGGAATCGAGTTGGCATGAGACCTGCGTGGCGGTGAAGCGGTTGAAGGAAAGCCGTGGTCGGAGTGTCGTGGTCGATAAGCCGTGATCGGTGAAGTGGTCGACAAGGCGTGGTCGAGTCACCGTAGTTGAAGAAGGACTCAAAACTTAGTAGTCTGTGTGTGGTCGTAGACTGATCAGGCTGCAGTGTGATTGCTCCAGTTGGTTGATGGAGCGAGTCTTTCGTATGGTGCTCAGAGTGCTAGTCGTGCGGATCGTGGAGAAGATCCCAGACGATGGCATGAGAATAGGTACTAGCTGTTAGTTGATTTAATGCGTGCGTGAGGCTTTTTAAGCCATGTACTTCTTGTAAGCAATTTGAGCAGTTGCGAATGAATAACAGAGAGAAGAAGAAAAAGCGTATGTTGCCACAAAAAGATCTCTCCTGTGTTTATCCGTCCGCCTCCCTACTCGTGTGTGTCGTTCTGAGGAAGAAAGCATGTGTACGTGTTCTCCTGGTGAGTAGCTACCGGAGCCGATGGATTTGGGTCCAACACGTCCAATGCATCTGCCGATCGATCTGCGATACAAGATCAAAGTCGCATCCTTGCACACTCGCATCTCCTCTCATTTCTGCTTGACTTGACTGCATCAGCATGCCCACAAGAAGAGAGGAGAAGAGAAGAGAATGGAAGGCTCCATCGATCCATGATGAGCCAAGATGATTCAGTGATTCGCAGAAGCTGAGATGCATGCATGTTTTCGCAGTGCAGGTTGGTGATGTGATCATGGGCATGCATGCATGTATGGGGCTATAGCTAGCTAGCGAGCATGCAGTCGTGGTTACTGCATGGCCGTGGCGCTCTCGAGTTCTCGGCCTGTGTGGTGTGGAGTGTGGACGCTAGCCGCGCACATTTTGCCGCCACGTCGGCGCAGGTGTCTGCTTTCTCATCACTAGCTAGCTAGGGTTACTATGCCTGTCTGTTGGTGCATGGTGTTATCAGCTGTTGATAACACATTTGTTGGGGACCTTAGCTTGAGTCGATCCTATTGTGAAAGCAGCCGATAGATGCACGGGCTTATCCTTTTCGACTGCGGTTTTTAATTTTTGGCTGAAATTTTTAAATTTTAGGTGTTTACGGTACAGATTACGGAGAGACGGATACTCACTTACGATTTTAGCTGATACAAATATTGGGCTTTTAACGTGTAGATCGTTTAACTTGTAGACCCGTCTTAAAAAAATACTCCGTTTGAAAGTTAGATGCTGTAGCAAAAGCTAAAAGTCGCTGGTTTGTAAAGTAAAGAACAGGCCCCACGTTTCATACGTCTTGATGTTCTTGTTCTGATTCAGGTATAACACATGCTATATATACAAAAATCTTTGATGAATCAGATTTGAGGGGGTGACGTGCATCTACAAAACTACAATTCCACTTCAACTGTTGCACAGTTAAATGGCGTGGAATCTTGGCTCCGGGCGATGACCAGAATTTATTCCCTGCAATTACAAGTGGGGTAGGTTGTTTGTATAGATTTCTCTGTGATTTTCTCTATGTGATTTTCCAAGGTTTGAATCCGTGCATCTAACAAGAAGGTTGAGATCCAGGCATCCAGCTAGCTGAAAGTGGAGCTGGAGCTGTTCGACCAAACGGTGACAGCAAATAACCTACCCTAAGAGCTTCAGAACCTATAAGAAGATGAATGGCTTGTCTCTAAAATGCGCATGAAATTGTACTTCTTACAGCTTTGCTAATCAAGAGTCAAGATTCAAATCGCATCATCATAAATGTAAACTTTAAAAGAACCGAAGAACTATTGCATGCCAACTAATTGGGTTGAAGACTTGTGAAAACAAGGTATCATTGATATGATGCATATTGACATGATGTTTAAATTGTTGTAATATACATAAACCATTTTGGAGTACTTGTTTGTTCAAAAAAAAATAAATACTTGTTTGTTCAAAAAAAATTAAAATATAGGAACTAAATGCAGGACCGGGTAGGCAACAGAGGGGGTGAATGGTACCTTGAATTTTTCCCCCCTAAATATTCACTAATTCTTTACTCCGATAGCTACAAAACTATGAAGATTAGGATATGAAGTCTTCTAGAAAAACAGAGGAACACAGAGCTGAGCACGACTAGTTCAGAACACTACGTGGTTGGGTTACGACCACTAGTTGGAAATCAACGTGGTCGGTTACGACTATCGGATGGAAGCCAACATAGTCGGAGTTTGACTATCGGACGAAAATCACCATGGTCAGAGATCGACTGCCAATCAGATCCGACTATCGAACGGAGATCGCCGTGATAGGAGATCGACTGCCAGTTGGATACCAACGTAGTCGACAATCGACTCTAGCAGTCGATGACCAAAGACCAGTCGAAAACCCACGTAGTCGATAATCAACGTGGCCAAACTTCAACTTGAGTGGTCAGCGACCAGAGAGTGGTCAAAAACCAACATAGACGATAACCAACGTAGTTGAAAACGAACGTGGTCGAAACCAACATGGTCAAAGGACAACGAGTGGTCTAAAACCAACGTGGTCGAATCCGATCAAAAACCAACGTAATCGAAAATTAACGTAGTCGTAACACAACGTGGTCGAAAGCCAATGAGTGGTCAAATAACCAACGTAGTCAAAAGACAATGACTGGTTGAGAACCCTACATGGTCAAAAATAAATGTGGTCAAAACAAGTCGAAATACAACCAGGTAGGTCGACGACTAGTGAGCGATCGAAACCGAAGTGGTCGAGACTCGTCGAAGCACTACATGTAAGGTTGACGACTAGTGAGCAGTCGAATCAGACGTGGTCGAAATTTGTGAGTGGTTGAAACCTTCTAAGTGGTCGACATTCAACTTGAGTAGTCAGCGCTGTTTGAAATCCGATCGGTGTGAACCACTACCAGAGAATGGCCGATCTGTAAGCGGTCAAAACCAGAGAGGTTAAACCAAGTCAAAACATGACTATGGAGGTCAACGACCAATGCATGATCAAAAACTAAGGTGGCCGTATCAGTTCAGAATATGGCCGCAAGGGTCAACGATCAACTAGTGATCGTAACCAGAGTGGTCGAACCAATCCGAACTTCGACCAATGAGATCGACTATCAATGAGTGATCGAAAATCAAAGAGCGATCGAAAAACCAGTGTGGTCAAAAACCAATGAGCGATCATAACTGGACACGGTCAAAAATGACTCGGAAGAATAGAGCAATCGCACGACCGCAAGATCTAAAATCCACATATCTTTTGATTAAAAGATCAAATGGCCGTGAAACTTTGTACGCAAATTGCTTAAGGTTTCAAGATGCTATTACATTCTTGAATCGAAAAATCTATGACAAATTTGAGATCTTTTTGCAATTTGAGAACGCGCACACCAACCAAGAACTAAAAACCAAATCGATGATCAGATCTTGCTCGTGGGTAGAAGATAGCGAAGATGGCTTTGCATACGCTCCCACATGTCACGACAATGTGGATCACCAAAGAAATCAGATCAAAAGTTCTTGGATCAAGAAATCGCCCGATTAGACCAAGAACGTACAAAAACAGGGTTTCTTGAAAATCTCGCTATTGAAGTGCCTAGATGATTGGAGATCGATCTCAAGATATTATCTCCATCTCGTCCATGTCCTTGTCATAGAAAGATTAAGAGAAGGGCAGAAGAGAGATCAAACCAACCGAACAAGAGCAACAAGAAGAGATCAAGAAAAGGTGAGACAAGAGAGGAAAAACCAACTCAAAACAGGTCTAACTGAAACAGACAAAAAGATACACAACGTAGATCAAAGATTGATGTATTACTCACTTGAGATGATTGATTTTATAGCCACTCCACTCAAGAGGACAGAGCTTTACAGCTAGAGCACACACATTCTCTAACCTATCTCACATGGGAGGGAGGAGGAGCTAGCCACCAAAAGGCTTAGCCAACCTTCTCAAACCCTAGCTCTTGCCTCTCCTCCTCTTATATAGGCTCACAACATGAACCCAAACCTAATGGATCCCCCATTAGACCAAACCAGGATAACCCGTTAACCCCACCTAACATCGGATTTTACTCACACACATTTCTCCGGTATTGGGCAATTTTACCAAAATGCCCCTCTATCGCCTTCCTCGAAACTTCCCGCTTCCTTTACCATGAAGCATCGTCCATGCTTCGTCATCTTCCACGTGGCCCCAATGACTTGCCACCAAGCCCGCCAAGCCTCTCATGCGTCTGAATCCCACCGAACTGTCCTCGCTTGCAAACGACTAAAATCACTTGACGCCCCATACCTGGCTTCCTCGACCATCTGGACATCAACTCCTCCCTAAGCCTAGTCTCAATCCACCTTGCCGTTGCGTGTCATGATCACCACAAGTAGCTTCCACTCCGATTCCTCATTGTCCCAGCTTGCAACCACCCCGCAAGCCTTGGTCATCTTCAGCATCTCCCTGACCATTCTGGACCTCAACACCACCATGTGGCTAGTCTCGATTCTCCTATGCCTCTCCATGACCTAGCTCCAAAGTCCTGCAACTAACACAAATAAGCAAAACGTCACGTAACACCGCACGATACACAAAGTCATCAATTGGCACAATTAATCCAAACAATGCTTAATGCAAAATATATGCACCCAAATACTGATCCTAAACTTAGGACCAAACAAAAAATATATATGCACACTAGCAACAACACTCAGGTCAACCCGTGAGTACTCGGATGCTCAAAGATCACAAAATGTGAAGTACCAGAAGCTACAAGTAATGACTGTGAGGCCAACGACCGGCATAACAAATCGCTACAACCATCGATCACAAAGGCTACAACTACCACAACAGATCACTACGACAACCGATCACAAGGGCTAAGACTACTGATCACCAAGGCTTACGACTACCAAACAGATCGCTACGACAACCAATCATGAAAGCTGTGACTATTGATTGCCAAGGCTTACGACTACCGAACAGATCGCTACGACAACCAATCACAAAAACTACGACTATCGATCACCCAGACTTACGACTATTGAACAATGACCACGTACTGAAGCACGGCCATTATGTGGTCGTTCTGCTGTACTTGACAATCCGTGGTCGTTCTACCGATCTCACACAATTGCCGATCAGACCACCCAATCGAACCGTCCGACCACGAAGTCGTAAACTTCGAATATCTAGTACTCGCAGTCAGATGAACTTGTAAACCACAGAATCATCAGACAAAAGCGATCTTTTGCAAAATCCTTAAAAACCAAACTCAACCTCCGCAGATACTCTAATCCAAAAGTCAATTACTCATCACAACCCTAGGGTGACTTCCACATGGTCTCACACTAAAACTCCAGACCACTAATAATTTCACACATATATCAGATCTACAATTCATCCAGGTCAAAGTTAATTGAAGTATTCTAGCCGCAAAAACAACAGTAGTCCAGGCTTAATTTAAAACATCCTCATGCATGCATGTATTGTACCATTACTATCATAGAACAACCACTAAACTATTGCAAGTTTTATCTAGCATCATACACAGTGACATACCACTGCTTCTAAAGAAACCAATTTCATTTACTGAAATTAATAATGTCCCTCAATTTTCTGCTTCCATAATGTGCAAGGCAACACGTAATGGAGTAGAATGCTTCCAAATTCTACTGATCATTACTGATCACTGAACAAATCAAGCCGACCGATGTGCATGTGTACTGTCCATTGTATTAACTAAGACGCAAAGTACAAATCCAACAATAATGGCCAACGGGTTGTTATCATTAATCCAGTGATTTCATTTGTTAAAGCAATGTACACGTGGCAGGTATGGTGTGGTGGGGCCGGGCCAGTGCAAAGAAGATAGAGCTGTCCAGAATTTTTTAAAAACTAATTTATCTTTTATTAATATTACAAAAATATACCATCACTTAAAAAATTACAGAAATAATACTCTGTCGACATTTCAGGTTATGTCGCCATCTGAATCTGAAACAGAGCTTCTATTGCCATTTGAATGGTGACTCATCGAACCAATGGACGACAGAGTGCAACGTCGGCGCCATAGGTTCTGTCGCCTTTTCAATTAGCGACAGAGAGACTAATTGTTAATTGAAATAGCGACAGAAGTCCTGTAGCTTCAATTGCCATTTCAAATGGTGACAGAGGCCCCAAACCCTCTATCTCCATTTTAAGCCTAAAAAACCGGCCAAAATTCATTTTAGTTTGATAAAAAAAGAAAGCAAGAAGAAGAGAACAAAATATGGCAAATAAGGCTGGAAGCTCAAGGCGTGAGAGGAGAGGACGGACACGGGCTAGGTTTCGAGGTCATGACCCTCACCTCGAAGACACGAGCATCTACGATCCCCTAGACCCCGACCCCAAGCCCATATCTACCGCTCAATACCAGAGAGCTCTACACCCTTAGAAATCCACTCCGCAACTACGCACATATCCCCAAGCTTGGCCGCAATACAAGTACAAACTTGACGCGGTGGTACAGGTTTCTTACGGCAACATGCACTCAGGACGTCGATTCTTTCACTGCCTTATGTTCATGGTAAGTAATTCGTTTACTACCTATACTTTCATGCATGCATTGCTCGTAATCACCCCATCTTGCTTACAGACCTTGGATTGCAAGTTTACCGAGTGAATGGATCAACCGCATCCAATACCTACCTTGGTTTACATTCACACTCTCTTGCGGAAGGAGCTCTAGACCGAGAGGACCAACAACGACAAGCTCTATAGGGAGAGAAACAATGAGGAGGTAGTCCACCTCGACAACGACTACCACTCGTATTACTGTTGCACCAACCGAAGATGCAATCACACCTACCACTATTGCGACAATCAGCCACGTCCATGCTACCCTGATGACCGCCACTCCATATGGGTGCCCTACAAAGTTCCATTTTTGCTTTAAGGGTGTTCCCCCTCAGGCATTACTAGAACTATGTACATCAATGTTGTTTTTGTTCAGCAAGACCCACATGTATCTTTGATGTAATTTGATTTAATGATTTGTGTATGTTACCATTTGTATCGTACGACTAGTGCAATTTAAAAATCCACAAGGCGCATCATATTCGAGTGCAAAGTTCACTAGAATTTGACAACATACAATACTTTTTTCTAAGTGAAATAACAACACGCATAGGTTTTTCTTAGTGAATTAACAGTACACGCCAGCGTTTATCAGTGAGTTGACAACACGCACTAGCTTTTCTTAGTAAATTGACAGCACGCACCAGCTTTTCTCAGTTAATTGACAATGACATGACCTTTTGAAAGCATCTAGGCCCCTAAAAATGATTTTGGTAATTAATGAGTTTATGTGAATATGGGACTAACATGTTTAATGAGTGTTTAAAGGTTAAGTCCATTTATGATTGACAAATGCAAGCCAAAGGATTAAGTTGAAGATCAAACTTGGCTCAAGACAAAGGTATATGTAGAATAGGATCCCTTTTTTATTTTTACCGGTCTTAGGAGAAATGGTGGAAGACCGGATTATAGGTTAAATAATCGTACCATAAAGAGAGATCGTGGCAAGTAACTTGATAGCAAATTTTATGTGCCAAATGGATCAAGCTAGGATCATGCATACTTGAAAAATCTGTTTAAAAACCAAAACTGTACTCAGTCTGGACAAGCGGTAGTTCCGCAAATTTCAACGTCGGTACTACCGTTGAGCAGTAGTTCCGTAAGAGAAATCGGAACTACCGGCGATCGGAAGTTCCGAACCCCGAGCGGAACCTTTTCTCCAGAGAGCACCCTCCGGATGCCCTTTGAGTTTTTAGGAGAGCGGTAGTTCCGCTGTCAGAGCGGTACTACCGGCTACAGGTAGTTCTGGAGGGGAATCGGAGCCTTTTTCCGAGAGCGACTTTTGGAGCTCGGCTCAGCAGTAGTACCGCGCCGACTTTCTTGATACTACCGGTGAGCGGTAGTACCGGACTTTAACGTCGGTAGTACCGCCAAGACGGTCCAACGGTCATCGCAGAGGCTCGACATAGCCGTTCTGCTGCGTCAGATAGGGGAGCGGTACTACCGGCCTCAGACCAGCGGTAGTTCCGCTCGCCCTGTTTTTTCTAGAATTTGTTCCAAACGGCTAGTTTGGTAGGTGGAAGGTATAAATATCCGTACCACTGCTCAGAAACTGAAGCAAGACACTCTATTGAACACATTTGAGCATTGAGCATTCACTCCACACCTCCTTTCACTCTTGAGCATTAATTTGAGGTGGTTGAGCAAAAAGTGCATAGCATTTACTAGTTTGATCCTTGGCACTAGTTTGCAACCAAGCGAAGCCCGTGATTTGTTACTCTTGGTGCTTGCCGGCACCTGGACGATTGGGAGAAGCTTGATCGGTGATCTTCTCAAAGGAGCTTGTGAGAAGACCCGATTTTCTTGTGAAGGTTGGAGCTCGCCTACCCGGAGCGGGGAAGAGCTACCTCTAGTGATCGAGGTGCTTCGGCTCAAATTCGTGGAGCCGGTTCGATTCGTTCGAGCTAACCTCAACGTGGACTAGTGGGAACCGGCAAGTTTCCGATACCACGGTAAAACATCGAAGTGTGCACATATCTCTTTTGCTTCCTCATAGTTCTAAGTTTACTTGCTTAGTATCTTGATTTGCCCTTGTTAGAACTAGGATTGTTATTTGCTTGACTAGTATTGTGTAGGTTTAAATTGTCTTTCATTCTTGCTCTTAGAATTAAAGAAATTTAAATCAAGTTGAAAAGAAAATTTAAAAACCGCCTATTCACCCCCTCTAGTCGGTATCCTTGATCCTACACCTTTCCTATGCCCACAACATTCGCTCTCATGGACGTGAGTACACTTCCATTAAGCAAAATTTACTCCCAAATACTATGCACTAGCCACCTATAAAAGGGGGCCAACCAACACTTCACTCAAGCTAATCTCGAAAATAGGGGGAGAGGGGAGGGAGAAGAGAGGTAGAGGACATCACTATCTTTGAAAGTGGAAGTGGGTTGACAAGAAGGGTTCATACCCTAATAATTCTTGCAAGGATGCACCTGTGCCACCAGAGTTTCCACGCTCGTAGTACAACTGCGGTAATCTAGCACTGATTATTCAATCAACACATCCAACCACCACCGCCTGGGTGCACTACACGTGCGATGATAACTGCGCAAGTGAATGACACATATTAATAAATCTCATTGCATATTTTATTTCACATATCGCTAGCTTTCTCTATGCATGATGGCAGGCGACAGAGCGTTGCTACTTTTTTCAATGGATCGATGGCCCGGAGAGGCACGACAAGACATTCATTGAGCAAAAATAGATACTCAACTGCCCAGTGGAGCTCAAAAACTTCAAACGTTGAAAATCTTACACCCTGAAGGACAAGGGAAAGGCCAAGAGGGGGGAAGACAAGGAAAAGACATTGATGTCCCCTGATGCCCCTACTGAACGGAAGGTTATTTCAGACTAGGACAAGCCTGTACATATTGAAGTCGAGTACTGGGCGACATCGCAAAGGCCAAAGCCCATAGGGGAGACAAGCAAAAGGCACTGATGGACCCAAATGTATAGGACGTATAACCGCAAGCCTGACTCCTTATCCATCCCTAGTGTTTTTTATTCTAAAAGGCGCACATGTATCTTACCTATAGTTCGGTTTGGTGATTCATACATATTACCATTTGTATCTTAGGAGTAGTGAGGCAATACATATACACTTAATCAAACCCTACGTGTCATGTAATTCGCATCTTCACTTCTATATGTTATGTCGAACTCAAAATTCATAATTACTTAAACCAAAATCATGAATACAACATGAGGTGCACGTGACAAATGCAAATGTTAATAGTTAGCTATTATTTCACAATTACTAAAAACACAAAAATGCAATATTTTTTGGGAAAACATATGTTTTTATTACTACAAAATATTAATATTTAAAGAAATGACTCTATCGCCAATTCGACTAGCGACAGAAACTCTATCGCCAGTTCGACTAGCGACAGAAACGCTATCGCTAATTGGGCTAGCGACAGAGTCTTGCACGCTATCACATAGGACTCCACGTAAAATTGTCGTCAATTCGAACGGTGACAGAAGATTATTTTTGTAATTTTTTTAAACCGTGGTATATTTATGTAATATTAATAAAAAAATTTATTTTAAAGAATTCGAGCTGTCCATGCGTTTATTGGAGCAGCTGTCACCTCCCCAATCGTCCTTTTGTAGCCTAGCAAAAGTTCAGAAGCCACCTCTCATTTCAGAGGATGCACAAAGAGAACCTTGTTCAGTCATCTCACTTGCTCCATTTCTCAGAAACGAGAAGGCTTTGAGCATATATCTGTAGAGACCCTGTTGATACTTAGGAATAAAATGATCTGCCTATAAATCCATGGCTTTGCCCGTGTGAATCACATTGTTTATCACAAAATTCCTATGAAACTTCTATACTGCAAACTTCCTAAATGTATGATTGTACCTTCCGCCCTTCCCCTTCATCTCAACTGGGACGGAAATTGGGATGGCTAGTCATCTCACGGGAAATTCTAAAGAAATCATCCATCTTGATTTGGAGCGTTAATCTCCGAATTCTAATATCCAATCACTTAAACGACCTTTGTTATTTTTCACATTATAACCGCATCTACCTCTCACCTGATACCAATCGACAGCGCATTCTGCATTTTTTTTTTCTTACGGGGGAGGATGAAGGAAGGAAAGAACCTGATTCCCAATTTGTGAGTAAATGGAGGGCCTATCTGATGCCTGTTAGCCAATGCATATGCCAGCTGAAACACAAGGACCCACCCTACCTTATGCAAACCTACCTCACATGATCACACCTAAAGGCCAAATCCAATCTCATAGCACAAGTACGGCTACACAGAAGCTCCTATCCACCTATCGTTCTCTATATATATATGGATTAGGAAAAAATTCAGGAGGCACGAAAGAGGAGGGAGAGAAAGGGACACGCAAACTTCAGGCTCAAGAACCCCCCCTACGCTACACTGCCTTGTTGCTTATCTTCAAAGAGTCACATGCATATACCTACACCAAGAGGAATCAACCAAACTTTGCCCCCAAAATAATCCAACCTTCTTCTTAGGCCTCAAATCTTGATTCTTGATCTCCGAAGTATACTTCTAATGGCGCAATGCGGCGGCGACATTTCGCGCCATCCGCCGTCGTCGCGGAGGGCTCAGCAGGAGACCATCGAGAGCCTCTGCCAGGGGCTGCTCGACGACGTGACGGTCGACGATGACAGGTACCGCGCAATGTGCGGCGCGTTCGGCTACCTCCAGGACTGGCCGGACCTGAGCAGCGTATGCTACACGGGCTTCGGCGCGCCGCCGGGTGTGGCGCCGGCGCAGGAGACCAGCAACGGCAATAGCTCCTTCTCCTGCAGCGGCGGCGGTGGCGGCTCCAGGAAGAGAAGACCGGACGCCTATCTCGACGCAAAGGTGAGGGATTTATGTATGCACGGTGCAAGCCCGTGTGCGAGATGTGTGCTACTGCTGCAAGTTCAGCAAAGTCTCTGGCTGACATGTGTGTGCCCGGCTAAAACTTTGTTAGGGTGACAGCGGCAACGTCTGCAAGGGACCGAGAGGGAAGCAGCAGCTGTGCGATCTTGATCAGATCGCAGCAGGGGTAGGGAAAGGCAAGCAGGAGAGATCAAAGCCAGGCGCCAAGAGGAAGGCGGAGCTGGCATTGTCCAAGGATTCCCGTGCGGCGGCGGCATCGACGGTGACCGCCGGGCAGAATACCGACTACATCCACGTCAGAGCCCGCCGTGGCCAGGCCACGGACAGCCACAGCCTCGCCGAACGGGTACTTGCAGCTCTGAATCAATGGATATGTATATATGATGTGCATAAGCTTGTGTATGTTCTTGTTGCGAGAATCAATGGCATGACAAAATTAATGAATGCGCAGGTGAGGAGGGAGAGGATCAGCGAGAGGATGAGGTACCTGCAGGAGCTGGTGCCCGGGTGCAACAAGGTCACCGGCAAGGCAGGCATGCTTGACGAGATCATCAACTACGTGCAGTCCCTGCAAAAGCAAGTCGAGGTAGGCAGCAACCAGTAGTCACCACCACTGCACTGCAGCTCCTGCATGCAGCCCTGCTTCTGCTCCTCTGCTTCTTTCAGTGCTCATGGAAGGTTTGCTGTTGTTGATCTTGCAGTTCTTGTCCATGAAGATCGCTGCTTCAAATCCGGTGGTGAACTTCAATATTGTAGAGGACCTCTTCGGCAGGCAGCTAAACCAGGCATGCAACCCTGCAGCTCTGTCTGCTATGACACCGCCAATTGGGCAGTTGGAGCAGTCCTGCCTTCAGATGAGCCCCGTGCAGCAGATGCAACCAGCTGCTTGCTCCCCTGGCTTTGGGCTGGAGATGGTCCTCAGCAACCCGTACACGCCGGCGCCGAGCGGGCCGATATCGGCCGCCACGGCGGTATCGGTGCCGGCCGCCGCACCGATCGAGTCGTGCCTCAACGTAGGTGGCGGGAAATCAGTCTTCCTTGACAGAGTGTGGTTCTAGTAAATGCCATTTCTGAACTTAAGGGGTCTTCTGTATGTTGTTGCAGGTGCATGGAGCTGCTGCTTGGGACATTGAGTCTCAGAATTTGTTCAGTGGATTTGATGCACAGTTTCAGTCAGTACAAAGTGAGTAACTGATTCTGTGAGGCCAAGTTTGCATGTTACATTGTGCAGACCCTCGAGTGAAAGAACACAAACACTAGTTAGTTCAGGGAAAATAAGATCGGGTTTATAGTTCAGACTACAGAGTAATTACAATCTATGGTTGTTAAATTGACAGCCGAATGAAGAACTCTAGCAAAAATGAGCACCTCAAACAATAATTGCTTAATTTGTGCAAATTTGGGTAAACTGAAAGATGTATGGGTATAGTTATCACGCACAGGCAATGAAAACATTGAAGACATGAATAAACTATGCCGCTGCTCCTGTGATGCAGTGTTAAGAGTCTATTTTGTATTTAACTTCATAACAAGCCATTGAATCCAGCTGCTACTTTCCCCTGCAGGTGAGTGTTTGCTAGACAACCTCAAAATGGAAATGTAAGAAGAATTAATCCTCATTCCTGGAGTTTTAACCACGGCAATAATTGTGGCTGAAGATTCTTTATTCATAGCAACTGTACTAATGCAGTATTTTGTCAGCAATGGCAATACAAATACATTTGTGTGTTCTATTTTTGTCTTTCTCATGGTTGTTACGGCGTCACCTAGTCTAGTCGCCAAGTCGACGACTCGGCATCCAATGGCGTCGCCAGGACGACCTGGACGCCCAAGGCGTGAGTTGTTGGCTACTTGGCTTGAGTTACAAGCGAACCCTACTCCTCTGCGCCCCGCCCGCCCCCACCCCCCCCCCCCCGCAGCGCTGCGCGCCGCCGCCTCTCTACCCCTCCTCTGCGTCTCCTTCCACCACCGCCGACACACGTCAGCCCTTGGCTGCTCGTCCCCTGCACGAAGGCGACGCCGCCACCCACCGGCCTGCAGTTTCCCTCTTCGGCTCTTCTACGTCGCCTCCCTCCTGCATTTGTGGCTCAGGTCTCTGTTGCTTCTTGCTTCTTCCACCACCGCATGACTGTTGCTTCTTGTGCTTCGGCCTCTGCTCTGTTTTACTTTTTGTGCTCTGCTCCTCTGCTTCTTGCTTTGTGGCTCAGGTCTGCAGGCAGCAGCAGCAGGCCAGCTGCTTAGTTTCTAATTCTCCATGTCAATTGCTCAATGCTTAGTTGCTTACTGCTTAGTATCATAGCAGTGGTGACTGGTGAGGAGACGATACTGTTGAAGTATAAGTGAATTGGCTATCTTTCCTCATCAGCTTAAGCTTTTGGGTGAACTGGTTGGTGCATGCAACTCAATATGGTATCAGAGCCAAGAGGTCTCGAGTTCAAGACCTGGCTGACGCAATTAAAAAAAAATAATTGCAGTCCACTTCTATTCCACGTATTAGGCCTAAGAGAGCCTACACGTGAGGGGGAGTATTGAAGTATAAGTGAATTGTCCATCTTTCATCATCAGCTTAAGCTTTTGGGTGAACTGGTTGGTGCATTGGGTGAACTGGTTGATGTATGAAACTCAATATGGTATCAGAGCCAAGAGGTCCTGAGTTCAAGACCTGGCTGACGTAATTAAAAAAAATTAATTGCAGTCCACTTCTATTCCACGTATTAGGCCTAAGTGAGCCACACGTGAGGGGAAATGTTGAAGTATAAGTGAATTGGCTATCTTTCCTCATCAGCTTAAGCTTCTGGGTGAACTGGTTGGTGCATGAAACTCAATATGGTATCAGAGCCAAGAGGTCTCGAGTTCAAGACCTGGCTGACGCAATTAAAAAAAAATTTTAATTGCAGTCCACTTCTATTCCACGTATTAGGCCTAAGGGAGCCTACACGTGAGGGGGAGTGTTGAAGTATAAGTGAATTGGCTATCTTTCCTCATCAGCTTAAGCTTTTGGGTGAACTGGTTGGTGCATGCAACTCAATAGATACCACTTTAGTATCATAGCAGCAGCAGGCTTATTGGATTTTAGTATCTATATCAAATTGTCAATGCTTACTGCTTAGTTTCCATGTCAATGTCAATGGCTATGGCTCAATGCTTAGTTGCTTACTGCTTAGTATCATAGCAGTGCTGAAGAAATGATAGCACTTTAGTTAGTATCATAGCAGATTAGCAGCAGCAGGCTTATTCATTCAATTGGTTGCTTTGCTAGTTGCTACTGTTGAAGTGTCAATGTTGCTTCAATGTTGGTTGCCGTTAAGGATATAACGGTATTTGTGGTATTTCCTAGTTTCTAATATTTAGTCTTATATCTCTTGAGCCTTGTACTATATATTGCACTTTTAGGTTGTGCAATAGATCAACGATTTACCTATTCATCCGATGATCTAACATGGTATCAGAGCCATACCTAGGGTTTTCGATCAAACCCTATCCTCGATCGCCTTCGCATTTGCTGCTTCCGGGAGGAGCGATCTCTACTCCCAAGGGTGGCAACCTCTTTGGACAGGCGTCGGCCCACCCTTGCTACCGGTCATCATCATCATTGGTGCCTTCGTCAAGCTGCCGCCAAGTAGTCGGATCCCGCCGCTGTATACCGTCGGTCCGTCGCCTCCTCTCACGCCACTGCAATCGCCGCGCTCGCGTGCTAGCGCCCTGTCACTTCATCCAAAGCCGCCGCCAGCCAAATCTGAAGCCGCACCGCCTCTTCCCAAGCTCCACCAGATCTGGAGCCGATCGCCTCTTCCTACGTTGTCGTTGCCTCATCTTGTACTCTCCATAGCCGCGGCCTCCTCCAGCCTCTTCCTAAGCCGCACCGCCTCTAGAGCCGCACCAGTCGTCTCCGGATCTGGCCGCCGCCTCCCGGCTACTGCCCTAGGCCAGATCCTCTCCGCCGTCGACCTCCCCACCGAATCTGGCGTCTCAGGGCTCTCACTCGTTGGGTTCGGCCTCTCCGACGGCCACCTCAGCCCTCAGCCTCCCGACGTCGCCTCCTCCTGCCGGCTTGGTTTTTCCCGGTGCCGGCTTCCGACCGGCCCCTCTACTCCCGGCTCCTCCCATTTCTTCTCCCTTGAGCCTTCTCCCGTTTTCTTCTTTGGCGCTGGAGAGAGGGAGAGAGAAGGGAGGGAGTGGAGGCTCTATGACGTCGTGAGGCTTGACTGTTGTTAAGTAGTTCTTGTGACTAGAGATTGTTGTTGGTCACAGTCGTACGCACATGTGATTTTTGGTGAATGGTTGCTCTGTTCGCGGTTAGAGTTGTTCTTGAAGGTTATGAAGCAAAACACACCAGCCATAACAAACAAGCTATGAACTATTTGATGTGGTTCGTGTTGGTCTTAGTGTTGAGCTGCTAAAGGATGTTGTTGCTAAAATCTACTAGCTTTAAGGTTTTTTTCCAAGTCTTCCGTTGCGTCCATCCTATAGTTGTCATGGCGGACTCGACGACCAAGGCGAGTACTCGGTGCCAGGACGCCATGGCAATGCCATGGTGACACCACCGGCGAACAGGTACGCTCTACATGCATACGGTCAGTCAGTCATACACTCTGTAGGCAGTCCCTCTCCCCTCGTATATAACTCCCGACTCCTCCCGACTCCCGACCCCCGTTCTCTCCCGCATTCTCCTCTCCCCGGCAACTCCTCTCCCTGTCGTCTCCTCCCCGCCTGTCCCTCCTCTCCCGGTTCCTCCCTCCCTCCGCCTCCTCTCCCGCCCGCCTCCTCTCCCGGTCCTCCCTCCCTCTGCATTCCCCCACCGCCTCCCCTCACCGCCTCCTCCCGTCTCCGTCGAATCCAGATCCGGCGGTTCTCACCTACTGGATCCAAGAAAGACGGGCGACCACCACAAGCTCCATGGCATACCCCCACACCACCACGGCGCCTAGGCGTTGCCAAGGCGACACCGTGACAACCATGGTCCATCCAAGTCCGTATCATCTATTTTTCAGTTCGTCCAAGTCATGCAAGTCCACAAATTTTTGTGTCAGTCAGGCGGTTGCTTTACTAGCAACAGTCCATCCTTTTGGATCGAGTGTGGTCCTTTTCTTTTCGCATGGCCATAGTTGCTGCTCTTCTCTCTGAGCCATTGTAGATTGTAGAAGTTTTAAGGCCGTCGCTTCTCTCTGAGTTGCCGCCCCGAGTTTTAAGGCCGCTGCGCTTTCTTTCCGCACCGCCATCGTCTCGGACTTCGATCTACGCCGCCATGCTTTATAGGCTACCACACGACCCCAGATGGAGATCTTCTGGTCTCGACACAATTTTCAAGGGCTGAACGCTACGACATCTTCAAGACTCGGATTTTGGATTTTTCCTATTTTAGTGTCAACCATTTCAAATGCGATGCTATTACATATGTCTTGCATTTGAGGGGGTGTTAAGGATATAAGGGTATTTATGATATTTTCTAGTTTCTAGGGTTTAGTCTTGTGTCTCTTGAGTCTTATACTATATATTGCCCCTTTGAACTATGCAATAGATCAACGATTCGTCTATCATTCAATAGATCTAATAGTTGCTAGTTGCAGGATGTCAGGGCAAGCTCCGGAGGGCGAGGACGACAGTGACAGCTATGATCCATCTAAGGATCCGAAGAGGAAGGCCAAGTCAAATGACTCAGAATGGAAGTATACATTTTGGCCAACCAAAGATAATGATTTGGTTGAATGTTCGCTTTGTGGGAAGCAGGTTATTTTGTTGTCATGTGATGCACTCATACTACTATCATATTTTTTGTCTCTTATGTTGTGTGGATGTCTACTTACGTTATGGACCTTGTTATGTTAATACTATGGGAGTGACTATTGCCAAGGCGACTGAAATTTTTTTATCTCTCAGTCACTTGAAGTTGCACTCTCAATCAACTAAAATTGCAGTTGTTCGAGTGCAACTTTTGGAGGTATTTTTTTAGGGTGCAATTTTAGTTGATTGAGAGTGCAACTTTCAAGTGACTGAGACAAAAAAATTTCAGTCGCCTTGGCAATAGCAAAACCGTAATACTATTTGCTATTATGAATCTTATTATTTGGATAATTTATGATATTATATTGCATCGTTATTTAATTTTTCAGTCATATAAGATATTACTTATATTTATTACTATCGTCTAACTGTCGCCATGGCGGCACCTAGTCGACTAGGCGTCTAGGCGCCTCAGTCCAAGGTTCCAAAACTCGAAACTGGGGAATACCGCATGATTTGGACGGTATCTTGGTTACCGCCAAGAACTGAAAAAAAACGGTCAAATTTCAGAAGTCAAAATTTGAATTTGAAACCGGTAACCGGAAAAACCGACCTGTTACCGCCTAAAAAACCGAAGAAAACCGCTGAAAACCGATTTTTCAAATTTGAAATTAGAAATTCCTAACACATTCATAGCAAAAAAGCATGAAGTCAAGTGTGAGAGTTCATGTTTCTTCCTAATACATTTCATTAGTGTTAAATAATGTAAACATTATTAGGAAAACTAACTTTTACATTCAAAATTAGAAATTCTTAATACACTCAAAGGAAAAATCATGAAGTCAAGCATAAAAGATGCATGCATATTTCTAATACATTCCATTAGTATTAAACAATATAAACATCATTAGAGAAACTAACTTTTACATTCAAAATTTTAAATTTGAATTAAGGTACCGGTTGCCACGAGTAGAACCGGTTACCGGCAGTAACCGGCCAGTTACCGCGGGGATTTCAAACCCTGCCCCGGTCTCGCTGCGACTCGCCGGAGCGCCGTAACAACCTTGGTCTTGCAAATCTACCAATTTATAAACGATCCATCATTCTTCACTACCGAGCTATACCAAGGGGTTCAGATTACAAACAAAGCACTTACAACATATTTCCACTGCAAATCTATAACAATAAAATACAACATTCTATCTCATCAAATTACATTAAATTAAAAGCACAACATCATACCAATGCACCATTGTCTACTACTTATCTTCGTCCCTTTAAAGCACAGACTGTTCACCAGCTTCTGCAAAGACACAGTCAACCTTACTTGTACTGAAAGTTAAAAACAAAATCGTGTGCACAGTATACACTGACAATAACTTTGAAACAAGATAAGTGCATTCAGATCTGCTCGAGCAAAGTATCTTATCTTGTTTCAGGATTTTCATGAGTACCACTAAGTTCAATTTCTTTTTGAATTATCAAATGTGTTTTGTCATGAAAAGGCAACAATATATGATAATTTTACTCACATTGTGACTCAATAAAACAACTATGATAAAAAAATGTTGTTTATCATGTAGATATTTGTCCATCAGGAAACATCAGATTACTCTCTTATTCTGACTCATCAGCAAAGCTACAATTCAAAGAAAATAAGTTCTTTACACAGATTTGCTGTATGGAAGATCAAAAATGACTCTTATTTAACATGAGGCAGACTCGTAGAAAAGACAAAACTTTGTGATTGAACATAAGTAGATGCTTCTTGAACTTATCCACAGCCATCGCATTGCATGTCACTATGGGCATACACAAATGCACGTGATAAGCTTGGCACTAGCACCTCGATCTGGTAACAGTCTTTATTTCATGAAATGTTCATGAACAATAAGAGTTAAGAACTTGAACTAACCTTTGCCTGGGACAATGATAATTGGTGCTGCTTTACAGTTGTGGAAGCAATACTCACTGACACTTCCCTGCAACACACTACAGTAGAAAGGCAAACTTAGATTTGGAGTTATGGACTCGGAAATGCCATCTTCAACTTATGTGCAGCAACAAAATATGACTATGCATCAAAAGGTAGAAAGAGGCAAACAATAAAGAAATTTTTTTAAGCAATTTGCACTAGTGTCAAGATCTTGTTGTAATTCCAGATCAACTTGCCAAATTATCACGTATGCTCTCAAAGGGCACTCTAGTCAATGCTTTTTTCATGCATTAGTTGAAGCACACATCACCATAACTCCTAAGAAGGCAATATGCTGTTGCTTTACTGGTCAATCAGGCCTGCTTTCTTGAATCATTGAACTCGAACATGGGCTTAGCACTTGGCATTTCATAGCAAACTTGAAAAGCAGAAGAGATCCAGACCAGCAATTATAAGCACATACAGAGTTGCTTTACACAAGAAGGAAAAAGCTTGCAAGATTTAGTTGCCAGTTTTTGCAAGATCTTTTTCTTCAAATAGTACATATAATTCTTACCCACAATACCATTACTGGTGCTCATTACAAGAATACTCGCTAGATTGTTCCAAGCAAGGCCAATCAACCATTCCATAGCATCGATATATCTTTTCCATTAATGTCGGCGGGTGCTTCTGATGATGGTATGCTATTAGAATTGGAAAGATATGTTTTTAGTACTCTGAAGTCCCTTTTGAATGCTTTTAGATGGTGAATTAGTGAGCAAACTTTTGGGTTCACAAAAGATATAAGTATGGCCTGCAGTGCAAGAAGGTAATTATGCCAACACTCCAAAAAAGATATCTACATTGAACAACAAGAAAAAAAGGGGGGGACTTTGGCATGACACATTTCATGGACTGCCCATGATATGCAAAATCTTATCTTGATGGCATAACAGTACAATTATGACTTCAAATGACCAGAAAATTGGTTACTTACAAAAGTTGGCCAAGACCATGAACTGCAAAGCTAATTTACTAGGTCCTGAGATTATCTAATTTGCCACAGTTGGAATTGAACTGTGGTTTAAGGGTCAGATACCTCTGAATAAGGCCTCTACCACGTGTGCCAAGAATGACTGCTGCTGGCTTCAGTCGCTCTGCTTCTCGGCAAATAACCTTTCCAGCATCCCCTTCAACAATTCGTGCCTTGGTATGGACCTTGTAAAATTCCCAATTAAAGGCACATGTATCAATCCCTTGTGGAAAATATGGAAAAGAAACAAAACATAATATTTCACAGATATACACATTACACAACAAAGAGACTACATAGTTTTCATAAAAGGCATTCATAGAATCATCATAGCATTGTGTTTCTAGTTTACAACTCAATAACTGAGGCATGCAAACGAGCCCTTTACATAAAGATCAACATTAAATGCTTCTTTGCTCAACAACATAATTATATGCACAAGAGGAAAAGAGCATACCAGTAACGTCTTGAATGCCTCAATGGCTAAATCCTCCATTAGTTCCCGGCTTTTCTCATATACCAGATCATTATGCATAACTACACAAATTGAACATCACATTCAGCCCCATTTTCAGTTGACCACAAAAGTTGAAGGGGAAACGTGTTTCGATAAGTAAAATTTCAATTTCTTTTTAACAATGTAGACCAATCCTCTGCCTGTTCATCTTATACAATTCAGATGCTCTCAAAACAAATTCAAATTATGACTAAATGCCCCTAGATTATTCAGGACTTGAACTGGTTCTGTTATAGTATCCTGTCTTTTCCATCATTCTATAGCAAAATCAATCCATCGTGGCCAGAATATGAACCCACAATCTTCCTAGTTGTAACCCCCAAGATGGTAATATGAGTACAATGACCACATAGGCAATCTTTGTTTTTTCCGTAAAGAATTAAACTGATGGGGACCGGTGTATTCACCGTGATGGTACCCCCAGCGCTACTATTCCGTTCAATGACTTCAGGCATAAGACATTATTATTTTCGCTTCCTCTGATACAATCATACAACATTACACACTTGTAGATTTTCTTCCAAAAGTAGTACCATACGCTTGTAGAATGTAGATTGTGCTCCCTTGTGGATTGTTCGAAGTCCATTACTAGGACCAGCATAGAACTTGTATATTGTACCGTGTTCGGACAGTCCACTCAAGCTCATCTAACAGCAAACAAGAACACAACATGGTGATGATAGCTTGTGTCACAATTAGCTGGCCTACTGAAAATTATATAGGCTTACTGGATGGGCTAATACTGTCACATCCATTACCCACAAATGTATAGTAGTATGACGATTCATAATCGGGTGAAGTACACGAACAAGCCGCCAAATGGTAGGCAAATATCTTAATTAATCCATAGTTCCATACTAAACAGATCGAGCTGTTAATTTGCTCCAACAATCAATAACAAGGCTAGGACATGATTTAAAATCTCCGCGAAGCTGACTAACGCAGATATATAGAAAGCTAGGTTTCGGAGGAGAGGCGATGGGGTGGGCTACTCAACTGGGGACGGCGTGGACGAGGTGGAGGGTGTCGGCGATGCGGGCGAAGTGCGCGAGCGCCCAGTCGAAGGCGTGCTTGGAGTTGGGCCGGAAGTCGACGGCGACGAGGAGGTCCCGTCCCCGGCGGCGCTCGCCCGTCTCCTCTCGAGCTCCGGCGGCGGGTCCGGCACCACCGGGATGAGGTGCGGCAGCAGCACCTCCCTCCAGCTGTACTCGTCCACCTCCTCCTCCACCGTCTCCATCGATCCCCCCACTCCCTCCTCCTCCCAAACAATCTAACTGCGCTGACGGACGAAGACGTCGAAGAGCACCTTTGTTTCTGTCGCAGCTAGCAGTGCTAATCACGAGCTCTCGACGCCTACGTATGGTATATATTGGGCTCTCGACGCCTCGTGCGGACGTACGGTACATTGGGTTGTTTGGTATAACTGTGGTTTATGATTTTTTGTTAAAAGTTTTTAATTTTAGCTATTTATGATAGAGATTATGGAAAGAGATACTTACTTGTGATTTTGATTGATATAGATGTTGAGTTTTTAACGTGTATTACAATTAACTTGTAGATACCATCTTGAGAAAATACTCCGTTTAAAAGTTAAGTACTATGACAAAAATCAAAAACTGTTTTTAGAAACCGTTAAAAAACAGACGCTACAGCGTGTAAAAGCTTAAAATTAAAAATCGCTAAGAAAAAGCAAAGAAAATAGGGCCATGATCTTATTCCTCGTTTGAATATTCCCAAATTCGTGCCCAACGAAGGGAGGCAAATTCTAGGTGGTGATCGGTTCACTGAAAATGAAAGCTTATGGTGAAAACACCGTGTTTGGTGAAAAAACAATGTGGTGAGAGGTTTATTTAACATAATTAAATTTAAAAAAATTGAAAAATATAAAAAATATGTTAGCCTATCACAGACAACACAAACGAATACGAGAAAAAAAAAGAACCGACAAAAAAGCTCAAAAAAAAGTCAAAAAAATCAGAAAAAGTCAAAAAAATTTGTGCTAGTGGTAGTATACAGTACTAGTAGACGATGCATTAATTCCGGGGTTTCTGTAGTAGGGATTAAGTTATCACCGACTAATCGCAACGTGCTATACGAGATTTCTAAGACGCGACACGTCTCCCGTAGAAATGAGCAATCAGGATTAGAAGATATCTATATTTATGTGCGTGGACTAGTGCAGCAGCCAGGACTAGGCGCCTCCGAATTCTGCTTACCTTCTAGAAGGCTGGGTTGGTGCAGCGATCTTTCGTTACCCTGTGAGCGATCTTTCGTTACCCTGTGACGACATGAATTTCATTTCCAAGATTTGTCCATGCTGGTGTAGTAAACGTAAGCGTCAGTCGGTGTCGCTGTGTCGATCAGTGCTGCTAGATACATGGTCAAAAGGTTAAGGCCCCGATACTTAACTTAGTTTTTGTTTATGTTTGAAATTATACCGTAAGGGACGCTAGTATTTTTTATAAAAAAATAAAAAAAACTCGTTATATCGATATAGACAATACAAAAAAATAAAGATAAAAAAGCCAAACGTTCAAAAAACCAAAATAAGCTAAGGCTCTGCTCATTTCGACTTTGAACTTTTGGCTTCTTACTTATTTTTTACTATTTCTAAATTTCATCTTTTTCTAACTTTTTGGCTTTTTTAGCTTTTTTACCGGTTCTTTTTTCGTATTTATTTGTATTGTCCGTGATATGCTAACATGTTTTTTATTTTTAATTTTTTAAAAAATTTAATTACATCAAATAAGTCACCATCAACTACAGTACAATTTTAGCTAGTTACAGTAAAATTTCAGTCATAAGCCATTTTTTTCAATATAAATGAGCGGCACCTAAAATTAGAATCCAGTGTGTTTCAAATGGATGACTTCTCTATTAACTTTTTAAAATAATTTATTAGAATAGTTTTTTCAAAACCATTTATTGATGTTCTATTCAATCATATAAACACTTGCTCCAAAAGCAAAATACTATCAGCCGTGAAGCCACGAGCGAAAAGAAGATGCTAAGTAGCCGTAACTGCTTCCTCCGCAGTGTCCGCGCGGCCATTCATTCCCCTCGAACCGCAATGGGCAGCCTGTCCAAATTCAGGTGGGCTGAGTTGGGTCGTCAATTTTATTCGCGATCCAAATTAGGGTGGGCTGACATGGGCCGCGCCGTTTGTGCTAAAACCAAACTCGAGGGGGCCGAACTTGGCATCATGTCTACCGTCTACCACTTACCGCCCTTTATCTGGACCGCGGAAATTTGATCGGACGGCGGAGAGGAACCCGTGGGGACGTTTACGCTGCGATCGGCAAAACCGGCTCATCCCAGTCTGCATTCGCCCAGAATGCCCCGCCGCCGCCGGTCGTCGGAGCTCCGCTGCTTTCCGGCCATCAGCATGCCCAAAGTGATCTCAATTCCCCTCAGATATCGGCAGCGGCAGAGCGACCGCCCGGGCTCGTGAAAACGCAGTGAAGCTTCTCTACAATTAGTGAAGTTGAAGATAGTATTATCTCAGACAAACGTTTGCCATAGTTTAACTTGCCTCGGTTCTAAAAAATTCTTAGTTCCGTCACCGAATATCAGAGACCATGTATGCAATCGATTACTGATATCATCAGTAAAGGCAGATATGCACGATGCTCAGAGTAGTCGGAAGCAATGCATGCGCCGCATGCCACAATACTGGTCCTGATGATTGGAGGTTGGCACTAGCCACCAGGAAAGAACAGATGAAATCTTCCTTTTCTGCAATATTTTACAGTAACTTGCTTAGCAGATTCAACATGAATCCTATAAAATGTATCCCTTGTGCATCAGAAGGTGAAATAGGATACCTGGTAAGCATGAATAGGATCATAGGACATGGAAATGGGCAGCATACTCGCCAACCTCACTAGCTAGCATGAACAAGCTGCAGGAGAAAGGAATGAAGGGCTTGCAACCATAGCATGGGGCATTCCAACGGAGAGCAGGCAAGATGAGCAATGTCCATATTATCCATAAGGCAGTGATATTTCACCGCTAAACATTCCAATAACCATAATACATAGCAGTTGATTACAACAGGTCACTCAAATCTTCCTAGGATTTGCCAAGATACAGACGTCATTGCCCACCTTGTTCTGACAAAACTACCATTTCCCCCAGGTAGCGTCCTGACATAGCAACACTGAGCATTTACAGTATCCAAGGGTACTGTGAGCTAAATAGACACAAGACCCAGTTGATAACTTCTTCAGTTATTCGCAGGCTGGTTTCGTGTCAAAGCTAGTCAGGCAGATTGCAAATGCCTGGAACGCCGAGAGTGGGTAACTGTAATCCATTGTAAATATATCCTTCCCGATTTTCCCAAACTGGAGGATGACTTTCTCCTGCTCCACTGCAGGGATACCAAGGGAAGGATCAACAGAAGCAACAAGCTGGAAGTTCTTGACTGACGCTACGGTGACACGCCCTCGGAAGTTGAGGCACCAGCACTGCAGCTGCTCATGCCAGCGCGGAGCTTTGTTCTTCAAAACCAGAGGTACTTCATTAGTAAAAACCGGTCCAGACAAATCAGCGCTGAGGCTTGTTGACGAAAATTCAATGGCTGGTTCCTTTCCTTTGCTAGTTGATAACGTGGACATTTGTTCATCAAGTGTGTGGATGATGCCAGTAGGGGTTGGGGCCTTCCCACCTTCCTGAATACATAAGGCTGGTATTGAATGCATGGTACATTGCATTCTCCTTGGTCCTCGATTGCGTAGGACAGTGAGCTCATATGAGACGGTAGCAACGTTGTAATTGCCTAGCGGCAACCTTGGTGATACTTGCTTGGAATGTCTTTTGCTTGGTCGGTTGTTCCGCAAAACCGCAACATCACAAGGAGGCTGGCTGTCAAAGATTGTGAACTTTGTGCCAAGGAAGTTTGGTCTGATTCAAGGAAATAAAATTCCAGTGAGCTCACTAAAGACAAGGTAGAGATTTAATGAGATTACTAAGACTGTAAGACACAAAATAACTTAAGTCAATAACAAAAGAGGCTTACTTCAGTTTGCCAACATAGGTGCTACTAGAATGAGAGAAATCATCAGAGACCAGCGAGACCACAAAAGAAGTCCTGGTCGCGCGTCTGATCTTGCGGGCTGCAAGCAAAAGCTTGTCGTTTTCCCCATGCAGAGCTGCATGTATAAACAGACAACAGTTAGTGACATGGTGGTCGACATTAATTGAGCACATCTAATCTGCAGTATTAGCTCTCTGTTTTAAATTTCCATAAATCTACAAATCTTAAATAGCAGATGGGGTGCTTAACCATTCTGAATGCATCATACATTCATGCTCAAGGGCATAGCAAGTTTATTGTGGACTGCTCGTCATCCTGGTTGATAAGGGAGGCAGGGTGTAGATATTTAGGCTGGGTTATTTCCAGCTTAAAACTGGCTTATGCTCGTACTGTTTATAGTAAGTAGCTTTTAAACGGTGTATCTTTTCAAGACGGGGTCAATAGGAAGATTATAGTAAAAAGTGTATTGAGTTCAGCTGTACCGGCTAAGAATTCAAATATTTAAGCCATTAGCCCAAAAGAACTCGCCCTTATGCATCTAGAGTGGATAGGGCATATGCAAAAAAAAGGCATGCATACCATGGATATTCTGCAGTTCTGCACAGAGTGTCTAGCCTATTCTGGTAAAAATTAATGCACCACACTTTCAACGGTTGTATTCAGCTTTGGGTCCTGATACGTTCGCTATGCTATAAGGAACCACAAGTTTGGATCTGTTCATATTGTCTTTTGCTTATGGCTTTTAGCTTTGGTTTATAAATAGTAACAGCTTTTGGCTGTTCACAAGAAAGAGTACGGAGAGATAAAGACTCACATGCGATCTTGGCCGATATAAATGAAGTCGCTACAGTATCTACTACAATCGACAAATAAGAAAAAAACACTCCGTTTGAAAGCTAGATACTGTAGAAAAACTATTTACTGTAGAAAAGTGTTTTTAGAAGCCAATATAAACGGGATGTAGTAAGACAGGTGTGCTCCAATAGTCTATAAATGATGCTCCGAGGTAACTCTAGTTACAGTTCACTTCTTTCTCGATCTGGACTAGCAATCAGTTCAGCTATTGCAGTGAAAAAATCTTTGTTTAGCTGTTTTTTTATTGTTCCAAATGTTGCATCATGTGCAATTGTACAGAACAGACGGGCAGGATAAACAAACTATCCATGTGTGCACTGCAATTTGGATGCTCTTGTGTAAAGAACGAAAATTTGTGATACATATAAAACAACTGAACCAGAATGTCATTCCCCTAACCTGAAGCATGTATCTTGGATGCAATCTCATTATGACACAAGATTCCACTAAAGTAAAATTAATCATGGAACTGATTTCCCTTTGCATACAAGGATGCGAAGTCGTAACTCGTAAGGGAACCACTTATTCTGGGATTTCATTCTTGCAAATGGTACTAGAACAAGAAAGCTATGACTGAAACAATACATCTTGATGCAGATGAACTGGATAAATGGCATTAGAACAAAAACACTAAACCGTGTATTTCGTCAACAGAACATGATTAACTTACATGGGCTGAGCCCCAGGTAGAGGAGATAGGTGGACGTCGCCCTGTCCCTCCTCACAAAGCACTGCACCGGTGGCTCCCGAGGCCCCGGCTGCGCCAAACCACCAAGTTAAGCATCCAAATTCTCACATCTTAATGAGCAAACAAATCATGGTGGCAGAAGGCATTGATGTGGGGAGGCGGGAGATATCAGATACCTGCTTGAGGGAGATGGGAAAGGTGATCCTGCCGCACTCCTCGAGCGTCTTCACCACCTCCTTGGTGACCTCGCGCCACGAGCGGCAGACGGCGGCGCACGCCACGACCTGGCGCCGCGCCGGCCACGTCGCCTCGCTGGCCTCCACCCTCTGTATCACGTCCAGCAGCAGCTCCGGCGGCAGGTTCGCCCACCGCCCCTGCTGCTGCGTCTCCTGGCCCTGCAACAGCTGCTGCGGCGGCTCCGGCCACAGGCCTGGCCACGAATGCCGCGACCCTCCGCGGCCGTGGCCGTGGCCGGCGCGGCCGTCGGAGCTGCCGGCGCGCCTCGACATGCTCCCGATGCCGTCCCTCATCTCCCTCAGCTCCCGCACAATGCTCTTCAGAGACATTGCAACCTATGGCCGGTTCCTTTCGCTCACGCTGAAAGGGACCCCTACTGCTCCATGGCAAGATCCGCCATTACTGACGAATCTACCCTAAAAATGGCAGGAGACAGCTCATAAAGTAGTCGGCATCACTCCCACAACTACCCCCAACTAAAAAATGGACTTTCTGAAAAGATTTGAAGCACGGGGCTACCAGGAATACCTCGAGAACACAAATTTTGGGCGGATTTGAGAAGATGGCGAGCAAAGATCCAATTTTTCCCAGCACGGCAGCCTGGATCTGGGGGGAGGAGGTAATGCGGCAATAGGGCACAAGAAAACTCGAGGCTTTTCACTTGGTGGCTTCAAGATCCAAAATTTTCCAGCGCCCGCAGCTCAAAAGATAAAACATTTCGGCTCAAGAACATCAAGGAACCTCTTCTTCCCCCATTTCTTCACCGCTTCCATGGAATTTCCCCCAGCTCCTTTCCCCCAAGAGTTCCAGATCAGAGAATCACCCTCCCAGCCTCCCTCTTTAGCTATGGATTTCTTCACACCATCCAACCTCTTCAGTGCTTTATGCTCTATCTCTCTCTCTATACACTGCAGCTCCTGTGAATTCTGTGCGTTCGTGTGTGTGGGTTTGTATTAGGCAGAGGATAAAAAGGATTGGGAAAAAAGCGGAGGCCATTTTTTTTAAGCACGGTGAGGGCAGCTTTTTGGTTCTCTCTCTCTCTCTCTCTCTCTCTCTCTCTCTGAGTTTACACTTTTCAAGGTATTTAACTCTCTAGTGCGGTACTACTACTTGCTACTTCCTAAACTCACAACTGCCCAACAAGATTGGATTTTCAAGGTGTTTATTTCTGCCAGTGGTTGTTCTGTTCTTGTTGAGGTGCTCCGCGAGGTTGCTGGCCAAGTTAGTACATGGTGAAGGCACTTTATGCTAGAAAGATTGCATGGATGGCCAAAATACAAGGAATGAAAAGGTGTCAAGGGATTTATTTTAGGGGATCGGAGCTTGCCAGTTTATGTTGTGGAAAATAGTTCTCTCTCCATTAGAAAGGAAGTTGTGTAGATTCCAAAGTATACTGAAAAGTATAGGCAGATTGCACAGTGACCACAGCTACAGGTGTCTTATCATTTGTCTTCTTATGGGAACTGTCCAAAAACTCCTCTTCACTGAAGGAACATACATCATAAATTGGTGGTGGGTAAGTTTCAGAAAAAGGAAAACTTGTGGGTTAGCACTTAGCAAAGGCATATATGGCCTTAAAGCGCATTAGAAATTTCCAAACATGGAGTGCTCTAGTGTATCCTGGACAAAGAAACTTCCTAGCACTTCCACACCATAACAAATCCATGAACCCATGCATGCTTGACAGTCTTGGTGGCTCAAGTCACTGGAACTTTAGATATAGCTATGTTCAACGAATTTATTTTAAAAAAAAATGGGAGGAGGTCCAGTGAAACTACCCTGCCCATAAAATGTTTTTTGCTCCTACAAAAACTCCTCTTAAATCATGATAGATTCTGCCGTAGCACTAGTCATCACTTCATAGATTGAGCAAGGTACATACATACACATGTGACCAAACTTTCTCAGATTTATGGCAAATAAACAATGGGAATGGTCGATACAAGAGGTATTTTCTTCTACACTGCACAAAATCAAACGATCAGCAACACTGATCCTACACATAATGGCAGATATATACCTGCACCCTTCATGAGGATGACAGCTTGTTGGTTGCCATTGGCACATTGGCATCATTGCATCGCTTGCCATGCATTCGAGGCATCAACATGCATGGCTGAGAAGAGATTGGAGAGCATTCATTTCATCTCATTTCGTTCATGGGCGTGGATCAGACCACACATACTCCATTTCCTTGCATGCCTCCGTCTGGACGCCAGGGGGACAACTCTCCATGTTCAGGCATCGTCTCTGTGAAAATGTTTTTGCAAAAGACAATGATAAGTAGTAGTATATGGTGCTGGTGTTAATCTAATCAGCAACTGGACAACTGCAGGGGGCAGTATGAGCAGGAAAGTTCGCCAAAAGGACCCCAGTTACCGTCATTTTTTGACGAAATCCATCATGGTCCATGATCTCAAAATATATTTTGGAGTTTGCACATCATGGCTCATGAGGCTCTCAATCATGGCCTGCGCAACGCGAGCTTCTTTTTTTCTTGCCCTTTTTGACGACCAACGTGAACATTTTCATCTAGAAATTTTCGGTGATGATAGTTCTTCTGGAATTCGGGGAACACAGATTCAATGAGCAGTTTTTTCACAAACAAGTCCTTAAAAAACGAGCGATTATTTCCAGTTTCTCCAATGAAGACCTTTTTTTACTCGTATATATGTCGTCACAGTTCATCAAGAAAGCGTGGAGTATTACTTTGAATACTTCAAATTTGTATGAAGTGGTGAAATGGGTTATACACAAGCACCATTCCCAGAAGGATGGAACATCAAATGGATGTTACACGAGCAATGAAATTTCTGTATCATAACAACACATTAGAAACATACATCAATTACTGTCAGAGAAAAAGGAACACACATCAAAGCATCAAATCACCTAGAACGGTCGAATGCTTAATTTCAGATCACATTACATGCTGCTGGCTTTTTCCCTTTTGGAAGCTTCTTCCCTTCTCACTGTCTTCGTCCCCTAACGGCCATTATTCTTGTACATGTTGTTTCTGTCGCTCGGATCGTGACTATACTGTCCTTGGTATTCCATCAGTCGGCATCATTCCGTCACTTTCTGATTTTTTTTAAGCCTTTTTTTTCTCGTATTCGTTTGCATTATTCGTGATGGCTTAACATGTTTTTTATTTTTAAATTAAATTATGTCAAATAAATCATATAGTGCAAAATAAACTAGCTACAGTATAAAATAAATCATATACCAATTTATTTCGATGGAACTGAGCGGTCAAGTAGAGATTGAGTTGCGCTTCACGAATAATGGAGTACAGGTTCACCTGCTTCAAGATCTACAATAAAAGCCGTATTAATTAATATTCGATGTCCTCAGTTTGCAGTTGATGGGACGATTTACGTAATTTAGCGATGGTTAATCATCAGGAGCTAATCCATTTAGCAGTGGGCCAAATTAACTGAGGACCGTTGGCCCCTTAATTCCATTACAATTTGAGATGTTTGATTTAGCTCACGATGACGACCACCAAATTCCTCTTTAGGAGGACGAAGTCAACCAAGTTGTCGTAATTTGGTCCTGCTTATTAGAGCTTGTAGCTCCTTAATTAATTTTTTTTACTTTTTGCCCTTTTTTCTTTTGCCTCTTAAACCTTTTGCATCATCTATGATAATATAACTTTTTATTTTTAATTTTTTTAAATTTAATTACGCCAAAAAACTACCAGCAGATACAGTGTATTTTCAACCGTTACAGTACAAAATAAACCATAAACCAAGTCTTATAAACCCAAATGAGCACCACCAAATCTTTCACAGAAAAAATTGTCGTACTTTAACCACACCGTCTGGTCGATGCTTTTCTTTTGTTTAGTCTAGAGAGGTTGCAAAAGGGCTCTCACAAGGGTTGCGTCTTTTTTAGCTGTAATTGATGGTTTTTAGCCCTAACATGAGCGTTTATATGAATGAATCGAATACCGATAAGCCGTTTTTAAAATACTGTATTGATAAGCCAAACGACGAAGAAGTCATCATATTTATTTGTTCGAAAGAAGCTATAAGCAATAAGTTGAAAAGAATAGAGCCAGGAAGCCTTGAAGACTTGATATATGAGACGGAAACCTTCTTGCGGACGTTGTTGGACTTGAGGAGGAGCTCGCTCTTCTTCTCCATGAGGCTTTGCTCGCTGCAGGGGCGGAACTAGAATGAAAATGACAGAAGTTCACTACTTCATCATATATATAACAACATATATAGTTTTCAAATAATACTGTGCTAAATAGTAATGTGTTCATTAAATTTTAGCATCAATACTTCAACATAATCGACGACAGTTATGATGATAAAGAAATAGCGATCGAAATGCATACCAAAATGAAAAAAACCCAATAATAACATCGATTGGTTGCAGCAAACTAAAGGAACTAAGGGTGAAACCACAGACAAAAGTTAGTCGGTATTGGTAAAATATATAATTCAACCTCAATGACCTATTAAAAGAGAACAAAACTAAAAGTTTTCAAGTAAAAAAATAGTAGAATGATCAAATGTAAATTAATGTATTATCTTTTAGTATTTATGTTCTTTCAAGTTCATAAACACAATGAATCATAACATCATTAGTAATTTTCGTCAATTCTTATTTCTCCATATAGCAAATAAGTATATCATTTATGAAATTATCATCAATTAATTGAAAAGTCAGTTGACATTTGTATATTCAATAGTTTAAAAATAATATAATAGAAAAATATGTCCAATAGCTTACCTATTTGACATTACGGTTAAATACTACAATTTTGCCTCCGATTTGTAATGAGCTAGGCTGGTATTTCAAAAATCAAAATTGAAACCATAAGTCTTAACCCTATAATTCAACAAAAATCAATCAATAATTATCACATTGAAACCCTAACTCACAAATTGGAATAATTGAGAGAAATTTAGAGCAATATATATATTGATTGGGTGGACCTAAACTTCCTTCAACCGGCGAGGGCGTGAGGCAATAGGGACCAGACAATGACACGGTGAGATGGTAGACAAGGGTGGATGATGGCGCCAATTTCTCCCATTCTCCGACGACCCATCGCTGCCTAGCTGGGTGTCGTTGTGCAACGGATGTAGTGCACATTTCCTGGTCGACCCCATGCGACATGAACAAGCGTTGAGAGCTGCTGCGAGGTGATATACTTTGGGATCATCAAATAGATGTCGTGGCCTGCTGTGGTCCTCCCTCTTACGTTGGCTCAAGGGCTGGCTCAGCCTACTGTAGTTACCTCATGGACTGAGGGAAGCAGAGACTTCTCATGGATTGCTGCTAACTACTGAAAATTTGGGTTGCTAGTGCTCCCTTCATTGGGTTTCAAGGAAAAAATCGGGCGCACTGAGTTTAGCCTAGAGAGTTTACATATGGACTGAAAACGCTAATCCCTGCTAAATTTTTTTGGACCTGGTGTCCTATGACACTAGGACCCACTGCATGGTTCTGCCCCATGGCTCACTGTACTCGTAGGCCACAGCGGTGTGCTAACGACTGGGCCAAGCTGGCGGCGCGAGAACGTCACATGATGGCGTTGAGATTTGGTTTAGACACAAAATTCAATAATACCCCTGCAGAAAATAATAGACTCCGAGAAAAAAATTCTATACTACCCTTCAGAAACCAAGGGTCTCATTCGATTTCTACTACCACGCGCTTACTACTAGTAGAATATATCGGAAAAATTAATACTACTCTCTCGTCACAAAAATATGTTATTTTAGGATGCACGCAATTAAACTTTTAAAATTTTGGCTATCGATATCTTTTAAATATTTAGATTAGATACATGAAAACCATATGCATATATTTGTCTCGAAAAATATTTTTCATAACATTACAATTTTATTAGGTGTTCTAACTATATTACAATAGAGATTAGTGGTCAAAGTTATATTTTAGAGATTGTGTCAATATCCAAAACGATATGAATTTATGACTGGAGTGAGTACTTACTATCTCTGTAACTAGTAGTGTGCCCCGCGCACTTGCGCGATAGATTTGCTTCAAAGTTTTTAGTATCAAATGATATAACTTAAATGTTTGATAGTATATTTACGTATTTCATAGGTTATTTAAAATTTTAAGACATCATAAACATTGTAAATGATAACAAAAACTGATACATGCAGATCTCTCTCTTTTTTTTGATTAACGTGAGAATTTCTATCCTTTAAGAGCATAGTAGCTTTTTTATCTTTAATTATATAATAGGTGGTTGACAGGCTGGCCCTGATGTACTCTGGGCCCACCGGTCCGTAGTTGGACCCGGTTCGTCTTGCTATGCGTTCCCACTGCAATGCAAATGGAGTAGGTAGAATTCGTTTTGAAATCGGGCTAATCGACGTGCGCTCGGAGGTCCATGCCCATGGCATGGCGATGCATAAACTAAAGAAGCAGCGGCTTCGCGTTTCGCGCCTAGTTCCCCTCCTCTTCAAGCCCCAGCTGCACACGAACCATGCCCACGAGCACAACGTCTGGAGATTCTGAACTCGTAGACTCGTAGTACATGTATTTTTCAAAGCTAATGGTTGTTTAGGGAGTCACTGGATTGCTACCACATTCGGTCACAATCAGTGAAGCAAACCAAAAGCATTTTACATAACCATTTTAATTGCACAAGTTGGACAAAATCTGAAGAAACTAAGAAATGCACCAAACCTCTCCCGCGTGTTCATTTTGAAAAAGAAACAGATGCGCCAAACCCGTCCAGGAATGCCTGTATAGGAAATCAAGCATTCCTAACTTTCATGTGACGAAATACGAAAGTATAACGACAAACCAAACAGACATGACATTGGACGTTATTCTTTTCAGCTTTTAAAAGTTGTTTTTCAGTTTTTTCTACAGTAACTAGTTTTTAAATAGAGTATTTTTTCAAGATAAAGTCTACAAATTGATAATAGTGCACACTGTAGCGACTTCATTTGTATCGTCAAAACCACCCGTGAGTTTCTATTGCTTCATACTCTCTTTTACGAACAGCCCAGAAGTCATAAACCCAAGCAAAAAAAACATACTCACCACATTGGATTAGCATTTTAGAGCAAAGGAAACGAAAACCAGTCCTTGCCGGCCAGTGAGCCCAGATCACACACACACACCAATCGCAAGGAGATATTTCATCACAACCTACACAGGCCATGCTCTCTCTGTTCGCCTCCATCAACCAGTCTCTCCCTTTCAAACTTTTGGCCTGGACGCTGCCGCGGCTGCTCGATCACCCGCCACCCACACAAACACAAGTGCAGACCTACAAGTAAACTGCTCCCTATTCCGCCTGTCCCCATAAATCACCAGCTCCCTCTCTTCTTCTCCAGAAGCCTTGGCCACAGCAGCTGCTTTGCTAATGTCCGTCGCTTCCATGGCCGCTCTCTGGACCACCTACGGCCGCCGCTGCGGCGTCGGTTCCAGAAAGATTAGCGGCCTCGACGGTTGGTTCCAGCAAAGCAGCCGTCACGGACCAGACCCATGTCTCTTGGGTGGACAACAAATGGGCTGGCTCTTGGGCCACTCGGCTGGGGAGGAAATGCTACAAGAAGCAGGGCAGCTGCAGCAGTACGGGGTATCGAAGAACAAAGAACTGAAGGCTTCACCTGGCTCTTCTTCCTCCTTACTATTGTTCCCCTTTCCCCTGATTCCTTCTCTGATTCCCATCCCCTCTTCTTTCAACTCCCAATCCAGACTTGCTCCTCCCAGTCTTTGCTTCCTATCTCCCTCGGTTTGCACCCTCAAACACTTGTATATTGCGTTTGATCGGCTACCTTGAACTTTCCCTCGGTTTTGATTTGTGTTCATCAAGTTGGGATCGTGACAATATGGTATCAAAACGATCGATTCGTGGTGTTCTTAGCAAGGAGATGGCGTGGGAGATCCTTGGTAATAGTAGGTGTGGTCGGCGACTGGATTTGAGCAAGAGTAGCGCCCATGGCGAGGGCGCCCGCCAATTGTTTGATAAAATGTTGAGAACTCAGGAGGCATTCCTGGGAGGTGTTCTTCATGTCACCGTGAGCCATGTGCTCTATCCAGTGACGGAGGAGTTGCTACATCGGCTCCTTGATGCGTATAGCATGGAGATGAACGTGTCACCGAAGGTTGCTCACATGGACATGGTCCAGCTCCAATCATGGCACGAAGTCATGCGAGCTCAAGATGCCTTGCATGGCCGGTACATATACAGCGGCTGCTACTTCCTCGGCATCCAGTTGGTGCACCCGACACTAGACCTCGCTTCCACTACGACAGCGCGGCGTGAGGAGGTGGCTACCGTGTACGCCCCGGAGGTTATCGTCGCGGCTCCATGTTCCTCATCACCCCACACGCAATCCACTGGCGTCGACGAGCCCTTGTTCAAGTCAAGCTCACCACCTTCCTTGGGTAGGGCTTGGAATGTCATGTCCGATGAGCAAAAAGAGAGGTGCATCAAGATGGTGACCGAGACGACTGAGATACTGAACAACATGCTTTAGCGGTCTACGTCTTCTCTGACCCCGTCTGATGCGACCACTGCCGAGGTGGACTAGCCCACCGTGGGCACGACCACTACCGCTCCTCTCCCGCGAGTGGAGGCGCAACCACTCCATGCATGACAGATGTTTGATGAAACACCAATGAAAACACACACTCTATCGGAAAAAAAGAACCGGTAAAAAATCTCTAAAAAAACTAAAAGTTCAGAAAAAGACGAAATTTATAAATAGTAAAAAATAAGCCAGAAACCAAAAGTTAAAGTCGAAACGAGCAGGAGGAAAGCACTTGTGTAACAATCGGTATAGTATGGTGTACCGTAGCAACAGTCTTCCTATGGTGTTGCTTGCCTATCCTTAGCAATTTTTTGGAGTACGTGAAATCAGTCTCCCTTCTCGAACGTGTCAGCTTAATTATATACAAGCATTTTCTACTTTGGAATGGAAGTGCATTTACAACTCTATGCTTTTTATTAATAAAAGAGCGAAGCATATAAGTAATATTTATCTATTATTTATTATATTTTAAAAACTGTGTAAATCAATACCGATGAAGGTCCTGCTCCAACTAATATACAGCTTAAAATTTTGCTGTAGCTTTTAATTTATAATTGAAATTGTACCATAGTGATTGTTAACGTTTTTTTAAAAATAAAAATAAAAAAGAAGAAGAAAAAGAAAAACCATTATATCATTGCGGATAATACAAGGAAAAAGACAGAAAAATAAAAAACTCTAAAAAAATTAAAATAAACTGAAATTAAAATTTAATGTGCTCTACACGGCTTCTAACATAAACAAACTAAAAGTTAAAATAAATCAGAAACTGGAGCGCCTCAAAGAAAACGCGGCGGCTTTGCAGTCCACATGTTGCCATCCCCCATTGGGAGTCGGAGCCTTCTGATTACTGATTACCATGTGAATCAGAACCAATCAACGGCGATGTAATGTTTGTTTTGATCTGACCTCGTGAGGGGCTGCGGTTCAGTTCGCTGTTCTTGCCGCACACATCTGGATCTTGGTCGAGCGGCGGCGCGGGCGATGTCCGAGGAGGCAAGGAGGAGCAGGGTCCTAGTGGTCGGCGCCACCGGCCGCCTCGGCGGCAGCCTCGTGCGGGCTAGCCTCGCGGCCGGCCACCCCACCTTCGCGCTCGTCCGCCCTCACCACCTCGCCCTCCCCGACTCTGCCCCCCTCAAGCCTCTCGCCGCCGCCGGCGCCACGCTCCTCAAGGTAAATGCGCGTCATTCCGAGTCCTTCCCGTAGTTTCCTGTGCCAAAACCTGCGTTCTGCCTGTTCACTGTGCCAATGTCTTCCGTGCGGTTTAGGGTTCGCTGGAAGATTACCCGAACTTGATCGAAGCTGTGCGGCAGGTGGATGTTGTCATCTGCGCAGTGCCCACGAAGCACGCTCTCGAGCAGAAGGCTCTGATTCGGGCTATCAAGGAAGCTGGGTGCGTGAAGGTGAGCTCACTAGTCACAATGAATCTCCAGTTAATTGCGTTAATCGGTTACTTTTGTTCTATGAGTTTGAGAATCACGTTGTGTTAAAGGTTTAGTCTTGAAAATAAATGATTAGAAGTTGGAAACATCCACTGGCAGAAATGCCATAATAAGTGTCAAATGGAGGTGTTGTAGGGGTGGCTTCCACCTGAATCCATTTAGCCTACTGGGCCAAAAGGCCCAATGAGACATGTAAAAAGACATCTATATCCCCAGAATAGTACGCCACTATAGGAGGTATTATTGTAATCAAGCAATATGGCCATGTATATATAGGGCCTTGGCAAAGGAAAGTGCCTGGCTAGTTCATTTGCTATACTCACTCTACTAGTCCCCTTATTTACTATTTGGTCAGTAACTACAACAAGAGAGAAATTAAATCTGGTGCTGTGCTGGGTGGGTTTAATTTTACTTGTCATTAGAAAAACTGGAAGGAAAATCCCTCCCCCCCCCCAAAAAAAAGATAGGTTTAGATTGCTGTCAAATAATTAGGAAAACAAAATAAGTCTAAACAAACGTTTTTTTTAAAAAAATCTCCCTCATTTGGTCTTACTTCTGAGTTTTGTCTTCACTTTTCCATAGCTACCTCTACTCATGTTAGCTGCACAACCTCCACAGGCTAAGTGCTCGTATGCAGGACTTTGCGATGAGGTATGTGCCTAGAGAAGCAAAATTTGTGGCTCATGTGTGTGCACAACGGCTTAAGGCTTGTTCATATTGGCTTTTACTGATGGATTTCAGCTGTGGCTGATGAATAGTAGTGCATTATGTGAAAAAGACGGTGTAACGAAAGGCATTATGTGACCACTATGTGACTTACGGAATTGTAACATAATAAAATACAGAGTGCGTTACAACATATGAAAACGCAAAGTAGTAGCTAATAGAAGCGGTTTATAGAAACTGAGATATTCGTGTTGGCTTTGGCTTCTAGAAGTAGAAACTAAAAGCCAAAGTTAATATGAACAGGCCTTTAGTCCTACATGTAACCGATGTGTGTGGCTTATAAACACTCCGGAGCGTCTTAGGAGTTCTATTCGATTTGATTTTAACTCTGTAAACACTGATGGATGAAACTAAGCTAAAAAAACCTCCACAGCCTAAGAGGTGTTACCCGATAGGAAGCCACTCTATGGTGGTACCGTTAGCTAAGATGTTAGTTTTTCACAACATTTTCACAGCATTTTGGATATTTGTTTATTTTTTGATTTTGTGCACCAGAACATTTATGGTGGCAATCCTTGCATTATGAAAAAAAATATATGAAGCATTGCTTCTGACTTCGCAGTGTGTCCGTGCAGAGATTTATTCCGGCGGAATTCGGAGTTGATCCCACAAAGGTTCAAATTTGTGATATGGACCATGGCTTCTATGATAAGAAAGCTGAAATTCGCCGTTTAATAGAGAGCGAAGTTATTCCTCACACCTACATCTGCTGCAACTTCTTCATGCGCTACTTGCTTCCTTCACTGGTGCAGCCGGGTCTAGATGCTCCTCCAAGAGATGAAGTTAAGATATTTGGTGAAGGAAACACTAAAGGTCTGGTGATATTACTTCTTCCAATCTGCTATATGATTCCTGAAATGTGAGAAGTTTCTTCCACATTTTGTTTTCCCCCTCAAGGAAGAATCTGTCTTTGCAGGTGTCTTTGTTAAAGAGACTGATGTAGCTAAATTTACAATATGTACCATAGAGGACCCCAGGACATTAAACAAGACATTGTATCTGAGACCTCCGGGAAATGTCTACTCAATGAATGAATTGGTTGGCCTCTGGGAGACAAAAATAAATAAGTGCCTAAAAAAGATATATATAACAGAAGAGCAACTCCTTAAAAACATCGATGGTAAGTAAAAGTGCTCTAGGTTTTAGGTTTCCTTGATCTATCAGTTTTTTCAAATACCTCTTAAGTGGAATTTTTTCTATTGCTTTTTGTAAGAGCCCTGTTATCAGGGCTATTCCTTTCAAATTAAGTCACCATTTTTCCTTTTAGCTACCAGTGTCAGGTTTAATCTAATCCAAGTTTGAGAAAGTTTCTGATTCAGTTTCCTGATCTGAGATGCTTAATAAGTTTATTTTCATCTTATTCTACAAGTTCAAGCCCTGGCATTTTGTTTTTCTGCACCTTCACATAAATAGTTACAAATGTGGACCTGTATGTTTGACCAGGAAGTAGAAGTGTGCCGCTGTGTTTATAAGTACTTCGTAAATAGAATTTGGTTGATAAAATAGGGGAAAAAAATCGTGAAGCCTTCCCTGTTGCTATTCTTGTATAATTGTATTTGTTATGTATCTCATTCTATTTTTGTTTTTAATTTGCAGATGCACCATTTCCCTTGAAGATGGATTTAGTATTTATATATTCAGCATTTGTTAAGGGTGACCACACATATTTTGAAATTGACTCGAGAATTAAAGGAACTCAACTGTATCCTCATGTAAATTATACCACAGTGAATGAGTATTTGGATACACTAGTTTAGAAGATTTGCTTGAATTGTATCTTGCTCATAAACAACCTTTTGTTTCAAATGGAATTTTGAAAGAAGTGGAAAGTGATGCATATGTATCGTATTCTGTATGCTCAGTTAATAAGATGTTTTTCTATCTGATGCAAATGATATGCAGTACTCCTGCGTATTCTACAAAAAAAGGGATGTTCTTATTCTTTTTCTGTTCTGTCTGTTAATTAACTGGCTCTTAGTCTTAATCTATTCATTACTGACCCTGTTATCTAATCTTGTAAAGTATCACTGTTAGCTTTTGCCAAGTGGCCGTGTTCTTTGAATCGTGTGGATTCTTTTGCAAGTATTCTGTATTATATATTTTTTAATATAATTATTTTTATCCTTTTATGATTCATGCCATGTCAAATAAGTTGAGTTGAATCTTGAACCTATGTTGAGCTTTAGATTGAGCTATAACTAGTTCTTTGATGAAGCATGAGTTAGTATTAACTCTTTGTTCCTGAACTAAATTCAGAAAATGCAAAAAGATCTCTTTTGTACGAAAAAAACTGATCTCACCAATTTTTTCTCATGAGACTGCTTGTCCTTGCATGAGGCATGAACTCAGGGAAAGTTTTGGATGATCAAGATTATTTCCTTAAGCTTTATGCTTGAAGTGATCGCATAAGGCTTGAGATTTAGCACATGATTAAACAAAAAAATGGTTGAAAACAACCATAGATTTCTAAAGAGAATTGTGTCAAATGTGCTAAATTTGCTCAATTACAAAAATGTCAAGTACTTGAACAAATATCTCATTTTGAACTTATAGCACTCTAAATTGATTCGATGTTAGCTTCTTGGTTCCACTTAGAATATTGATATGGCTTGCATCATCTTTGGATAGATTTAGCTAGACTATAATCTCGGATGACTTGACATGCTAACCAATTCATCTAAAAATTTGGCTTATTAGGCTTTAACTTGTCTATACATGAATTGTCATGACCTAGATAACATTGTTTTTTGTTATGGCTTGGTGTAATACTCAAAAGGTCATTTTGGATAATCTTTATGACTCCTTATGCGTAAAATAAATAAAATACAGTCACTTTAAGTTCACTCATGTTCTATTTTCCTCCTTGCATCTTGATGATTTTATTACTAAAAGGGGGAGAACAATGGAGAAAAAGGCATAACAAGGGGACTTTCAGGAGCTTTCGAGGAAAAATTGCTCTTTCTGGTTTTGCTCCTTTTCCCTTTGTGTCAACAACTCAACATGGTCATAAGTTTCTCTGTCACTCTTTTTAGACCATGTGTGACTTTCTCTTAAAAAAACAAACTCATTTTCATGCCTTTTCTGTGTTTGTCAATATACTCATCAAGGGGGAGATTGAGAGACCATGTGGAGGTGACCCTATGTTTGTGATGAGTAATTGACCCTTGTTTTAGACAAATTGAGTTGGTTTTTGAAGTTTGTGCTGTTTTTGCAAGTCGTAAGCCTTGAGAGTGGTCGGCAAACCGCTTACGACCACGTTGTCGGCAGCATGTGGTCGGCAGAAGCTGTTACGACCACATTGGCCGTGGTCGGAAGTCGGCAGAAGCTGTTACGACCACATTGGTCGTGGTCGAAAGTCGGCAGAAGCTGTTATGACCACATTGTCCATGATCAGAAGTCAGCAAACGAGTTTATGACTGCTGCAGTACAATTTAAACGTGGTCGGAAGGGTTTACAACCACATTATCCATAGTCGATAGTCGGGTCTTCAACCACGTTCGGAAGTCGGCAGACTTCGACCACGTTGATGGGAAACGCGGTCGGAAGGCGTGGTCGGTAGTCAAAAACAGGTTACAACCACGTTGACGGGAAACGCGGTCAGAAGGCGTGGTCGATAGTTGAAAGTGGGTTTCGACCACGTTGTCTGCGGTTGGAAGCGGGTTTTGACCACGATTGGCGCCTCGACCACGTTGTACGTGGTCGGATGGGTCTTCGACCACATTGTAAACCTTTGTACGTAGTCGGAAGAGGCTTCGACCACATTGTACATGGTCAGAAAGTGCTTCGACCACGATGAAAAGAGCTGAACGTGGTCGGAAGCAGTTCCGATGAGCTATAACGTGGTCATAGCGATTGTCTTAGCGGTCGAAGACAAGTAGCGATGGTCGTAGCTCCTATTCAAGCGGTCGTACTGACTTCTGGATGGTCGTATCGACTTGCCTTGTGGTCGTAGGCTATGGGCTTTTCATGTTTTGTGCATTCGACCAGTCGTAGGTGGTTACGACCGTCAGGGATTGTTTTACGAGTACATTCTTCTGATACTGATTGATGAACTCTGGCTATAATGCGGTGCTATGTGATGTGTTTCTTGTCTCTGATGGTTGCAGGACATTGCATCTAAGTCATGGCGAGGCATGGATGAGCCGGGACTAGGCACAGGAGGTGTTGAGGTCCAGAACGGTTCGGGGGGTGCCGAAGATGACTAGGCTTACAAGGTGGCTGCACGGCTTGGACAGCAAGGAAACGGGAAGTTTACGGGAAGGTGCAAGAGGGGTAGTTTGGAGAAATGCCCAAAGCCTATAAAGGAAACTGTCTCTGGTAAAGTCGTTGTTAAAGCACTGGAGTCTGTTGGTGTTAACGGGTAAAGCATGTGTAAAACCCAGTGTTAGTTGGGGTTAACGGGTTACCCCCGCTACTGAAGGATATAAATAGAGGATAGAACACCAGTGCTCGGTGAGGTTTTTCACTGAAGCGCCGGGTTTTTCTTTCTGTTTATTGCGTGAGTTGTTCTGTGGGCGGAGCGCCTGTGCTCCTGGTCCTCCTGGATGGAGTGGCTGTAGAAACCTCCATGAATGCAATACATCGATCTTTATGTTTTATTTGAGTTCTTATGTCTGATTGATGTTTGCTTGTTTTGTTCGAGTTGTCTATGTTCTACCTTCTCTTCTCTTCTCTACTGTCTGAGAGGTTGTTTGCTTTTTTCCGGATTCGACTTGCTTTGAACTGGAATCATCCTCAAAGCTATCTTGGATACTCTATTCCCTAGAGCAAGGTCTGGTCGTCGGTTCTTTTTCTCGGACTTGGTCGAAAGCTTTCTCGGTGAAGTCTTATGAAGATCTTGATTTATTTTCAATTAAAGCTCAGTAATGGTTCTTGAGATCTGAAGCTCTCTGTGTTTCAAGTTTCTGAGTCTTTGGTTCTTTCAGTCGAAAGTTCTTTAAAGTCTTAGCCTGGCGGTCTTGCGTCTCACTGCTTCCTCTGTTTCATTTTCGACCGCGCCATTCTTTTCGACCATGGGAGAAAGGCTTCGACCACTCTGTGTTTTCTCGATCAGAGGATGTGATCTTGCTATGTTTGAAGTCTCATGACCAATTGATCTGTAGACAAAAGTTTTTTAGAAATCGGATCTTGCGATCGAACGCTGTCGTCTTCCTCTGTTTCTCGTTCGACCACGCAGTAAACACTGTTTGCTCTGTTTTCGGTTGTGACTGTTGTATCTCTGTTGTGGGTCTATTTTCTCGGCTTCCAGTGATTCATCTGTTTTCGACCGAGTTGTCTGATCGACCACTAGTTAGTTGGCTTTCGACCACTCAGTCACAGGCATACCACTGCTTGGTACGACCACGGCAAAGTGTTTCGATCGCTCTAGACTATTCTTGGCCAGCGGCTATTTCTTCTCTGTCTCGATTGGTTTCACTCGGTTTTCAGTGAGCTTCCCTTATCTTCATAGCTCGTAGCTATTGGAAAAGAAGTATTGTGTGAATACTTGGGGAGTTTTAAATACACCATTCACCCCCCTCCCTCCCCCTTTTGTTGCCTGTTTGGTCCTACAGTATATTCTTGGACTATATACATAGCTTTCCTTTTCCAAATGTTGAATTCAGATCATAGACTCATTAACTGGATTCCAATAATTGAACTTCTCCTGTGTTAACAGATAAGAAGAATGAAAACGAAGAGGTTGCAGTGAATGAGTTCCTCCCAGCAGAAGATACCATCAACGCAATCAAGTACTCGATGTGAGTTTTCCTTGTTCACATGTGCAAAACATGATATTACTCTGTGCTAGCTTGCTGTTGCACGGACTGGTGGATTCACTAAACCATTTCAACTGTTATACGACAGGGACCTTTATGGCGCTTACATCATTGAGGGCTTGAGGAAGTAATCCCCAGCTGCTCAATTGCAGATGCTACATGGTTCACTCAACAGCTTATCAATAGCATGACGACATATGTTGACATACATGATCGAAAACCATGACTCAGGGATATACCTTCTGTTCATGTTGAGACAAGAAGATATATGCTATGTCAGGTCCAAGTAGCTGACCACTTGCAGAAATCTTTGTCGTCAAACCGACGCTTGACAGAACGGTTGCCTAATAGAAGATCACCATGACATAAAGGCTCATTTGCTTTCCTCTATTGCACATCCTGATTCCTACGTGCCCGTTTAACCGTGAGCTTATTATCTGTCTTTATTGTTGTGGTGTTGCTGCTCGGCTTGCAGAGGCTCGCATCGCTCTCATGGCTAGTCCGTTGTATTGCCACCGGAGCTATAGAAGTTCAGTGTAGCTCAAACAGCGTGGTGAACATTGTTTGATTCAGATAATGCGCCATTCGGACTTTCTCGCACAGAACTACTTTCTTGATCAACGCATGAATGAGCCAACGAAAAAGTTTCAAGTATGGGCTGAAGTCAGATATGCGATGAGTTACGCTTTCAAAGAGAAAACATCCAGCTCTGAACAAGACAGAATTGACACTAGACAACTTGGATAAGGCCAATAAAGGTGCGTTATTTATTCAGGACTACCAACCTGTCACAGTACTATATGCTGCCTCCGAAGTACAAACTACTATAGTTATTAGACAATGCAAAGCATCTGAATACATTGAGATGTTCCAAAATCTCTAACCTCACGCCTCCAATGAAAACTCCAGGATTACAGTGCGAAAACCGAACGAACCTCAATTCTTCAGCAACGCTCTTCAGATTTTAATATCGGTGTAACACTGGCATGCAACAGGGTAATCATGCCCCAAGCACATGAAGCATGATTGCATTCTGAGCGTGCACTCTGTTCTCTGCCTGTGGGAATACGATTGAGTTGGGAGCCTCTATAACACTGTCTGTCACCTCCACTCCTCTCTCCGCAGGCAAACAATGCATAAGGAAGGCTTTTGGGCCAGCCATCTCCATCAGGGCTTCATCCACCTGCAAGAACAAAGAATCACAGGAGTATTAGCTTAGGGCCATCCCATGTGTACACTACTGAGAAAAACTAGAAAACAAGACATACTGAGCAAGTATTCAGACAATTGTACGCTTTCAGTTTTCATTATTACTGAGGCATCTAATGAATTATTATGAGCTAAATTATAGTATTATTCTTGAATCTTCTAAATGTCAGAACATAAAAGACAGGTTCTTCGGTTTCTAGTAAATTGCCATGCGAGCCTTGCCAAGTAGATGTAATTAACATCTAGCAAAACAAGAATGAGAAATAATAGGTATCTAAGTGTAGATGACATGTGCAAGATTGAAATTATAGTGTAAAACAAGACGTAGACCAACCGTGAAGTCTTGGAATACTTGTTTTCTAGATTCAGCTTCCTCCTTTTGGCCCATGCTGGCCCAAACATCTGTATACACAACATCTGCTCCCTTAACTGCTTCCTTGGGATCATTTGTTATTTCAATCTTACTGATCCCAGCACTCCTTGCAATCTCCACAGTCTTCGCATCTGGCTCAAAGCCCTTAGGACAAGCACATACAAAGTGTAAAGGAAGTACAGCAGCCAATAGAAGCCAAGAGTGCACAATATTGTTCCCATCTCCAATATAGACAACCTACATAAAAATAAAAGAAAATGAGAGAGTTGGTCGCAGTATAACAAAACAACCATATGCTATTACTTTCAGGGTGCTCCAAACGACCTACCTTGGTGTTTTCGATATGACCAATGTGTTCAAGCATAGTAAGTGCATCGGCCATTATCTGGCATGGATGGTTATAGTCCGTGAGGCCATTTATGACAGGCACAGATGCATATTTTGCCAAGTCCAAAATATCCTGCCAAAATCATGCGAGATGTTAGGAAGAAATGAGAAAAAAATATTTTTTCTTGATTGTAATCATTAAGCAGCATGGAGCAGACGGATTGAATATGTAGGAATTTGATTCAGAATATGTGTACATTCAGATTATGCTGGTAAACAGGTCAAACAGAAAATTCATAATCATCTAACTCATGATCATACCTGGTGAGCGAAAACCCTGGCCATTATGATGTCATTATAGCCAGAAAGTACTCGAGCAACATCACGAGTCTCCTCACGCTTGCCCATCTGGATATCATCAGGGCCCAAATAAATGGCATGCCCACCAAGCAAGAAGAATCCTGTCTCAAATGAAACACGGGTCCTCATCGATGGCTTGGCAAAGATCATTGCCATTGACTTCCCTTTGAATGGTTGGAAGCTCCTGTCTCCTGACTTTATCATTGCCTTCACCTCAATCGCTCGATTAAGGATCTTCATGATTGTATCCTTGTCAAAATCATTGATATGAAGAAAATCCTTAGGAAACTTTTTGGCTGCAAGACATGACTAACAGTTAATAAATGAAATTTACACATTCAGTGATGAATGCCCAAAACAGTTAAATTGCAGATCTTAGTTTCAGCTGATCACATTCTAAATTTAAACAGAGCTAGATTGGTTGTACATTTACTTCTAGCTCAATGGTGGTGAGAAACAAAATCCAATTAAGCTAAATATCACAGTGACGAGGAGGTCAAGGAAAAAGGCAAGCTTTGTTTTGCATTATCAAACAATAATATTCAGTCCTATTCTTTCTTGATCACCCACAAATTCAGTGTGGTCCCTCGATATGGAATCTCACGGCAGATCATTGCTCACCCTGTAGGCACATAAAAAGGAAAATGATCGCCCGAAATTCGACATAGCTGACGATGCATCATAGTTCTGCCGACGTTTCGCGCCACCCTTTAATTATATTTCAAAACCCACATGAGACATCAAGTCTTGAGCACTATCGGTTACTAGCTTCCGAGGAAGCGAGGATACACAACATCGGCATCTAAAAGAGAACTAAAAAACCATCCATATTTTACTGTCCTAACTCGCACCACAATCGGAAAAAAAAATACTTCAATGCGGCGCTAGAAGCCCTGACCATCTTTCCCCGCGGAGGAGGCCACGGCGGGGCTGGACACCGCGGCGGCCGCGACCCCGCGGAGGGCACCAGAGGAAGCGGCGGCGATTGGTCGCGCCGTGGGCGGAGGGAGGGGGAGAGGCTGCCGGAGACGGCGGGAGGAGGCGGGGGAGGAGAGCACTAGGTGGCCGCCGGAGATCGCCGCCGCCGCCATCGCGGTGAGCTACTGAGCGTGTGATTGGGATGCTCAAGTGGAGGAGGGAGGAATGGGTAGGTGAGTGGAAACTCGGATACCGGGTACAGGCTGTGATTGTCGGGGGACTAGGGGTTAATAATACCCGAATCAGGTCTACTACTATTAGATCTTCGTTTGGCAGCTCATAAATCTCGGCTATTCGGTAGTTTATAAATCCCGGTCTATTTTTAGAGAGGGCTAGAATTTATGAACCGCTAAATAAAGTTTTAGAGTTAATAAGGTATTAGATGAGATGGAAACAAATACGGTAGATCAAGAAAGTGACGCGTCGTCCTAGAAAACGGACGATTAGGATGAGGTTTGGGTGAGCAATTAGTACAACCAACTTATTATAATTACTCTTCTCGTTCGCTCCAACTTAATCTTATTGTAGCACCTCATATACCGATATAGAATACTACTATGAAACGTCATCGCCAAAGTGAAGAATGAATAGTAAAAAACAATAATAGAAATCACGAGTAATAACTTTTAAAGGTAATTTACTAAAGAATCTATAATGCTGAAATAAATGTTGAACATAGGATCGGTCTACTTCTAACCAAATAAAGAACAAATTAAACAGTAAATAGTGGCAAGCTACGGTGCTGAAAACTCGAGTGCTCCCACCCATGCATGATGCTATCGTTCCACTGGTCTTTTACCTAAGAATGGAAAGAGCAAGCGTGAGATTTGAAAATCTCAGCAAGTATCAAACAACAGTCGCAACACAGTGAGTAAAAGACATGTAATGCAAACAAGATATGTAAAGGATAAGCAAAGCAAGCAAGCAATTGATACAGATTAAATGCAATGGAGTTAAGTCATCGAAAACACTGATACAGATTGTAGATAGAAATCATAGGAACAGTAACATTAAAGATAAATGTTATTTAGCAAGTTATGACAGTAACACCGATGATCACTTCCCATATACCCGGTTATACGAGAATAGTTAGACACGCCATCGTCCTCAACTGTATAACCACCGACGGGGTGTAATATCCTGTGTAACGAAAGTGTACGGCCCTCTGTACGTTACCAAGTGGGTGGTAATCTCCCCTATATGTGGATGCCCCTAGACCAAGTAACCGTCATCTGGTCACCCGGGATAATCGTTATTTAGCAAGTTGTGGCAAAGGCATTAGCGATTACTCCCCCACATACCCGGTTATACGAGAATAGTCAGGCACGTCATCGTCCTCGATTGTATAACTGCCGATGGGGTGTAATATCATGAGTAACAAAAGTGTACGGCCCTCCGTACGTTACCAGGTGGGTGAAAATCACCTCTATATGTGAATAATCCCAAGCCAGGTAACCGTTATATTATTAACATGTTATATGGTGTGAATTTAAGGAACTAAGAGAATGATAAGATAAAATTAGGAAAAGTGAAGGATTTGCTAAGGTTAAAAATGAAGACATGTAATTTGCCGATATGATGATGATAGGGGATGGTACTATGGTGATAAGGTAACCAATACATTATGGACATATTATATAGTATGAACTTAAGAAAACTAAGATATGGTAAAGATAATGCTATAATAAAGTTACGAGAAGTGAAAAGATGTGCTAGAGTTAAAAATGGAAAAATATAGTTTCTGATATGAGGACGATGTGAAATAATGATAAGGTGATAGTGATATAGGAATTAACCTAAAGAGGTACTATAATATAGCTTACACAAGGTTATCAACCAATCAATTTTTATTATGTGATAAGTGATTATTAGTCAGATTAACAAGTTTAATACATACATCTTTCATGGCTCAAATACAACATCATACAATTATTGAAACATAATATTAGAAAAATAAACATAGCAGCCCTAATATCAAAAGAGTATCAATCATTTAAGCCTAAATTAAAACATATTCATATGTTACCCCCATTAACATTTTAAGCATAGATTCTAAAACACTAATTAAAAACATAACTCGAGAACATTTTAACTGAGCATCCTAATAAACATTAAAGCAGGTGAAATAAAATAACTTAGAACATCATGGTATGAATACAATATTAAAAGTCTATACCCAGGCAAACATGAACAACATGAAAATATCTAGACATCATTAGTGATATGATATTGACCAGATAAGCTTTAGTGATATGTTAGTAGCCAGGTAACTTTAGCGATATAATATTAGCCAGGTAACTTCGGTGATATGGTATCAGCCATATAACTTTAAATGGTACGATAGTAGTCAGGTAACTTTAATGATATGATATCAGACAGGTAATTTTAATGATATGATATCAGACAGACAAGCGTGAGTGATATGATAATTATACTCAATAACAAGGTGACAAGTAATCTAAGAACATATGATATGTGAAACGGAAATGTCACGACCGCGAGGTACTTATTTTAAGCACGCTCGACGAACACGCTGCACGATGGATCCGAAATGCACAACTGCCCAGTTGCTCTCTCAACGGCTGCGTGCGAATCTACATGGTGGTATGGAATGCAACCGATCAGATAAAGATGAATTTAATAAATGAACGACAGGAGATAAATTGACTGGAAAGGAAATAGCAATTCGGCCGAGCGAACAGCCGTTCGGCCGCACGAACGGCCGAACGAAACATTGTTCGACTGAGTGAACGGCCGTTTGGCCGCGTGAACGCACGTTCGGCCGCGCCTCTGCGCCTGGCCACCGACCGCCGCCGCACGCCGCCACCGGCAAAACCGCGGCGCATGCACGTATGGCCACGCCGCGCGCCACCGACGCCACCGCCGCGCCCCGCACCGCCGCCGCGCCATGGCGGGCGTGTACGGCCGTCGGCGCCCCAATGCGATTGCATGGAAAAGGGAGAGAGAGAGAGAGATTGGAACGAGAGAGATAAAAACGGGAAAGGTTAGATGAGTAGAGAGAGATAACGGGAGAGGGAGAGAGAGTTGGTTAGGGATAAGATTTTTTTAGGGTGCTACACTTATAATCTATATCATTCCTAGCATAGTTCTCTCAGTATCTCCTATTTCACTTTCAATGATAGTACCCACGACATTGGTTCCCATCTGTCAGCCATATATTAGTTGAACTCTAGTGAAGAGATGTTCAGTTATCCGCTCGATAAGCTGTAGGAACTTGAAGGCTCCCCTCAAAACAGGTTCTGACTTTTCACTTTGAAAGGAAGGTCTTTGAAGTAATTTTTTAAGATAGTTTATATAAGTTATTTACATGAATTATTATAGAAGTCAATTTTTATGTAGTTTTTTCTTAATGTAAGTGTTATTTACTTCCTCAATCTCTCTTGTAATCAGCTAAAAGCCAAAATTTATAATCAAAAGCTAAAAGCAGCAGAAGTCTTTTGAACGAAGTGATTTTTAAAATAGTTTTTATAAGTCGTTTGTATAAATCACTGCAGAAGCCGTTTTGAACTGAATAGCTTCTTAGTATGAGTATCTCTTATTTTTTTAATCTCTCGTAATCATTTAAAAACCAAAATTCACAACTAAAAATTAAAAGCCACTGTACTTTTGAGAGCCCCGAATCCTCGCGGCTTCGCGCAGATTTTGTGATTGGCGGGCGCGCGGCCGCGGTGCTTGGGTGCATCGGTTGGGTGGGGAACGGGGCGAACAGACGGACGGCGCAGGGGTTTGGTTGTTGGATCCGGCCTCCGCGCACGCACGGCGCCGCGCGGGCGAGCTCTGCTCGGCTGACCACCTGACGCACGCAGCGGCCTGGACTGGACAGCGTGGATGGATGCATGGGTTGCCTTTCTTTTCTCGCGTGGAAATATCTCTCGTCTTTCTGGACAAGTCTTGGGCCTTCCCGGTGTTTCCTGCCGCTGATGATGCAACGGATGACGTGACGAGGGTTTTGTTTACTTTCATCCGAGAAGATGGAAGATCGAGTGTGGGCGTCCTGTTCAACAAGTCCCTGCTCGGATAGATGCCATATATCTTCGAGAAAAGGAAAGGTGCGCGCGGTCTTTCGGATTATTAGTTAGTTTCCTCATTACTTGTTCTTTCTCGCCAAGATAAATTGCTTATCTTATCCTGCTAAGAAAATTGCTTTGTTTTAAGGGAATGATAGGGAAACTGCTTATCCCTTATTGTAAACCTTTTTTAAGGAAAATCTCTTATTGTAAACCTGGTCAGTGAGCTAGGCCCTAGGCGGCCACCTTAGTTTCTCGGCCCACCCCCCTATTGGACCTTGGGCCTCTCCTTCCACCTGACGTTCGCAGCGCCGAAGTGAGGCCCTCCCCCTCTCTCTCTCATGGTGCCTTATCCACTATTAAAACAAGCGATTAGTGAGCAACCAATGGGCCCAACTGGCAATAGCAAGCACAGCAGCTCAAGAGAACATTTCGTTCGATCTACGCTAAAAGGCAAATGATCTGATTTCTTCCCTAACAATGGCTCCTAAAAGTAAATAGATGATTTTTTAAAAATATATTCTTTAAATGACTTCTCAAAATCTAAAACTATATTTATCATCCACGTCTCTATACGTGCTACGTTATTTTAAAAATATATTGACAAAGCTATCCTTTAAAACAGGGCATCCTCTGTGCGCACCCACCCGGACCCGACCGCCTCTTTCCTTTTCCTTTGACGAGCCCCCACTCCACCCCGCCCTTTCTTCCCTTCCAAGAATAGAGGAGTCGGCGCGCACCCCTGCCCCACCATCGCTGACGCCGAGGCCCCACGCGGGGCCCAACACGCGCGCGCCGTGGTGGGTACGCAAGGGATTGGGTGCGAAGCGGCAGCCTTTTCTCTCTCTTTTTCTTTCGTGTTCTCCAGGCAGCAGTAAAATCCCCGAGTAAAAAACCGCGGCGCGCTCTCTTTTTCTCGCCCCCTCTTTCCTTCTCCGCGAGCAAGTATTTTTTATTGGGTTTCGTTCCCTCAGGACGTGTTGCGTTTCGTCTCGCGCCACTATATTATTTTGGCCCCGGTCCCGTGCAATAAACTCGAAGCGCGGGCGGGCTGCGGGGGCCTTGGAAAAAGAGGCCAGCGCCGTGCGCATCCCTCGAGAGGCGGAGGAGCTGCCTAGGGTTTCCTTGGACCCAGCGCGAGGTGGAGGCGCGCCCGCGGCCGGAGACAGGTGACTACTCCCGACAAATTCTTTTTCGCCGGCCGTGTTTGGGTGGTGGTGGGGGAATCTTGCTCCCGGTGGAGGGCTTCGATTGGAGCGGTCGAGCTGCGGGTTTTGGGGATGGTGTGTCGCCTGATCCGGAGGTGGATTTGGTCATTTGGAGGGGGTTCGTTTTTTTGCGCGGCGGATTTGGTCGGGGTTTTTGGTCAAAATTTTGAAATGGAACTGTTCGATTTGGGTGTCGTCTAGGTCGGGTGTTCCGTGTTCGTTCGTTTGCGCGATTCCTTCTCTGTGGTTCTTGTAAATTTGTTTGGTGGAAGAATATTGTGCGTTTCTCCCTTTTTTTTTTCCTGGATGATTTGAGCTGCTTATCGTTGGCATCTTACGCTTCCGTCTTTTTCGAAGGATAGGGTGCCTACGTGTTCCGTTGGGGATGTTTCCGAATAATTTGGAATCGGAATCTTCTAATCTTGGTGGTCTATCTCTTCTCTCGAAGAACGAATAGGGAGTTTGATCCATCCTAACCTCCTTGATTTTGTCAATTGTGATTCAGGGCCTCGTTGATGCTGGGAAGGTGCAATCTCCGGTGATTCCCGTCCGATTCCGGCAGCCGCATCCCCATGCCGACCATCACGCACTACGTGCTGGACCCCTTCCTGGAGACCGGGTCGCCTACACAGACCCAGAAGGCTGTTTCCAAGCCGCCGCCGGCGGCGCCTCCGCTGCCTCAGGAGAAGGCCACCGAGAAGCCGATACCTGTGCCGGCGGCTCCTGCCAGGGGGCACACGTTGCCGGCGCTCTACACCACGCCTGAGAGCACGCCACTGCCGGACTCGCCTTCGTCGTTCCCCGGAACCTGGTCACCGTACCTCATCAACCATAAACGGCGGGGGCCCTGCCTGGTCAAGACACTTTCCCAGGGTGATGTTGGGAGTGAGGGTAGCCGGCCGAGGCTCCCCGTTACTCTGCCTGCTTTGCCGAAAAGGAGTGAAGCCTTGGAAGTGCATGAGCCTGAGTTTGCATTTCAGCAAGAGTTCAATGGCGTGGCTGAAGGTGACAATGGTGCGGAGGATACCTTGGACTGGCAGAATGAAATGCTCCATAAGGGAAAGGGCACTGTTTTTGGCGAAGGTGAGCAGGATCAGCCCGAGTTTGAGTTTCAGCGTGGAGGTCTTGATGCGTTAGTGAGGCCTGTCAATGTTGGAAGACCTCTCAACGATGGAACACCAAGCAATGGCGAGAATGATGCCTTCTTTGAGCTTCAGGATTCACTGAGCGTTGCTAGTAACTCCGAGGCTGAGGATGCTGGTGGGCATGAGCGGTGGTGGAAGCCCAGTACCCCTCTTGGGACGTCTGTTGGCACACCTGGTGCAGAATTTTATGATGCATTCGAAGGTACCAATCAGTTTGTACTAATGCTGCGTTTTTCTTATTTGTTTTTATATCTGGATAGACTCCTTGTTTGGATATCTTAGATTGTTACAATAATATCGAAGATGACCAATTAATTGGTGTAATATACTTCGCATCTTTCTTTCAACTGATCTCTGTGGTTGCACTGTTCCTGAAGGCCCATAGTAATAGTTCATCACTAAAAAAATTGGGAAAGAGTGAAACATAACCAGTGAAGCAAAGAAGAAACTCCATAGGATGGAATATCCTTATCTATGGTTTAATTTCCCAGTATATGAGGTTAGCCATGTTCTACATAGGATTACTCTGTACTTCAAAATGGAATTTATCATAGCAGTTTAGTATGTAACATATTACTGCCTTTCTAGTAGGTCAGTTCTGTTCTACAGTTTTAAGGGACATGTTTTCACCCGTTGTTTTGGTGCAGAACAATGGTCCTCGCAGCTTAGTTTAGTTAGATGGGCATTCCTAGGTTTCAGGTGATGACTTGGTTCCTAAACTGGCTATGTAGGATTGTAGGTTTATTGTGTGTAATCTCTTCTTGTGTTTGAACTTAGAAGTATGATCACTCTGTGCTCCTATCAGGCATGATCTCCTATAAGGCTTCTGATATTTAGTTGAGGCCTTATTGTCAATTTGTCATCTACTCATCCTTATTTTGGTTGATTGTAATCTATCTTTTATTATTGAACCATGCGAACCAATCATCTACTGCATTGTGGTAACTAATTAGTATGGCTACGAGCCAGTTCTTTTCACAATGATATCTCAAAGACCTGTTTAATGTTGTATACTTGTACCATGCTGCATCCAGATTTTTGCTAATTGCTCAGTTTCATTCTGTTAGTGAAGAGATAATCTCTGCCCTCCTTTTATCCAGGATCAAATTTCGGATGCTTGTTTTCTTTACTGACTAGCGGCAATGCTTCTGATTTCACACTAAGTCCAATTTGTTTCAAATGTAGAAATATCCAGTGATGGTGCAACTCGATCTTCGCGAAGCATTGATGACGACCTCCGTGAAATGAGGTTAAGTCTGTTGATGGAAATTGACAGGAGGAAACAATCTGAGGAAGCACTTGAGAACTGGCAGGAGGAGTGGAAGAAGCTGAGTCATCACCTATCACTTGTTGCCTTGACACTTCCATCTCCAAGTGTAGCTGAGAAGACTGATGATTCAAGTATGGATCCTGGAGCTGAGTTGTGCCAGCAAATAACTGTTTCACAACTTGTAGCTGCTGCTATTGCACAGGGATTTGTTCGTGCTGAAGTTGAATCAGAGATGGAAACTGTGATTGCAGCAAAGAACTTCGAGATTGCAAGGCTATCAGATAGGGTCCAGTACTATGAAGCTGCAAACAGGGAGATGTCGCAAAGAAACCAAGAAGCTATCGGTACTGATGCTGAACTCGATACATTTTTCTCTGATGATATATTATTTGCAAGATGATATGTTTTGCTGGTGTCAACCTTAATCTAGGATAGACCATGCTTATTGCATAGAAGTTTCTGGTGCCTACATTAGGTGAGAATAATAACATATTCAGAACCAGGATAAAAAAATTACAAACCTCCATGTTATTTGTGCAGAAAAAATATACATCTCCTGACTATCAGGTGTGAAATGCCTAAATTGAAACTAACATGAAATATGGTTATAGTTGTCTTGATATTTGAACATTCTTGCTATTGGCTTCTTTGTATCAGAAACAACATTCAATAGAAGATTGCAAATGAGCAAGCGCTGTAGATTGATCCTTGAATTCTTTTTTGGTATGTCTTGCAGAGATGTCCAGGCAGCAGCGGAACAAGCGTAAGCAGAGACAGAAGTGGTTCTGGGGTTCAGTTGGGCTTGCAGTCACCCTTGGCGCAGCGGCCATTGCCTGGTCCTACCTACCTGCAGCGCAGCCCCAGGACAGTCCAGACTCGAATAGCACCAACAGCGATTAGAGCTAGATGAAGATGAAAGCTTCTCCGCCTCTCACAAGCCCTAACAAGCTCTAACTATACTTCCTAGAGGAAAAAGGTTGTATAAGTTTTCTGTTTTGGTGATCGGCTGTGATCACTACAAATGCTCATTTGCCGCTTCCTCTGTAAAAATGTCGAATGGGCCATCTCCGTTTAGGATTGGCTCCATTCCCCTACCGTAAATCCCTCTTTGCATAGTTGGTTGAGCAAATAATACGAGGAATGTGGATATGAGTAGCAATCCATGCCCAACTTGAAGTGGAGTTGATTTTGATAATCGCAGTTTTGGTCTGTGTCTTCTTTGTGTTGTCGAACTATGACGGAAGTTTTGCTGTGTTTCACCGTGATATTCCTTCGTCCGAAAAACATTGGAAGGCACATACAATCCCTTAGTATTGTCCTTGTTCTTTCAATTGGGAAGGTGATGCTAGTTTTTAGTCTAGGCACATCAAATAGTTACAGGAGAGATCTCACGTGTCATTTCACAGCTTTGTAAAGATTCTTCTTCAGGACACCTGACTAAATGCACTGTCAAGGTTGGGCTTTCGAGGCGGAGTTGTGGGTCGGGCCACCCCTCCGATGCGATGGCTACTAGGAGGGCGGCAAAGACTCACGATGCAGTCGGAGGCGCCATGCCAAGGTGGCGCTTTTGAAGCGGAGTCGTCGGAATCTCGATCGCGAAGTGGTTGGACGAAGTCATGCCCACAAGGTGGTCGGATGAAGTGTCTACGACTGTAAGGTGGTTGGACAAGGTCACGACCGCGAGACAGGTTGGATGAAACGTCAACAAACACGAGGTGGTCGGACAAGGTCACAGCCGTGAGGCAGTCGGATAAAATGTCAATGACCACGAGGTGGTCGGACAAGGCCACGACCGCGAGGCGGTCAAACAGAGCGTCAACGACCACGAGGTGGTCGAATGAAGCGTCTATAACCACGGGTGGTCGGACAAAGTCTCAACCCGAGACGAAGTTCTAAGCGTGACGAAGCTCTGAGATAGGCGTTCCGTCCCCCCTTTCGAACTCGCAGTCGACGAAGGCGGTGGCGAGACAAAACTGCAATGCACGCGGTCTATCCATCACCCTTTGGACTTGGCGTCGACAAAGTCGATGGTGAGACGGAACCTTGACGCTCTCAGGCATGCGTTCCATCCCGCGCCCTTTGGACTCGGGGTCGACGGAGGCGAAGGTGAGACGAACCTCTAACGCGCACGGCCCATCCCCCATCCTTCGAACTCGCGGTCGATGAGAGGATCCTGGCGCTGGACTCAGACGAGCTGGAAATGGTGGAGAGATGTGCTACGGTCATGAAGTGGTCATGGCGAAGCCCAGGACCAGATCATGGCCGAAGAAAGGGTCTACGATCGCGTAACCACTAGGTGGTTAGGCGGTCATTGACGATGAAGTCACAATGAGGAAGTAGTCGCAGAATACCCCAGCGGAGTCGGGGTTGATGAAGTCGGAGGTGCGGAGCCAAGATCGATGGAGGCTGGAGGGTGTGAAGGCCGGCGGAGGCCACGCAAGGTCCAACGGAGGCCGCGTGAAGTCTAGCGGAGCCGAGGCTGATGAAGTCAAAGGTGCGGAGCCAAGACCGACAAAGGTCGGAGGGCACGAAGGCCAGCGAAGGGCATGTGAAGTCCGACGGAGGCCACGCGAGGTCCGACGGATGCCAATGGAGTCAACGTGGAGTCCAGCGGAGCCAGGGCTGATGAGGATACGACCACAATGTGTTGATCGAGGGCCGACGAAGTCACGGCTCGAATGAGCATCGACGAAGTCATGACCGCGAGAAGGTCGTAGCTATCGGCGAAGAGTTGATCACGATGCGGTCGTATATGAAGCCTTAAGCGTCTATGACTACGGAGTGGTCGGACAAAGTCTTCGACCACAAGGTGGTCAGACGGGCATCTACGACCATGAGGTGGTCGGATAGAGTCGCGGAGGCTTTACAAGCTATGGCCGATGGCCGAAGCCTATTTTTACCATGCGCGGAGGCCGACTCCGTAGCGTCTGGCAACGAGAAATACCGCTCCACTTCTGCAGGTGCGATGGGGCAGCCGCCGGAAGTAGCTCCGGATATGGCAGCATCTGAGGTGCTCGCAGCACGAGCACTCTAGTGGTAGTCTTCTCTAGCGTCTTCCCTTGCGCAGCTTCTTGCGCGGTCCCCACGGACGGCGCCCATTGTTGTAGATAGCTATAATAGTGGGTACATGGTACCCTTCATCATAGGTGACATAGCACCAAGAGAGTTAAAGAGAGGTGGTGAGTAAGAATGAGTAGATCTGACCTCTTCATATCCCTCTTAGGGGTTTATATATATGAGTGGGGCAGGATGAGAAATTCCTATCGTACCCTTTAATAATTACAAAATATGAAGGTACATTGATATATTCCTTTATATTATTGGATCTATTACACATTAGGCCAGTTGCAAGGCCCAGTTACGGGGGGTTGGGTCACCCCTGCTACAACAAGATGATTTGAGATGTTGAAATCTTTTGAGATGTAGTTTGCCATCCAAAATGTTGAGAACAATTTGCTTTCTTGTTGCATTAGGCGATTTAAGGTGTTAGGAGTATATCTTTTGAATATTGGAGTTACAAATATTTCAGAATATTGGAGTTACAAATATTTCAAAATGTTGATCCTTGCCATCCAAAATGTTGTATGCTTTCTATCTAAATGTTGATACTATTGTTGTTACGCATACAAAATCAGAATGTTGCAATAGATTTTTGGGATAGGATGAGCCATTGTGTGGATTTTTGTGATAAATTTTGAAGCGAGAGAGATCACACTCTTGAATGAGGAGGAGAAGCTTGACGAGATGAAGTCTTAGGGCATCCATAGTGTATATGACCTAAGAGGTCTTAAGGTGGGTCCCATCTAAACCTTAAGGCCAATGCTGTAATGTATATAACCCACTAGACCTTAAGATGGTCCCACTTGTCAGATAAAGAAAAAATGTATTTTAATGCTTATGGCCAGGTCTTTAGCTTGAGGCCTAGTCTTAAGGTTTTTTTGCTTATGGCCTGCTTAAGGTCACCCCTGTAATGTATAAGGTCGACCTTAAGGTGGCTTAAGACCTCCTATTTTTGCACACTGTGGATGCCTTACGAGATGGATTTGTTAGGTAGAGATCTTATTTTTGTGTGCATTTCTCTCAACTCTCTCACCGAAGAGTGAGTTCCGATGAGCCACCTTCGTGCTCGACGAGTTTCAACTTTTGCCTTGCCTTTTCTTCTGCTTTGCATCACAAGCTACGCCATATGCCACCAGTACGAGCTCACCGCCGCGCATGCTCGAGGAGCCATCAGCCACGGCCGGAGTTCATGCGGAACTGCCCCCTTCAGGAGCAGCCTCGTAGAGGCATCACCAGAAGGAAATCGAACAAACTGTTGTTGCACTCCACGAAAATCCAACAATCGAAGCAGTGTACGGAGTAGCACTGGATCGGACGTCCGAGAGCCTTTGAGGTTTCATCTTTTGCAACGACATGCATAGCTTTTACTACTCACGAAGCGGTTTGATCACGGGATGCTCCGATCATGTTCCGCGGCGGCGCGTCCAAGATCGCTACGCCGGGGATCGACGCGGCGGCGCCGAACCATTCGTGCGCGGGCAACTCCTGGAGCGCGGCGCAGCAGCAGCAGTCGGCCACCCCGGACCGCTGCGACTGCCTCCCAAAAACTCCTCGGAGCGCGTCCCGGACGGTGCTAAGCCTCGGAGCAGCAGCCTACCGAAGCGTGTCCTCGTCACAGGTCCAGCTAGCGTGGGAAGTACCGCTCGTCGTTTCCACCCCCGACCGTCACGCCGGTAAGGTGTTCGTTCTAATGCCTGCGAGGAAAAACTGGCCATCCATTCTCGCGATTCTTGCGTATTTTTTATTGTGGTCGGTAGCAATTCACGTACGCTTCTTCGAATTTTGGATCTCTTATCTTGAGAAGCTTCCAGCTGAACCAGTGAATCTGCACCCGCGCAGCATCTGGCCGCGCCGGCGTCTGCGTGGACACGGGAATCGCGGGGCGACGCGTTGGTCGGAGAGCAAGTACGTCTAATGGACGCTATCAGGGGCTCTTGGGACCATGGAAACGGCGCGCTGCCGACGACGTGGGCCAGCCGCGCGAAACCAAAGCGGGAGACGGCACTTTACTTACTGTGTAAGTGTGTATGGACGCTAACGTAGCCGCGCCCTGCGCCACCAGTCACCGCGCGCCGCTCTCGAGCCATGGGATCGCCGAAAATATCAACTGGCTTGGAAGGATTCACCTGCCTAGTTGAGGCGCCGGTCGGTCGTTGGTTCGTTTCTTGCTTCCTTCCCGCGCTCGCCTCCTCCCTCGGCTGCCTGTGCGACTGCCTCCGCCGGCAGCTGGGGCTGTGTGGGGCGAGCAGCGATGTCTCTTGATCTCCTCTCGTGTAGGTTCTTGTTCTCCTCCTGCGCTGCGGCGAAGCCCCCGAGCAAGAGAAGGATCACGCTGTTTGCGGCTGGTCCGTCGTCGTCGTCACAGTCAAGGTCGCCGGATATCTCTTCTTTCAGGCAAAGGCGTGTACGAGCTGTGCCATCGGTTCCCAGCAAGCAGGCGTCCCGACCTGTCGGTAACAATGGCCGGACGAAGAGGAGGCGGAGGAGGAAGGTTGAGGAAGAGCAAGAAGAAGAGGGGTGCGTGCCGTCGATGGAGGAGGCGTCCATAAGGGTGGGGACACTGTACCAGAACGGTGATCCACTTGGGAGGAAGGAGCTCGGCCGGTGTGTGGTGGAGTGGTTACGGCAGGGCATGCGGTGCATGGCATCCAAATTCGCTTCGGCTGAGCTGCAGGGCGACATGGCGGAACTCAACCAGGCGGCATTGACTCTCGATTGGGGATCAGCGGAAGGCAAGCTTGGGTTTGTGATCCAGGCACAACCTTACCTCTCAGCCATCCCCATGCCCAAGGGTCTGGAGGCACTCTGCCTCAAGGCCTGCACACACTACCCCACCCTCTTCGACCATTTCCAGCGTGAGCTCCGTGATGTCCTGCTGATTTGCCAGAACCAGGGGCTCATCTCCGACTGGAGCTCCACACAGTCATGGAAGCTTTTAAAAGAAATGGCCAATTCTGTGCAGCACCGAGCGGCTGTACGCAGGAAAGCACCACGGCCTAAATCTGTGCACAGTAGCATCGGGGTAAGCCTCAACAAGGTGAGAATGATGCAGGACAGAATTGAAGACTTTGTGAGGCATATGTCAGACTTGCTGCGCATCGAGCGAGATGTGGAGCTGGAGTTTACACAGGAGGAGCTGAATGCCACACCTATGCTCGACGACAATTCTGAGCCACCCAAGCCAGTTGAGTACTTGGTGAGCCATGGGCTGGCTCAGCAGGAACAGTGTGATACCATTTGCAACTTGAATGTAATCAGCAGTTCAACTGGTGAGAGAGAAAAACTTGTCTACTTTCTTTTCTATGTATGTTCAGATTTCATCCACAGTTACTTTGGAAAATTGAATAAGACACTGTTTGCTGTTATTCCAAATCGCCATGCATGTAGGTTTGGGAGGCCTACATTTGGTTCTATTCAGAATTGAAGGTGGACACAAGCTGCCTCCAACCACACTATCTCCTGGGGACATGGTTTGTGTGAGAACATGTAATAGCCGTGGCGAGGGAGCCACTTCTTGCATGCAAGGCTTTGTTTATAATCTCGGGGCGGATGGTTGCAGCATAACTGTGGCCCTGGAATCCCGCCATGGTGATCCTACCTTCTCCAGGTTATTTGGGAAAAGCGTGCGCATTGACCGGATACAGGGATTGGCTGATGCACTTACTTATGAGGTATTCTAATTCTGCACATGAACTACATTAAATCTTGTCACAGGAATGAAGGTTCTTTGAAACTTGACAGTGATATGAAAGAATCTTATTGTAATAGATGATGGTATGTTGGCCTGCAACTTTGCCAGGAGCAACTGTAGCTTCTGGCTATTACATAATTATTTAACCATAATATTTCCCTTTGATGATCTGCAACCATGTTCTATTTCTGGTATATATCCTATGTTAGAGTAGTAAGAAATGGACAAAACCAGAACAAAGGAAATTCCAGCTTTAAGAAAGAGCAATGAACTGGGGAATTCCCATTCCTTCTATGACAATATTATTCTTAGCTTACAACATGATTGAGAAGTTCATCTAATTCATCCAAGCATTTTAATTGGCAGCGCAATCTTGAAGCATTGATGCTTCTTCAAAGGAATGGTTTACAGAAAAGTAATGCTTCCATTGGCGTGGTAGCCACTCTGTTCGGGGACAGCAAAGATGTGATGAAGATGGAGCAGAATTACCAAACTGACTGGGGCGAATCGAGTGTACCTGATCCGAGGCTATCAGAGAGGTATGCATTTGATGCCTCCCAGTTAAGGGCTCTCTCATTAGGCTTGAACAAGAAGAGACCTGTTCTAATTATCCAGGGACCTCCTGGCACGGGCAAGACTGTCTTGCTCACAGAGCTCATTGTACGTGCTGTCCGACAGGGTGAGAATGTCCTTGTGACAGCTCCAAGCAATGCAGCAGTTGATAACATGGTTGAAAGGTTGTCAGCTACTGGCTTGAACATCGTGCGAGTTGGCAACCCTGCTCGGATATCACCATTTGTTGCTTCAAAGTCTTTGGCAGAGATTGTGAATGGAAGGCTTGGGCAGTATAGGAAGGAGCTTGAGAGAAAGAGAACCGACTTACGAAAGGACCTGAGGCTTTGCATAGAGGATGATTCTTTAGCTGCTGGCATCCGTCAACTGCTGAAGCAACTTGGAAGGGATCTCGAAAAGAAAGAGAAGGAAACAATCAGGGAAGTGCTCTCTGATGCACAGGTTGTGCTTTCTACTAACACAGGGGCAGCCGATCCACTTATCAGGGGAACTGGTTACTTTGACTTGGTGATTATAGATGAAGCAGGGCAAGCGATTGAGCCCTCTTGCTGGATTCCCATATTGCAGGGCAAGCGTTGTATTATTGCCGGTGATCATTGCCAGCTTGCACCTGTAATATTGTCGAGAAAGGCCTTGGAAGGCGGGCTTGGTAAATCTTTTTTGGAAAGGGCTTCATCGTTGCACGATGGATTACTGACTACAGCACTGACAGTCCAGCATAGAATGCATGATTCAATAGCCAGTTGGGCATCTAAAGAGATGTATCATGGATTGCTCAAATCTTCTCGATCAGTTGCTTCACATCTTCTTGCTGACTCTCCAGTTGTGAAGGTATATATATACATGCTTTCAGTTTCAGGTGTCAAGTCTGTATGATCATGTCTGTCAATTTCTGATTCAGTGCTCAAGATCGAACTTGACTACCATGTGGGCAATCTTTTATTTAAAAATTCATGAAATCCACTTAGCATTGGATCTAAATTAGAATGTTGAGATTGGACTCCACTGAATGAATTTACCCCCGTTGTTCCAGGGAATCTGAATCCCATGCCATTTGATCTTTAACCCTTTTCTAACCCGTCTGTTCACTACCTTTCTAAGACTAACTTTTTCCTGCACAGTAGTTGTAGATAGTTTAGACTGCATTTAGCGGTATGGTGAGTTTTGAAAAAGTAGATTTCTTAAATTGCTATTAGAAGCATCTTTTTTTCCCACCGCGGTTTCTTTAAGCACTTTCTGATGCTTATTTCCATTGCAGCACATTTGAGATGCATCATTGGAATTTTAAACATTGTTGTATTACAATATCATGTGAACATGCGTTTCCTGAGATAATTTACCTACTTTTTTTTCTTGTGCTTAATGCTTGAACATGTTGTATAAGGGTTGCAGGTACAGACCGTTTTTATCAATTTTATTTTTCCATTCAAGCTGTGTTTGGCAATTTTGAAAAAAAAATCCACAAAGGAACAAAATCCACAATGATATATAGGTACAAATCTATTCTGGGGGATTAGAAAAGACCTACCTATGTCTTCTTTTACCAATCATCATGGTTTTACTCAACTTGGATGTTGTGTAGCTGCACAACATTGGAGGGTAAGAATCATGATATTTCTTTCAAAGAAGAATCATGATATTATTTTATTCAAATAGGCTCATGCATGGTTTTGAATTCAATTTTATGCTACATTTCCAACTTCCAAGAAAATTTGACCATATCCATCCAGCCTCCCTGTTGAAATTTTGGTGATATCCATCCGGTCACCAGATTTTACAGTTTGGAACCACACACTCACTTTTCATGATGGATGATCCAACCAGGGTTCGGAAAACCGGCGGTAACCGGATTTCCACCGGGAAATAAAAAACCGGCCGGGTTTTTCCGAAGTGCATTTATATTTATGAGTTTTTTGTGACTACGTAATGCACCTCCTAGGTTGGTTTAAACCTTTTTTGAACTAGATTACCTATTATATGAGCTAAATATGCTTCGAAACATCTCAAATTCAACATTTTCTTATGTTTCCTGGTTTTTTAGCTGTTTTTCCGATTTTTTAATGGTTTCTCTGGTTTTTTTTTGTCGGTAACCGGCTAGTTTTTTCGGTTACCGGTTTCAAATTCAAATTTCAAAACTTGAAATTTGACCGGGTTTTTCCGGTTATCAGCCGGTAACCAGCCGGGAACCGGTACCGGCCCCCTGCCGGGATTTAGGCCGGTACCGGGTTTTGGAACCTTGGATCCAACCATACGGAGCCATGATGAGATCTCTTTTCACCAGATCCATGGGTAGAAAGCAGATTGGGATAGCCTGGAGTTCACTCTCCCATATTCGAATGATTATGCTGATCCACCAGCTAGTTTCCAACCCAACACTCAAAATGAGATGGGGTTAAATCTTATATATTGCATTTAGATGTTGGGGTAATTGTTTACTTGGAGTGTTCAGTGTTATATGTGAAACAGATGGTACGATCTGAACTCCATCTGGGACCAACCCATAATGCCTTCTTCTAATTGTTGTGCCTATTCGTTTGAAATTTGTGCATTCTGTGTTTAGGATTTTTGGCCAGAATGCATCTATATGATCTTCTTTTGTATTGCTACTTTGTAAGTTTCATCTAAATTGTACCTTTTGATTTCAGGCTACTTGGATAACACGGTGCCCAATGCTCGTACTTGATACCCGAATGCCATATGGAACCCTAAACATTGGCTGCAAGGAGTATTTAGACCCTGCTGGCACAGGCTCATTTTATAATGATGGAGAAGCAGATATAGCTACACAACATGTTCTCAATCTTGTGCATTGTGGTATATACGTATATTTTACTTCTTTAATTGAATACCACATCAATATTTTTATGCTATTTTTAAGTACTCCTTCTATCCTTATTCAGTTTAGTTAATTTTACACACATTAGGATAATCAGTCAGCATACTCATTCATTGATCAAACTTGCCTGAATTTTTTATGCTTAGATTCTTGAACTTATAGGCATATCAAAATCATGATTGCAGGAGTGTGTCCAAGTGCAATAGCTGTTCAGTCGCCCTACATTGCTCAAGTGCAATTGTTAAGAGAGAGGTTAGAAGAATATCCAGGGCTTTCTGGGGTTGAGGTTTCAACCATAGACAGCTTTCAGGGGAGGGAGGCAGATGCAGTGGTCATATCAATGGTAAGCACAGTAGCATACCTACTATCTTTCTGATTGATACGTCGCACAAATACAATACTGAAGCAAATGGCATTTACAAGGGCAGCACCGATCAGAAACGATCATTTCGTCATCCATTTCCAACTGCCATGAATTTTTAACCTACTTCCAGTGATTTGTATTTTTCTGTTTGCTTCTAGGTTCGGTCAAATCCACTGGGAGCTGTAGGGTTCCTGGGCGACAGCAGGCGCATGAATGTGGCTATTACAAGGGCATGCCGGCATGTCACCGTGGTATGTGACACCTCTACTATTTGTCACAGCACCTTCCTAGCCAGGCTCCTCCGTCATATCAGGCGGTACGGGCAAGTAAAACATGTTGCTCCTGGTTCCTTAGATGGGGTTTCTGGCCTTGGCTTCAATCAACCCACTCTCCCGTCCATCAGTTAGCATTCACCAAAAATCATTCTTTTTGTGAAATCATACATATGCCCATCTGAGCATGTATATATGCAAAGTGCTAAAGGCTGTATATATACACAAAAACTGAAGGCTGAGAAACCACAAGGCCCGGCCGATTATCTATCTGTGAAGAGGATACAAACAGTGATTCGTGGATAGACATGGAAGAGCTTGGCAAGGTGTGGTTGACATGATGCGTGACCAATCGATCTGCTGTTGAACTTAACTGGAGGCTAGTCGGTCCTGCATTTTGGAATTGGTGATGCAAAGGATTGATTCAGCAGCAGGAAGACTTCAACTGCCCTGGGCATCTCTAACCTGTTGCTTGCCTGGTACGATGCTCCTGTTCCTGTAAATTCAAATACCGTCGACAAGGATACCCCAGTACAGACATGTATAGTAAATTGACAACTCAAAATTGAGTTGAAAAAAATACATTTTGAAATTCCAGGCTTTGAGCTACGCGTGACATTATCAACATTATCACAAAGGGATTAATTATTCGATTCCATCCTTTAAAAAATTATTTGATCTTGTGTCCCATAATTATTCAGTCTTGATATCTTTCCCTTTTTGTGGCTGTCGAATTTCATTTGGAAATTTCAGCTACATGTCACATTATCGAGATTTTAAGATATTACTCATTTGATTTTGTATCACGTGAGTATCCACTTCTGTCTTTCCCTTGTCATGGCTGTTGAATTTTAACGGTGTTGCAACTTCAAATCATATAATTTGATGAACGTACGTATAGTCTTTTGTCTTGGGAAAACAAGGATGAGACCATCTTCGCCTACGTAAATGGACTTGTCTTTTACAACTCTTTCGTATGCAATAATGCAACTGCAGCTTACCTATATTTTCTTGATTTCTGAATCTCCACATGAAAGCAATGTGCTTTCTAACCCTGGGGGTAAACCAACTGAAGCGCATTCCCTACAGTAACACAAGAATGAACATGTAGTATATACTATATAGGCATGTGCATTTCGTGTGTCTACTTTTCCGTACTTTTGTTTCGATCGTATATATATGGAGCTTACAGAGGTGAGCACATAAGCTGGAACGGGCATGTGTACTGAAAGGTAGGTCCTGTTCTTTAGGACTGCGTACATGGCTGGTTGTCAGTTGACAATGCCACTGTGACTGTGATAATTTAACTTTGCACTACTGAATCACACGGAAAACTTTTCTGAGAGGATTGCCGGCCACTCAGCTTGAGGCCAAATGGTTGGCGATCATCCCCTCGCCCTGGTGATTTCGTGGCACTGGATTAACGGCTACATGGTCTCAATTGCCGTGTTAATTTATCATGTTGGAATGCTGTTTACTCATCTTTTTGTCATTTGGTGGGGGAAACCTCGAAAGGGAGGCACATACGGGTGAAGTCGATGGATCCCGGGAGATAACTAGTCCGACGTCTCGGATCTTTCGACCGTGAGTAGTACTGTTGCCTAATTCTCGAGGGTCGCAAGCACGTTAGTTCTTGCTCATAGAAATTATGCTTCGTACATAAGAATTCTCAAACTAAAGAGATATCCATTTTTTCTTTGTTCTACAAAATTTTATGTGAAATTTCTGTATTTCAAAAGGCCCCGTGGGATCCAGATAAAACAAAAAAAAACTCGACATACAATAGTTATCATGTACCTTCCTACCTTGAGCGCTCTGGCCCTAGGGTGGTTTCCCTCCCCTCGCCGATGTCGGCCAGCCCTCCTGCCTCACTCCTTCGCCACCGTCGTCACCCCTCCATTGCTCACACCCTCCTCCCTTCACGACCAAGGCACCAAGATGGTGACCTAGGCCCCGGACGGCGCCGACGACCCCATGACATAGTCTTCCGGCTCAGCGTGCTCTCCTGGTACGCCACGGACGAGTCAGAGATGCGGTGGTTCTAGGTGCCGGGGTCAACATGATGCACTCGGTGAACGCGTGGGAGGAGGTCGGCAGCGAGGAGCTGGTGCTGCTGGCGCCCAACATCCTGTCCATCGAGTACAGCTGGAGCGCATGGAGATGGTGCAAGCCTGCATCGAGAAGGTACGCATCAACCTCCGCACCGGCGCCGTCTCGCTCACTCCGCTCTCGGCGGGGAACCTCGACTTCGGCGTGATTCACCTGGGCTGCCTCGGCCGGCGCAACCAATACGGCTACTTCGGCGTGGGCCACCCCATGCCCAAAATCGGCGGGGTGGCCATGCTCGACTTCGACCGCGCCGGCGTGGCGCGGCGCGACTTCAGGCCACGGTGCTTCGCCGGGGAGCCATTCTTTGTCCCCGACGACGTCAAGGGCAATGGCAATGAGGACGACGGATACGTGGTGTGCTACGTCCACGACGAAGGCACCGGCGATAACCGGTTCGTGGTAATGGACGCGCGGCCACGGGCGCTGGACAACGTCGCGGAGGTGATTAAATTAACTTGAATAAATATGGTAAATTTGATAACATAAAATTACCAAAAAAATACACAATAACTATTACTATGTCAGGAGGCTTCACATAAAATTTCATAATATTTGGAGCTCGTTTGCTATATATAAAAATTCGTAGAAATATCGAAATTGTATAAATTTTTTAGCAATATTTATAGTAGATAAAATTACTCAAAAATTACACTATTAATTACATTGTGTCGAAAGACTGTACATAAATTTTTGTAATTTTTTGATCTCATTTGATATATTTAAAAATTCAAACAAACACTAACTCAAAAAATTAGGATAGGTAATTAAGTCGGCTAATCAGCTGGCTTAATTACCTATCGTCCTCTCACCGGACGGCAGGTTGCCTGCTATCTGTTGGCGGGGCGGCAGGCGCCTGCCGCCGGCGGCCCTCCCACGCGTCGCCTCACCGGCACTGCCGCCTGCCCACCGGACGGTAAAAGTGTCATTTCTGCAAATACAATGAACATACTATTACTTTTGTAAATATCATTGCTAACAGTGCTAAATCTGCTAAAAACGTCCCTTAGCTTAGGTGCTGTACAATACGCCAACACAATGGTGCGTGCACAGGATTCCAAGACGTTACACAGGATGACAGGAGAATAGGTCATGTATAGCATTTACACGCACGACTACGAATTATTGCGAAAACGTAGCAGAAAATGATCTGAGAAAAGGATTCGAGATTCCCAGAATTGCAAACTCATACTAGATATGGAATGAACTGTAAGTTCAGAGATACTTTTTTTTTAGACCAAGGGAGGAGCTCTGTCATTTATTTCAAAGAGAGAAGAATACAACACTAGACGTGAAAGCCAACTAGCACTACACGAGACACCGAGAAAGATGCCACACCACTTGCCACCACCAACGTTGGGCTTCTCACCCTTACATGCCCATGACCAGGCCTGACTAGCCACGCTGAGAAGGATAACCTTGCCACTGCATCTACCGACGTTTCGCCCGCCGAGCCATTCACCCCCATGCTACCAAGGCTAGAGCCATGCGCACACCTACACATGGTCAAGGCCAAGCCCAACCAGCCACACTGAGAAGAAGGACGTCCATGTCGGCTCAGTCGCTCACCTCCCGTGTGGCCGAGGATAGGCCCGGCTAGCCACAACCACACACGGCCGCGACTAGGCCTAGCGAGCCACATCGAGGAGGAGGACGACCTTGCTGCCACAGACACCGATGTTCTGCCCGCTGAGGCTAGGCTTAGCCAGCCACACTAAGGAGATGGGCGTCCATGCTGCAGCACTTCCCACCCAGTCGCTCATCCCCGTGCGGCCGAGGCCAGGCCTGGCCAGCCACGCGCACACCCACCCGCGGCCATGACCAAGCTGGCTAGCCATGCCGAGGAGGAGGACCTTGCCGTCGTAGCCACTGATGTTCTGCCCGCCGAGCCACTCACCTCATGTGGCCGAGGCTAGGCTCGCCCAACCACCCGCACACCGCGCGAGGCTGAGACTAGGCCCGACCAGCCACACTGAGGAGGTGACAGGTCCTACTAGGGATGGCAACGGGTGGGCGGGCGAGGGTAGCTCCGCGCCCGCCCATGAAGCTTGATAGGGGCAACGCGCCTGCCCCTCGTCTCCGCATGGGGATCCCACGGGATTAAAAATATTATATATATTTATATATATATTTAAAAATATTAAAGTGGCTTTATTAATTATTATATATATTATGAAAATATACCTTCAAAACATAAACCATAAGGTATAAATACATATTTTGTCCAAATATATAAAAAATACATATTCTATATTAAAAATATATATTATATAAATAAAGTAATATATTTTAAATTTTTGACGGGTCCCCATGGGGTTTTTTTGGGGCCCACCCCGTCAACTAACGGGCCCCGCCCCCGTGACCCCGTGGGGGGAGTTTCTCCCTGCCTCCGCCCCCCATGGGGATTATCCCCGCGGGGGCCACCCCTATGGGGAAAATTGCCATCCCTAGGTCCCACAGGTGGCTGGAGGGCGACCAAGCAGCAGCAACCAACCAGATCTGGCAAGCTTCGGTGTCGCTCGAGTGGATGGCAATGAGAATGGTGATGAATTTGGAGAGGGAGAAGGTAAGGATGATGGCGAGTCTCTAGATCCGCTAGGATCCGAGGTTGGTGGTGACCAGATGTAGCACCTCATATACCAATATGAGATACTACTATGAAACGTCATCATCAAAGTAAAGAATAAACATTAAAAGCAGTAATAGAAATCATAAGAAAATTAAAACTTTAATAGTACTTTGTTAGAGAACAAGCAGAAGCTGAAATAAATGTTTAAAATATGGGACCAGTCCACTTCTAACCAAAAGAGAAATAAATAAAATGTCATAAATAATGGCAAGCCACGGTACTGAAAACTCGAGTGCTCCCACACATGCATGATGCTATCACTCCATTGGCCTTTTACTTGAGAATGGAAAGAGCAAGCGTGAGATTTGAAAATCTCAGCAAGTACCCAACAACGGTTTTAACACGATGATTAAATGATAAGTAATGCAAGCAAGTAATTGACACAGATTAATTGTAATGAAACTAGGTTATTGGAAACTGTTACATTATAGATAGATCATATACTATGAATTTAAGGAAACTAAGAGTTAGCGAGGTTAAGGCTATGATAAGTGGCAGGGTTTATTGAGGCTGAAAAAGGAAAGCATAACTCTCGATATGAGGGTGATATGGAATAATAATAAGGTGGTAGAGATCTAGAAATTAATCTAAAAGGGGTATTATAACATAGCTCATGCAAGAGTTGTCATCCATCCAAATTTTATTAGGTGATAAGTGATTATTAGTCAGATTAACAGATATCACGTATATATAAATCTGTCATAGCCCACATACAACATCAAGCAGATAATGAATCATGGTATCAGAAACTAAAACATAGCGGCCCTAATGTAAAAAGGGTGTTAACAATTTTAAATCTAAATTAAACATGTTCATATGTTACCCCATTAATAATTGAAGCATTACTTCTAAATCACTAATTAAAAGCATAAATTTTAGAACATAATTAACTAAACATTCTAATAAACCTAAGAGCGTGTGAAACATGATAAATAATATTAGAAGTCTATAACCAACCAAGTATTAGTAATATCAAAACAATCAGGAAAGCATTGGTGATGTGATAATAGCCAGATAATGTTTAGTAATACGCTAATAGCTAGGTAACTTTAGTGATATGATATTAGCCAGTTAACTTTTTGATGATATGATATTAACAAGATAACTTTAATGATATGATATTAGCAAGTTAACTTTAGTGATACGATATTAGCTAGGTAACTTTAATGATATGATAATAGCCAGTTAACTTTGGTGATGCGATATTAGCCAGATAACTTTAATGGTATGATAATAGCTAGGTAAACATGAGTAATATGATAATTGTACTCAATGACAATGTGACAAGTAATCTGAAAACACATGATATACGAAACAGAAAGATCACGGCCGTGAGGTGCTTGCTTTGAGCATGTTTGGTGGACTCGTTATAAAAAGGATTTGAAATCTGCAACTGCCCGAATAATCTCTCAACCGCTGCATAAACCTCCACCATGGAACAAGAGCGTATCAGATGAGGGTCATGATAAGATTGTGAAAAGGACGACAGGAAGTTGTTCGGCTGAAAAGATCACGTTCGGTAAGATTCGTTGCGCGAATCGCCGTTCAGCCATGCGAGCCCACGTGAGAACCATCCGCTGCAAAAGTTGGCAAAACCTCCGCGCCCTGGCCAGCCCGGCCGTGTGGCCACTGTGCCACGGTGGCCTGGCCACTTCGGCCATCGCCGGCCGGCCGCTGGCGCTGTCTCGCCGCCGCCAGCCGGCCGCCGCCGCCGCCACCTTGGCTACACCGTCGCCGCCACATGGCCGCCTCGATGCCGCCGCTGCCCGAGTTCCTACCACGCCGGTAGCCGCACGAACCACCCGCCGCTAGCTGCGCGCCTTCTGCCCATGCTGCTGCTCCGCTGCCGGCCTGCGCCGTCGCCTGCCGCGCCGCCGCCTGCCGGTGCGTCGCCTCGCCCGGCCTGGCCACGCCCGCCGCCACTACTGGCTCCTGACGGGAGAGGGAGAGAGATTGGATGGGAGAGAAAAACACAGGAGAGAGAGAATAGATTGGAAGCAATGGAGAGAGAGAGGTAGATGGGAATATATCCCTTCAGCCAGATTTGAGAGGTAATTAGCTGATTTAGTTGGTAATTAAGAGATTTCTGGTTTTGAATGGTTGAGATATTTTTCCTAATTTTTCCGGGTGCTACACCAGAGGCGAAGAAGGACGCGAGCGGCACCAAGAAAAAAAACAGATCTGAAAAAGAAAGGAGGGAGGCTAGGGAGGAGGGGCAGCCACCGCTGCCGCCGGGATGTGTCGGCGTCACCTCCCGGGTCACCCACAGGAGCGACACGCGAGTCCTCGATCACTGTTCTTGTCTCAAGATTATTGTAAACGGATGAATCAACCACTTTTCAGTTCACAGATAGAGTTATTTCTCCTGACTTGTACATGTATCACCGCAATAGTTACAAAGTTCATACGTAAGTAGGGATTTAACAGGACACATACTGTTTTGAGTTCACTAAGCCGGTGGAGCTGGCTTTGCATTTGGTACCAGATAATCAATTCAGCATCTTAAGTGTTGTTAATCTCACAAAACCGAATGAACTCAACATCCTAGGATGGTCAATCCTAACAATGTTCATCCTCCGCTCCTAGGGAAGGAATAAGAAAAAGATTTTCTGCAGAGGAAACCATACAAGGATGCTAATTTATAGCCGCAGAGGACACAAATAGACAACATTGTTACCAGAGAAGCCTATCTACGTATCTTAAGTAGAATCTTCTCTGCAGCACTCCACTCTTTCTAATGCATGCTTTCTGTATCTATATTCTCAGTATAAGGGAGATACCTAAAAGAAGTTGGGTAACTCAGGCCACCAACTTCTCAAGATTCATGTGGCACATTCCACAGCCCAGAAAGAGATATGAGGGGACCGGAGGTCAGGTTTCCGCTCTTTGCGACTTGGGAGGCACTGTCACGCGATTCCAATGCACATTTTACATATGATACTCCAATGCCAGTCAGCTTTTCTCTATGTCGGGCCCACGTGACAAGGTATAAACCAGAGATGATTAGAAGCCCTCCAATAATACTGCAAGCAAACAAAGCAGAATATACTTCAGATCAAAAGAGATGAGACACGGTTTGCTAGGGGCAAAAACAGTTGTAGTTTATTGATCAATGTTCTTGGATTATTTAGATATCAGAGTCAAATAGAATAGGAAACTTATTATATTACAGTACATATTTACATGTAAGTAGGAGAGGCTCTGGAACAGTATTTTTCATATTGAAGAGAAGATATAAAATTCATATTGAAGAGAGGATATAAAAGAAAAGGTTAAGTAAATTAAAGAGCAGAACAAGTGATAAACTTATTCTTACCTTCCAAAGTAAATTGGGCTTCCCAGAAAAAGCATTGACAGCAGAGCAGAGAGCACTGGCTGGAGAGGGTTATACAGTGCCACCATAGCAGGGCCCAGAATTTTGTTGCACCATGTCAATAAACCATAATTAAGAGCAGAAGCAACGACTCCCTGGAATAAGGGAGAACAACCGAGTTGAGTATAAAATATTTATGATGACACGCACCTTTATGTTATGGCCTACACAGACTAGTGTAATTTGCAACGAATATCTCATCCATAGCACCACATATAGATGCAGAATCTCAATTCATGGTCCCATGAATGGGATGCAGCAGCTCAATACTCCATCAGAGCCAACAGATAAATTATGACATACGTACGAGGGCATAAGTATATAATGATGTAATATTGCAAGCCATGCAAAATGCCAACACTTAGAACATACACATGAGAACAATAAATTTAGCATGAAGCTTACAGCATATACAACAGCAGCGAACTCGGATTGAGTCAAAATCCAATCTTCTCTCTCATTTGTTGCAAAAACTCCTGAAATGACCATAAAAGAAGCTCCAAAAAAGTATGAGTATGCTGTCAATGACAAGCTAGAAGGATACTTCAGCAAAATCGGAGCCTGAAATAACAACACATGAACAGGATAAGTATAAAAAATAAGAAAAACTTTCTGCAAAAGGAATTATAACACATTAACCTTCTAGCATAAGATTCAGTACTTAAAAGGCAAGATACTAAAGTAAAGTCAAATAGAACACAAGCATAAAGTTATTCCAGGATTGTCAGATCTATAAATGACTAATCTTCATCCTTACAGTGAAGTATAATTTTGGCCGGCCCATGACAAATCATCTTGTAAGTTGTAACAATTCGCCAAATCTCAGACAAAATTCAATCCTGAATGCTGTAATGGCCAGTTGGTCACACAACATATCGGATGTGCCCTTTCTGAAGAGAAGTAAACACAACCAAGTTTCATATCCTGCTACTTCAAGAGTGCCGAGAGGGCAAAAAAGTATAGGGGAACTCTTTAAGACTGAATTTTTTATGAAAACAAAATGTTAGTAATAGATTTGATGCCATCTGAAGTCGTCCTATTAAATTACTGACCTAACTTACAGAGGCTTTCAGAACTTGCGCTGCACATATGCTTGATCAGAAATTAAAGCTCCCAGGTGTGTTAATTGACAAACATCAAAGTGCATAAGCAATAGAGTATAACAACAGCCTCAAAATCACTAATACCTGCAAAGCAAGATAAGTTGCCATACAGAGGCAATTCCCTATCAAGCACAGCACTCCAGCGTGCCACTTTTGCAGCCCAAACGCAATGAACCAAGATGATACTGGTTCAGGCTGCGACATGGCAGTGATGACATCATTACTATGAACATCAAGGTCGAGCTCGCCGCTACCGAACACAGACGGGCCCCTGTACAGCACCATGAGAACAGCACCAAACACGCAGACAATTGTGCCACCAATCTTGGCCCGGCCCTCATGTGTGACCAAGCTCGCCGTTTCAGTGCTGGAACAAACACAATGCTTAGATTCATGAACAAAGAGAAGCGTGAATTTCTGAAGATTGCCATGAGTGAGTGAGAGAGTGAGACCGACCCCATGATGAGGGCCAAGATGAAGGTGAAGACGGGTATGGACGGCTGAGTGGCGGCGGCGTAGGTGGGATTGGTGTAGCTGAGGCCGACCAAGAACAGCAGCTGGTTGCCAAAGATGCTGCAGGACAAACACACAGAGGAGTCAAAGCACGAATTTGCAGGCATAACAGCAGCATTGTTTTAACCGATTAGTGTCTTGACTCCGAGAGAGTGAGTGGGTGGGCTGACCCTGTGAGACCGAGGAGGAAGAAGGAGGCGACACGTGAGCGGAGGGCGGGCCTGAGCGGGAGATCCATGGTGGCGGAAGAGGGCGAGGGGGGCGAGGACGGAGAGGGCGAGGAGGTCGCGGAAGACGCAGAAGACGACGCGGTTGACGCCGACGTTGAGCGCCTGCTTCGCGATGACGTGGTACCCCGCGTTGACAAGCTGCACGCCCACCATCGTCGCGTGCGCCCGCCTGCCCTCACCGTCCCGCGCCGCCATCCCCGCCGATTCCGATCTTCCTTCCGCCACCGGTCGTCGTCTTGGTAAAGACAGCTTTCCCCCATTCTCACTCAATGTGCTGGGCTCCTTCTTTACTTGAAACAGATCGAATGGGCTGGGCTGGGCTGGGAATTGGGATGTTCGCGCTAAAATTCGAATGCAAGGGGTTACATTACATATCGTAGTTCGGGAAGACACACTCATACTTAAGTCGTGACGCACACATGCTCGCCGCCGCGGCTGCACATCCTCGCGCACTGCCTTCACTACGAAGGCGCGCGGCCTCTCATAGAGGGCCGTGCTAGAGTACGCGCAGCAATGGTGGCGGCGCGGCGGGAATGGAAGGCTCGGTAGCAGTGGTACGTACTGGCATGGGCAGGCGGCGAAACCGTTCGACGGCGCTGCCGCCCTGCTGCGACGGCGGCAGCTTGGCAGAGGGCAGTTACCGATAACATATCATCATGCTTTAAGGTTCGTGTTCCTACACAGTTTTAAAAGCCTGCATTGCCGCTCCCCACCCTCCTCTCCGTCTCTCAAGAACCATTACGAAGAAACCAAGAACCCGCGGTGGCCACGACGTCCGCTCTCCTCCCTCTCTCCCTTTCTCTGCTTCGTGTACAGAAGAAGAATAACCGAGCCATACAAACCAAGAACACGCGGGGCAGCTACGACCGCCACTCTCCTCCCTCTCTTTCTCTGCTTATTGCGAGGTGGACGAACCACCGGCGAGAGAAACCAAGAACCCGCAAGGTTCCGGCCGCCGATCAAAGACAGGTTCTGCTAAAAAACTAGCGGCGCCCACGACCGCGACTGCTACCTGCTGGAAATGCCTCGCGAAGGGAGAGGGAGGGCCGCCGGCGAGGGCCGGGGCGGCAGCGACGGTGAGGACGGGGTACCCCAGGGAGAGATGAGCAAGAAGAGGAAGCGGCAGAACTTGCAGACCACGATTGCGAAGGCTCAATGCCGCGAGATCGGAGTGGGGCGACTGGCCGGGTGGGGTGGCAGCGCCTTCGTCCCCGAACGCTTCCGGAAGATTGTGCTCCAGGTTATTTTTCTCCATTTCTTGTGTTGGCGTTCATCTTTCGGTTCAGGATTTTTGGTATTTTCTGCTCAGGGAAACAGAAGTTCTTGATTTGGCGTTCTATCTCTGATTGCAAACTATTGTTCACGTTATTTTCATGAAACAGATTTAAAACTATTGTTCACGTTATTTTCATGAAACAGATTTAGTTCTTGGTTTCGATAATTGAAGCTCGAAAGAAAATATTCAGTTCATGATTCCATAAGTTCTCTTGTTGTTCTTGAAATACAGAGCAGAGCATAACCTAAACTGTTAAAAAAAACGAAAAACAACGTCTCAACTTTCTAGGTTTTCCTGCATGCAGGAAGAGTACGGTACGTATGGTTCGGACATTTTGCGCTTGGTTCACCTCTCTCAGTTACGCGGAGGCGCATCAAAGTGATTCGTCACGCACGTGAAGTCATACTTGCACTAGCTGAATCTAAGAGTGAAAACGGATCGAATATAGATTAGACAATACTTAAATCATATTTACATCTATATTTTTTTTGAATTCGAATACGAATCGAACAAACATCGATACGAATACGGACTAGACAAATGTCGAATATAAATTCGAATCAAATATCTACTTAATTTGATCGGATCCAGATATCCTCATAACTTATGTAGTATGAAGATATTAATGATATTTTATTCTCGTATAATCACGCTTAACCATTCTAATTCATTTACTTCACCTAAAGAAAAAACATGAATTCACGTTCAATTAAAAAAATATGTCCAACTATTTAGTTATATTATAATAAAATATGCATATTGCTTCATTGAATACGAATACGGATACAGATAGTCCGGATAAAATAATATTTCGGATGGTAAAAGTCTATACCATATTTGCATTCATATTTTTATGCATATTCGAATACGAATAGGATAAAAATTGTTAATCAGATGGAAAAATATATACCATATTCGCATCCTATCGAATACGGTAACCGAATAATACAGATAATTCGTATCCACTTTTCACCTCTAGCTGAATCTGGGTTTTGCGTCGCCTTTTAACAGATGTAAGCACAAGTGAAATCAGTATACTGTTACACACTTGGAAAGGAAATACAATGGTATTCTGTTGTTTTAATGCAGGCACCAACAGTCGATTTATGCATCTTGAATCAGCAGCCACATGAGGAAATTCTATCTATATTATACAAGGTCTGCAATTCCATAATCACCGTCTCAGCTTACGTAAAGTGCCAGGAAGACCAGTCTGATGCAGGCCACTATAGATTAAGTACAAACACACTCATCTCATCTTTTAGACAGAAGAACTGGTAGCTCAGTCCCTTTTTATTAAAATAATATGTTGGAAAACAATCGGCACTTCTCAGCTGTTAACTGAATTCTGAATGTTTCCGACGATGAACAGGGTAATTCGACAATGTTCGGTCTGAACCAAAGAGCAGCCGGGCTAACTCACGCGATCATCTGGGCACTTCTCAGAGATTCACATGCATACTGTTGTAGCATGAGCATAATAGTAGATACATGATACCTTTTCTCTATGGGAGGTAGAGCTAAAGGGAGCTGCCAAGACCAAAAATGGAAACACCGGTACTCATTAACCCTAGGCGCACCATCATACGCCGTCGAGAAGCACAACAGGAGCTTAATTTCGCCGCCACTACCTCCTCTTTTTGGCGCCCTGGCACCAAATCAAACTGAGGACGAGGCAGGCCAAGCTTCGATGGGCCGCACACGCATAGGCCAAGCCAGCCAACCTAAAACTAGAAGGAAGTGGATTGAGCCCAAAAAATCACAACCCGTTACTATTTAGATCCAAACCCAATCCATCACTGTTTCAAATCTGTTACTGTTCACAGAAACCCATATAACATGTTTATATCCATTTTGACTGTCTCGAGCCCATCTAACATATTTTCAACTCCGTTCAGCCAAACCAAGCACTATTTAAACCCTATTCGACCAACCCATTTTCTTTTATGTCTTTTTGGTTATTTTATTGTATTTTGTTCTCAGCTTGTAATCTATAAAGCATGAACTTATTTATATTCATTGTTTTGCGCTAGTATTTGAATTCGACTAGTTGGCCAGTAGAGAAGCTACTGGAGCAATTAAGGTGGATGGTGTGAACCTGAAGCTTACATTGAAATAATCAGAGACTCTGAATAAAGAGGCAAGTCATATGTTTTTTATCATGTTGAGTTTGCATCATTTAATTATTTAATTATCAGCACTTTCGTTATTCTTTTTTATACACTGTTATTTACTTGAAATAAATATTTAGAATGATACGATAATTAGTTATGTCCTAACACTGAAAAGCCATGTTTTACTTGATGACCATATTCACCTTGACAAGCCTTAGTAATTATATGTTACCATAAAATTAGCCACAGATAGATTAGGAATTTAAATATTTTACATTACTAAGAGATTCGGCATTGATGATAGAATTACAAAATAATACTAGGGTTAAGGATGAATCGTGTAAAGCCACTAGATGATTGGAGCCCACGACCTTTACTCTAGGGTTGAGGCATTGGTATGAATCAGTGGTAGTGCCATAATGCATTGGGTTTGTGGTCGGTTGCCTCACTTGTGAAAAGTAAAGATTAGAAGCTTATGCTAAGTAAAGGATACAAAAATCACTCAATATAAGTTTTGAGTAAATATGATACTCTTTCTGTCTATAATTAAACTTCTAGGCTATTACAGGAAATAAGGCGGCCCTGTTAGTAAAAATAGGTCCGTTACACTGCTCGTGTCCCCGACCAGTGCAAGGAATATATTATGGGGGGCTGTATCTTCTACTTGGATGGTCGTGACGCCCACGGCTACGGCGGCGGGTACCGGAGGAGGGCGCCGCTCTATTGCAGCATCTACGACATGAGGACACGGCGGTCGCAGTCGTCCCTGAAGACGTCAGTGCGGCCACTGAAAGGCTACCCGTGGCGTGGCTGTTCCGACAGGCATCAAGGACAGTTGCTATATATTGCTACATATGCATATGCAAGAGATCATGCATGTGCCATGTGTACTACAGTACTAGTATACTCGCCCGTTTAGCTGCTCATGTGTGCCAATTGCCAAATCACCATGCTTGTTCGTTGTGCTGATCGTCTTGGCTGCATGTTGATGCGTACGCGTAGCATGCATGTAAATTCGGCGAAGGGAACTTTTCTGAGGTCGAAGAAGCAGAGGAAGCAACTATCTCGGCCCAAGGTCTCAAATCACTTTGCAAAAATTCTACACTCGGCACGGGCCGTTACAATTAAGCCGAAACGGGCAGGCCGCGCTGCCGTGCCGTTGTCTCGCTATAGTGGGCACTTCACCGGCCTGATTGTGCTTCGGGGCCTTAATAGGTTGTCTGTCCATCGGTTAAGTTTTTCATGGCCTTTTCTGGTTCCGAAAGTGGCCCAGATTTTTAAGGCCTATTCTTTTCCTTCAAATCTAGCGATTTTTGATTTTTACTATAGTACCAAACTTTCAAACGGAGTATTTTCTCAAGACGGGGTCTACAAATTAAACGATCTACATGTTAAAAGCCAATATTTGTACCAGCCAAAATCGCAAGGGAATATCTGTCTCTCCGTAATCTGTACCGTAAATAGCTAAAAGCCATAAGCCGCAGCCGCACCCAAACAAGCCCTAAAACGAGCTTTTACTTCATTTTCGGTGGCTATTTTGGTTGACTCCAAAGAGTTCTCAATCGCCAAATGAATTTCAGAATAACTGTTACACGTGATGCTGTAATAAAAAAACAATTGAGCTGAGCAATGTATCTATCCAGGCGGGCATAGGAAGCTAAAGGAAGCAATTCGACCATAAGATGCCACCTGTCCTGCTTATTGCCAAACTAACAGTGTCCCACTGTGTAATCTCTCCCATCTTTTCAATGCTAATTCAAAACTAGTAGTCAGTTATTGCTCCTAAAAAAAGTCAATTTTGGATCACTTAGTTTTGTATACTTTGGGGTATATGAGTTCGAAGAAAAGATATATATACTAGTACTTGCAATACTGTACAAGTTGACTGATATCATGTTATAATTAACCTGATAGTTAAAGAGTTAATACTGCTTACTTCATTATTGTCATGTGAAAAATCGCTGTTTCAGAATATCATGTTATAATTTTCCACACACTTTTTTTTTTGAAAAAACCGAGCCATATTGGCATTCATAAGGCTTGCACAAGTTGAGTTGACCTAGCTCCGCAATTAATCAAGCGCAAAATTCCAGCCCAAAATAAATGCAGGTCACAGAAACAGTTAGGTTTGACTCCGATGGCTTGATGCTGCAATAATAAAAAATACGATGGAACTCTACGTTTGTGTATTCTCCACCACCTGGGGGAAAAAATATAGAAACAAGTGGAAATCGTCGCCCAGCACGCACAAGCCAGGGATGGATCGAGTCCATGCATGCATGCATGCATGAGGACGCTATTGACATGGCTTTTCAGCCAAATTTTTAATGGAAAACGATCGATCTGAGGCAGACGTAAGGGTCGTCCCGTTTCTTTCACAACCAGCAAGCTAGCCACAATAATGAACAATTGTATAACGCTTAAAGTTATATAGATGTATGTGATCTTGTGGACCTTTTTATCCTTCGGCTTCAGTTTCCCCGAAAAACGAAACAGACAGGATGGCGCTTCTTCAAACGGCTTTTCAAATCTGTCAGTGTGTGCATCGTTCGAGTCAAGGTCTATGTGGTCCGTCACTATCTCGGAAAATAAAGCAATAAATTATGACACACAGTCCAAAAAAATATGGCTGCCGATATTTTAATATCAATCTTACGTATGATTTATTTGGATTCGGAGAAATTCTAGAAGACTCGGACTATAAATATGCAGACTAGAGACACATAAATTTTTATACAGGTTCGGACCTTCTCCTGGGAGAATGATAACCCTACGTCCTCTGTGGCTACTGCTAAAAGAAATTGATTACAACAAAAAGTAATGTGAAAATATCTAGCACTATCTCTTGATCTGATCTCCTACGATCTCGTTCTGAATCCCTCTCTTCTCAGACATCAATCTTTATATAGTTGACGAAACGACGGCAGTTGTCCTGCGTCAAAAGACGTCTCAACGCTTTGGGAGATAACCGTCTGGCGGAAGTTATTGTCAAAGAGACGTGGTGGCCCGTTCGTCATGTAGCAATTGTTGTCAGAGAAAGATCATGTGCAGTTATTAAGAACAAACACATGTTCTAACCGCCTTGTCAGTTAGACCTACTATGTAGTTAGTGGTCGTAGACAAGCTAGTCGGAGATAAACTAGTCACAAGAAGGCTCGCGACTACAAGATGGTCATAGGACAACTTACGATTACGTAGTGGTAAGAGAACTTATGACTACGAAAGACCATAGAAGGACTTATGACTAAATGGTCGCAGAAGGATTTACGACTAAGGAATGGTCGTATAAAAACTTACGACTACCCTGTGAAATCTCTCCCTTATCGATAAGGAGTATACTCGAAAAATATAATGACATAATGATTTAGATGATTATTATATCTTCGTCATCTAGCTTCCAACTTCAAGTGAAAATAACTTACTTGAGAAAGTGAGGTTGTAGATGGGAGATGGTCAAAAGTAAAACCTTTTTGATTCTTATCGACCAAAAGTAAGCTTGGTCAATAGAGTAATTTTGCTTAAGTTGTGAAGATAAACGGACTTCAAACAGATGAATCCCAATCGATTTCTACCATCCTGTCCACCGAGGCGGTTCCCGAGATAACCATTCGGTTCACGAGACGGATAATAGATTCACATGGTTATAAAAGCTTACTATGAGGTAACCTCAATATTATTACTTTCACCTTCTTCTCTGATCCGCTTCGAGCTTTCCACCGCCGACAAGGTCGTCTTCAATCCCTTCTAAATCCTAAACAACCACTCGAGAAAAATGACCAAGTCTTCACCAAATTGGTTGATATCGGACATGGATGATGCAAAATTGAAGGCATTGGAGGATGCTGAGAAGATTTCTCCGCGGAGATTCATCAAGTGGATCGAAGCCGCTGGACAACACTGCCCATCGGGATAGATTGGAGAAATTCTGGTGTTCTAGTGTATGGTGAGTGCGGCCTTCGTCTCCCTGCTCATCCCTTTCTCACCGTCGTACTCGAATACTTTTGAGTCAAATTGGTGAACTTGGTTTCCAATTCGATTACCATGCTTAGTGTTCATATATTTGTGTGAGGCGTATCTGGGTATTCCGCCAGATCTCGAGCTCTTTCGGTATTACTACGAAATGAGCCGATAGACTGAAATCACCGGAGTCGCAATCAAGTCGCGACGACAAGAAGACAAAGTCAGTACATCCAGATGTACACTTAGTCTTCGTGGTCGAATTGGAAGAAGAGATGGTTCTACTGGGACACGGCCAGTGAAGACAGGCTTTCTTTCATGGGGTTGATGGTTCTCGAGCAAAGTTGTTGATGGATTGAAGCTCTCGAGCCTCTTCGGGCTGGTACTGGACATGCCCAAGCAAAGACCTTTAGGCAGCTAATCGCCTCCTTTGGGTGGTCTCGCGATCCTCAATCTCCGAGGTTGGTTGTGGCCACCTTAATAGAGAGCGATTATTTCTAGAATTTCTCCCACACTCATCAGAGAACTGACCTGGTTTATCACTGGAGGTCTCCTGGCCATCCTGACGAGGGGTGGCAGGGTGTGATCGACGGGGAGGATCCTCAGGTCTTCTTCTAAGAGAGTGATCAGAATATACAAGGAGGGCAAATACCTAATCTCCACTTCCGAGGAAGGACCCCTCGCTTGAAGAATGTTCCTGTGAGAGCACATCACAGCCTGGAGTAAGCCCGCCAGGTATGGAAATTCTGGGTTTTAACCATCTCTAGTAGGAGTTGAACTATATGAGAGTCCGGATGAACTCGTAGGGAGCCCACCCATACTCTCTGCGTGGACAACTGGAGGGTTACAATCACCAGTTGGTGATGAATTCCTGGAATGACGGACTTCATGGCTCGCTGAAACTGCTCGAATGGTCACTGGGGGACTTGAACATTTGGGGGCGGGACCCTCGTCATGTTGTGAGTCCTGTTCATGGTCGGATTGACAGAAAATTGGTTTCTCCATCTAGCCGCAAGAAGGCCCACAACTATAAAATGATCGTAGAACGACTTACGACTACATGGTTATAGAAGAACTTACGACTATGGAAGGTCGTAGAAGGACTTATGACTAGATGGTCGTAAATTGACTTACGACTAAGGAGCGGTCATAGAAAGACTTACAACTACTCTGTAAAATCCCTCCCTTATCGATAAGGGATATACTCGAAGAATATAATGATATAATAATTTAGGTGATTATTATATCCGCGTCAATGGCCTTTGCTTGTTAGAAAAACCAAACGTGGATATAAATTAGTAGCATGCAGAGGAGAATTGCCCAAGCAATGAAGGCCGCTCGATCGTCAGCATGGATGTATGCGAAGAAAAATAATCTAGTAGCATTGTGAATATAACACAGAGTTGAAAATTGCATTTTAGAGGCCACGTTAATTGCATACAGGCGACAATCGTACAGGGAAACGGGAACACTTCAACTCTATCGGAATTCAAAACCCCACGAGAAAAGCTAGAGCTAGACTATTAATTATATATGATGGAGTCAACTCATTTTTATAGGTATGATATATGCATGCTAGCTCATTGAGACCTAACCTCCCAATTTGACCACGTCGCTCCTTGAACTCTGTTTTGATAAAAATTTGCAGTGTCAATTCTCTTAAAAATGAAGCTGTTGAGATGCCAACAGTGCAAAGATTTGCGACGAGGGGACTAGTTATATAATAGATTTGGTTTAAAGATTTGCCTTTTTTAGAGATATCAACAAACAGTAAACACATCCTAAAATGGTTGATTTTGTGTTGGTTAAAACAAAGGAAATTGCTACTGTACAGATGTACCGAGTGAGAGATAAAAATCGGACGCCTTCACAGCCACCCATTTTTCTTTCCTTATCCTGTCGACTGCTCCGACTCCAGCACCTCTCTTCCTTCTTCTTTTCCTCCACTTCCGGCTCTAGCTTGGTCTCGGTTCACGCTGCCAGTTTTTTGTTGTTGTACTCCTCTACGTCGGCCAGCCACCAGCTTGCCTCCGGTCTTGGGCACCGCCACGTTGCACCTCATTAGCTGCAAAGCTTTGCCGAGCATGTGGTGGAGGCGGACCCGCTCCTCCTGGCGCCGATGAGCTCCTCGCCATCCCCGATGTCACCCTCGCATCCTAGACTCTCCTTCCCACCAGCCACCCTGACTTGCTCGCCGCCCTCCAGATGCTCCTCAACGCCAACCCCGCTGACCACGCCGCCGTCTCCCGCGCCTTCCGCTCCTCCCAATGTTGATGAGAGCTCAAGGCCGAGCTGTGCACTGCATTCGACGTTTACAACATCGACGGTGATTAATTTGTTTGTTGTTGGTTTTTTTGCAGCAACATTTTAATTTTATGTATGCAACAATCAGCAATAACTAGTGCAACATTGAGATTTTTTATCAAATATTTTTGTTGCAAACATGGCTGAGAAATATTGTATTTATGGACACGAAATGTTGCAAGTGAGCGTACGGAACTAGCGTCCGGGCAGGAACATCTCTAAAACAAAAGGAGACGGTCATGATGGTACTTACAAGCAATATCTAAGTGAAAGATTAAATTTCGTGATCTGTAATTTTCATGTGACACAATTAGTTGAGCCATCATCCAAGAAGTCATTCTGTCACATATTTTGATTTTAGGCAAGTATTGCTTAATACCATCGTAAAGATCGTGGAATTGAAAAATATCATCTAATGTATTACTCATAGATGGTCTCAGGCCCCACATGTCATTCTTGCAAAAGATGAAAATTTTCAACTTCATAATCTTTACCATTGTACTAAATAAAATAATTCTTTGATTTAATTAACCAGTACGTAGGGCAAGATCTACAATTTGTCCTTCCTTTTCCATATCTTCGTGTGGTCTCCCTTCCTCATCTTTTTCTTCATGCGGACTTTATAAATTCTTATACACATTAATAGAGACACTTCAATGGAATGATATTTAGATCCAATTTGACGATTTGCTTTTTGTATATAGATCGACAGGCGAGAAGTAACCCTCAAAGAGGTTGGCTATGTGCTAGTCAAAACAAAAGGGGACGAGTGGCAATACTTCTTATTGCAATATCTCAGTGAAAGATGAGCTTCTACGACTTGTAGTTTTCACGTGACCCAAGAAGTCGTACAACGCCACGTGTTTCGATTTCACCCGTATATATATATAAGACCGGATCGACTACAATTTCCCCTCTCTTCGTGTGGTCTTTCTCCCGGTGTCTATTTCCTTCGTGTGGACGCTCGAGCTTTCCATAGAGTACAGCATTAATTGCCAAGAAGCTTTCAACACATGTAACCGTGGGTGAGATATGGCAAGTACATGCATGCGTTGACTACCAGTAACACTAGCTAAGCTAAGCTAAGCTAAGCTAAGCTAAGCTAAGCTACGAGTCAACCCGAGAATGGATGGGGACATGGGGGTGGGGGTGAGAAGAACACGGCAGAATCGGGAGGCCAATCAGCAGCGAGATCGTCAGTCACGCACGAGCACTGAAAGTCCGAGACATGCGAGTAGTATACTAGCATATCCAGATGAATCGACGGTGGACGCTACGCAGGGGATTTATTAAAAAAAAAAATCCCTGCGCGCGCTCGATCGCACGCAGCTGCCCGCCTCCTGTCTGGCACTAATTGGCTCTGAATAATGCCGGCTCGTGACTGCCTGCCTGCACGCCCGCCTGGCTGGATAGTTGGCACAGACACTGAGGATAGGATTCCATCTGTCTCGCCATTAGAGGAGAGGCGACCTCCTGGCTGCCTCCGCTTCCACGAAGCTTCGCTTTCCTTTGGCCCATCTCTCCTCGGTACCTTACGTACCAGGGGTACGCGGGAACAGCTGCATGCGACTAAAAAAGTTTTCTGTTCCAACTAAAAAAGTCAATCCCTCATCAAATCGCCGGCAGTGATACTCTACCCGTACTTTTTTTAATGCTATCGACTTATATTTCTAAAACTTTGACCTTTAATATGAGCAAAATTATTTAGATTTATCACGGAGAAATGATAGCACTAGATTGATCATCAAAAATACTTTTAAATTATTATATTTTTAATAATCTTTACTAATATATAACTAGAAAAGGTAATTATTAAACATATGTATTGAAAACTGTATCGATATCTAAAATAACAAGTAAAAAAAACGAAGATAGCACGACACTTTCTCACTGAGGTACATGAGAGCAGCTGCATGCGTCGACTTCTCTCCATTTAAGTAAAGTTTACTGTTCCATCTAAAAAAGTCAATCCCTCATCAAATCGCCTGTAGGTACTACTCTACTTTTTCTTAGATATCGTTTTAGAATTTGTGTAGTCATATTTTTAAAATTTTAACCCTTAATATGTACAAAATTATTTGGATTTATCACATAGAAATGATATCACTATATTGGTCATAAAAAATACTTTCACATCATTATATCTTTATTAATTTTACTAACATGTAATAAGAAAAAGTAAAGGTCAAATGTATGTATTGAAGATTATGTCAATGTCCAAAACAAGAAGTAAAAAAGAACGAAGGTGGTATGACGCTTCCTTGGTGAGGTACACGAGAGAAACTGCATGAGTCATTTTCTGTTCCATCGAAAAAAAGTCAAATCCCTCATCAAGTTGCCTGTAGGTACTACTCTATCCGTACTTTTTATATGTTGTTTCAGAATACGTGCAGTCATATTTTTAAAACTTTGATCCTTAATGTGGACAAAATTATTTTGATTTTGTCATGTAGAAATTGTATCACTAGATTGGTCATCAAAAGTACTTTCATATCATTATATTTTTAGTAATTTTTATTAACATATAACTAGAAAAAGTAATAATCAAAGTTGTGTATTGGAAATAATGTCGATGTCCAAAACCACGAGTAAAAAGAACAGAGGTAGTATGACACTTCCTCAGTGAGGTGCACGGGAGTAGCTGCATGCGTCGGCTTCTCTCCATTTAAGTAAAGTTTTTTTTGTTCCATCTAAAAAAAGTCAATCCCTCAGAAAATCGCCTTTAGGTACTACTCCATCTGTACATTTTTAGATGTCATTTTAGAATATGTACAACCATATTTTAAAACTTTGACCCTTAATATGGATAAAATTATTTAGATTTATCACATAAAAATGATATCACTAGATTAGTCATCAAAAAATACTTTCATATTATTGTATTTTTAATATTTTTTACTAATATATAACTAGAAAAAGTAATTGTCAAAGTTGTATTAGAGATCGTATTGGTATCCAAAACAATAAGAAAAAAAACGGAGAGCATGACACTTCCTCGGTTCATCCCGAGAAAATGTAAGGACTAGTTTAATTTGATCCGGTAGGAGATCCAATGGAGATGGAGGGATCATCCAATCCAACTCCATTGACATTTTTTTGTCGTAAGAAAATTAAGTTGTAGTTTGAAAGGGCTCCAGTTCTAGGCTTCTAGGGAGAAGCCCAAGCTACCTGGCCAATGGGTCGAGCTCTAGAGGTCAGTTTTCTGGGAGCTCTTCAAAACCAGGGTCTGTTCTTTATAGCTTTTAAAAATAATTTTTAATTTTTATTATATTATCTAATTTTTACATAAAGTATTTTCTCAAGATGGGATCTACAAGTTAATTGTAGTACATATTAAAAGCCTAACATCTGTATCAACCAAAATTGCAAGCGACTATCCATTTCCGTAATCTCTGTCGTAAACAGCTAAAATTTAAAAATTTCAGCCAAAAGCCATAAGCTGCAGCAAAAAAACAGACCTGAGCTTAGTTTATCTCGAGAGAGAAATCTCCGGAAAACCGGGTAGGAAAGAGAAATTACATTATTACCCTCGTCGTCATTGACCACGCCACCATTGGATTATGTCGCGCCACATTGCTGATCCAATCCATTGCGGCATCGCCCAATCAGCCACACCGCTGGCCCAAACACGCCACCATCGTCTGACAAGTGTCGCCACTACTGATCGGAGCCGATGCTGCCCGGTTTGGTCGTCATCGCTACCTTGCACTCCAAAATTTGCACTTAATAGTTAATTTCTTTCACAATATTATGTTAAGAACTATAAAATAATCATCATATGGAAGAATTTTTGAATACGAATCTAATGGTGACACTTTTGTTATACTAAACCTATGTATTGTTGGGTTAATTTCTAGTCAAACATTACAAAGTTTGAATCTCAAAATAAATGTGCGCCCTAATAAAATCAGCGGAGGGAATAATAAAGAATCTTTTAGGGGCTAAAACCGTAAATGTGTATTTGTGTTGTTTTGAAGCCGAAATTTAGGTCAGACACCAATTTTCTTGGACTCGAGCTTCTCCTAGAACCCGCTTCTTCCAAAATTAGCTTATAGAGCCCTCAAATTGGAGCTAGAGCTCGGCCAGGGGCCTGAAGAGCTAGCCCTTCCGGTGTTAAGAGGTAAGGCTGTGGCTCAGTTTCCAGTGCATCGATCTCGACCCCACAATATGCATGATGGTTTCTTGAGTTTGACCCAGGGAGGAGTATCCCATCTCCCAAAGCCCAACCAATATTTTCATGGAGATGTAGAGCAGCGTGGACGTTGTTTCTTCGAAGCACGCACGGACACACACATGAGGCGATCGAGAATATTGCTTGCTCAACCGCGATATAATGGCGATCGAGGTAGAGTACTAACTGTACGTGCATGTATAGACAATTCAATTCTTTTCTTTAAGAAGGTCATTTTCTCTTGCGTTGGACGAAACAATACAAAGGAGTCGCTCTCCCGTGGCCTTAGCTGCAGGATCACGACGTTCTTCCCTTTTGGCTCTTGCGATCGATCCATCGGCCGTTCATTCGGCCTAGCTGCCAGCCTGCTTTCAGGCGGGCGACCTAGCTAGCTTACATCCCAATCAGGGTCCTCTCTCGCTCTTTTTCCCCCTCTCATTTCTCTCCTCTTCTCTTCTCCTGTAGGTGTTGGCAAAAATTGAAAGGAAAATGTTTTACAGTTAATCGCCACTTCTTTGTGGCGTTCCCTAGCTTAAATGTCTACGTAGTCTTCTTTTTTTTTTCCCCTCTCCTCTTCTCTTGCCCGTCATGGTCCTAGCTGAAGAATCTGTACAAGGACTTGATGATCCATGCTAATACGGCATCGATCAACCGATCGGTCTCCTGCTCCCACTGCGGCGCCTACAGGTGTCCCCCGCGATGGCGACCGCCGCGTAGTCACCCGCTGCCGTCGTTCTTGATCTGCAACAACTGTAGTGTACTAGTCGCAGCGCGTGCCTCAGTCGTCGGCCTTGCGGGTGAAGCTCATGGGCAGGCCGTTGAGCGGCAGCGCGAAGGGGCCGAACTGGACGCCGCTCCCGGACTTGGAGGTGGACCACCTGTACTTGGTGGCGAGGTGGTGGAAGAGGACGAGCATCTCCAGCTTGGCGAGCTCGTTGCCGGGGCACGAGTGGGTCCCGTTCCCGAACGGCATGAACGTGTTGGGCTTGGGCGCCACCTGCAGCCAGTGCCAAACCCAATCTGAATCAGCCACTGCTAACAAACCACGGACTCGGCAGCCGCACACATACAGGGAAGGAAAGCGGTTTTAGGTTTTGGGTGGAGCTGTGATGCTGACCTCGAATCGGGAAGGGTCGAACTTGTCCGGGCAGGGGAAGTGGTCGGGGTTGTGGTGGATGTTGCGGAACAGGGGAAGCACTTTCCAGCCCTTGGGGATCAGGTACCCTGCACGGAGGAGTCGAGCGGAGTTAGTCTATTCGAGGGGTAACCTTTTTTTGCCCGGTTAGGAACGCGTCCATTCCGTCCAGTTCAATCGCAGCAGCGCGCTGCTGTCCCGAAAGGGACGGCGCTGCCACGGACGACGAAACGGAACAGGGATGTGATGCCTCCGCTCACCTTGGTACTCCACGTCCTCCACGGCCTCCCGGAAGGTGAAGGAGAGGATGGACGCCACCCGCATGGTCTCCTGGATCACCCGGCTCGTCATCCGCATCCGCCTCGTGTCCGCCCACGACAGTGGCTCCCCCGACGACTCCTTCTCCCTCGCGATCTCCGCCTGCTCCTCCTGTTTCGGTCAATTCGATCCAATCGATGGGTCAGCGGCTGTTGTTTGAGTGCTGGGAGCGGGCTGGGAGGTCAAAGATGGATCGATTCATGGGTGCTTACGGTGACGGCTTTGAGGACGGAGGGGTGGTCGCCGAGGAACTTGACCATCCAGGTGAGGACGCTGGCGGTGGTGTCGCGGGCGGCGAAGATGACGCCGATGACGTTGTCAGCGATCTGGGCGTCGGTGAGGGCCTCGCGGCCGTCCATGAAGGAGCCCAGGAGGTCGCTCCCGCGCTGCCGCTCGCGCCGGGCCGAGATGATGTGGGCCACAATGGCGCCCAGCCGCTTCCGGGCCTTCATGGCCTTGCGGAACAGCGTGCCCGGCAGGTTCACCGGCATCGAGTTGTACCCCTTCTCCAGCGTCAGGTAGCACTGCTTCAGCTCCTCGATGTAGCGCATCTCCTCCTCCCCGAAGATGGACAGCAATGCCACATTCAGCGCGTACTGCCATGACATCAACAAGCCGATCAGCACAACAGTCGAACTCGAAGCATTTGGAACAGAACAGAGGCAGAGGAAGAAGAACTCACGGTCTTCATCTCTTGGAAGGTGTTGACGAAGCGGCCGTCCCAGGATCCGAGCGAGCGGAGGGCGATGGCCTCGATGGCGGGGGTGGAGGCGCGGATGGCCTCGGGGGAGAAGGCGCGGGAGACGAGGCGGCGGAGGTGGGCGTGGTAGTCCCCCTGCTGAAAGAAGATGGCCTGAGGCCCCAGCATCCGCTCCTTGCTCACCGGGAAGGTGGGCTTGAAGAGGTGCGCCTGCGTCACCAGCACGAACCGCGCCGCCTCCGGGCTCGACACCATCACGCAGGGGCAGCCCAGTATGTGCGTCTTGAAGATGGGCCCGTACTTGTTCCTCTTCCGGGCGAAGAACACGTTCGGGTTCTTGGACGAGTAGAGCTGGAACGTCTCGCCGACGTACGGCCACCCCATCGATCCCGGCGGCAGAGGCAGGCTGCCCCCGCCGCACGCCGACGGCGAGGCCCTCCCCGGCCGCCTTCTGCCGCGGACGGCGCAAGCGAGGATGAAAGGCGCGAGCAGGCAGAGGAAGAGGAGGAAAGCACCCATCGCTTGCTTCGGTTTATTAATTGCAGAGGAAGAGGCGGAGGAGGAGGAGATAGGCGGTGGTGTTGGGGTGTCGAGGGAAAGGCCTGGGAGATGGCAGCTATTTATAGAGGCTATTCGTATTGCTTTTTTTTTTGTGTCTGTTTGTGGTAGCTAAAAGTTAATATAAATATTTAGTTTTTTAAATAGGTTTTTTATCTTTCTCGTTTCTATCTCGTTTTAAAAATAAGATAGTAATTACAGACGTAACTTTTTTAGCTATTATTATTTATTTTTAGTTAAATATTATAATCACAACTAAAAATCATATACAAATAACCCATGCATCGGCCGTGAGGCTCCCCTCCGCTCTCCATCTTGGGCTTGGCCCCCAAAAAATCTACCACTCCCACTACGCGCTAGAATGAATAGGAGAGCTGCGTGATGTCTCCGTGAGAGAGAGAGAGAGAGAGAGAACGAGTTATTGCACAATTAACTCGGGGAGGTGCTTGTATGCTTAAGAAAGCAAGGCGGATTAATTAATCAATTAACCGATCCATGAGGAAGGCTAAATACAGCTTGGCCACCCAGCGCGCGAGGGAATCCCTTTCTCCAGCTCACCTCTCTTTCCGCCCGTCTCCACACGCAGCGGCTGTACGCGCTCTCGTACTACCTTCGCTGCCACAGTTGGTGTCTCCGATGATGCTCTGCTCTATTTGGCCGCTTGCTCTGCTTATCTGCATCCCATCCTCCTGGCCTGGCACTGTATCAGCTTCAGCTAGCTACCCCTCTGCTTAGTTGGTGTTTATTTCCAGCATTATTTATTGGCAAACATATCTATTGATTGGTCCAGTTTTATTTTTTTTCCTTGAGTCCGTCTAAAGACTATGTTGAGCAGTCATTCAGTCAGCCCCACTCGGTTAGGCTTAAAAGCTATGGCTTATAGCTAAAATTTCACTGTAGCGACTAAAATTTTATCTTAGCTTATTTGGTGTAATTAAATTTAAAAAAAATTAAAAATAGAAAAAATATACTAACTCATCACAGTCAACGCAATCGAATACGGAAAAAAAACGGGCAAAAAAGCTATAAAAAAACAAAAATTCAAAAAAAAAAATAAAATTAATAAATAGTGAAAAATAAATTAGAAGCTAAAAACTAAAACCGAAATGAACGGGCCGATATCACTGACCGGTTGACAGTAATAATCTATGCAATTATTGGAGTAGACAGTAATACAGACGGCTTGCCGGTATCACTGACCGGTTGATGCCGCTGGTATGTAGGAATGCATGCTGACTGCCGAACCTGTTTGGGAATGACAGGTGTTGAACTGATCGTTAGTCCATCATGGAAATAGTCGTACGCATGCAGCTCTGCATCTTTATTTTTTGACAAAAAATACATATTTTGTTTCTCTCTCCATTTTGTAATGTCCAGCAAAAAAATAGGATTTTTTTTCTTTAGATGCAGAAAAATAGGATTTTTTTTCTTTAGATGCAGAAAAATAGGATTTTTTTTCTTTAGATACAGAAAAATAGGATGTTAGAGTTGACCTTTGCATGACACGGGACAGCTGTGAGGGTGTAATTCAATTTCTTCTTCTTCTTCTGACCCAAACTCAAATCTTAGTCTGAATTTTTCTGGGGATGTACGCCGAGGAAGTGTAGTAGCTAACAAAATATCTGCCTTGCTTTCTTGCTACGTGTTCTTCGAATGTACCCTCTCCTTCCTAATCTCTTTCTGACTCCCTGCAAGCAAAAGGACAAGTGGCAAGCAGCCATCATTTTGTGTTCGTTCTTAAACCTACTACGTATTTTCTTTCGTTGCTAAGATCAAAGGTAAAGGGGCTTTATATTATATTATGAAAAGGAGGAGTATAACGGAAAAGATTGATACTACTAAAATCTGAACTCACATATCTTTTGAATACCTTACAATATAAACGTATGCTCAACCTATTTTTCTTTGGTCATTGCTGAGGCCATGGCCTTCTAGACGTTGCACGCGCCATACTGCAGGGAGATAGCATACGACAGTTCGGCATTATCAGTTCGCCCGCCCAAGCTACCAACAGGCTACAGGTATGTACTAACTAGAAAAAAAAATCAGAATTCAGAAAAGGGGCGCATGCTTCACGTAAGAGAACAAATGAAACTTGGCCGTTTGTAGCATTTTGTTGCTGTGTGAAATACACCACATTAATATGGGATTTGCTAGCGTTCGAACGTACACTTCTGGATGCTCGCTTGTAACATTTTTCTATATTTGTAATATTTTTCGTCTATATATGCAACAAAAAATAAAGAATGATCTAAGTATTGCTATCGTACGGCCCGATGCAACTTTTTTACATAACGTGGCAACATTTTTAATCACCGTATGCAACAAAAATGTTTGATAAAAATCCTGCCATTGAGGTATGTGTTTGTTTGTGTAACATTTGATTTTATATGTGCAACAATCAGTAACAAAAAGTGCACATTTTGTTGCATACCGTGGTTGAATTTATTGCATCACTGTCTACAAATATTGCAGGGAAACGTTCTCATCGTTCTTTTTTTTGTTGCATATTAGATGAGAAATATTACAAACGTGAGGACAAAATGTTGCGAGCGAGTTTCCGGAAGCTAGCGTCTAAATCGGACGTCCGAACGCTAACAATTCTCTTATCCATGTGTTTGTGCGTGTATATATGCTAGCTAAGTACTTGATCTTTATATAGCTAAAAAAGTTTGTCTGCCAGGATTATTTGTCGGGGTCAGGTCCCCCGGATGTAGGAGCAGCCCAATTTTGATTGGGAGACTGGTGGAAGCTAGCACAGCGGGAGTGTGCGATTCGGATAGATTCTTAGGGGGCTAAAGGGGTGTGCGGTAGTATCCTAGTTGCATATGCATGCCATTCCATGCCATTCGTGTTACGATACGCACTACGGAAGAGGGAGCTAGCTAGAAGGTTGAATACATGTAGCGTAATTGGCAGGAGACCGCAACAAGGTGGGTGGCAAACCGCCGGCCGGGGCACGCGTAAAGGTACCCGCTCGTAGACTCGACGCGCGCGCGTCGCGAGCGTGCGACCCAACTAAGCGTCAAGGGCGCCAGGACGGCTGCTTCTTCCCCGCAGACCAATCAACCGCGCGATGATCGATGCATTGATCGACCCGCTGATTGTTGTCCGTATATATGCCACCCGTCGTCTCTGACCCCCCATTGGACCTGTCGAATGGCCTCTGGCCACTTCGTACTGACACCTGTGTGCTGCGTTTGTCCCTGATGGGAGGCGATTTTTATGGGGTAGGGCCTGCGTTTGTCCCTGATGGGAAGCGATTTTTTACGAGCGTGAGGCCCTACCCCATACGCCGATTCCCCTCCCTGATGAGACGGCCCTGAGTTTCGGTGACGAGAGATCGATCAGGCATTTCCTCCCGCAGTGCATGATACCGTTTTGAACCATTGAGCGCTCCTCAGTTTGGATGGACGCGGACGTAACGGTCCTCGGAGCCGTACATCTGCTGCCTGCCCATTGCCGCGCGCGTCGGTCGTCGCGGGGGGTAGCCCACCCGGCGGCAGCTAGGGAGGAAAATATCAGAGCCGGAGCGAGCTAGGTAGCGCGCGCGCGCGGAGGCGCTCGTTGCGGCGCCGGACGGACGCGCGCGCGGGCGGGCGGGCCACGTTTACAGCGGCCGCAGGACGTACGTGTCTTCAATGATTGCGCAAGCTGTTTACGCACGGGCGTGGACTGGTGCATGGTTCCGGCGAGTTCCGATCCACTGCATGCCGTCCCGGGGCATGCAGCGCTACGTCCCCTTCACTTTTGGCACGTTTCGATCGGCGCTACGTCCCCTTTGTGATGTCGCGCGTGTCCAGCAGACGAGCGATAAACTAGTCCGATCAATCAAGACGACCGGCATGCGTGGCACCGTCGAAGTCGCCCTGGCGGCGGAGGGGACGGCATGCAGGACCGTAGCATCTGATAAGCCCGTCGATCGACGACTCGGCGCCTGCGACGTGGCCGGCCGGCGCGCGCGCTGCGGTCACCCAGCCGTGAGTGACTGAGTGGACTAGCTTTTCTTTATGAATGATTTTTTTTTTTTGACGAACGGTGAGCGGAACAGCGGATCGATCATTGTGGTTTCCAACAGTGAGCGCATGCATGCATGCAAAAAGATCAATGGTGGGTCGGGTTTCGGCCAGAGAAGGCTGGTGCGCGACGGAAGGAAAAGCGCAATATATATATATCACTCCCCAGCTGCGTGCGGAGTAGAGTAGGAGACGCTCGAGTCTCGACGTGTGATCGAGGTGCTTGGCGCTGCCGCGAAGTTGGTTGGTTGGTGGCAACGGGGGTTGCTGACATGCATGTATGCTCGCGGTGGTCGTGACTTCGTCAACACTGTTCGATTTTCTTGGGTCGAGATTTTGTTGACGCTCGACTGTCTCGTGATCACGACTTTGTCGACTCTCGTCCGACTGCCTTGGGGTCGTAACTTTGCCGACGCCCACAAAGGCGTCATGATCGACGCAGTCGTTAGGCATTCTACGACCACCTTATTGTTGTAACTTCATCGACGCACGTTCAACCACCTCGTGATCGTGATTTTGTCGATGCCACTCCAAAGAATGGGGGACGGAGCACACGCGTTTCAAGTCTTAGTCCCGCCGCCGACTTCGTCAATGCCCACGACCATACCATAATCGATGTAGTTGTGAGGCGTTCTACGATCACCTCGTGGTCCTAACTTCATCGACGCCCATTCGACCCCCTCGGGGTCATGACTTCGACAACACCCATATGACCACCTCATGGTTGTGGCTTCGTCCACGCCCGTCCGACCACCTCGTGGTTGTGACTTCGTCGACGTCCCTCCGACCCACTTGGGGTCGGGACCCAAGTCCGAGGCATGACCTCGACATGGCGCCTCAGGCCCTGTCGGGGGACTCTACAACCATGTCATGATCAGTGAGAATCCTGTTTCGGGAGGTTTACAGCGTCCAAACCCCTGGGGGCTGGAGCTAATAGTCGCATCAGTTCGCCCCTTGGGACCTTCGTGGTTACTGTCGGGTGACAGGGGCTAGGGCAATTGGTCACATCAGCTCGCCACTCGGGACTTCCGCGCTTACTGTTGAAGGAGTACTGTTGTAGAAGTGGTCCAACCCTAATATAGAGATATATGTATAAAGGAATGTGACAATGTACCTTCATCTTTTGTAATTATTGAGGGGTAGAATGGATTTTTTTCATCCTATCACATTCATGTATATAAACCCCCATGGGGGGTATGAGATGGCCAAGTCCACTCATTTTATACTAGCTCTCTCTCGGTTAGTTTTAGCTCCCTTAGTTTCATATCCCCAAGAGAAAAAGGGTACCTTGTATACATTGTTGTGCCCATACAACAACAATTATAGAAGTGTTTTTTGGGACTGTGGCTGATAGTTTTTGTCTGTATTTTCAATATGGCAGCGGACGACGAAGACGTCGACGCGGATGGCGCACAGAGTTTTATGCTCAGGAAACTATTTAAAGAACCTATTTGAAGAGACCATCTCATTTCGATGTTTAATTTTTTTCAATTTCCAAAGAGACTAAAAGAAAACTAAAAGGTAAAAAAATACACCCTATATGTACGAGCCTGCTCATTTTGGAAAATTTAATTATTTGTCACTCTTATGAGTAAAGTGGCAACAGATTTGTCACCCTGGCCTGCTTTCAGTGACTCAGACGGATCTACATGTAAATGACAAAGTTAATTGACCAATCTTAAGAGTGATAAAAAGTTAAAATCCCCGCTCATTTTTGTTGTGATTCCGCCTCTGCTCCTCATCAACGTGGAGAGAGAAAGAGCAGAGAGAGATGGGGAGGAACCGATGGGAATCTAGATCTCGCGTGTGTGTGGGTCCGGTAATGTAATCGGAATACTCCCAGTTTGGCGGGTAAGTGGCTTTGTATTGGGCTGTTAACGCAATACACGGCACTTGATTACGGCCGATGCGAACCAAACACGTGTAATGTAACCTGTTTCCAGTGTAATCGGATTGCAGGGCAAAACAACCGAACGAAACACATGCTGTATGTAATTTGCATGTATTCACCTAGCTGTCAAGGTTGCGTTTGGTTTGTGATTAAAATAACCGGATTAGCTAATTTTAACTGAACTAGATTAGTTTAATATAAATTTGATATTTGGCGATAGAACTTGATAATCTAAATTATTGTTTAGCTAGATTAGGTGAGTAGGCTAGCTTATAACTAGAAAAATAAATTTTAAGAGAGGTTAGTTGTGCTGAATTAATTTATTCTACTAATTTGATGTGTTAACTTAATTCTAAATTAGAAAGGTTAAAATAATTTAACTGAATTAAGTTAATCCTTTCTAACCTAACGATATTTGACGAGTTAAACGGCCCTTAACCCACCTCTTAACCCAGACGGCCCTTAACCCACCTCTTAACCCAGCAACTGCAGTGCTTAAGTTGGCGCCCGTAATGTCGGCACTACACTCCGAATGCAGGTCAGCCCCAGCCCTAAGCCCGGTAGATCTGTGACAGGTCACTACACTCAATACGTATGGATGGAGGAAGCAAGCAAGTCGTTACGTGTCAGTTAGCATGAGACGATCCAAATTCCAGAGGTCCCCTGGATGTATAGAGTTTTTGTTCCACCGATGATGTGTTTTTTGGACTTATTATTTGTGACTTTTAATTTTTATTATAGTAACTAGCTTTTAAACGATGTATTTTTAAGATAGGATCTACAAATCAATTATAGTAGGCAATATATTGACTTCAACTATACCGGTAAAAATTACACGCGACTATATCTCTCTTCGTACTCTCTCACAAACAATCAGATTTCAAAAGTCATAATTCACAACCCAAAAAAACCTCTTATATATATATAGTATAAATAACAGGGGCACCATGGTGCCCAAACTCCATGTTAAGACTTTCCATCTATGATTAATTTAGCATACTAAATCAATAAGTTCCTTTCCAAATTGATGCCCTTTTGAATTAATGAATGTCAACAAGTTTGCCTAATATATTATATATCATTACACTTGCACGTATCTAAAAGCAATCAAAAGGCAGGAAGGCTTGGTGCTCACACACCAGTACCCTATTTAGTGGTTACGCGCATGGGCGAAGCCAGCGGGGGGGCTAAGTAAGGCTCGAGCCTCACCTCCCTCGCCGGCGGCAACCCCCCCTCGGGCGGACGAGCTCCTGCGTCTCACAGAGGCCCAGGACGACAAATAACAAAAACCAACCACCCACCCCCACCCCCGGCCGAGCACCCACGGCGGCCGACGACATCGACAGTCACACACAGAGGCCCAACAAACAAACAAAAAACATAGTCAAGTGGCACCGTGATGTTTTACCGCCTTAAAGGGCCCAACAAATTCATCTCATTGGTCCACCAAAACACCCACTCCAACTCACAAATCTAGCCATTGCAACTGGTATCCACTTCCACTTCCTAGACCGACGGCAAAACCAGAGGAGAGAAGTGTCGACGCCACCAGCCACAGAGGCCGAAGAGGGTCAATGGGGCGACCGGGCGAGGCGCTACTGTCGAGCCGGAGCCGATCTGGCGGTGAGCCGGACAAGCCGCCGGATAAGGGACGCTGCTCGCGATCCGCCATCCGTGGTCGGGGTCGGGGCCGGGGCGGGCCAGGGGGGAGCCTGGCGGGCGACGAGGGGCGAGTCAAGGGGGGAACCGCACAGGCGGCGAGGGCCGAGCCGTGGCGGCGAGTCTGGCAGCAGCGCAGGCCGAGGAGGAACACCGGCGACGGGCATGCGGAGGAGCACCGAGCGAGGAGCTACGGACCGGAGTGGCGGAGGCGGCGGAGTTCGAGTGAGGAGCGATGGGATGGAGCGAGCGAAGTGAGCGATTGTGAGAGAGAGAGAGAGTGAGACGAGTGACGACTGAGTCACAGAGTCTTAAGACGAGAGGTGAGAGGACCGACAGAGAGAGAAGTAGAGATCAGTTCAACGAAGATAGAGATAGGGTCGGCCCGGCCGTGTCTACAGAGAAGTTATTTTTTCCAGTTTTTTCTTATCAATTTAGTATTTTAAAGTTTAGATTTTAGACTTTCATATTCAGTGTATATAGATAGTTTAGTTCTTATAATTAATTTATATATTTATAGCTTTGTATTGACAGAAATTAATAATCTACACTGAGCGAGAGATCTTTAAAAGCATTGATGATGGTAAAATCATAAACCGCTTGAAGTCGCGTAGAATGCATTTGCCCCGTGATTCAAAATTATCTCGTGATTCAATTCAGCTTATTTGTGGTATGTTTCATATGATCTAAATTTTCATTGTTATTCACAATTTTCTATTACATCACTAATTTTCATATGTTTTATACACAGGCGATTTATTGCTACTTCGTACTCATAGCAGAATAATTATATATTCTTCGGTATGCGCTTTCTATTGTCAAGGTACCTACTTCGTATTTCTCTATTTTTGTTGTTTGTCTCTAAGACTCTAATTGTATAATTTCTGTATCAATTTGAAATTCTATAACAGTAAAAGACTATATTTGTACCAACTTAGTTTAGTTCGACAAATGATTCATCCCACCCTCAATTTTATTCCTGGCTTCGTCGCTGGCTACGCGTAGAATAAGTGCGCAACCCCTTAGCGATGCAACACGACAACCCAATCAACCAATTGCGCTACCCCCTTTCAATCGACACCACGCATGGTTTAGCGGTTTGTACATTGGCAAAGTTACTATATCATGCACAAAAAGTTATCATCTGCAATACATGAAGTTACTAACAGTTTCATGTGCGTAACCCCCATGCCATGGGCCCCAAGCTGTTGCATGTGCCCCTTTTTCCAGGATTGAGTGGGTTATGGAAACCGAACGGGTTTTAAGCCAACCGGGAATCTCTCTCTTTCCCATCCCCCGATTTGATCTATCCCCCTCTCTCCATCTCTCTTGCTTCCGCGCGCTCCCTAATCCGGCGACCTTCCTGCCTCGTCGTCAGTCGCACGTCTTAATCATGTATCTTCGCTCGTCCTCGCCGATCGAGCACTGTCACTCATCGCTTCGACCACGCGCCGTCAGTCATCACCGTCGACCTCAGCCAGCTGTACCTATGGTTAGCGACTTGGTTAGAAGTTCCTTATATTCTGGCTGTAGTGCGGCCGATTTGTTATTGTGATGTTGTTCTTGTATTTTATACGCAATCTCCATTATCGCTGTAAAATTCCGTTTTAGGAGATCAAATGAACATGATGGGGAAAGTACCGTCCAAGACAAGGAAAATCACAATTGTGGATAGCCAGAATGATTTGAAGATCACTCTCGAGCTGTGGTCGAGTAGCCATGGTCGAATTGCCGCGGTCGAGCAGCCGTGGTCGAAGTTCCATGGTCGAGCAGCCGTGGTTGAAGTTCCATGGTCGAGCAACAGTACCCACGACTGCTACAGTGCCATGACTGCTACAGTACTTTCGGTTGCTACTGATCACTTCTGACCATGATCGCTGCGGTGCTTTCGATCGCTACGAGACCTACAACCATCGTATCACGACCGATGTAGCTATGGCAGAAAGTTACTACTCGAACGCCATCCGATGATCTGAAGCCGCTCGAACATCGTCGGATACTCTGTTGCTACTTGAACGCCGCCCGATCTCCATTGCTACTTGAACGCCATCCGATTCTCCTCTGCTACTCGAACATCGTTCGATACTTTTCGACGTCTCACTCGAAGTTGAATTTCGACCATCCACCCGGCTACGGTAGTCGAACTCGAAACATTACTTGTGGTTACGCATAGAGTTATCGTCTATATGCAATGAAGTTACCATCTGCGGGATAAAGTTATCATCCATACGGTAATGTTACCGTCTCCTGCACAACAAGTTATCATATATAATATATGAAGTTACTTACAGTTATCACGTGCATCCACCAGGCTTCGTTAGTCAAACGCGAAACCTTACGAGTACTCGAGACGTTGACTACAAACATTTGCGCCTTCGAGTACTCCAGTTACTCGAGTGATAATTTTTTGTATATCGAAAAATACCTTTTCTGCGAGATGGAAAGTTTTTTGCGTTTGTTAGTGAAGTTACTTCCAAATACACGTATAGTTACTGTCACTAGCTAATAATGTTTGAAGAGGGCAAGCTATTAACGTTTTACAAACTGGGAAAACTTCGGTTACACATAAATCGCAGTGAGCTAATAACTTCTGCTTTTGTCCGGTAGTAACTTTCACAATACAATGCTAGAAAAATTACTGTCGATCCTGTTATACACGAACCGCTGATGCAAGCTAGTTCTCACGCACGCGTTGCGACCTGCGCATAGCGTGTGTGTATATATCAACCCCATTTCAGTTTAGATTAAAAAACAGAAAACAAAATCGGACTATCTACATGACAATCAATTACGGGCTGAGTGCATCTTTAGTCGGCCGACGTACAGAAATTCGAAAACAAATTAAATACATCGCCTTGTGAATTAAATCGGCATATAGTCAACTTTAAGCCAGGCAATGCTGCTTAGCTTGGCATATAGGCCCCGCCCATTTCGGCTTCAGTTTTTGGCTTCTGGTTTATTTTTTACTATTCATAATTTCGTCTTTTTCTGAATTTTTGTCTTTTTTTGAGTTTTTTTGCCGGTTCTTTTTTTTGCCGTATTTGTTTGCGTTGTTTGTGATGGGCTAACATATTTTTTAATTTTTTTAAATTTAATTATGTTAAATAAGACTCTGTCAGCTACAATATTTTTTCAGCCAGCTACAGTGCTTTTCAGCCATAAACTACCAAAAATAAGTCAAAATGATCACCACCTAGTCAACATTACGCCAGGCATTGCTAATTATTCCATCCTGAACTGCCGTAAGCATTATGCATGCATGCACCCCAGCCGTACGTATATGTGTCCTGTTCCGAATTCAAATAATCGCGCATACGCACATCGCGTACGTACAGTTAAAGCTGTTGGTAGCAGGACCATATGCCTTAGCTACATACACAGCAAACACAAGCGTCCTTCAACACACACACACACAAACACAAGCGGGCCCTGGGAATGAGCCGAACGGCCGCGCCTCGTGACCGTGCACAGTACCCGGGCGACGTACGGACTTCGAGTGCACAGCCACAGGATCTCTAACTCGCGATCTCGTATCTGCTTCATTAGCTGGTCAAGACACATACGTAGCAACACGTACGGCGAGGCGCGTGCAGCTAGCCAGGAAGGACGCATCAAAACGGATGGATCTGGAGGCGGCTGGTCGGGTTGCACGCAGGAGATGGCTGGGCGCATGCGAATTGAGAAGCTGGCCTGATCTCTTCGGCTGCGGCTTTTAATTTTTAGTTATTTTTTTTGAATTTTGTTTGTTTATGGTACAGATTACGGAGAGACAAATACTCACTTGCGATTTTGGCTGGTATAAATATTAGTTTTTAATGTGTAAATTGTTTAACTTGTAGTCTCTGTCTAAAAATTACTTCATTTGAAAGTTAAGTATTATAATAAAAAATAAAAGTTGCTGATTTGTAAGGTAAAGAGCAGACCTGGTCTGGTCCCTTCTCGTGCCCGCGTGCTCGCCAGCGGGCAGACACCCGCCATGGGATCCTGCCCCTGCCACACGTATCTTGCCTACATGCGCGTGCCGCAATCAGCCGCGCGGATCACCGCATGATTCGGATGTACTCGCAGACGCAGATGGCTCGGCAGCTGGACAGCCACGTGTTAAGTGACATGCCCTATACGTAACTCTAAAGATAATTATACCATATCTACGTTTACGATCTTTTAATTTGATTTCTTCGGTGTTCTAACTTGCTGTGACATGTGAGAATATATCTAAATGCATTTTGGTTATCATCCAACTACAAGCAAATTGTATTTATCGATTTTGGTTTTAACTCGATTTTTGTGCAACATTCCAACAAACTGAAAAATATCTTAACTTTGGCCATGATTTTCATTATCATTTATTGAAATAGGTTCAGAATACCTTAGGTAAGATCTCTATAAAATTTCATATCATTTGGATCTACAGATAAAAAGTTCTGTGTATTTTGGTTTTTGAAATCGTGCTATTCATTTGCCTGATTTTACTATAGCAGAGGTCAGACCGTCTGGCACAGGTCAGACGCTATTTCTATACCGGTTAGACCGTCGGGAAGTAATTGATTCAAGATTTTGTGTTCTTGAATCATTTGTCTTGAGGTTTTGGATGAAAAAATCTATTTTCTGGAACTCTATAGTTTTGTGAGAATGAAATCTTGAATAATTGAGAGAAAATTTGAGTTAGCATTGTTCATCCTGTCTGTTGTTATCGGGTCGAGCAAGTGGTATGATTCCGACGTCCCTACCGATCGAGCACAGAGCCAATGCCGACTATATGTGGCGATAATAGCTAGGCTGTTGTGGTATATGACTCCAAATCAGCTAGTCTCCGGTCGCCAAAGTTATGCGTATACGTCAAAGTCGTGGTTGACCCCGTTATCAGCGGACAAGCTAGCCGACTATAAGAGCATTCTTATAGTTTGTGTCCACCATTATATTAGGAATATTATAGATTAACCCACAATCAATCATTAATAAGGTAACAAAGGGATTATATTTTATTATGGAAAATTCTTAAACAAATCAGTTTAACAAATAATACTAGGACTTGAACCGTAACCTTTAGCCACGTGACATGAGCACTACAACTGCGGTTGGACTGGACACCAGTTTTCTCAAAAGCTTATGGCTTTCCTAAAATTCTTTTCTTATGTATGGGCGAGTAGTATGAGATATATGAAAATTTTGCAAAAGCTGCAAGAGATGGGTGATTTCAGACACTTCCATTTTGTATTGCTGTCAACAATATGATCTGGTCTTAAGAATAATGATTTGGTATTTTGGTGACATAGTAATGATTTGGCTCCGATCTCAAACAGAATTCTTGACCTGATATCTTTCGTACTTAAGTTCAATGCCGACTATATACGGTGATAATTAATTGGTTGTTTTTATACAGGACCCTGAATCGATCTTTAGTCCCGGTTCTCCAAAGTCATGATGTGAGAACGTAGCTGACTCAATTTAAGCATATAAGCCGTGCCGGCTTAGCAATCTTAGAGCTCACTTACTTCGGCTTGAGCTTTCAGTTTCTGACTTATTTTTTACTATTTATAAATTTTGTTTTTTCTAAAATTTTGGGTTTTTTTAGTTTTTTGCTGGTTCTTTTTTTTCCGTATTCGTTTGTGTTGTCCGTGACGAGCTAACATATATTTTCTATTTTTAAATTTTTTAAAATTTAATTACGTCAAATAAGCCACTTTCAGTTATAGTGTAATTTCATGTATAAATCACTATTTTTCAGTCCAACCGAACAGAGCCTAATAGACTCTGATTGATGATATGCGCACAAACACAATCAAAATTCAGAAGGAAGAATGAACAAGATGCAATCTAGGGTTTCCAAATCACTAGATTTTGCAAAATTCTTCTTTGTCCTTTTTTTTCACAAAGGCAATTGTTCTTCGTCGTTTTCTGTCCTGTTTCGCGAAACGTAGCACACTCGCACCAATCTGCTGCGGGCAGAAAAGCACATAACCCGGTTCACTCTCCTACACTGTGAGCATAAAACAAGTGCGTTTGCATTATTAATTTTCCATCTTCCCCTCCTACACAATGCACACTGTAAACTGCGGCAGCATGGGCAAACAAATGACCGGGAGATTTAATCATTTGCCCTATTTTATATTGCATTAGATAAAATGTTCTGTGATATGTTATTTGCATACAGGTCTCGAAACTATATATAAGTGAGATATTATAGGGTGTTTTATCAAATATATATAAAAAATAGAACAAATGGTCAAAAATTTCTTTTCAGTTGCCGCAAAGCTGCTCACATCTCATCACCAGAAAATGACGCCACCCACATCACCAGCTAGCTCGGTCAATAAAACAGCCTAGCTAGCATACGGGTGGTAATTGTTGTTGTCGATGGTTTAACCCGACGTGCGCATGCGCTTTTGTTGCCTTCCCCATCGGCGCGCAGCGAGCGAGAGGTCGACGGCTGACTTTTTCCGGCGTCGCGTCGTGCCGGTATCCGGCGCCGGGCGGGCGCGGGTCCCCCCCACCTGTACGCGCGCCGCGAAGCAGAGAAGCCGGAACGGGACGAGAGGCCAACAGCGCGTGCATGACCACGACCCAGCCCGGGCAGGTTCAAGGCTCGCGTGACGAGAGAAACCACCGAGTGCACGATTGATTTGATTAGCGCGCACAAGAACCGCGTAAACAAGGCTGGAAGTCGGAAACAGCTCTGGTTTCCTGCAGCTGCCTGCCGTGTTTGGTTGTTGCAGCCTACGCGTGTGCCGTCGCTTTAGCCTTCCGTCTCGCCCCGGGATCCTCCCCTTTCTCTTTGGCTTCCTCGGTTGCCTCTTCGGCCGTTACTTTGCCCCCCTGTCACCCGGGTGGACTCGCGCGCCGTGCACTGAACCTACAGTTGTACTCTTTTGTCTCCCTCCCCCGATCCTTTCTAGCTAATCTAGCTGCTAGCCACGTAATCTCGTCTCGTCACTACTCACTACTGGTGTGGTTTATGCTTCCTTCCCGGTGCTGCCTCCGTCCTTGGTTGCGTCCTTACGTTGTATTTTAAAATACACCATAATGATAGGCGAAGAGGGCCAGCGATTGGACCGGGATAGCTTTGCATCATACTATTTCTTTAGTGGCGATCTGCTTAGATTGGGATACAGCTGCTGGTCTCAAAACTCGTTAGGGAATAGTATATACTGCCGCCTTTGGTAGCAGGTCATCCTTGTTCTGGTATTCTTTTCCTTCTCCTGTCCCACAAGCACTCACTCTGCCTAGTTAAGCAACCAGGTCTTTCATTATTTTAGCTGAGGAGAAAGTGAGGATATATGCTGCTGTGCTAAGCCAGTTGTTAGGGTGGACTTCAGGCAGAGTGCAGAGACCCATGCGCCATCTGCTTTTCTTTCAATCAGAATCCTCAATAAACTCCATTGAATTGTCCTTCTTAATTTTCGGATACCTCCCTTATCACAGAGCACTAAGTGTAATCGTCAGACATCATAATTTAGGATAGGGATCCGATCATGAATTTGCCACTAAAAAGTCCGATTCTCTATATGTCACTGAGTTTCTTCTTTGATCCTTGTGTGCTATTTTCGTCGAATCTATTAGTTAGAGTCTCGTTTGAGCCCATATGCCTCTTGGATTTTTTTTATAGAAATGACCATCTTACCCTCTACCTTATTCTCCACCCTATCCCCCTACTCTCTCTCTCTCTCGTGCCCTTGCGCTGCCTTCCACCTTGCCAACCTCCACACCAAGAAGCTCCTCAAGACGACATGTAGCTCAGGTGATGAGATAGTGCACAAGTAGCTCCTGCCAACCGTTGATGAGATAGGATGGAGGTGGTGCACGCGCAGCTCAGATGGTGACCCACCATAGCGGCAAGGACGACGGGAGTCCATCGTAGCAAACCAAGGCTCCAATCCCACCTCCCTACTTTGACCGAATTCAACCCCATCGCCGCACCCACATTCCCATCGTTGTCCATCTTCCGAGCAGCTTCGTCGCCGAGGATCACTGCCATGCATTAGCCATCGACGACGCCAATGCTTGATCTTGGCCTCATCATCAAGCAATAACAGCATTAGATTCGAGCTCCCCCATCGCCAGTGACTTCGATTTCGACCGAAAACATCATTGTCGCCCCTTGTCTACGTTGGATCCGGGCCTCCCCTTTGTTGCCGGCAGCAACCGGAGCCGAATCCACTCGATCTCATCATCACCGGCTCGTCTTTGTCATCATCGGGGCCGAATCCACTCCAATTCGCAGCCACCTCACCTCGCCTGTACGTCGGGCAGCGATCAGTGATGGGAGGGGTGAGGAAGGGATGGGTGGGTCTAGGGGCAGCAGATCCGTTGCTATAAAAGGTGGTAAGTGGTTGGAGGGTTGGGTGGTGGCTAGTTTGCGAGGGTGTGGATCCGACGAGCGAGAATGAGAAGAGAAAGTGCGAGACAGGAAGGGGAACGAGAAAAGGGTAAAATAGTCTTTTTGCATACCACCTAACAGCACCGTCACGAAGGAGATTAAGGAAGAAACTCAGCGACATGTAGAGAGCTAAACTTTTTTAGTGATAAATCTGGGATGGAGTCATCTCTCAACGATATATAATGAATTTTCCCTTTAAAGATATGTGCATATATCCCATTGCTCGAGGAAGATACTATCAGGGATAAAGATATGTGCATATATCCCATTGCTCGAGGAAGATACTATCAGGGAGCAAAGATCCAAGCTAACGTGTCAGTACTTTCAATTTTGTCGTACTTTTTAATTCGTGCACTTACATTGCCAAGTCGATCGACCAGTTTGGTTGAGCTGATCTTTTACTTTCACTTAAAAGAGAAACACGATGAGCACCCAGAAACAAAAATTGCAGCTGGCTTAGCATTATTTTAAGGGGATCAAATGACATAAAGGCGCCTTGTGATTTTGAGATCACAGTCATCATGAACTACGGGTTCGCTCCACTAGCGATCACCAAGGGTACGTGGCATGATCCGCTTTACAGCGCACTTTTGTGTGCCTGCCTGACAGTCGCCGATCGAGACATCAAAACACACCAAAAGGCGACTACAGATCGTCAGGACGACTGATAAACTAGAGCCTTTTCGGCTTTAGTTGAGGACTACGTTTCCATACAAATTCAGAAAGCTTTGCGTGAGAGTCGTGTGATATCTCGGCAGTTTAGACACCGCATCGTCACGAGGGGACGTCACGAGTTTGATTCTCAATTTCTCATAGATAGCGGTGTAATGATCTACGATGCATCTATACAGATCGAGGTTCTTGAAAAAAAGGACTGTGAATTTTATGTTTATATCTAATGAGCAATTTACCAGAGCACTACAATAACATAGAGATCCTCTCGTCGCATAGAGATTATTGACATTGCGAAAGTGAAGGAGATGCTACATTTAGGGGAGAAGGGGAAATGCCGTGGACCGTCATCTGAAGCAAGAGAGAAATGCCACCATCGAAGGCCTGATAGGCCGTCATCCGGCCCGTGACCACCGCACGTCACCATCGTTGGCTAAACATTACAGAGTTTCTTACGTTTCGGCTTCAGGAAGGTGGGCAAGTGGACCGAAGGCGACGGGCTGCTAAAAATTGTTGAACGGCCCAGTCGGTCTTCTTTAATAGAATCTAGTTTGAAAATATCACTCTAGCTAAGTAGCTAGTATTTTTTTTTTCAAATTTGACCTCCAAACACTCGTTTGTATAAACCTAGCCCTTTTCTCAGACCTACCGTACGCGACAACAGCTCGACAGTGCTACTGTAGTTGCCAAGCTACTGTAGCTCAGAAGGGCTGCTACAGTGTTGACGCAAGCGGTTGATCTGGGAGAGGTAATAGATTTATAAAAATGAATGTTCGGAGGCTAAATTTAAAAATAAATTTGGTTAGAGTGATATTTGTGTGATGGATTCTCTTTAATACTAGAGTTTTCTTGCCCCCATCCAATTATAATGGGCTAGATGAGGGGGCTTTGGGCCTCGCCCGTGAGGCCGTGATTCCATGAAGCTAAGCATGGGCGTATCCGCTCTCGGCTATAAAGTAGCGAGTTGGGCCGTAAGCTCAGCTGCAAGGGCCTTTTCTAATTTCAGTCCCACTGTTGACTCTGCTTTCAGCTTAAAATTTTCAGTGTTGGGCACTTGGACTTGTGTTACACAGTGACTAACCGTCCGCCTCCCTCTCTCAAAGAAAACCTAACCGTCAAAGGCAAGGCACCTGCGGCTGAGTGCTGACGCCAACGTGCAAGAAAACATGTACTGCAACAGACAACAACAACCTGTACCACGTTTTCCTTTTGTTTCCAGCAGGCACACGGAGAATGTTCCATGATTTAAGTACCATAAACTATTGATTCCGTTACCTTGTTGTGTGGCAATGGCATGTAACTGCTGCATCGGTTTTGGTGGCCCCTTTCGTCGTTGCAGCTTCACAAAACCGGCCATAGTGCGCAACGAGTTGGTCTCGGATTTTTCTGCGTTGCGTTGTTCGCCCGCTCTGTTGGACCTGGGAGGCGTCTGGTTCTGACTTGGCAATTGGCGCATTTCTTCCACAACTGTCCCCTTTCGAGGGTACGCTCTTTTTGAAAAGATCTAAACTTGAGGTAGAATTGACTGTTCTTTCGCATATCATCCTTGTTATTGAAGAATCATAGAAATGGTGATATGACGTTGGTTTTACTGATTCTTGGGTCTTCTATTCCTCTTGGAACTCCTGTCCGGTTACTGTCAGTCTTTCAGTGATCACTAAGAGTAAGAACAAGCAATGAGATTTATGGTGAGAATGGAAGGCCACAACTCACAAAGTCACAAGTACGGATTAGTCCAGGTACACGGTTCAAAAGTTGTTGGGTTCCCCAAAAGAACGTTCTTTTACATTCTCATCATTCTGTCTGCAAGGCAACAAGCTGAAATACGAATATCCAAATAAAGAGAACATGTTACCAAGAAAGTTTGGCGCACACAAAAATCGCACTACACAATAATAATACCTCAAACCTCTGTAAATTATGTATCGTGTTTTGTTTTTAACTTGAATCGATTTGGTGTCATTTACAATTTGCACGGTCGTGTCAGTAATGTATGGACCTCTGTCCCAGCTAAATATCTAATTTACCGGTGTATCCATCGTCCAGCCGGCCCCGGCCGCTCGCCTCTCTTTCCGCTGCGTTTGCCAGCCTACGAAGATGCCCCACGCGGCTTGGCCTTTGCGGCACAAACAGCGCAGCGTCCATCTCTCTCCGGTTGGTCCGTCCCGTCCCGTCCCCGTGTGGCCGTGTGCGCGACGCGGCCTGCGTCATTGCTTGGATCGGCCGCCTGGTTGTTCCGCGTCCGCGGTTGTTGCCGCGTCGAGACGTATTGTGGTTGCGCAGGCAGCTGCGGTGCATGACGTCGGCGCGGCCATCATGGCCGCCGCAGATTTGGTGGCGAAGGTCAGGCCGAGGATGAGGAGAGCCGTGATGACGACCAGTGCGGCGGCGGAGCCGAACACGCCGTTCTTGGCGACGTAGCAGTCGCCGTCCATCCACCCCCGGCCGTAGCGCTGCCCGTGGTTCATGCTCGCCGCGGTCGCCAGCAGGATGACGGCCAGCGCGAAGCTCACCCTGCGCAACCAATGCCATGGTCTCGTCAGCAAATTAGTCCGCTCGCACAGGAGATGTACGTATTTGCCGCGCGCCATGGTCATATTATACGTACCAGGAGAGGACCAGGAGGGCAACGGACGTGACGCGGCCTCTTGCGGTGGCGGACTTGTTGTGCTTGGAGGCGCACATGGTGGTCGCCGCCGCGGTGGTGCCGACGAGCTGTGCCACGGAGAGGAAGGCGATGGCCGCGACGCCCAATTCGAAGGCATTGCTCTTGGGCAGGGAGCAGAGGCTGCCGTCCAGCTTCATGTCCTTCTCCTGCGCCACCGACAGACGATTCAGATCCGGGAACTGGGGTTTCTTGCCAATTGCAAGACGAGGAGGAGGGAGGGGTACCTTGACTTTGTGGAATTCGGCGGCGAGGGAGCAGGAGAAGGCGGTGGCGCTGAGCAGGACGACAATGCCGCAGATGGCGGCCCGGCAGGACAACCCCCTGCCCCCCGTCTCCATTTTTTTTTCTCTGGAGCTGAGCCTGAGCTGAAATCTGAAATACTTTATCTATGGCCACCTAATTCGACTAACTCTCCTCTACCCCTGTCTCGCTTTGCTTCTTGGGAACACAAGCACAATAATTCGTGTCATCTATATATATCTATCTAGTCTACCTGTGCATACAAATGAAGGAATTCCGCGAACAGGTCACTGGAGAGACAAACTGGGTGCTTTGAACCGAGCCAAGGAGGGGTGGTGGGCGTGGAAGATAATACTACTCAGAAACAGCAGGGGAGAGAGACTGGATGGATGGTAAACAAATCACATGGCCTCGTCCACTCAACAGACTATTTCATGCGCGCGTACTAGAAGGGGAGGACGAGGAGGGGAAAGGAGAGGCCCTGATCCCATGTTCGTTGAATCGACGAATTGACCGGTTGGCTGGCTGGATTGGTTTGGTCAACCGGATAGGCCCCGCTCGGGGAAGGTGAGGGCTAGGAAAGCCTGCAAGGAAAGAATCATGTTCCACCATCGTGGCTAATCCTAATCACCCTGCACCAGACACTACCTAATAATTGTTTTTACCGGGGGGTTTGGTTCGAGCTATCAAATTGGATGGAAAGGTCCGCTCGAAACGGCTGTCGAACAACACAGCACAGTATCTTAGATAAAATATTCTCTATAAAATCAACAAAATAGAACCATCTTACTCGGGATGAAACCATCCAATCCCACATCCCTTTGATGAACGAGTTAATTATCTAAAATTGAACCGGCCGTGTCATGATCATGCCACCCAAATGGGCCGGGCAACACACGAGTTAATGACCGGTGCTGTGCTGCCTGCGCGTGCGGCCGAAACGCAAAAGTGGAGAAAGAGAAGTTGAGAAAGACGGGGGCGTGAGGGCAGGATTGCGAGGAATCACGCCTCCTCTCTTTTCCCTGTGGTGCCGCGCGCCTTTCAACTCCTTTTCGGCCGCCGTCGCCTTTGCGTTCGCTGGGAGGCAGCGGCGACGGGGACGTTGGCGGAATGGCTCCTCCAGGCCATTTGGGCTGGGCTCCAGCGTGACGGGGACCCATCTAGGCCGTCTCTCGTTCGGTCGCGTGCGTCCAGCCTCCTCATTGGACTCGCTCGGCTGTTCAAACAAGTGTGGGTGTGGCCCAGCGGCGAAGCGGCCTTTTCTCTTCCTCTCGGCCACCCATCCACGAACGGGATGCGCGTCGCGTCCCGATTTGCTTTACGGTCGCCTTTTTCCCGCTTCATGATCTCCGCCATGCCGTCAATTTGAGCGCTTGAAGCGCGCGGGTATGGAGGCTGGGCCTACGTTCTTTTCGATTTTTCAGTTATTTTTTGCCTTTGATTTCTAGCCATCAATACTATTAATCAATAAGATATATCAATCATAGCCTAAAAAAATGATACCTAGCTCACAGGCCCACAAACGGACCAAGTTATCCAATAGTGCTATTACTGTAGTTCCCTGTATTTCAACTGTTGATCAAAGCTTAGGCCGTGTTCATTTTAACCTGTGGCCTTCCCCGAATAAATAAGCGAGACAATTTCTATTTGGCCTTTTTGAAGCGTCTTATTAGGATAGCCTTTTTGAAACGGTTTATTGATATTCGGTGTTCCGAGCAAGTTGATTAGTAAATACTACTATCCTATGAGTCTGTTCTTTTTGGTGCGAACATGACTTTTAATGAAATTTTGAATTTTGGTGCATTTCGAACAGATTACGAAAAAACAGATACTCATTTACAATTTTGGCTGGTACAGATGTTAAGCTTTTAACGTGTACTACGTTTAACTTGTAGACACCGTCTTGAAAAAATACTCCGTTTAAAAGCTAGGTACTATAGCGGCTGCGAAAAACCACCTGACTTATGCACAGCCAAACAGCCCCATAGACGGCGAATCCGACTATATAGACGTCGAACAACCAGAATGCACAAAGAAGAAGAAAAGGAAAACCGTCACACCACCCGCGTGACGAATTGACAATGAATGACATGGGATGGGAGGAAGACGCTGTTGATGGACCATGCTTACATGGAGCAAGTTCCTCCCGAGCGTAGCCTGTAATCTTTGACCGGCTAATCGTGCAGGCCGCAGCCATGTAAGCGAAATACGCAGTCCGACACGGACGGCTTATCCCTACCAACATCAGTAGCCCATCAGCAAAGCCGTGGTCCGCCGCCTGTCGTTGTTGTATATATACATGTATTCGCAACACATACACGGTCCGAGATTGGACCGGAGACCCGGTTGAATATTCCGCGCCAATCGTGCACTGGGTTGAAAGCCTTGTTCATCCGGAGGATTTCGCCGAGGCTGCGGGTTTAGTTGAGTCGTTTCCGACTGCGTTTGGTCGCCGTAGCGGCGGTCCATTTCATGATTTTAAGATGGTGGAATCGTACCGTGACACGTCTCGGCATATCCTGATATAGCCTTTTTTTTTTTTAAGAAACGCTGTACCAAAAGTCTATGTAAGTTTGAGGCTTATTCGGCGAAGCAAAGCGTTTGTAAACTACTCTTATCTACTTGGCTAGTGATGCCCTTTCTGGTATTCTTTCTGGCGCGAATGGAATCTTGAACCTTTATGCCACGTCCGTGCAAACAATTTGCAGAACGAAATGGAAAACAAAATGACTACAAAAGGACAAGAGTAGATAGCTTGCCCTATTTGACATGGAAATTGTATACAAATGCACTTTTTATATAACTCTAGGGGGATCCTACGCTGGGATAGGTTGGATATAGCCACTCAACCTTTACAACGAGTACGCGAGGCGGGGGTGGTGCTCAGCCGACCGTCCAATCTTCTCTTATAATCTTTACTAGTTAGAGACTCATACATTACAACAGAGTCATAAAAATAATGAGACAGAATTTATTGCCTGGTCAAATTCATACATCAAACATTGAAGAGCAAGCGACAGAGAGAGAATGGTGGTCAGAATGCGCAATGAGATGAGAAAAGTGGATAGGGTGGATGGTTGTATCCTGAGAGAGATGAGAAGAGAGATGAATGGTCCAAATCAAATCAGATGGTTGGGAAGAAAGGAGGGAGAACGGACCAACCACCAACTCCTTCTTTTATAATAGTAAAGATATCAGTTATTAATTAATTGCCTAAACTAGTTAAAAAATGTAACTTCTGGGTGAGAACGGACACCCGACTACCAGGTCACTGCTATGTCCCTGCTTAACAAACTATAGTTACGACGAAACCATGATTAAAATTGAGAGCGGGCTGAATTATTTATCGGACTAAACTAAGTTGACACAAATATAGTCTTATACTCTTATAGAATTTCAAATTCATACAAAATTATACAATTAGAGTCTTGGAGACAAATAATGAAAAACAGAGAAATATAAAGTACGTATCTCGACAATAGAAAGTGCATACCCAATAATATATAATTATTCTGCTATGAGTACGGAGTAGAAATAAATCACATGTGTATGGAACGTATAAAAATTAGTGACATAATAGAAAATTGTGAATAATAATGAAAATTTAGATCATATGAATTATGAAACATACCACAAATAAGCTAATTTAAACCACGAGACAAATTTGAATCATGTGTCAAATGCATTCTACGCGGCTTCTTGCCTTGGAAACGGTTTATGATTTTATCATCATCAATGGTTATAAGGACTAAACTATCTATATATACTAAATATGAAAGTCTAAAATCTAAACTCTAAAATACTAAATGTCTAAATTGATAAAAAGGACCGCCGTCTCTTCTCAATCCTCTGTGACACCCGTCTCTCTTCAATTCGTCCGCTCGGTGCCCGCACAGTGTAATCGCGCCAATGCCGACGCTTTATAATTTATATTCTCCATTTGTCCGCCTGGGCCCGGCTCACTCTGTCTCTCTCACAGTCTCACTCTCGATTCAATCCCTGCTCGCCTCGCTCCTCGGTTACTGCGTAGCTCCGCTCCTCGCCGTCCTCGGCTCCTCCGCAACTCACCTTGCTCCTTGGTGCTCCTCCGCGGCGCCGCACCGCCGCCTAGACTCGCCAGCGGCGCCTCGGCCCTCCTCGTCGGCTCGTCTCCCCGCTCGACTCCTCCCATTGGTCGCCGCCAGATCTAGCTCCGGCTCGTGGCGCCCCTCTGCGCTGCTGCAAGCCCGCCTTGGTCGCCCCAAGACCCTCCTCGGCCTCGGTAGCTCTGCAGTCTGCGTTGTGGCGGTGGCGGCCGACTAGTCTCTCTGAGTCTACCGCTGCCTGGGAAGTGGAAATGGGGAATGTGGAGTGAATAGAGCCGATTGCTTTGTTGAGTGGGTGTTTTGGCGGGCTAGATGAATTTGTTGGGCCTGGAAATGGGCTACCACTTAAAGTCTTTGGCTATGCTTTTGTGTTGTTTGTTGAGTGGGTTGTCCTTTGTGTTATTTGTCGCTGACTCTCGCCGCCGGGGGAGGAGGGTGCCGCCGCCGGGGGGAAAGGTGAGGCTCGAGTCTTACTAAGCCTCCTCATTAGCTTCGCCCCTGGTTACGATTTTCGGCAAATAATTGCGGCAAAAAATCCAATGGTGGCAAATAATTCAGGCTCGATTTTCGGCGTTTCGGCCCGACCTGCTTTGACGCCGGGTTCTGCTGGGCCAACCAGTTACCAACCCAGTAAAATCATTTGCGGTGCGAGTACGGGTGCGACCGTTGATGCCAAGCACTACTCCCAGTTAGAGGTGTCCAAGCGGGTGGGCCTTAACGGGCCGCACCGCTGCCCGCCATCGTTGGCCCACCGCGACTAAGACGACACGAGAGTAAGGTAGGTAAACCGACGCAAGACGGCGGACCGGCCGTGCACAGGCCGAGGCGCAAGACGGCGGGCCGGCCGACGCAAGACGGCTAACGGCTCTAAGCGGGCCGTGCCGGCCCGCACGCCCGCCGGCCGTTTAATTCGAAAAATAGCCGTTTTTTTACCGTTGGAGGGAAAAAATTCAAAAAAATAGCAAAAAATTCAAAAAAATCTGAAATTTTTCCTATAAATAAGGGGGAAGCCAGCCTCCATTTTTCACACCTCAAACCTCACTCTCATCTCTCGGTTTAGCTGTGAAAAATCCGAAAGTGTTTGCGCAAATTTGGTGAAAATTCGGCAAAATTCCGAAAATTCAAAAATCTTGAAAGATTTTTGTAGGAGCTGCAAAGGAGGTAGTAGCGCTGTCTTGTTTTAATTTTTTGGTATTATTTGTTGGTTTAATAGTAAGTTGATTCTTATTTCATATTTCAATTTGCAGTTGATTTAATGGAGAACTTCGATTTTGAACTCTCCGAATTCGGCCTCTCGGCGGAGGATATGCAACAGTTTCAACAAGCGTATCCATCCACGGAGGACATACAACAAACTGGAGAGGCCCCAGTTGCACAGGGTCCTCCAATCGATCCATCTTCTGCTGGTTCAACAAGTGCATCGACAACCCAAAGCACGGGTGCAAAAAGAACAAGAGCTAGTACATCAGTAGTTTGGAATGATTTCGACAAGAAGTTCAAGACCGACGATGATGGGAATTCGGTGAGGTATGCTGTTTGTAAAATTTGTGGTAATGAATTGACGCAAAATCTTGGTGGGACGGGTCACCTACAACGACATGCGAAAGTCGCAAAAAGGCAAGGAATACAAATGCGCCAGACACAGCTGCAATACAACCCCGACGGCTCGGTACGTACGTGCGAGTACAACCCAGAGGTAGCTCGGGAATCTCTTTGTAGATTGATTGCTTCTCAAGATTTACCTTTAAATTTTGGTGAGTCAGATGCTTTTGAAAAATATATTAGAAATGCTCATAACCCTCGATTTAGTTCTGTATCTAGGCAAACAACAACTAGATATTTAATTAAATATTATAACAATTATCGTGAAAAATTGAAAGAAATATTTCATACATGTACATTCTCTGTCGCTTTGACATCCGACATATGGAGTGGTAGGGCTAGAGAAGATTATATTAGTGTTGTTGCTCATTATGTTAATGATGACTGGATAATGGAAAAAAGAATTATAGAATTTAAATTAATTAATGTTTCACATAATGCTAAAAATATTGCAGAAAGTATTATTAGAGTTGTAGAAGATTTTGGCCTCACGGATAAGATTTTTTCTATAACTTTAGATAATGCATTTTGCAAACACTAAACTATGGAAATTCTTACTCCTTTGTTTAATTCTTATGCACAATCTTTTTTATTACATCAACGTTGTGCTTGTCATATTATTAATTTTATTGTTAAATCTGGTTTAAAAAGATTAAATGCTTGTATTGATTCTTTTAGAGATGCAGTTTCATTTATTAATTGTTCTAACCAACGAATAGCTGCATATAAGAGTTTTTACGTAGCAATGAACGTTCGTCCTAGAAAATTTGGTTTAGACATGTCTGTTAGATGGAACTCTACTTATATTATGCTTAAACATATATTGCCATATAAGAGTACATTATCTGTATTTCTTCACACCCAAAGTCATCAATCTCGTAGCTCCTCCAGTAGAACCCAAGTTAGAGACCACGAACTTCTCGAGGACGATTGGGTTGTTGGTCAAAAATATTTTCCTTTCTAGAACTTTTCATAAAGCTACACTTTGTCTTTACGAGTATACTACCCTACATCTCCTCTAATTGTTCATAACATTCTTGAAATTGCCACTCACCTAAAAGCTTTTGAAAATGATCCTATACTACGGGATGCTGTAGTTGCCATGAAAACTAAGTTTTTAAAATATTGGAAGGAAATTCCTATTTTATATGTATTCGCCTTTATTTTGGATCCTAGGGCCAAACTCCAAGGATTTATAAATATTTTACAACTTTTAAGTGATGCTACCGGTTTAGACTACTGTACATACTATACTACTGTTAAGGATAAATTATATGAGGTATATGATAAATATGAAAATAAGTTTGAGTCTGTGCGTTTGGAAAGACCCCTCGTAGTCCCTAGCACCTCTAGGGGGACTATGCAATGGGGCAAGATTTTTGGTTCTTCGTCTAGGGATTCTCGTGCAGGTGCAGGTACACAACAATCAGGAGGAAGACGGCAAAGCACTGGAGACCTATCAAGCTATCTCAACAGTGATAGCGTAAGCTTCGAGCAGGAGTTGAACATCCTCTCATGGTGGCAAACCCAGAAGGTATCATATCCAGTGCTATCCATATTAGCACGGGATGTGTTGACTGTTCCTGTCTCTACAGTCTCCTCGGAGTCAGCATTCAGTCTTTCCGGAAGAATAATCGAGGAGCGACGAACAAGTCTCTCCAACGAGATGGTCGAAGTACTTCTGACCGTCAAAGACTAGGAACAAGCTGAATCGAGACTCCAACATACTGCAGATAATAAAGATTTAGAAGAATCTTTTGAGAATTTGTATTTAGATAGCAATGAATAGAATTTTTAATATTTTCTTCACATCGGGCCACTAATGAGCTTTATAGGCTATACTCTTTTTTCTTTACCAAGGTTTTCTCAAATTGAGTTTTTACTTGGTAAAGTTTTTAATGAGGCAGCCATCCCATGTAATTTAATAAATTAATAAAGCTCATTATGTCATTGCAAATATTTATTTTTATGATTAACAATGTCTACATTTTTATATATTTTTTCTGATTTTTTTCTGATTTTTACAATTTTTCTTATTTTTTTACAATTTTTCCCAGGGGCCCCGACGCCACGCGCGCGCTCGTCTTCCAGATCACCACCACGATGGTTTCCTCACAGGCAGAAGACTGCTAATAGCATTCCCCAATTGGCAAAGGATGCGAAAGATAAGCTCAGGAGAGCTGCTGAAGCAGACAAGAGCATCGAAACTACTGTCAGTAGTAATTCATTACCTTTCTAGCCCTTTCTTATAGATCAATGCCAATTTTTTGTATATATGTGGCTGTTCAAACGAATAAATTTACCTTTGTATTTCATCATCTTATCATGACAGGGCTTCAGTTTAAAATGCTGTGCACATGAATACCCACATTAACAAGTTAAATTAGATGCACAGTTTACGTATTACTGGGATATATACAAATTCTAACAATTACAGATTGCTAGTATTTACCAGATGATCAATTACTTTGTCCCATTATTGGAGAAAAGAGCGAGGTCAAATTTGGAATAATCGTATTAAGTTGTTTATGTGAACCATTCTTACCAGGCCAGACCACTGAGAACACTATTACTTCATTCAACTATAACTTGAGAATTCTTTGTCACAATGTTCGACACAAACCATTCCTCGTGCTACTACATCCTCCAAGGATGCTGCCTGGTTTATTTTGACAGTTTTTCTCTGACTAGGTGATGTAGCTTTGCATATATGATCAAGCAGTTATTTAAGTAGAGCAACTCTTCTTCCTTTCGGTGTGTGTGGAGAAAATGCCTGATGCTTATTGTGTTACATTGAAGAAACCTCCCAGTTAACTAATCTAAATAGGTGCATATTCTTTTCTTTTCATTGTATTACTTGTAATTTACTTGATCGCTTCAGTTAGTTACACGGTTTCTCTGAAAACTCAAGCTGTTAGTTGTGCAGATTTGACTCGGTTATGTTCTAATACCCCTGAATGTTGTTGTGGTTGTTGTGATGCAGCTATACTACAGATGATAGAAGTGCTGATTCTGGTAAAATGCCTGAACAGTGTGCATTGCTTGCAGAATCAAAGAGGTTAGTGTTGTCATGGTTCATTTTTGTTTTTTCTTTCAACTTTACGATTTGGTATTGTTTGGTGCCTGGCGGAAGTCAGCTTTAGTTGCTTAGCAGTTAGCACTATGTTTTTACTTTTCACATCAGAAAATATTCAACTACGTGAGTTGCATTCCTTTTTCCTCCAGATTGTGTGGTAACTATCGTGGTTTCAATCTTGCTAGTTTGTACAAGTAGATTGCCATATGAATTGAGAGCTTTGCTGTGTTAGAGATAGATAGAGACATATTTTAGACTAGCAACATCTTTGATGAGAATGGAGCAAAGATAAAAATTGCATCTGACGCCACACGTGGTATTGAAATATGCCATGCAGGACTTTGAACTGAACTAAATTCTAATGATCTGTCGTGTTACTCTGCAGGCGAGAGGTGCTGCAATTGGATAATGAAATTGTTTTCAATGAGGCTATTAGCGAGGAAAGGGAGCAGGCCATTGAAGATATCCAACAGCAGATTGGTGAAGATATCCAACAACAGGCGAGAGGTACTTTGGCTTCCTAGCTAACGTGTTCCGCGGAAAGTCGTCCTGCGCCGCGTTCGGTTCGGCCTGGCGGGGGGGCGCCCGCGTGCAGCGCTGCCAAAAGAGCACCGGAACAGCCACCGCCGGCGCCCAGCAAATGATTGAAATACGCAGATGAGCGAATGATTGCGTGATGACTGAAGAGTAAAGCAGGGAAATAGTTGCGTTAGTTCACCGTTGTCTTGGCCCCGTTTAATTCCGGATGTACTACTACGCAATTATGAGAAATTAGAGTGAGAGACCATGTGAAGGTGACTTCATGTTTGTGATGAGTAATTGATCCTTATTTTAGAAAGATTGAGTTTGGTTTTTGAAATTTGTGCTGTCTCTGCAAAGTCGTAAGCCTTACAGAGTGGTCGGCAGATCGCTTATGACCACGTTGTCGGCAGCATGTGGTCGTTATAACCTCTTACGACCACGTTGTGTGTCGTCGTAGTCGGCTAGAAGATTTACGACCACGTTGTGTCTCTTACGATCACGTTGTCGACTCAGATTTACAACCACGTTGTCCGTGGTCGGAAGTTGAAAGCTTCGGCTGGCCGTGGTCGGAAGTCGGACGCTTCGATTGGCCGTGGTCGGAAGCGTCGACTGGATGTGGTCGGAAGTTGGAAGCGTCGACTGGCCGCGGTCGGTAGCCGAAAGCGGGTTTCGACCATGTTGTCTGCGGTCGGTAGCCGAAAGCGGGTTTCGACCACGTTATCGTTCGACCATGTTGTCCGTGGTCGGAAGGGGCTTCGACCACGTTGTGAAGCCTTGAACGTGGTCGAAAGGGCCTTCGACCACGGTGTGAAGAAGTGAACGTGCTCGAATCTTCAGCAGATGGTTTACGAACATGAAGTCGAAACGATCGGAGGAGCTATAACATGGTCGAAACGACTGTTTGTGTGGTCGTAAGACCAACAGAGTGGTCGTAACGCAGCGGAGGCGGTCGTAGCCTCTTGTAAGCGGTCGTACCAACTTCTGGGGTGGTCGTAACGACCTGCTATGTGGTCGTAGGCAATTTTACGACTTTGAAGTTGGCAGACTCTATGACTTCTGGCTTTACGACTTGGTACTCGCAGAAGCTTTTACGACTTGTTGGTTGGCAGTCGGTGTTACGACTTAGGGGTCGACTGGGGTCTTACGACTTGGTTGTCGGCAGAGACCATTACGACTAGGTGGCTTTCACGACTTGGTGGTCGGTAAAGGGTTTTACGACTTTGTGGTCGACAAGTGCTCCTATGACTTGGTAGTCATAGCCTGCAGTCGATGGTCGTAGCTCTGCCTGGATTGTAATCGATAGTCGTATGTCGTAGCGACCAACTGCTTGTGCTCGATAGTCGTAAGTCGTAACGACCAGATGCTGCGAGTGATAGTCGTAGACTAGTGATTGCTGGTCGATAGTCATAGCTTTGTCTATGCATGATCGAAAGTCGTAGCAATCAGCTCGAGTAAGTCATATGGTCGGTGGTCGGTAGCTTCGACCTTAGCGGTCAAAAGTCGTAGCGATCAGCTCGAGTAAGTCGTAGCGTATGTCTTAGCGGTCGGAAGTGGTTGCGATCAGCTCTGGCAAGTCGTATCTTCGACTACAGCGTTCGGAAGTGGTTGCGATCAGCTTGAGTAAGTCGTAACTTGTGGTCTCGATGGTCGTAGCAAACTTTGGTGTGGTCGAAGGCTGTTAGCGATGGTCGTAGCTTCTGTTCTGGTGGTCGTACCGACCTCTGGGGTGGTCGTATCATCTTGCTAAGTGGTTGTAACTAGCTAGGAATTACTCTAGAGCTACGAGTACCTTTTATCCAGTGCTTTCGAGTGGTCGTAAGTGGTTTACGACCAGATGGGGTAATCTTCAAGTACATTCTATTGATGCAGATGTATGATCTTTATATTTTGTACGGTGCTATGTGATGGTTTGCTTGTCTGTGTTTGTTGCAGGACTTCAGAGCTAGATCATGGTGAGGCGTAGGAGGATTGGGACTAGGCACAGGAAGTGTTGAGGTCTAGACGGTCAGAAGACGCTGAAGATGATCGAGGCTGGTGAGGTGGTTGCAAGCCGGGACGACGAGGAACCGGAGCTAGAGCTGCCAGAGGTGAACACGACGGGCAACGGCGAGGTGGACCAGGACTAGACTCAGGCAGGAGTCGAGGTCTAGTCGGTCGGATGCCAGGTGCGGTCGTGTGTAACGAGTGGACCGAGACTAGACTCAGGGAGGAGTCGATGTCCAGTCGGTCCTAAGAAGGCAGGTGCGGTCATGCAAGAAGGAAGGAAGCTTCCAGAAAGGTGCTTGAGGGGCAATTTGGAGAATTGAATCAAAGCCTGCAAAAGGAAGCGGTTTCTGTTAAAGCATTGTGATCTTTCTGTGTTGTCGTGGGGTTGTCGTGTGTGTAAAACCCGGTGTTAGTTGGGGTTAACAGGTCATCCCCTAATCCATTTGTGAGTCTATAAAAGGGAGAGGGGAGGCAAGAGTTAGGGTTGATTAGGTGGCCCAAGCCCTGGCGGCTGGCACCTTTCCCTCCCATGGGAGTTAGATCAGCGAGAAGCTCTGGGGTTTTATTTCTGTTCTTGTGTGAGTTGTTCTCTGTTCCAGAGCGCTTGTGCTCCGGGTCCTCCTAGATGGAGTGGCTGCAAAAACCTCCATATATGTAATACATCAATCTTTGGCTTCTATTTGAGTTCTTGTGTCTGTTTGATGTTGGTTTCTGTTGATCTTTGTTTCTGTGCTCTTCTCTTAACTTAAGTCTGAGAGCTTGTTTCCTTTCGGGTTGCTCAGGATTTGACCTGCTCTGAACTGGGAATCATCCTCAAAGCTATCTTGGCTAGTCTATTCTTGAGAGAAGATGAATCGTGGAAAACTACTAGATGATTAGAGTCCACGACCTTACCCTCGGATGGAGGCTTGTGCAGAAGAGTGACAGTGCCATTGAGGATGGCAGTCTCAAAGTGAAAAATAGGGACTAGAACCTTATGTTGAGCAAAGGACACAGTAATCGCTCAACCATAGCGTTGACTTGTCAACCCTAGTTTAGTAGTTGCTCAATTTAATTGAATATCTACAGAAGGGTGTGGTATGGAAATAGTAAAACCATACTTAGCAACAGTAGATCCATCCAAATCAGGCGCAAGTGTTCCGTGTTGGCCAACGAATACCCGAGGTTGTGTGGTAAGAACCTATCGGGTAGAGACTATATATAGAGATAAGTAGTGAAATGACCTGCTTTCTTAACTCAGTTATGAGGGTTATGGAATCTTGTGGGTAAATCTGAGTAACTCTGCAGAGTGAAATAAATGATATTCGAATACACCGTACTTCTGATAAATAAAGCTGTGTTTATTGGGTGATTCCAACAACGTGGCATAAGTAGATTTTATTACATTTTAATCTGGGCAAGCTAAGTAATCACGTGTTGAGAACCCCTTTAAGAAGTTTTTGTTTTGTGCTATCTTGTTTAATAATATTTACAAATAAAAATGCATCCACTCTCATTAATAAAAATCAGTACATTCCTATCCTTTGAATGTCATTGCAAGTAGATATGTTAGAATTTATTGTTTTAACTTGCTGGGTAGGGTTGTACTTATTATTTGCTAAACAACAAATACAAAATCAATAGGGCAGCGATGAACAAGCTGTTGATGAAGTTCCAGAAGAACCCTACTTCGTTGAAGATAACTAGTTCTAGGTCTTAGCTACGCTCAAGTATGGTTGTGGGAGTTTTTTTGTACTATAAGTTAACTTTGGGTTTGCACGTAGGGATGTAAACGGATCGACTACGGACGGATAATGTCTCTATCATATTTGTTTTCATATTTTTCTCGGATGCGGATACGAATACGGATACCTCGGATACGAATAATATCGAATACAGATACGGAGCGAATACGATTCGAAACGAATACGATCACGGATATTTATCAGAATATGAAAACACTTTAAACTATACATCCAAAATCAATGAAAACACATAAATAGTTTATCTTGTCAAAACATTAATGAAATCTAAACAAGTATAAGTATTTTTATCCACAATAGTCATACGATTGTACATATTTTAAATCTTCAAATGGCATTTAATTTTTCTAAAGTCCTAAATAATTCTTAATGGATTTCTACCATTTACATATGACTAATAAATTAATTAAGAATTTAAATTTGCATCAGAATGATATAAACGGTAGTACATCAATTTAATCGGTATAAATTTTAATCTATCGACAATACTAAATTTATTTTTAGTAAACATAAATATAAGCTAGTGGTGTTTGTAATTTAATATGACTAGGGAACTTAATGTCTAATGGTAATGGAGGCTTTTGGCTTGGTTGGGCTGGTGTCAGGGGAGATGAGAAAGGCTGGCTTGGGCTGGGCAATGTTGGGCTGAAGTTTTGGATATCTGATTCCGTATTATCCGGATAATCCGTATTTGTATTCGTATTCGTCGGATATCAGACCTACTGTATTCTTATTCGTTTCCGATAAAAAAATCCATATTTGTTTCCGATCCGAGAATTATCCGAAGAAAGTTCGATCCGACATAATCCGTTTTCGTTTTCATCTGGATCGATCGGAAACTATCCGATCTATTTTCACCCCTATTTGCACGTCGGTTGTGTCCATAACTAGGTTGTTAAGTCTTATTTCTGTAATAAAGTTTAGTTCTTATTTGTAAGTATGTGTTAAACTGATATTTATTTATCTACAATATTTTATAACTGAAGAGTCTTGAATAATTACGGTGATTGCGAGCGCTCTCAAAAACGGGGCGTTACAGTCGTCCTAAATGCCGTCACTGTCTTAATGATGTCTGATCGTACGAGCTCGACGCCTTGTCCTTTCGCTCGATCTTAGGCCATCCTGGTACTGCTCGTACGCCGCGCGGTAAAGTTCCGGTCGCTAAGCTTTGCACCGCGAGAAAACAGAAGCAGACACCGTTGCATTACATGTGTCCTCTCCACTATATTGGACAGCGCGGCCAGAGCGGCAGCTTGGACCGCACCGGTGTGCGTACAGCGTACGTGCCACACCATAACAACCTCGGTTCAAGCTGATTCACTTTGTTAGCATCTGGAGGCTTTACGAGGCAGGTTGCCAATCTTACTGTCGCTCATCATATGCAGACAGCATGCTGGGGCCGGGGTTTACTTGTTTTTTTCCCTCTCTAGCTTGTAATTTATTATTTCTTAATTTTACTTTTTAGTCTTTAGTTTTTTAGGCTTTTTTGTATTTTTTTCGTATTCCTTTGTATTATCCATGATACGCTAAGCTATTTTTTCAATTTTTAATTTTTTTAAATTTAATTACGTCAAAAAAGATACATCAACGAAAAATAAGACCGCTACAATAAAAAAGCTATAAACCATTATCAAATGGAACCCCTACATTACACGTAACTGCATATAACAGAAAATCGTGGCCACGTTTGAGTCGAATGGTTTGGTTGCTCTTGATGTTGCCCTTGATTAATCCGGTCCTTCCAGGTGTGCTGGCTTTGGTCGATTTGAAGCGTATGTTTTGGATGGACGCAATGACTGGGTTAGTGCTCATTCATTCGTACATACATCTTGGAGTGGGAAGGTGCTTCTACGCTATCTTTCGAAATTGTAGGTAAGTTTTTTAACTAAAACACACCTACAGATTACATCCATGCGTTAAGTTTTTGGATTTTGTGAGATCACGTGAACATCACCCTATGATATTTGATAAATATTTGACTTTGCTGTGTAAATAATATCGAAGTTTGAATTTAGTTTTTGAAAATTGCATTTTTAGAGTTCCTATCTACCTTAGTTGGACAGACCGGCTTGTAGGCTACAGTTAGACCGACTTGTCGGTGGCGGTCTAACTGCCAGTCCAGTGTGACCGAAATTTGGTTGGCGGTCCGACCGGCAATCTAGTCCAGTGTGATCGATTTTTACTTGGTGGCAGCTTTTTTCTAGAGAGCGTGTTTTGGTGTTGGTCGCGTACAGTCGGACCGGCCGTAGTTGGCGGTCGAACCGGGATGAGTTAGCCGGTGTGACCGGTATTGAAAATAAGATCACACCGAGTGGCTGGTCAGATCGGCCAGTGGTTGGTGATCTGACTAGGGCGGTCCGACAGACGTGGGAAGAGAGGTCAGATTAGTGCCTTTGGCTAGAGTTCAGTGAGAGTTGGAATTGAGTGGTTTGAGTTTGTGAATGTCAAAGGTGTTATTGATTGGCTATGGTGTGTTGTATGATGTATTGTTTTTGACAAATATGAGTTAAGTACATGGAACTATTGCTTGATATTGTTGGTTGGTCTTTAGATGTGCGGGTGGCTTGGAGGATGTAGCAGTCAATGGCAATGGAGTAGGACTAGACGGAGGAGCCAAGATCCAGAGCGGACATGGAAGTTTGGGTGAGGCTGTGTGGCTTAATCAGGAAGCACAGAGAAGACAAGGATCGTGTAGAGATAAGTTGGTGCATGTAGCGTGCCAGGTGACGAGATTGATACACGTAGAGATGGTTCAATGGAATCCGAATGCTTAAAGACGTGATGGCTAGTCATTGGCTATTACTAGCTACGTGTCAAAGCATGTGAAGATACTTTGATCTAAGGTAAGGATACTTGGCTCATCAATTATGTCAATTGATGATTTTATGTCATGCGGTACTATATAACAGTTTGCTTATTGTTGTTGATTCTAGGACTCCAAAACTAGGTCATTGTGAGACGAAAGGAATCAGGACTAAACTAGGAGAGTTGAGGTCCAAAGCGATCAAGGTACGACCAAGAGATGATTGAGGCTAGTGGAGTGGCTACAAGCTAGCAATACAAAGAACCGGAGCGAGAGCTACCGGTTGTGGATATGAAGGAACCGAAGCGGGAGCTACCGGTTGTGGATATGACGAGAAATGATAAAATTGATCGAGGCTAATCTCATAGAGGAGCTGAGACCCAAAACAGTCATAGAAGTCAGGTGTCATCGTGGTGCAGGGAGACGCTTGTGGCGTGCCAAGTGACTTGGACCCGTTTGCAGGCAATAATAGTTTGGTAGGATTCAGATATTTGAGAGGTTTGGTGGCATGTCAATGGGGCCATATGGAGTTGAAGATGAATCACGTGGCTACTTCAAGACAAATGAAGCGTGAAACTTCGTGGAAGGTGGTTTGGGGAGGGGGGCAAAATGGTCTTTTGCCTCAAACCGTAAAGTTGAGACCTAATCAAACCACAATGTGAGGAGACGCAACAGCGGTGCTTTAGATCAAGAATGTGTTAATATATTAAGTGGATGAAGTGTTGATTTACTAACGGGTTAATAGTTGTATGCGCTTTGAGATACATGCATATGTGAGTATAAAACCTAATGTAATATTGGATTAATGGGTTAGCCCATATAAGTGAATGAAATCCAACCAGAGGGTTGATTATGGTTTCTTGTAAATCTCCACTATATAAAGATGTGTGCGTGGAGAGAGAGAGTTATGGTGAGCTCTTAAGGAATCCAAACGGAGGATATCAGGATTCTTGGAAAGAATCTTTGATACAGGAGTTGTGGCTATCTGTTCTTTTTGTCATGTTTAGCCTTTGTGGTTGGTTAGGAAGTGACTGCAAATATTTTTCTCCTAGTATCAATAGACATCAAAATTCCTGCAAGTATTCTTCCTCCTTACTAAGTGTTGAAATATTTATTTTTGGCTTGATTTTTGGTGTATTCTCTTCTTCTATTGATTTTGCTTTATGTCACAAATATATAAGTGATGGAGATATCTTTTGGAGACTAGATCATATAAATCTATGCACTATTCCTTGCAAGTTCTTGCTTTTGTTCGGATTTGGTTTATGGAAGGGTTATTTAGGAGGTTCTTTGGATTAAGGGCTTTTGACTTGTGTTCTTGCTATGATTAGACTTGATAGGACATGTGGGGGTATATCCAATGTTATCTTAATCATCAATTACCCATAAGCAAGTCTTGGTTCAAGTTTGACGAGGATGTGGCAATCCTCAAATTGTTATTTATCTATAAATGATATTACAACGCCATTATACTTCTCGAGTATACCTCTTATCTATAAGGGAGAGATTTCACAAGCTAGTCGTAAGCTCTTCTATGACTGTCTTTTAGTCGTAAACTGTTTTATGACAACTGCTTAGTCATAAGTTCTTCTACAACAACTCCTTAGCTGTAAGCTCTTCTATAACAACCACTCCTTGGTCGTAAGCTTTTCCTATTACTACCTTATAGTCGTGAGTTATCCTGTGACCACCTTGTGGTCGTAGATCCTCCTATGACTAAACCAAACTTCGACTGACCTATCTATGACAACCCATTGCATCGTGGACCTATCTAACGAGGCGGTTAACATATGTATTTATTCTTTGGAATAAGTGTGCATTACTTCTCTCTAACAGTAATCGTCACACGATGACTGAGATACATTGTCTCTAATAACTCCTGTCGGACGGTTATCATTAGAAATGTTAAGGTGTCTCTTGATATAGAAAAATAGATGCTGCCTTGTAAGCTATATAAAGATAGATGTCAGGGAGAAGGGGGAAGAAGGACAATTGAGACAGACTCGAAGGAGAATAGTAGTAGAGCAAGATATTTTACATTACTTTCTGCGTTATAATCAGTTCATTGAGCAATAGCCATATAGGAGTAGGGTTGTTATTCTCCCAAGAGATGGCCCGAATCCATATAAAAATCACTGTGCCTTTTCACGGTGTTATCGTAGCTAGGTCTTCAAGAATTCCCCCGAATCCAAATAAATTATATGTAAGATCGATACTAAAATATCGACAAAGTTCTTATGCTTTGTCTGGTCTTAATGCAACTTTTCTTCAAATGGATAAATGCTAGAACTTTAATGATGATCTTCTTGATATTTTATTGGAATAAGTTTATGGCATTCTAGGGAAAATACGTGCAAAGTTTCAAGTGATTTGAATCAATAAATCAAAAGTTACACGATTTTTCATGTTTAAAATCGTGCTGATTTTCTACTCTGCCCCCTGAGGGAGCGGTCACACCGCCATTGGGCCATTCACATCACCCTAGGAGCGGTCATACCTATAAAGATTAGTCAGACCACTATTTGCACTCCGATCTAAACGTCTGGACACGTTGTGATTTATTCGACTTGGTTTTCTTGTAGATATTCTTGTGAATTGTCAGATTTTGCTCTACATTACTCCTTATAACCATCGAAGTACGAGAACCGTAATATTCTCTTTTGAAGAAATTTTTTTGCAAAAAACACTAGTTGTGTTGCTCGTTTCTGCCCTGTCTGATCGCTGTTCTCCGTCCTATGGATTCTGCCTTTGTTACCGACTCATCGGCTGAAAGCATTAACTGACTAGTTGTCATTTCGGTTAGTCCGGAAATGGTCGGGCTATACTACATGATTCTTCTAGCTTTCGAGTTTTGATGAAGCGTACATGTTTTTATCCAAGGTTGTGTTGCAAGGGACGAGAGAGAGGACCGGTAGTGGTTTGCGTGCGGTGGTGGTCACACCCTTCCCACCCAGCGACTCGCCGCTCATTCCCTATCGTGTGCATCTGACTGTGTTTTTTTGTAATTACACATGTCGTTTAATTATGTTAAATAAGCCTCTCAACTACGGTGTTTTTTTCAAAAATTCTGTGTTTTCAAATATGTTCCTTTTCAGCCGAACCGATCACCACCTAAATCTGCGTGGGCCCGAGAAGCAAAATGCGCTTAAATTGCCGCAAATCGCTCACTCCGTGAAAATGCGATTGGGCTGGGTGGACCATTGCATGCATGTTTGCTGGCTCTGCTCTTCTGCCGATTGCGCTGTCTCCCTCCCATTCTTCTGGGCTCATCAATGCCCCTTGTTTTTCTACCAGTACGTTCAGTACTCGGTAGAGGCGTAGAGCTATCCAGCCAGCCAGGATGTCCATGGCACACACAGCAATCTTAGTACTCCATGAATATGCAGTCGGATCACATTTAAACAAATATTGCTTATACTGTATTCTAATCTATCTTTTTTTCCCTCAGATTTGGAGCCAGTGCGGTATATTGCTTATACTGTATTCTAATCTATGTTTTTTCTCAGATTTGGAGCCGGTATAGTAAGATCGAATACAAATACGAATTTGGAGTTTCAGATACGGTACCATCAGGGCGGATACATAATAGTTTCGAATCGTAAACGGATAATATATGCGAATAACATGGACACACAAAAAAGAATATTTTGTGAGAATATAACACAACTAGCGAGAATACAAATGATGCTTGAAGAAATAAAGTTAGTGATCCAGTACGCAAACAAGAAGGTTTCATCGACGTTGTTCAGGGGAAATAAAAAATATTAGTGGGACAAGTCAAACGTGTTCATAGAGTAATTCAAAAAAATCAATGAAATAATTTAAAAACTATTAGCGGAACGAACGAAAAATATTAATAGAACAAATCATAGACAACTAGTTGAAAGCTATAAAAAAATATTAAAGAAAATAATGTCGGAAAAATGACATGATAAAAAACCCTACTGCAACATATGAAAATATCCAAATGGTAAGTATCTGAATAACCGGTTATCGGTGCTATTCGGTCGGTAGTACCAATCCTGAATTCGTTACCAAATCCAACTACAAATATCTGATATTGAATCTGAATTCGATCGGATATCGAACCTGCTTCCCGAGCTCGGTACCAGGTTGGTTGAAAAATACCCGACCAATTTGCACCCTACCATGAATGAGTCCATGCCACGAGAATGGACAAGTAACTTCAACTACACTGAGGTGTTGCTCCAACTTGCTTTAGCTTTCGGCTTTCGCTGTTGGCTTTTGATTGAAATTACATTATAGCGGCTGCTAATATTTTTTAAGTCATTCAATTAAAAAATACACCATTATAGCTGGTTTCTTTTGGCTTTGTCTTTGACTTACCACTTCCTGCTACAACAACTAGATTTTAAACATTACGTCTTTTAAGGTATAGTTTACAGATAGATTGTAGTAAATATTGTACCGAATTAGTTATATTGGCCAAAATCATATGCAACTGTTTTTCTACACGTACCTCTCTCATGAACAGACAGAATTCAAAAACCATAAGTGAAAAGATAAAGCAAAAAAAACATATCCTATATCTTCACGGACAATACAAAAAATAAGAGAAAAAAAGCAAAAAAATAATAAAACCAAAAATCAAAATAAAAGGACAATGTGTTGCACACAACTTCTAACGACAGAAGCTAAAAACCGAAACCGCCTGAGTCTGAATTTGACCGTGATATTGCTGGACATGAGACATGTACATGTGGGAATGTATCTACCTATGCCTTGGATACCCTCGATCTAGGACCAGGAGTCTGGCCCGTCTTGGACCCATGGTTGAGAGAGCTCAGACTATCATGTATACACGCGTAAGAGTTGACTGCAAAAGATCATTCCAGCATGCGTGAAACGATCGGTCAGGGAAGGAAGCAGAGAGGTTAGATTTGAGTAGCAGTAACTGAGAATGACAAAATGCGGTGTCAGGGGGGTGGAGTGGGAGGGGAAGCAAACGATTCTGATCTCTGTGTTACGGTCGCAGCAGCATTGGATGCCGGATGCCGTGTGCTCCTGTGCGTGTACCGTAGCTCCATACAAAAAAAAAAAACCAGAAAGGTTTTTGTTCTTTTATCTCTCGTCTGCAGCGATGGAGTCGTAGTGGAGCTCCAAAGTTTAGATCAGACGCCAAGAATGGTGGTGGGGGTGGGATAGATGGATCGCTCTATCTGCGCTGCCGCCGTTGATTAATGCCGGATCGCAGTGGGGCTCCGTCAGGGTAAAAGCGTTAGAGTTTCTAATTCTGACCTTTTACTTTCCTCTTTTTTGATGATATAGTTTTTTTTGTTTTCTTTTTTTCATTGTCTGTGGTAATATAAATTTTTTTATTTTTTAAATTTAATTATACTAAAAAAATTATCACCAACTACCATACAAAATAAGTAATAAGCCACATCTATTAAACCAAATGGGCACCCACCTTAGACTTGAAGGTACGGATCAAATCCCAGGGAGGCTGTTGATTGATGGTGCGGTATAGGAGTATTTTATCCACGCTCACATGCGTTTCTTCCTCGTTCTGCCTTCGCTTGCTTTCTGTGTTCTTCCCTTCCCTGCAGCATTTATTACTTGACATAGTCGAGAGAGAGACGGTTCCAGCCCCCTCTCCATTCACACACTCTCGGTCCCTCTGAATTCTTCTATACTCTGCCTCCTCTGTTCCTCCCATGTGCTCACGCTCAAGCGTCCGCCTCTGCCTCCTCTCCATAGTCACTTGCTAGTACAGTGGTAAGCCCATGGCCATCGTTATCTCCATTTTGTTTTCTCTGGTGATTTGATTTGCTCCTTCGCTGAGGCTCTCTTCGCTCTGGGTTGCATCTTCTTTCCTTCGCCGCAGATCCATGTCGGAGCGCTCCGGCCGCTGACTTCTTGGCTCCGACGACGCAGAGGTACTACCGCTCTTCTCCCCTCTACATTTCGCAGATAACTTAATCCCCCTGAAATGTGAAATGCCGGTGCGATTCGTGCTCGCCGTCCTTTCTCCTCCGGACCCTAGCCCTCTGCTCGTTCCATCTCCTTTCTGACCACTAACCAAAATCAAAAGGGAAAACGAGACGCATTTCCCAGGCAGAAAAGTGCCCCGGCGCCATCCAGCGTAGAGTGGACCAGGGAGCTCTCACTCTCAGCTCAGTAAACGGCGTCCTTGCGAGGTCGTCGTCATCGACGCTGCATCAAAGCTTGCTGAAAGGAAAGAAGGAACAGTCCCCGCACTTTTCACCTCGCAGTTTCAGACCAGAGTGATTCACCTTTACCCCCATCTTTTTCAGGAGGAGGTCATCACTTTCCGCTTCTCCCTTTGGGAAAGCGGCAAGCCGCAGCGCACTGAAAGCGCCCAACCAACCCCAACCCAACGAAAGCCTACGTCCATGTCCTCCTCCGGCTCCCACCGTCTAGTTCAAAATTCAAAGCTCAAGCGCCTCCGCACCGCACTGCACGGCCGCGCGGCCTCGACCACCGAGTCCCTGAGCGGTCAGGGTCACCGCCCAGTAGCAGCCGTAGTAGTAAGGCCCATAAATCCCAGTCCGGACGAGCGGGTTAGTCTAACCCAGCTTAGTGGAGTAACCTAATCGCCCCATTAAGGCAGTGTTAGCCGTCTCTGTTGCTGGATTAGCTCCTCCTCTGCTTGCTTTCGCCTTTTGCCTTGATGGGTCAATCATTAGCATCTGAAAAGGCTCGTTGCAAATCACAGTGCGGGTGCTTGTGGCTGTGTGGTGGTGCGTCGCGGTAAACAAATTAAAAGGGGAGAGGAGAAGAAAAGTGATCGAAGTTTTTGTCCGTGCAGACAGAAACCCCCATCTCTTTTTTCTTTTCCTTCGCCGCTCGCCTCGCCTCCAATCGGCGCCGTGTACGCCTCCCCGTGTTTATTGCGAGTGGTAGTAGTAATCTGTACTATCTTTGAGCTAGCAGCAGCATTTATTGCAAGAGATATGTTGTGGTCTGCGTCGTAACCTTCTCATTCAGATCGTGATGTTGTGGGGTTTCAGACACTGCTGCTGCTGCTGGTGCCGGTGCGTTCTTGGAGAGGATTAGGAGAGGAAGAGGGAGAGGACGGTGAGGATGAAGACGCTGGCGTGCTGCCGGCGGCGGCCGCAGGACTTCAGCATCGACATGGATCAGGAACCGGACAGTAAGCCTAAGATCTCTCTCCCCCTTTCTCCCTGCCATTTTCGTTTCAAGTTACTATTATTTGTTCTTGTGGTGTTCTTGGTCCGGTCCTGTGCCTGCTGCTACCGCATTGTTTGGTTATGCAGTGTGTGTTCTTACTTTGGTTGCCATTTCTCCCGTGGTTTAGCAGTTGGCACGTGCGCCAGTAGTTGTTAGCTGTCGGATGCTGCTGGCACCTGCAAACCCCGGACATCTTGCTGCATCCAGAGACCCAAATATGACCAAAATTAGGAGCTGACCGACTCTTATCTACGACTCACATGTTCGAATCAAAAGATCAAAACCCATCCGACCTGGAAGGGAATAGAAAACACGAAAGAAAATGTCAAGTGATAGTATAGGAGTTACTACTAGCTAGATGGATAGAGTGATGGAGCCAGCGTTCGTGGTAGATTCAGAGCGACCGAGAGGTCAGGGCCAAGGCAACTGTTCATAGGCCTCCCTGCGTGCTTGCTTGGAGAGGCTGCAGCAGTGGGAGTAAATGGGGGTCACGAAAGATACGGGAACTGAAGGAGTAAAAGGGAGCAATCAGTTATGGCCTCCGCGATCTGACTGTCCCGTTCATATATAATCTTTTGGGAGTGACTATTGCGCATGCGACTGAAATTTTTTTACCTCTCAGTCATCTGAAGTTACACTCTCAATAACCTAAAGTTGCAGGTGATTTTTTTGATTGAAGGAGGCTGCAATTTTAGTTGAAAGGGGTTGCAATTTTAGTTGATTGAGAGTGCAATTTCAGGTGACTGAGAGATAAAAAAAATTTAGTCGCCTGTGCAATAGCAAAACCGATAATCTTTTGGTTTGGGTAAATAATAACAATTCCACGGCTCAACTGATGCAGTCAACACCAGTACTCCTATCAGTACAACTCAGTAACTCACCATACTTCAAATCATCTTTTCGATTGAATCACCGAAGCTTGTGCTCGCCTTTCCGTTTCTCTCCCTGGATCGGATCACCAAACCCGTGAAGTTTTTTTGGGGGGCACCTTTTGATCTTTTTCGTTTGTGTTCATTTGTTTTTTTTCTATAGCTGCCTTCCTATAGAGTTGTTTACACAGTAGAGCGGCACGTGCTGTGTGGGCCCCGGTCTAGTGCGGCATATGTGCCCTCGTTGACTTTGGGGCAAAAGAACTGCTTTTTGGACGGCTGCGCAGAGAGCGGGAGAGGAATAGCGAGGAACAGGCTGAACATGTGTACTTCTCGTGACAGAGCACCAAACGTTTTTTACACGCAGACTTCTTGGGTGTGTGACCGGATAGATGCAGCATTGCACTTTTTCCTGACCTATAGGGAAATGTGGGTATCAGGGAATGAAGTTAATCCGGAGTAAAAAAAGTTTTGAAAAACTGGCAGTGTCTAGAATGGAGCATATCGAGTCTCCCTGGTAGTATGTTACCATATGGACTAGGTCTGGTCATTTGCCATAAGAATTGTTTGTTTGTAACAACCCCGTTTTTGGGAACAGGACCGTCGTATATCTCGCAACAGTTTAGGAGTTCGGTTGCGGACAGAAAATGTATCATACATGCTAAGGAGCATTTAAAAGGGTTAATTTGATTAAAATATGACATAACGGTCAACTTTAACAATTATATGGGCGTCCAAATCCAAACTTAACTTACAATCAGAAGAATCGAAGAAAACTCCACATGAACGCTTGAGTGTGGTCGTAACCCTAACACGAATACTTGTAACATCCTTTCTTCACCTGATCTCTATGTGGGTGGAAAATAAAGCAAGACTGAGTACAACCACTTCTACTCAACAAGTCATATGGGGAGATGCTATATAACTACTTGCCAATATTTTCAAGAGATGGATATATATGGGTTTTATTAAGTATTTGTGGATGTAGTTTTATTTGTAAATATTTTTAAACACAAAAGATCAATAGCTTCTTAAGAAATTAGAGTTTCAAAACTTGATTACCAGATTTCAATATCTTCAAATCATTTCCAAATCTACTTATGTTTCGCTGTTGGAATCGTACATTAAACACAACATCATTTACCGGAAGCATGACGTTTTCGAATACCATTAATCATGCATCTGCAGAGTTGCCTAACTTTACTCACAAGATCTCTTAACTCCCGCGAAAGAGTTAAAAAAATAAGACTTTTCACTGCTGAATCATTTATATAGCCTCTACCCAGTAGGTGCTGTTTCCCAACAAACTCGGGTGGACTGCGGCCTCGCCCGATTCAAAGCAGATCTACTGTTGTTAAGTATGGTTTTATCATTTTCATACCACATACTCCCTCAGTCTCCCTCGCATAAATTTTGAAGGATTTTCTCAAGAGACAGTTCAATTCCCGTAGAATTCGGAGGAAAATCTCGTGTTCCAAATGGGGCCTTAGTTTTTAGTGGAAGTTGTTTTTTTTCCTGTTGCATCTTTTGTGATGGTACTAGAATTGAAGGGTGATTTAATCCGAGCTAAGTTTGTGGTATGCCAAATTATATTTTCAGGTCTACAATTATAGACAAGTTGAATGAGTTAGCACCTTATCCATTTTGGCAGAGGGATGTGTTATAGATGTCTGAGCTAAGTTTGTGGCACCTTCCTCCAGTCACAAAAGAATGACGTCCTAGAATGCGTGCAGTCAAACACTATTAATTTTGATCAAAGATATTATTTAAAATGTATGGTTCAGATGTATGAAAATGATATGAGTGAATTTGTCATAAAAAAAATACTTTTATAGTATTGCACTTTTACAACTTTTTGAATATACAGTAAGAGAATTTAGTGTTCAAAGGAGCATCTTGTTGGCTTTGAAAAGCCAAAAATATCTTTTTTTGTGATTGAAGGGAGTATTATAGAGTGACACGTGAGATTCCTATATACACCTAGGAAGTTCACATCGAGATGGTGGGTACCTATGCATCTCAGCAGCAAAGCAGTGCAATGGCCTATTTATATTGTCATTCTAGTCAAACCATGAAAAAAAATTAATTAACTCCTGGCAGTATACAATGCATAATTGCTGCTGTACTTCTTTGGTTAATTGGAGCTCCTCTTTAAACCACTTGGAACTGCAATAGCTTTCATAAATTGTTGTTCTAATGAAGCACATGTACATGTATGCATAAGCTCGGTGAACCAAAAAAGTCCCATGGCTGTGATCTGTAAATGGCCTTTTCTAGTTCATTCTTTGCAATGTCCTAGGCTCAGGTACCATCGCATCTGTCCAAACATACATACATAAATATATACATATATGTATGTATATGTATGTACATACATGCATGCATGCGCGCGTTCGTCTCACTCGCTCGCTCGCTCACTGTATGTATGCATGTATGTATGTAAATGGGCTACTGTACAACCTTTTCTAGTTCATTCTTTGCAATGTCCTAGGCTCAGGTACCATTGCATCTGTCCAAACATACATAAATATATATACATACATACATATATATATATATATATATATATATATATATATATATATATATATATATATATATATATATATATATATATGTGTGTGTGTGTGTGTGTGTGTGTGTGTGTGTGTGTGTACTCGCTCGCTCGCTGACTCGGAATTATCTTTTTGAGCTGTTCATCATGGAATGAATAAACTGAAGAAAATACTAACTGATGTAGGGGTGACGACATACAATGGCCTTGAGAGCTGCATTCTCAACAATTCCTCCTATGATGACGACAGTGGCGTTAGTGCAACAACTGGGGCAGATGGTTGTGTTACCACTGATTCACTTGACGATGAAGTCTCAAGTTGCTCCTCTGGTAAAGATGTATATGGTTCTTCCTTCACTTCCCAGTGCCTTTCATTGAGCAGGCAGGAGGAGCATTCACTTTATGAGTTGGGGACACTCAGTGCTGTCCATCTACTTCCTCTCAAAGGGAAGAATACAATCACATATACCTTGAGTGCTTCAGATATTGAAACCATGAGGGAAAAGTTTGTAAAGCTACTGCTTGGTGATGATGTTTCAGGAGGAGCCAGAGGCGTTTGTGCTGCTCTGGCCTTGTCCAATGCCATAACTAATCTCTCAGGTATATTTACTTTACAATTTACCAGCAAGCTATGTTTGTTGCCCATTGTAGTTTCCTTGTGTACCATCATCATGTCTAAAATGACTATGTGCCATGACAGCCACTATTTTTGGAGAACTGTGGAAGCTGGAACCACTATGTGAAGAGAAAAAGATCAGGTGGCGGAAGGAAATGGACTGGTTGCTTTCTCCTACAACTTACATGGTCGAGCTGGTTCCTACAAAACAAAATGGAGCAGATGGATGCATGTTAGAGGTAATGAGCCATTTAATTAAGTTTTCTTCATTTGCATGACAGATTGTTGAGAAGTACAAACATCTCAGATTGTTCTGTTTGATTGTTTCATGCAGATTATGACTCCAAAGGCCCGTTCAGATGTTCATGTGAACCTTCCCGCTCTTCAGAAGCTTGATTCCATGCTCATTGTATGTTTCATTGTCACTGTGTCACTCTTGTTAGTAAATGTATATGCATTTCTAACACAGTTATCATCTCTGTTCAGTTATTTTGTTGTATATTTCAGAAATTGTGCATATTACATCATTTCTCTTAATTATATAATGCCATAGTTTGGATTTACTAATGGAGTATGCTACAAAATATGCAGGAAGTGCTGGACTCAATGGTGGACACAGAGTATTGGTACGTGGAGAGTGGCAGCCGAGCTGATGGCCGGGGCAAAAATAATGGACCAAGACAGACCAAAAGGTGGTGGCTCCCATCCCCTCGTGTCCCTGAGCTAGGGCTCTCTCAATTTCAGAGAAAAAGGCTTGTTTTTCAGGCTAAGCTCATCCATCAAATCCTTAAAGCTGCAAAATCTATCAATGAACAAGTCCTGCTTCAGATGCCTATTCCCACAGCTGTTATGGATGTCCTTCCAAAGGCAAGTACCAATTCGAATTTGTTAATGCCTTGTGACAATCTTTCTGTCAGCCTCTTGCTTCATTTTTTGCTGTACTTGATGCTCGTACTGAATACACTACCATATTTGGCTGAACTTTTCAGTCTGGCAGAGCTAGCTTGGGTGAAGACTTGTACCATGCTATAACCACAGAGTACATTCCTATAGAGGAAATCTTCCGTTCTCTCAGTTTAAAAACCGAGCATAGTGTGCTTGAGACTATGAACCGGTTGGAGGGTGCGGTGTTTGCCTGGAATCAAAGGATCTTAGAGGAAAGAAGCAAGAGGTCCCCAGGACGGCATTCCTGGAATTTCATGAAGGATAGTTCATCAGAACTCGAGAAGATGTCCGCGTGCACAGAAAGGGTTGAAACACTCAGGCAGCTTCTGAAATCCAGATTCCCCAACCTCCCTCCAACTTTTATAGATGTTGTGAAGGTCCAATACAACGTGGTAAGTTTGCCATCACATAGCAACGGTACAATATCACTTCATAGCCTTAAATGGATCCTTATGATGTTTGGACTCTACTGAATTTTGTGTTGTGTGAAACAACTACTGTCTGCAGGACGTGGGGCATGCCATTGTGGAGGCCTACTCAAGGGTTCTTGTTGGGGTAGCATTCAGCATATTGTCGCGGGTGGCGGAGATTCTGCTAGAGGATGACCTGATCAAGAAGCCCAACACTCCCATGGCTACTCTGAAGTTCGACCTCTCATCCGACGTGTACGTGGCGGGCATCACCGAGACGCCACCTGGCCACATCCGACGGTCCCTCATGGACCAGATCAGCATGGTCGACGGGCGCTTTGACACGGTTATGAAGAAGAAAGGGGTGAAGCAGCTACGGTGGTGAGGACAGGGTGTTGTTGGTAACGATCGATGTTGTGAAGTTTTTGGCAGTGGGGTTATTGTACAGGGTGATGCAGGGCTGCGTGCCGGCTACATAAGTTTACCTTACTGATAGTGTACTGTATTTTGGGACGAACTGATGGTGTGTTGTAACCGATCGCGATCCAAATGCTGACATTGCATCGACAAAGCAACATGATGTTCTTGTTTAGTTTGCCTAACTGGTACCAGTTGATGCCTAGCTATGCGAGCACAACATAAGCGTGGCCTGTGATGGACGGTGCAGATGATGAGCGTACGTAAGCATTAAGTCTGTGTCCTACAGACAAGAGTACAAGCTTAAGCTTCAACTTATGGCAACAAAACTGAAGTCTAAACATACAGATAGCTTTTTAATCGAGTTTTTTTGGAAAAGCCCAATCATCCCAGGACTATTAAGCCAAAAGGCAGGGGTGTTTTTTTTTGCTTTTGCGGATTGAATCTGGGTGTTTGCCACTAAAGTTGCAATAAAATTACCCACCAATATCCTTGTATATAAACTCCAAAATCATCAAACCCCTCCTCCTGGCCGAACCAGACCAGCTCTCTTCTCTAGCGCCGCAAGGGTTTGCGCCCCCAAACTCTGCTCGCTCCCTTGCTGACGCCCCCATCTCTTGACACTGTCGTCCTCCCCGCGCGTTTGCTCTGCCGTCCGCAACTTACATCTATCGCTCTACCTTTCGAATGGGCGTCGACAAAGTCGGTGGTGGAGCAAAGTAGGATTCGCACGCGCTCCGTCTCTCACCCTTCAAATTTGAACAAGCGTCGATGGAGTCGGTGATGGAGCAAGTAGTATCCGCGTGCACTCCGTCCCCTACCCTTCGAACGAGTGTTGACAAAGTCGGCGATATGGTGAAGTGGTTCGCACGCTCATCTTAGTCTCTTGTAGTCTCTAGAAAAGATGGGGCCTCATAATCAAGAGCATAGGTAACCTTATCTTCTCTTTGCATATGGTTGCTATGGCCATGAAGTTGGCCTTTTCAACCGTGCGTCCCCCACCATAAACTTGCCTTCTTCATGAGACCTTGAACTTTGAAAGAAGTTCCCTCATACGTGCAAACATGCAATGGGACTAGGAAAGCCCCCCACACTTCCACCGAGCGTCACCGAATGTGGTGGTTAGAGCGAGCAGGTTCACACAGTCAATATAGGCCTATCGCAAACTAGGGAAAGTCAACGAGGGTCTTGTTCTTTGAAAAGCACAGGAGCTTCATTACGATAGAGAGAGCTGGGGTGGCGCGCGCTCCGTCTAATACCCTTCGAACAGGCGTCAACAAGATCAACTGTAGAACGAGTAGGTTCACGCAATTGTGGAGGAGAGCACATCTTGGGAAACCAACCATTGCTTCAGTCTACTAGGTGCCTCCTATGTGTGAGCATGGAAGGGAGGATGTCCTGGCGTGGCAACATAGCACAATGCCTTGATACAGCGCCTCGTCCTTCTTTTCATAGGACATCATGTTTTCTCTTGGGAGGAGTGCCCTGGGGCACGGTGGCCCTCATGCTCAGCTGTAGACTCCGTAAACTAGGGTGGGACATGCCAGGGTTGCGCTGCTTATTTTAGACTCCGTAGAGTGGGCTGTGATGCGTGAGGGTCCGGATGCTTTATTTATACTCCGTGGAGTGACGTGGATCCCGGAGGGCTCTACGCTCGATTTTAGGCTCCGTAGAGAGGGTCGGAACACGCGAGGGTCCCGGTGTTGAATTTATACTCCGTGGAGTGGTGTGGAGCCCATAGGTGTCCGCACTTGATTTTAGACTCCGCATAGTAGGCCAGAAAAGCTCGAGGGTCCCAACGCTTAATTTTTACTTCGTATAGTAGCACAGATCCCATAGGACTCCGTGCCCGAATTTATACTCTGTAAATTGGGCAAAATGCATGTGGGAATCACACAATTTATACTCTGTAGAGTGGGCCAGGACGTGCAAGGGTCCCAGCGCTTAATTTAGACTTTATAGAGTGGCACAGAGCTCCGAGGGCTTCTCTTTTGATTTTACGCTCCGTAGAATGGGCTGGGACGGGCGATAGTACCGGTGCTTAATTTAGACTCTGCAGAGTGGCGCAAAGCTCAAAGGGCTATATGCTCGATTTTAGACTCCATAGAGTGGGCTGGGACGCGCGAGGGTCCCGATGCTGAATTTAGACTCGATAGAGTGGCACGGAGCCCGCCTCCATGCTCAATTTCAGATTCCGTAGAGTGGGTCGAGACGCGCGAGGGTCCTGAGCTGAATTTATTCTTCGTAGAGTGGCATGGGGCCCGGAGGGCTCCGCGCTCGATTTTAGATTCCGTAAAGTGGGCCAGGACATGCGAGAGTCCCGACATTGAATTTATACTCCGTAGAGTGGCATGGAGCCCAGCGGGCTTCGTGCTCGATGTTAGACTCCATAGAGTAGTTGGATGTACTCGTTTTTGTCTAGGTCACAAAATGTTTTTATTTGACCCTGTTTGTGTGGGCATGCTTTTACATGTAATGTGTACAAGTGGTGCGAATGGGCTTGCAAGCGTCGTGACGGCTACACGTAGTAGCGACAGAAGCGTCCCTATTCCACATATATCTAAGGTCCGTGTCGTCCAAGTGGATATATGGTATGAGCCCAGCCTAAAGGAGACCATGACTATGTAGGGTCCTTCCCACTTGGACTCCAGCTTCCCTGTCGTGGGATCGTGCAGGTCCTTCTTAAGGATGGGGTCCTCCACCGCGAGCTATCACGGCTTAATCTTCTTATTGTAGGAGGTCGAGGTCATCCGGGGGTACTTAGCAATGTTGTGGGTGGTTTGGACCTAAACCTCGTCGACGAGATCTAGTGACAGGTTGTGTTCGTTCAATGGCGCTCAATCTAGCACTTGGTGGGACTTGGCCTTGATCTCTTCGGACATCATGGGCTCATCCTTGAAGAGTAGCTTGAACGACGTGAAGTCGTAGGGCGCATGGTTGTGGTGCGCATGTAGGCATGGTAATTTCTCCCGCAGGGGCGAGGGGCGCTCTCCCCCCACAGGGGAACGGGGTGGGGCCTTGCTAGGATAGCTGGGTGGGGACAGGGGTCGTCCTCCCCCGCGGGGCCCTGGTAAAAATAAAAATATATTTTTAAATAATATATTATAGTTTTAAAATATACGATATTGTATTATTTTCTTATACGTTTAGACTAAAACTTAAATCTATATGTTAGAATATATATTTTGAAACTATATGTTGTAAAACAAAAGTATACCTAAATAATTATAAATTAATAAGCAAAGTCATATTAATATTTTAAAAATATTTTTACCTATTTTTTAATCCCCAATGGGGGTTGAGTTCCCGCAGGGACCAGGGTGGGGGCCACGTCCCCTCAGGAAGGCTAATGGTGTTGGGGTCGGCTAGTGGGGATCGGGCGGTCATGAGGGCCTCCCACAGGATCCCCGGCCGTTGTCACCCCTATGCGCATGGACCAGGGTACCTTTGGCAAGTCCTCTCGTCACTTTCTCTTGGGAAGGCCGACAAATCATTCTTAATCCCCTCGCAGATGGTGCTATTGGTGCGTTCAACTGCTCCGTTGGACTATGGGTGGCCTACAGAGGCATATCACACCTTGATGCCTATACGTTCACAGAATGCCTCAAAGGCTACTGCGTCAAACTGCAAACCATTGTTGACAGTGATCTCCCTAGGGACCCCAAAACAACATGTGATGATCTGTCACAGGAATTTCTGTGTTGCCGCAGAGGTGATGTTGGCTTGAGGGGTCACCTCAACCCACTTTGAGTAGCCGTAGGCCATGATGACAAATTGCAGGTCCTTGGGAGCACTAGGAAATGGACCAATGATGTCTAGCCCCTAGCACGCCAATAGCCAAATCAGAGGAATTGGCTAGAGGGGGTTGGGTGGTGTGTGGTCGAACCTCCTCATCCATTGGCATCTTTGGCAGCGCTTGACTAACTCCTATGCATCCAAGTCGTCATGGACCAGTAGAAGTTTTGTCTAAAAACCTTCCCTACAGGGCTCACGAGGCTATGTGCGAACCACATATTCCGCCATGAATCTCCACGAGGAGCTCCTGTCTTTCTCGACGCGAGAGACACTATAGAAGGGAAGCACATGCACTGCATTTGTAGAGCCCCCCTTCAGCCATGTCGAAGTTTCTCGCCCGGTGCACTAGTCTCCGGAGCTCGTGTGGATCATCCGACTCTTTGGTCCCTTAAAGGAAAGCGACGATCGGCTGCCTCCAATCGTCCTCATATCCTATTTGTAGCATACGGGTAGGCTCCGCGTATTCTTATCACATCGTGACGGAGGTGAGGACTTTGACAAACACACCTGAGGGTGGCTTGAGTCTTTGACTAGCGACTTTTGCCAAGGCATTTGCTTTCGTATTTTTAGCTTTTGTTATTGATTTCACGATAACCTCCAAAAAGTGTTGCTCCCTCGCCTTGACCGCAATGAGGTATTTAGTGAGGTCGGGGTCCTTGGCCTGATAGGATTTATCGATGTGTCCCACGAGTAATTGAGAGTCGGTGTGTACGAGTACCATTCCGACTCCGAGCGCCTTGACCTTGAGGAGCTCAAATAATAGAGCCCCGTACACCTCGCACCATGGTGGGGCAATTGTGCGTGAGGTGCTCTCCCCGGCCGTGCACCTTACACCATGATCCTTGCTGATGCCCGTCTTCTTGACCTCTGTGGCAGCGTTTTCTTCGGCACCCCCTTCGATGTCGAGGATGTACCTAACCTGGGGTCCCTTTTCGCTACTTGAGATTGGAGCCTTCCTTCGGAGCCACTAGGGCGGACTTAGCTTCGGAGGTGGGTGCTGTGGTGTCAGCCTCGCGTCGCATCGCATCCTCCTCTATTCTCGCGTACTTCTCCATCTTGTCGGGCTTAACCACCATTCTTATGGGCTTCCGCGTGTTGTATTTCGCAAGTGGCTCCTTCCGGAGGCCGCGAATGGTGGTGTTGATGATGATTATCTCATTGACAATATTCCCACAACTTCTCCCTGCGAAGAGTTGATTGGCGTCGACCTGCTCCACGCAGTTGCCTTCACAATTATTGCGCATGAGGTCCCAGACTTGTTCCCATGCGTACACGGAGCCAAATACGACAGTGAAGAGCCAGGGCAGCGTGATTCCTTGGAGGCAAATGGTGATCCTTTTGCCTTCGTTGGGTCATCTTCCCCCGTGGCTTTGATGGCCATCTCGTAGACGTACATGAATTCAGGAGGGTCCGTGTGATAAAGTGAATGTATTTTATAGCGAAATCATCAATGGTCATTAGTGACTATCAATCAAGAATACTCAACCATTGTATATTGTAATTCATTAATCCAATCCATCAATCTTTATGTTGCTTGTGTTCACTTGTCATATACTTGTTTATGTCGTTGGCAGCGTGCAGAATTCAACTATGAGCACCGTGTGATGACGTGAATATATCTTGAAGCTCAGTTATCCATAGACTAGCGACTATCTATTTGGAAGACTCAACCATTCTATATCTTGTAATGCATTTATCCAACTTCGAACCCATCAGATTTTCTATTGCTTGCATCCACCAGTTCACTTATTTATGTCGTGGGCAGAGTTCAACTTTGAGTATCGTATGGTGATGTGAATATATCTTGAAGGGTGATGTGAATATATCTTGAAGCATAGTCATCAATGGACATTAGCGACTATTGATCATGAAAATTCAACCATAACTATAACTTGTAATGCATTAATCCAACCCATCAATCTTTGTATTGCTTGCATCAACTTGTCATTTATTTATTTACTAGCTGAATACCCGTGCGTTGCTACGAATTTTAAAAAATTTTAGAACATATTTGTATGCATGTTCTAAAAAATTTACCACCCGTTAGTTTCATAACATATAGTATGATAAAAAATTAAAATCCGTAGCAACGAGCATTCAGCTAGTAAAAGATTAAGCATTAGATGAAAAATACAGCATCTACTCTATAATATAGTCTAGATAAAATCCACCTTGACCACTAAATCATAGAAAGAAAGATATTTTGATGGGAAGGTGGGAAAATTCGGCGTAGGTCTTTTAGGGCCACATGTCAGCGCTGTCTTTTATGAGAAATGGTGGAAGAGGTCGGACCAACCACCAACTCCTTTTTTTATAATAGTAAAGATATGTCGTGGACAACATGTAGAATTCAACTCTGAGCAGCGTGTGATGGCATGAATATATCTTGAAGCTCAATCATCAATGGACTCTAGTGACTTTCTTTCTAGAGGACTTTGGCCCCGCTCGGTTGGGCTAAAAAGCTGTGGCTTATGGCTAAAGTTACACTGTAGCGATCGAAATTTTACTGGAGCTGAAGGTGGCTTATTTGGCGTAATTAAATTTAAAAAAATTTAAAAATAGAAAAAACATACTAACTCATCACGGACAACGCAAACGAATACGAAAAAAAACCAACAAAAAAGCTAAAAAACCAAATATTATAAAAAAACAAAATTTATAGATAATAAAAAAATAAATCAGAACCCAGAAACCCAACCCATGGATCTTCTCTATAGCCCGCCCTTGTTCGCCGCCGTTTACTTATTTATGTCAGCGCCAGCCCATAGAATCTGAGTCACTGCGCAGCAACCATCGATATATCTCGTAGCGCAACTTTTAAATCTTAAACTTACAGAGCCCGTTTTTCACAAAGACAATAAAATCCAGATTAGTTTTTGATCATCTTGACGTAGAGCCGCATGATCTATAGATCAGACGGTCACGCGAGCATTTGGATAGACTCCATTGCCTTCGACACTCTTTAACAGCCATGCTTAGCGTGGACCGGAGCACGCGACGCTGCCGATAATTAGCGCCCGTTGCCACTGAGAGCCCATATTACCAATTTACCATTCCACCGACTAATTAGTAATTCTATGCTTTCTTCGTTAGTGATTTTATAATTTTTAGTGATTTTATGCTTTTCTCAATAATGATTGCGTAATTTTAAAATATAATAAATGATATATATATATATATATATATATATATATATATATATATATATATATATACTTATCTTTTCATATACTTTAAGATTAGTGCTAGGCACGAAAGCATGGCTTTGAATTAAATTCCAACTGTATATGTGTTTCACCGGAGGAAGTAGGAATGGCAGCAGGCCGAGAGGTCTGAGGAGGCCCTGTGCCCGGCACGATCACGATTCACGCCAGCCCGCCCCAGCCCCGTTAGCCTTCCTGGGGATGCGACCCCGCCCCTGTCCCTACAGCATCCTAGAAAAAATAGGTTAAATATTTTTTTAAAAAATAAAAATATGATTTTGTTTATTAATTTATAGTTATTTATGTATACTTTTTAAATAAAATATAGTTTTAGAATATATTTTCTAACGTATAGAATAAAATTTTAGTCTAAATATGTAAAAATAAATACAATTTTTATATTTTAAAACTATAATGTATTATTTTAATATATGTTTTAATTTTTACGGGTCGTAGATCTCGCGGGGAGAGGATGACCATGCTACCACCCACTAGCCTATCGGGCCTGCCCCTGTTCCCCGTGGAGGAGAGCGCCCTCACTCCTGACGGGGGAAATTGCTCGCGGGCCCGTTCCTGCTGTGGAAATTGCCACCCTGAAGGAAGGCGACCAAAAGAAAAAAACAGAGGGCGGTGACGGAGACGAGGAAGGTTGAAAAGAGACGAAAGAGGGAGGAGGGATTGGGACTCGCCGGCCCCCTTCCAAATTGCCCACTCCACCACCACCACCACCACCACTACCTATCCCTCGCGTCCGCCCCCGCAAGCCCGGCGACCGAGAGCAACCCGCTCTCTTCGTCCTCTCCCCAAAACCCTACCCGCCCAATCCGCCCGGCTCCGAGCTGTTGGCTTCGCCTCGGAAGCCCCGCGGGGGAGAGGAGGCGCAGGGCGGGGGAGATCGGATTGGCTGGGCTCGCGGGCCGGAGGAGCATTGGGCGATGGCCGCCGCCTAGGATGCAGCTGGACTCCGCCGGCGGCCGCTTAGCTGCTGCTGTTGCCACTGCTGCTTGGGACTACGTTGCCGTGGTCCCGATAGGAGCTGGGGGTTGAGTGGATTGGGCTGAGGTGGTGGTGGTGGTGGCACTTGATCTCCGTGGGCGCCGGCGCCCCTGCGTGCTGGGAGGTGGTTGCCTGAGGCGTATGGAGGAGTCTGGGAGGGGGGAGGACGCGTCGGGGCCGCCGTGGGCGCCGAGCGACTCCACAGCGTTCTGTTCGTTCGCTGCGACGGCGGGGAACCGGGCGGAGGCGTCGTCGTCCGCCCGAGGCAATGGGGTTGCCACCCGCTCAAGCTACCTCCGCGCTGTCAGGAAGAGACCTGTACGTTTCCTACGCCTTCCCCTCTCACGGGGCTACCTCGAGATGCTTGCTTTCTGCATCTGCTGTACGGCCTCACGCCCTCACCGTGCCGAATTGTCTATGGCAATTCGCACACGGTGACGTAGCTGGAATGTAAATAGAATGAAGTGCTCGTAAGAAACCAATATAGCTTAAACTTTGGTGGCTTGAATTATTCGAAACAACACCGTTGCTGCTGCTGCTGCTGCCATTTTTTCTCGTTCCTTGCACTCACGGTTCAAGCATCTATGGTTTGACCAGTTGTAGTGGATTTACTTAAATTGTCTTTTGATTCTTCGGATGCAACTTCGTTTCTGACTGCCGTCAGCATTACCAACCACTAAGTGCCTCCATGTTTTCTGCAAAATTCGTTTGCAGTGTTGACTTGAGTATATACTAGCTGTGTCTGCTTGACTTGCTATTCCAATCCATCGCTAGTACACATAGATCCTAGTTGTTGTTAAGTTGAAAATGTTCTTTAACTTGTCATGGATCCTTGACAATATAACCCTGTCTATACCATCCAATGGGGAATGCAATGCTATAAGAACATCCTTCAACCTTGTTGCTGCTCTCCAGTTGTATGTTCCATTGCAAAGAAATGAGGGGACATCTATAATTTATATTGTTACCATTGTTCTTGTGTATGATACGCACCTCATGTTCATATACCTGTGATGTTCCACTCTGAATTTCAGCTGTTTATTCCTGCAGTTCGTTGCAAGATTAACCACAGACATCATCCAAACTTTTGAAAAATGCAATCCTGACTTTAAGTACGCAGAGTCACTAAACCTCAAGCGCTTTCTCACCGATCCTGCAGTTCCAGTTCACAATGATGGCCTTGATAATGCAAATTACGACTTCATCTTGTATGTCAACTTGGAATTGGTTAATAAAAAGTCAGACCGGAGGTTAGTTTTCTTCTCTCACTTGTTTTCCCACGTACCAGCTTTAACATATTTGTTTCTTGATGGTTTCTTAATGACTGTGCCATTTTTACCAGATAAATTCGCTTCCGTGCAAAGTTGATTTTTATATTAAAAGTTAGAAACATGTAGGCATACTTTGAAGAAAAAATATTAATGCGAATTAAGAAACCAACGTATGGGAAGAATAAATAGATCCAATGTACTGTCACTATTTCGGTTTCTTCTTTTAATCTGCGGACCTTATCTGATAAAGCTATCCAATTCAACTTTTCCCCCACATTTTTTCATTTCAGGATTCAGGTTGTTAACTATGGACAGCACTAGATTATACTATGCTTATTTTGTTATAATTAGGTACATTGTCAAAGAAATGCTTGGCCAAGGTACCTTTGGACAGGTTGCTAAATGCTGGAATGCAGAAACCAACAGTTACGTTGCAGTGAAGGTTATAAAAAACCAGCCTGCCTTTTATCAGCAGGCTATCATGGAGGTTTCACTGTTGAGCATGGTACAGTAATCTACCTAGCATTTATTTATTTGGCTGGATGTAAATAAAATTGGCATCACAGCTGTGATTACATATACTTGCAGCTAAATGAGAAATTTGACCCTGATGATCAACACCACATTGTCCGGATGCTGGATTTTTTTCTATGCCAAAATCATTTGTGCATAGCATTTGAAATGCTTGGTCATAACCTGTAAGATAACTTTCGTCGATCTTGCCTTCAATAATATCACTGTCCCCTGTGCTAGTTTTGATTCATGTGGTAACGCAAACTCCACTTTTATAGGTATGAGCTGTTGAGAAGGAACAGCTTAAGAGGTTTGCAACTGAAATATGTCCGAACTTTCTCAAGACAGGTGAGGTGTCATTTTCATATGTCGCATGAATTTTACATGTATTTGTCACCATGTTATCTATGCTTTCTTCTTTTCAGATATTGGATGCATTGGTTGTCATGAAAGATGCTGGCATTATCCATTGTGATCTAAAACCGGAAAATATCCTCATAACTCCAAAGTGAGTTGCTTCCTCTCAAAATAAGCACTTTCTTTGTTTACCTTTTCTGTGTTATGAATGTCATCCATGCTCTAGTTTGATGACTATGAGATGACCTTTGCAGTGTAAAAACAGCAGCTGGAGTTAAAGTAATTGATTTTGGATCAGCGTGCATGGAGGGTAAAACCATATACTCATATATTCAGGTTTTCTTTGAACTCACTCATCAGTCTGAAATTCATGTTCTAGTAATATGGTTTGTTTCGAACTCAAGCTTCTATATTTTCCTTTTCCAGAGCCGTTATTACAGATCTCCGGAAGTACTTCTTGGTTATCCGTATCCTATGTGACATCTGTACTAGCATATGCTAAACAATAGTCACGCAAACATCTTATAATACATAATTTGTTCTACTTTGTTAGTTTTATGTTAAGTGTTATTAAGTCGGCGACTAATCGGCGACTAATCCACAACTAGTCGTCCAGTCGGTATATGATGGACGACTAGGGAGGCCGACTCGACTGGAGCGACTAGTCGAGCGGCCGGACGACTAGTCAACGACTAGTCACGACTAGCCGGCCATGTCCAGCCGCACGACTAGGAGCCGGCCCACTAGATCAGTAAGTTTGAGGCCCACTGGAGAGGCTCGGCCCGACCGAGACTTAATACCAGTGACTCAATAACTCTAGACCCTCACTGCACATCACACGCGATGTCTCGTTCTCATCCTCTCGAGTAACCCTAGATCCTCAATCCCTCATCCTCTGGAGTCTCATTCTCATCTATGCGAGCCATCACATGCGATGATGCAAGCGAAGCAGTAGCAGTAGCGGGCCGCCTCCTTCCAGTGGCCGTCGTCGTGCCTTCTCCCCTCAAACCCACTCCGTCTCCTCTTTCTCTTCCCCCATAAAGTCACCGCTGAATTGAATTTGGGGTGTCGATCTTGGATTCACCTGTGCAACAACTAGCCAGCCTTCAGATTGATCCGCTCTCCCGTCTCCGCGCGCATTAGGTAACGTCAGGATCTCGATCTGCACATTTTTGTTCCTGCTGTGTGGTTGTGGCCTGCTCGATCTAGACATGCGGTGGTTTTTGGTTGGTTTTGATGCATGCTCGGCTCGATCTGGGTTGGTTTGCGGTTGGATTCGGTCATTGTATTTCATGCAGCAAGGTCCAAAATATATCCAATATGATATATCCTTTTGTTTGCTGAATCCAATATTATTTTCCAAAGCTGGCAGTTTTAGTCAAATATTTTCTAACTCAGTTGAATCTTTTGAGCAGCAGCTTGCATATGCATTTATACATGATATTCAATAGCTATTTTGGTTGTAGTATTAGTATAATAATCCCAGCTTGCTTCTTTATTATGACTGTGACAATTGTAGACCTGACTCTGTGGACTAGTCGAGACTAGTCGCCCCCTTGGCGACTCGACTCGACTTTACGACGTAATAACCTTAACACGTCAGTATGACGTGCAGCTTTTGTGAATTTTAACTTGTGGGTTTGTACACTTTACAAGTGCTAGATATACTACTGCCATTGATATGTGGTCATTTGGCTGCATAGTTGCTGAGCTGTATATAGGGTTACCTTTATTTCCTGGAGCATCAGAATACGATGTCCTTTGTCGTATGATTGAGATTCTCGGGTAAGTGCTTATTGAAAACTTTATCTCTTGTTTCTTCATATTTCAATCAGCAGTTTGCCGGTGAATTGCTTATATTGTATTAGGTGGTAGCTGTTTGAGCTCTTTCACTTCAGTTAATAGTTTTTAACAACGCTAAAATGGTTGCTTTATGGAAATTCAACAATGTACAGCGGGCAACCACCAGATGATCTGCTACGGGAGGCTAAAAACACTGGGAGATTTTTTAAACATGTTGGAAGTATTTATCCTGGTAATGAAGCACAGGATGGTCTTGGCAGTGCATACAGAATATTACCTGAAGAGGAGGTTGAAGCAGTAAGTTTTGGTGGTTTTTACTTGATGTTATTCTAAAGGCTCCTTTTATGTCTTGTACATTTACTATATTATTTATACCCTGTCTGCATCCTGCAACACAGAGGGAGTCCAAAAAGCCAAAAGTAGGGAGATGGTATTTCCCTCGTGGAAGGCTTGACAGACTCATATTTACATACCCTTGGAAGAATTTGAATGAGGATAATTTTCCAGGTTTGTTCTGTGACACTACTGTTTAAGGATGGAGCTATGTGGGCTTTGCCCCTGTTTATGAAATTTGGGGTAGTTCTACCACAATCATGTTTTTCTAAGGTTCAATAAGGTCCTGGTAGTTAGTTTTTCTGCATCGCTATATTTGTGATTCATTTAATATTATTTGAACATCAAGTGGCTGCCTTAAGCATGCATAATCTTGTGTGATGTCCTAACTCCTAAAAGTATTTGCCTTTGTTACTTGTAAGGAATGACCTGGAAGTCACTCGATATAGAAAACGATTATCTTACTGTAGCAGAACTGTTTGCTTCAATCCCCAAACTGGCGTCTATATTTACCAGTGAAGTACACACTAATGTGGATTAGATGAGGAGCTTGTAACACACGCAAACAAGTACTGGTTATATAATTGGTACCACAACCAGCTAGGCATCTCACAAGCTGTATTCCTTCCACCATTGGATGCAATGTCGGTGATTTGGGTTCAGTACCTTTTGGAAAATGATAAACATAGTTAACAGTTCCCTTTACTATTATCCATATTTCGTGTTGCAGTTGATACATCATTAAATGAAAAAAAATTGGATTATAGACTACTAATCCTGGCATGTACTGGAATCATGCAAAATATGAGGTGCTTTAATGATGAAGCACTTGAATTTATTGCATAGATGAGCAATACTTGAATTTATTGCATAGATGAGCAATAGTTTCTTGAATGATAGTATCATAGTCCTTGTAATGAACTTTAAAGTTCAACAACATGTTCTCACTTCTTGCAATTTTGATGCAGAAACAGAAAAGGCAGATTGCTTAGCATTGGTTGATTTCTTGAGAGGACTTGTTGAGTTTGATCCTAACAAGCGGTGGTCACCATTGCAGGTATTCACTGATGATAGCGTTAGATTTTGATTTGGCTTTACTCTTCTGATTGTGAACTGGGAAGTTATATGAATCCTCGTGTCTGGATTTTGTTGGGTATACTTGCTTTGCAACAGTTAAAAAGATCTTAAGACATGCCAGTTTGGTACTTACGATTTAGGAAAACATTTAACTTGATCTTCTATGGGCACTATTTATCTTCGTAAAGAATCAACGGAAGTACTTCACAACCATGAAAACCTATTTCAGGCTTCATCTCATCCATTCATAACTGGCGAAGCCTTCACTGGTCCTTACGAACCTGTCCAGGAGACCCCAAGAATTGTAAGTATGGTCTTTTGCAGACAACTTACTGCATATTTTCTTCTCCTCGATTACTGGTGATGCGAAACCACTATTATCCATAGCAATTGTTGGGATACGGATGGGATGGGCTACAATAGCTCAGATTATAATTTTTCTACCACGTAAACTAGGAAGCCTTGCGAGTAAGAGATCATGGATCATTACTACTAGACGCGCAGTGCAGCGGATGTAAGGTTGAAGCAGTCGATTCAACGAAGAGCGTGTCGGTGTAGCGGTAGTAGTCGAACGTCCTCCGTCTAAACGTCTCTTCCTCGTGATCGTCTCGATCAGCGCCGCAGTCACAGCAGCGCCTTTACCAAAGTCCACACGTCCAGGGATGGAGTATCGTGCGTCGATGTGCTAGCACCAGCGTGCATGGCAGGAGATACGAGAGGTGGCGGCTAGGGTTTCGACGGGTGTGTTTTTAGGATCAAGGTTATTAAGGCGGTAAGGCGACCAACCCCCCTCACACCTTTTAAGCGGTAAGGCGTGAGGCGAGGCGACGCCTTATACACATCATAAGGCGAAGAAAACGGAGTTCTGGAGGACTAAATCAGAAGAAATTTAAAGAGGCGAAGGACCTAGAAGGACCTAATTGTAATTTTGTAAACGTCTAGGGACTAAATTATAAAAATTCCAAAACACACCCCTTTAACCCTAGCCGGCCGCCCCAGCTAATAAAAAACACCGGCCGCATCGCTTCTCTCTCGCTCGCTCCCCCTCCCCTCAGAGCATACGCCGCGGCGGCGGTGGCCCTCTCCTCTCCCCTTCCTCCCATCCAAGCAGGGGCGTCGACGACCCTTCCTCCTCTCCTCCTCCCAACCGAGCGGCGGCGACGACTACCGGCGGCGGCGGCGATCCGCGCCTCAGCGCGGCGGGCTATTGTTGGGCGATTGGAAGGAGGGGAGGAGGAGGAAATATGCTTCTGGCGCCGCCATGCCGAGACAGATCTGCGAGATGGGCGCCGCCAAGAGCCGGGCTGCGAGATGGGCCAGATGAGAGGCTGGAGCGGCGAGATGGGCGCGGCCGCCGCCGCCAAGGTTCAGTGCCGCCTCTACGGTTTCTTTCGCCTAGATCTCTTTTATAGGGTTTTGCTCGCTTCTCTCGTTCGCAGGGCAAGGCGGTGGCGACGCCTTGCCCTCCGGAGGCGCCTTACCGCTTAGGCGACGCTTGTCGCCTAAGCGACGCCTTAATAAGCATGTTTAGGATACATCCCTCAGCCCTGCACCTCTCCTTATATAGCCTCCAATCGGATCCATATCCGACACGAGTAGAGATCGAATCCCACTCGGAAACTATCATCCGGCCTCTTATCGTTCCAGCCCATTAAGTGTGACCCTGTAGGTTCATGTGTATTTGGCCATGGGCCGAAAACGCCTTTCCGGCCCATAAGTTAGTAGCGGTCCCTAGCAGGACATAACGACTCTCAAACACATATAAAGATTATATCGGACGAATCTATATAGTGCTTATGTACCGATCCCTTTGCCTCATGATACCAAATCGAACTCAAGGCGAGAAACGTGCCATCCTATGATAGCTCGATCCTTCACTCGAACCTGTAGTGGATTACTCAGTTGTGATTGACTCCTCAACCACATTTGGCATGGCCATGCACTTTCTTAATCCAACCACATCGAGGGGCCCAGAGATATCTCTCCTATTAGATAGGAGGGGCAAATTCTATCTTGATCGCTCATATTCCTCCGCATGTTTCATAGCAAACCCGAAAGCTGCAATTATTACCACCTAGTTACGGAGTAGTGTATGGTAACCTTTAAGCAAACTATTACATATGTAGGAAACAATGACGACATCGGGTCTAAGGATCCTACATACACTATCTATGAGACCAACCGATGACACTTAAGAATATAACAATTCTCGCAGTATCTCATGATGGATCAATCCAACATCATGTTCTCTAACACGTGTCCACATTATTGATTTGATATCTCATATCCATGATCCGTGAAACATGATCATCAATCAATACATGCGCTGATCTATAAATTATAATCGTCCCACATAATGATGTAAGATTAGGGATAATTTAGAATAACATCAAAACATGAATAAAGAGTTTCACGAACAAGTCACATACTTGTTGATCAATACGAAAGATATTTATTCAAGGGACAAAATAATATTTTATTCAAATATTCATAAACATAGAAGTGATACAATCATCTTCATGATTGCCTCTAGGGCATATCACTAACAGCAATTAACTTTGGCTTCGCTGCCATGGGCTCATCAACTGGATGGACACATTTAGATATCTCCTTTTCTCATGATAAATACACATACATGCAACAGTGTTTCTTCCCACGAATCTTGAAAAATGTGTTGCATTTTATGTTTTTACACCTTTAGACTTAATAATGGGTAACACCAGAATGTTTGGGGAAAAGCCGTAAAATATTTGGACCCTAAGAGCTGCCTTGTTCATACAGTTCTAGTTAAGAGCTGCCTTATTCATATAGTTCTAGTTTATGAGTCAAGCACTTATGCCTTTTGTGTTCTAGCCTGTTGGTCGTGCTGCAGCAGTTGATCACAATCCTGGTGGAGGTCACTGGCTAGCTGCTGGCCTTTCCCCTCAGGTTGTAAGTGTGTTCTCTTATACTTCTATTAAGTTGACAAGTTGTAAGATATTCTCATAATATCTTGTTTATAACTTTTTCTAGGTTGGAAGCATTAACAGATGCCTACCATTTAATAATGCTTTTCCACCAAAGATGCCCTTTTCATATGGAAGCAGCTGTGGCAGCTTGGGTAGCCATGGTAGCTTTAATGATAATGTAGGTCTTGCAAGCAGCTACGGAAGCTACGATGTCAACAATGTCAACATGTATCATTCACCGCTAGGTCCTTCTGGATTCAATTTGCATTCACAAACTGGAGGATCATTTCTAGGATCTAGTCCAGATATTAGACGAAGACCTCACCTCTCTCATGGTGGTGGCATTCGATTAAGTCCTGGGGGTCTGGGGCCTATGTCTCTTGGGGCTAGTCCATCACAATTTACTCCACCAAATTCCCAGATGCAAATCCCAACTACTGCTACTAGAAAGTATGGTCACACTTCTCCTGCAAGGGGCAGTCATGGCTCCTCCTTGGGAAAAGCTGCTGCGGTAGGCCAATACAATAGAAGAAGGAATCTGGGTCACCCACCTATGTCAATGCCACCACATGAATACGCATCCCAGCCAATCCAGGGACATCATGGAGATGGCGGCAATGCTAGTCACTTTGATGCCTATGCTCGAGGACATTCTGGCTACCCACATGCTGCACTCCCTAATTCTGGTCATTTTAATTGGAGGCCACAAATAGGCATCGGCAGTGGTTTATCTGCAGACCATTCTTCTAGTCATGGTTCTTTTCCACCATCCTGCTACAATGATTTTCCCCCTTTGCACTCCGATGTGTCAACGAATACATTGGCCTCCACTTCATCGATACCAGATCCAGCTGATTGGGATCCTAACTATAGGTAATGATTCATATTAAAGTTGCTTATTTGTAATGTAGCCTATAAATTAACTTTGTCATTCTGTTTTGATGTGCAGTGATGAGTCACTCCTGCAAGCGGATAATTCACTGTCAGCTGAGTTAAGCAGTCTTCACCTGAGAGATGCAAGTGGTCGAATGGTCCGATCTAGCAGACTGGCCCATATCCAAAGCCATGCTATTGCAAACTCAAACCCTTTCTCCATGAATCAAAGGTATTGTAGTGTTTTCTTGATGTGATGAGATAGCAGAAATACCCCTCGTCTGATAGATTGCTCCCGATCAACAACCATTGGGTATGCATTGATTTCCTTTAGATGTTACATAATGCCGCATTTATATAGTTTGCCACATCTATAGGAAAATGCATAATTCACTTTTTTCACCTTGTGCTGTGGTGCTGGTTTCTGTTTCATTTCATCACACCTTACACGCCTTTACCATTTTCCCACAAGCTCCACTTACAAATGAGGAAATTGTAAGGAACTATCATCATTGAAACAAATAGGATTGATGCTTCACATATGAATGTAAGGATACGATTTGTCCAGTCTCTTATTTTAGACAGCATGCTCCCAGAGTTGAAAGTATACAGATGCACATTTACCTTACACATCCCACTATCCTTCAGATTGTTTTGTTGATTGTGTTGTGTGAATATCCATACTTGGAAACACCTTTTGTGCTCTAGTTTATCAGATACCGTTGGGTTTAATGCATTCCATGTACCCCAACAATTTTATGCTTCTTCCTTTTCAGTTGTTTTATTTGTCAGCCAATTAAAGATAATTGGTACCACGGGCGAAGTTTTTTTTTTTTTACTTTCTGGATGCTGCTGCACCTCTCTAAAATGCATTCGCTGATTATGGTTGATGTTTTTTGCTGTAGAAGTGACCGCCTATTTCATGCCTCGTCTCTCGGAGAGAGTAGCCATTCTACTGGTCATATCTCCTATGATAGCTACAACCATGCAAAGTATTCTCAGCGAAATTTCCCAAGTCGTCATGGACAACCATTTCAGCAGTACAACCACATGACTTCCAGCTATATACACCCGACGGGGAGTCGCCACAATGGTCAGTCTGTCTGGCCTAACTATAGCATGGCAGAACCTCCACCTGGTACTATGGGTGATGTGCCTTGGGGTAATGTTTCCACACTGATATACACTTATGTTTTGTTTTATTGATGTTGATATAGCTGTTGACATTTCCATGGCTATTATATTCCTGCCATTTGCATTCCCTCCTTTTCTTTGTCTAATATTAGGCAAGTATATTGTCCGAGTCCAATCTTAACTGATTTCATTGTTGCAAGCTTGCAATATCTTGCAGTCTTGCTATTAATTTTTCAGTATAGGGATATTGCAGTAGACATAATTGATTGAATTGTTAACAAATATCATTTAATAATATGCTCAAATATATGGTTTTGTCTAGGTCTGTGGATGAACATGGATGAACAAAAATGTACTGTTAAATGTCAAAACCTTGTGTGACAGTATATGAGATACTGACTGATGGTCTATTGATCAGTTTACTTTGTAATTGGATATTCTTTTCAAGAAACGCCTTACTTTTGTTACCCTATTCCAGCTTAAAAGTTATTACTATTATTTATGTCACTGTTCCAATTGGCATGCATTTTGAATTGCAGAAAGGGGCTTGTGTACATCTATGTCTTTCAAGCATAATACTGATGAAAATAAATCATTGCTGTGCAGGAGGGGCTGGTCACACTTTTGCAACAAGCGGACCGCCATCTTCCTTCGCAAGAAAGGATTTTGGGAGGATCTTTTAGCCCTGGTCCTGGATCTGTAGGAATGCCATCCAATTGATGGCATAAGTTGTTTGTATTTACAATTATTGGTTGCATTGCTTACGCGTTGTTGATTTTGCGATTTTCTGCATTCCTCCAATTGTTTTTCCCTGGAGATACTCCAATTCATAAAATTATATGGTATGGGCTATAATTATAGAGTTCTTTGTTCTTTGTTATGTATGGAGTGGAGGCTTCTACCTGCAAAGACCGTGGGAAAAGCAGTTGTGCACCCCTCTTGGAATGCCTTGTTTTTCCTTCTCAAAAAAAAAGAAAAAGAAAAGAAAAGAAAAGGAATGCTATGTTTTTCCATGTGAGAAGTATGCTCCTTGGCACGAGTTTTGTGATAGACATTTTTGAGTAATGGCTCACGGGGCTTGATACCCTCTTATTTTTTTAGAAAAAAATAAAGTATTTTAAGCAGTGTCAATTTCATCTTTTTTAGTGTCAATTTCATCTGCCAAAAAGATATATTTTTGGGTCTTTCTCTCATGCCCATTCTAAACTCACTGTGCGGGCCGCATATTGTGGACTAGATCCTGAGAAGTGGGCTGCACGATGCGAGATGATTATGTATACCAGCGTTTAAAGAGAAGAGTGAGTTTTGAAATACTATCCTAAAGATTTACGACTTGAAAAATATCATTGTAAAAAAGAGGGCTTGCAAAATACTATCGCATTCGCCAAAAAATCTTGGAAATACCATTGTAAGCATAATTTGCATCTAAAGATTACGAACTAACCATTTTACCCTTTATTCTTTCTTCTTTTCTTTCTATTTCTTTTTTCTTAGAACGGCCCTACATGATAGCCTGTCCCCTTTGTTTCTCTTCTTAATCCATTTCTTGCTTTCTTTTCTTCTTTCTGTTTCTCTCTCTCTTCTATGCACCAAACACCACTGCCTTCTCTGTTCGAGCCGTGGCCATTGCCCCTTGCTGGCTGACAAGCTGCACCTACGGCACACCTCCCTCTATCTTCCTCTCCTCTCTCTCTTGCATGCTCCCTTCCTCCACAAAACAGAGGAGCCAAGGAAGGTAGCCATGGCAGGCTCTAGCGAGCTCAGTGCTAATGGGAAAAGTGACGTCGACAGCCGACGAGTATCAAAATGGATCTTGGCGGTCAAGGCAAGTACAAGAGTGGCAAGAACATGGCTGGAGGTGGTCCACAGTGAGCAGACGGTAGTATGAACGCAACGTGGCGGCACTACCATGGCGGTGCTTCGAAGTCTTGTGGAAGGAGATGCCAAATTAGGGGTTCGAGAGAAGAGGGAGAGGTAAGGGTGCTCTAGGAGGGATCAATCGAATCGGAGCTCGTCGAAGAAGGGATGACATCCATGGTGGCAGGTGGCAGTCAAACCCAGGGAAGATGACAGTGCAATGACATCCTGTGGAGGAACCACCAAATTGGTTGAGTCCTCCACAAAATTGGTTGAGGTAACGAAGAGGTGGTTCAGGAACACAATGTAACGCAAGTAGATTTAGGAGAGCTCATCGGATTCGACGGTAATGGCGAGCTGAAAGCGGCGGCCGGCACGGACTTGGCGCTTTCTTAAGGTTGACTTGTGTTGCCATTGATGGTGACATTGCTTTCTTGATCCGACTTCGTGGTCTTGCTGGCGATCTTCTTGGGTTCTTCCTAGCAAGCCTTTGGATTGCTTGTCTCTGCGGCATTCATCTCAGCGTCGCTGGGCATCGACTTCTTAGTAGGCTCACTAGGCTTCTCCGGCTCGAAGGTTTGGCTCTTGGGTTCTTCTAATGGGAGGATGGAGAGGACACAGGAGGAAGGGAAGGGTGGCCAAGGCAAGGCCATGGCATGGTGGAGGAGGTCACAGGGGGCAACACTGTCATTTCTCAATTTCTCTCTCACATGAATGGATGTTAGCGAAGCAAATGGATGAAAAATATCACGGTAGTGGTATTTTGCAGGTTTTTCAGCCTTTGTAATGGTATTTTGTAGCCTCTCTCTCTTTTGCGGTGGTATTTGCAGGTCTCGAATATTTATGATAGTATTAACAAAACTTGGTCTCGAATATTTATGATAGTATTAACAAAACTTACTCTAAAGAGAATGAATGTAGTCACATCATCCGTCACTCTTATAAAAGCCATTTACTCTAGTGCTAGCATCTGTTTGTTTTGTAGGTGTTTATTTTGTAGGTGGTTAGATGGTTGTATCATTTATTTATAGAAAAAAAATCTATTTGCTTTTTTGAACTATTGGGGTGCATCTACTGACTCCTGAACCGTAAAACCGTCTATCATGGACGCGACAGGAGGTGGACCCCATCAGCCAGCCGCACTGATTGGGCTCAACGCCACCTGCCACGCTGACCGAGCTCGGCAGCTGGCTGCAGCAATGGCACACCTCGGTAGGACAGCATGCTCGGTAGGACGACAGCTGGCTGCAGCGGTGGTGAGCTGGCATCTACTGGCTACATTGCTATGAAGTGCAATTATGTCGTGTGCAAAGACTAATCAATAGTTTGTTTATTGAATGCTAGTTTGGACTCTAGCTAGTTTGGACTCTAGCGGAGGGCGAGGAACAGGCGGGGAGGATAACCCGTCCTTAGTATACTAGCTCGACTGAGTGTGATGCTAAGCTAATTAATGGTGCCACCATAAAATAGGTGTCACTGCTATGAAAAACAAAAGTTAATTAAGTTTTTTTCTCCTTCATTAATTTGAAGCGCAATTATATAATGGGTAGACTAATTAATCGTTTGTTTATTGAACACTATTTTGAACTCTAGTAGAGGGCATAGAATAGGCGGGGAGGACAGCCCATACACAGTGTACCGTTTCAGCTGAGTGTGATGCCAAGCTAATTAATCCTATGTTACTGAGCTCTCGTGTTTTACAAATACGAACATGTCCTACTGAGGCGTGCCACCATTGCAGCTAGCTGCTGAGCTCGATCAGCGCGGCATGTGGTGCCGATCCCGGTTAGTGCAACAAACTAGTGGGGCCCACCTGCAGCACCATTCGTCACCTATCGAGCTGGAGGGAGATGCCACGGTGCCCACAACCTGTCACGGTATGGTTGCACTGTAGATGACATGTGTCACATGCCGCTGCTACCGTGGTCATAGAAGGGGCCATATTTCCAATTTCTAGCTCAGGGAGGCTAGATTTGAAAAACAAATTATGCTACAGTGCTATATGTGCAAAGGCTTTGGGGGGCTTGAAGTATGAGACCACAAGACTCTCATCTCAACACTGCAATTTGTGGTATCACACTATTAATACACTGTTCCAAACAACTTCTGGCTTTTAGAAGCTAAAAGTTGAACGGAGCGGTTTATCAAGGTGATTTTTATAAGTCGTTGGTAGGAGTCACTTCAAAAGTCACTAAACCGTTTTAAACGAAGTGGCTTCTCAATGCAAGTTTCCCTTACTCTCTCAATCTCCCTCACAATCAACTAAAAGCAACAGCCAAAAGACAGCACTTTTGAACAGATACTAAGCCATGAGGCGTAATCAAGAGCCGCACAGCCACACAGGAGTATGGAAACAGCAGACGCTGATATATTAAACCATCTGTTCTGTGTAAAATAATCCGCGCCACCTCACTTCGGTAAAATCAATGTGGATCTCGTGGATACCGAATGAAAAATACAGGAAAACGATCACGATATGGCAATGGAACATTGGAAACACCGAATACCACTGTACTAAGTATGTAACTACTGTTGGAATGGAAGCTGCATCCAGACTCCAGGCACCAGCTGAGTTACTAGAAGCTAGCACCTGCGCTTATTCCTGAAAATTAATGGTTGCCCACCCATTGTCCTATAGCGAGCAACAGCGGTGCGTCAAATATAACAATGTGATGAATGGTAGTACGAAGTGAGGCTGCTGTAATTGCTATGCTTCTGAGGAGTCCTCGTAGATTCGGTTATGGCAGGTTGAATCGCAAGGGAAAGGGCAGTCGATCTTCTCAAACGTACTGCGGTCGTAGAACCAGTCTCCAACTGCATTTGCTATTGTCTACACAAGACAGAAAAGACCTAGTCAGATCAACATCAGACGGCCCCCAGACTAGCTGTACGAATTTGGTTTAATTTTCATGTAAATAAAACTGAGGGTGTATTACTTTGTTTCCGAGCATGGGTGAATCAGATGTAAACCATAACTCCTGCGTCTCGGACTGGCAGTGCACGAAGCATGAGTTTATGAACAGTCCTCTGGTGGAGGAGTTCCCTTGTTCCTCCAGTGCTTTTAAAAAGTCATTCCTGAATCCTGTGATCGCATCAGTGCATCACACATTCAAGAGTGGATAGTTAAATTGGTTGATAGCTGTACTGTCAGGAAAACACAGTAGCACCTACCCTGCAAGCTCTGAAGTTGGGTCGCAGAACATTCGTTTATATCATGCTTACAGCTGTGCCATTTACCATGAGGGTCTGCAACTCCTGGCACCAAAATGTTCCTGACCTGCAGCACATGGAAATTAGATTAATGCCTAAACAGATGCCAGTACCAAGCATATTTATCCAAGGGCAACAATAAAAAGATTGATAACAACGGTGCTTCGGCAAGTCGCAGCGAGTATAGGCGCCTACATGGTGAGAGTTAAACGGTGGTCATAAAATAACAAATAATACCTTATATGGCTAAGAATTAAATAAATATACCTGATATAATACCTCATCTGGCAGGGAATTAAATAAGCATATCACAAATTCTCCTAGTAACAACTAAGTTACTAACATTAGTACACAATACACCCTCAAGGTTTTAATAATTCAATAATATCCCAGTCAGTGATGCACAATAGCATTCTATCTTCACAAATTAATGCAAGTAACATTGAGGTATTGAACACCACTAAACCGCAATCATGGCAGATCAATGTCACTAGGCATGCTATTTTACTAACCATCCAACAATTCAGCTGCAGAATCAACATTTTTTTTTGAAAACTTTCACAACTCGAATATTTAATAGCATGAACAAATAATGTTAGCAAAAGCTGTTATTTTGATTCTATGTGCAATATGGCCAAACGATCCCAGGCGCTCGCCTAAGTTCCAGTGCCTAAGCGAATGGCCTCGGCGTTAGCCTCCGGCCGCCAAGGCGCCTAGGCCTAGGTGACACCATGGCAACCCTGGATAACAGTCAAGAGAGAGATGCAGAATAGCAGATGGAAAGGTTGTCCATCAGATGATAACCTGCCATGAATCATATGCTGCATTGAGGATGAACAGAGGTGTCTGAATCTGTTTCACCTCATTCTGAGGAAAAAAGCACTGCATCCAAGCAACATGATTTTGTTAGGGAGTGTGATCTGCTCTCTAGATGTGCACTGTGCTTGCAATTACATCTTACCATGCCCGGAGGCAACTTGGAAGTGCACGAAGGTGGTAAATTCTTCGCTGACCCCTAAGGCATTTGTACACAATGTAATCAGGTACAGGAGAAAGCAACAGAAATATAGGTGAAATGTATTTTTGCAAAATGAAGATTTTTTTATGTATGCCTCTTTAGCTCGTCCTGTTGAATCCTAGTTGAACTCTAAATTTATTTGGTATTAGGGTAGTGTTTGTTTTAGACTTTTAGTCATAAGTCCTTGATTATCATATCATGACAGAGTTATAGGTATAACCATATAATCAGGTAGAAAGAGCAGTCAAATGTGCATACATGTGTTGTAACTACATCATTGAAAAAGGCAGCAATGTACTCCACTCCAGCAATATCCTTCCTGTCATCACAAAGATGGGAGGTGTTACACAAGCAACTCAATATTCAGAAAGGCAATGTACTTTGTTCTATATATTGCAATGGCTAGTATATCTTCAAAGCTGCAAAATCACACAGCATGGTTTTCTTTTTCTGTGAACTGGCTTCCAGTACTAGTAATTGCTTACTCATTGATGAAGAAACCAGCATCGGAAAGGCATTTAACTTTGGCATCCACTGGCAGAAGGTCATGAAATCTGTTACAGTGTAGTATGGAGGTTAAACCACCAGCAGAACAGCCCGAAATTAAAGCCTGCCACAATTTCGTTAGTCTTGGAAACCCTTGTACTTGTCAAGCATTATTACTCATAAGAGTGCATACATTTTCGGCTTTGTTCATTCCTTTGGCAAGCAGGTCCTCCATAACAGCTTGCCATACCCTTGCACCTCTGTAGTATAGCTTTGTTGTCTATCCGAATGGAAAAATTGAAGAAAATATTAATGCAGGAGCGGCACAGGTATCTTACAACCGTAACTGCGATAGCAGAAAATCAAGAAGCAAGGACTATGGGCTTACAGGATCCACTTCTTCCACATCACCGGTGAAAGACGAGCCGTCGCAGTACCGAACTTTGACCTTGTTCCAATTGTAAAAGTCTGGTTTTAATGATTGCACAGACATTAAGCACATGAATTCACATGGAACCTAGGCAGTCTGAAACCTGAATTGCTAAATAACTAAGGAAATACAGCACAAAATATCTTTCTCCCTCAACCAGCTGCTGAAATTCAGTACCTGGGTTGAAATCTGGGGTGTCGCTCAAGATTCCAGAGAAAGCAATCTGCTTTGCCATCTCCTTGGATGAACCTAACCGAGTGTCCTTACGCTCCAGGCAGGTCGTCACGTTGCTGCACCATCCTCCTCCCTACCATTTCCATAAAGAATTGAACTGAACATTGCCTAGCGTTCCAGGCTCCGGTAGCACAAGTGCATTACTAGTTTCTCTCATTCCAACTGACCTCAAAATGAACCAACCAGCTATTCACCCCGGAGCCAAAGCCTCGGGCGAGATGGTAAGCCGGGGGGCTTCCGTCCAAACATACTACATCACAGACACATCAAACGCTTGTCAGCATAAAAGAAAAGAAAAGGAGGAATCAGTAATTCAGTACAGCATACAGATATAGTGAGAAGCTGCTGTATTCACCTGATCCTTTGGCCACAGCGCTTTTTACATAAGTGATGTCCACAAAATAGCCGTCCACTTTGAGAAATGCCAGCGCGCAGATAAAGGCAGGGTACCACAGAGAGAGCTTTCCATTTGCCATCCTGATGAGGAGCAATCAAAGGGAAGAGACATTGGAAACGGTTTGCAGAAGCACATACCCAAGAAACACTGAGCCAACCATGGTGAGAGAGAGGAAACGAACCTGGAAGGCGTCGTCTCGAAGTCCAGAGTTCCTCCCGTGCAGCGCCTTATGAGGACTGGGGCGGAATCCAAACAAACAGCGCAAAAGCTTGGAGCTTTCCAATCCGAGCTCTCGGCTTCCCTTGCTCTTTTCCCCACCGCCCCACCCGTGCCGGCCCCCGTTTGTTTTCCACGCCGGGCCGCGTCTTTTACGTCTTTTTCTTTTGGTTTCTTCGTGTCTTTTGGTATGTACTGCGTGCGTGCGTACGCGAGGATTCTGTCGTCAATACCTGCCATTTATGCCGGAGGAAATGCTGTACTGTACTCCACACGGTTAAAGTATATGCTATGGGGACGGGGAAGAAGCAATACTAAAACAGTATATTTTGGTGAGTTATTTTAGAAGCGTCAGATCCATTGCAATAGACAGCTGAGATCATTCACCTTCTCCTAATCGCTATCCGCCTTTTAATCCTTATCAGTTTATCCATCCTCTGAGCCACCCCTTCCACTCATTTTCCTTCCAACAAACCCCCTCTCTCTGCTTGCTCCCTTCCTCCCGACTCTCTTCCATCTTAAACTTCCAATCTACTCATGATCCCCACCACGAGGCCGTAGGGTTGGTTGGCATAGACGTACTAGGCGATGCAGAAGAGAGTGGCTGCAATAAGGGTGGCTGCTAGCAGGTGAGGCGGCTCGACGATGGCGGGATCAGCCGAGGCAACGCAACGGTGAGCCAATGGTGACATTTGGGAGCAACGATGGTTGCAGGTATGGCCAGGGTTGTTTACGACCGCTTGGGGCCGGTGACGTAGTGGGCGGATGGCGCAATAAGCCAATAGGAGTTGGGATGCTCTTTCGTGCTATCGAATCGACGTGCACCACCGCGAATCCCAAGCCTACTTCGGGTGACACCGCTGTTTCCCAGCCCAATCTGTTGCATCTCTCTGAAACTTTGGATTTATTTTAATTTGTAAAAATTTTGCACCGTCTCTTGTAATTTTATTCTATTTTTTTATTTTGCATCGAAATGGCATATTCCTTTGTTTTTCCTCTGAAACTCATGAAAACATGTTGTAAATTTAATGTTTTGGAACATGAAATCTCATGAAACTCACATGAACTTGCATTTTGGAATATGAAACCTCATAAAACTTACATTTTGGAGCATGAAACCTTATGAAACTTATAATTTAGAATATGAAACCACATGAAACTTTGCGTTTTGAAACATGGGACTTCATGAAACTCATATAAAACTTGTATTTTAGAACATGAAACCTTATTAAACTTGCATTTTGAAAGCAACGAGTAGCCACAAGCTCACTCGCGCTACGGCGAGCGATGAGCGGTGGTAGGCTCGCTCGGCGTCCACAGACGAGTGAGGTTGTGGGCTCGCCTAAGTACCACAATGAGCAATGGTGGGCCGTACAATGGCCACAGGTGAGCGTGGTGATGGGAGTCGAGTGGCCAAAGGTGAGCACAACGGCTTGCGGCATGCTCAAAATTCACTATCTCCTTATCTCCGATGTGCTCTAGTGAAGATGATTCTTTGAAACTACAACATGGCTCAAGCGGGAAGCACAAAGAATACAAGAATCGTGAAAGAGGTGAGTCGGTGCATGTGGTACACCGAGTGACGAGGTCGAGGCACGTAGAGATAGTCGGGGAGACCGAATGTGTGAAGACGTGATAGCTTATCATTGGACACTATGGGCTACGTGTCAAAGCATGCATAGATGCTTTGAGGTGAAGGTGAAAACGAAGTCAAGGGAATGTACCCAGAAGCTTCATTGAGGGTAATTTGGTAGTTGGCCAAATGCTGGGTTGGTGCTTGATGAAAACCGTGATGCATGAAGGTATAGATAAGAAGTGATTTAGGTGAAAGAGAGTCGTAATTGTTAAGTGGATTAATCACTAACGGTTTAGTGGATTGAGTCTAGTAAACACTTTAAAAAGCATGTGTGAGTATAAAACCCATGTTAGTGAAGTTGATAGGTTTCCCCAATTGCTTAGCGGGTTGAGACCCCCTAAGTGTGGCTGGTTATATGAGGAAGGAGAGATGAGAGCTAGGGTTGAGAGATTTTGGTCCAAGTCTTATGTAGTAGCTTCTATCCCTCCTCATGCCTATATGAGAAAACTTGAGTAAGGGTGCTGCTTTGAGAGCACCTTATGACCATCCATGTACTCGTGAATCACCTACTCTACTACAATAGATCAACTCATTGATCTTTTCTTGGTTTTCTTGTTCTTCGGCTAGAAATTCGAAATTGTGATCTAGGTGGCTTTAGCCCGAATTATCTTACTAGGACATGTGGGAGTAGATTTAGAAGATCTCGTTCTTAGATCCTTACGAGTAAGAAGTAATTTGGATTTTAGGATTTTTGGGTGTTCTTGAGGCCTAGGATCAATTTCCTTCAAATTGTTGGAACCAAGTCCAAGAATCTTGTGTTTCTTACCTTGATCTGGTTTCTAACACTCTAGATAAGGTGCGTTCAAAGTTTTAAGTCATTTGGAGTCTTGGTGTGAAAGTTATGTCAATTTTGGTTTAGAATAGGCTATTGTTTTCAGTCCTGCTTGAAGGGAAGAGGTATAACCGGTTTGCATGGGATATCAAACCACTCAGGGATATAAAGCCTTGTTTTGCTTCATTTTTCTTGGAGATTTTAATGTGAGTGTCTAGGCCTTGATATGCATAGCTTTCTGTTAGACCATGTGGAGGTCGTGGATTCGGTAGTTAGTACTCAATGGTTCTGGTCAGTACCGATGCTTATTATGCCCAAGTGTTTTGAGCGGAGTGATGGTAATTCCTGAGCACTTGTTGTTTTCGAGTACTCGTTGAGCTAGCGATCGTATTAAGTAATCTAAGGCTGATTTCTGGATAGCAATGAGATTTGTGATCGTGGATAACCTGGTTGGTGTTGATAGTTGGTTGAGGTTGTGATTATACGTGTGTGTGCTGATGGCGATCAAGTTGGGAAGAGATAGGATTTTGTGTTCATGTTTGAATCGAACACGGTTTAGGGCTCTAGCATATAAAGGCAGGCAGAGTCTAAGGGTTTTAGCCGTGGTTTTTGAGGAAACTTTTCGTGCTAGAGTTTTTAGGGGTGCTTGTGAGGGCGCTTTATAAATTCACGAAAATCTAGCAATAAAGAACATCTTGAATTAATCTAGTTCGTGATGTGTTGAAGATTTCTGGTGATTGTTGTCGCTGCAGAAGCGTATGACTATGCGCACAGGTGATCGAGAGGCTCTATTTCTGTATTGACGTTTTTGAATACGTTCAATCTCGCTGAAGATTGGAGCTGAGTGATCTGGTGAGCGGCTAAGTGTCGAGTAGTCGATCGAGCTATCGAAACCTTCATCGACTATTTGAAGATTTTAAAAAGCGGAGGCAATCATTTATCCCCCATCTGATTGTGCCATTCGATCCTATACTTTCCTTAGCCATTGGAATTCAAGTAGGTAGGGTAATATAGTATTCTTGGCTTTCGTAGCCTCTAAAGTAAAAGATTACCAATACGTAGGATAAAATTTAGAAATAATTATTTATCCCCTCTGATTGATCGAATCGGTCCTACAAGAGCAAAGCAAGTAATGGAACGTGCACACAGTTTGTGCTGGAAAATGGAAGGGAAGAGAACTTTCCTGCTGCTTTCGAAATGCTGGAAAATGAGGGAGGGGCCAGCGGTTTGTTTAGCCCTTTCTGCTAGTTGACTAATTTGAAAATAATTTTCTAGGACCTCTGTTTGGCATGCTGAAGTAAACTAATACCAACGCAAAATAGTACTACGTATAAACTCCGAGTTTTTGTTAAAGCATGTACAATAAAAATGTTTGAAGCAGTGTAATCGATACCGTTCCTAGTACCAGCCGATATATACCCTACCGACATCTTAACTGGTACAAACAAGTCCTACATAACATGCCGATCAACACCGGCCATACCGGCTCGATATTAGTCAATACAGACTATACCATCTTTGGTACTGGTCAATACCCACCATACCAATGAAATTGATAATACCGTATGTTATATTTGATAGTGCTACTATATATTTAGAATAATATTAAAAATGATATTTAGTGCGCATTAATTAAATAAATATATTATTATTATATTAAATCTAAAAATGGTACGTCGGTATGCGCCAATACGAATATGTCATTTCAAGAACTAGACTGATATGATGTTGACATCAGTGTTTAAAAGATGTCTGTGTATAAAATACATATAATTAATAGATAATTCAACCATGTAAGCACCTACAAATCGATGCTTCTATTAAAAATAAGCGCTTTATATGTACGACGCAAGATACGTGTACACGAGTTAGCTACGCATGATGCTTGTAGACGAGTTAGCTATGAGTACGGTGCATCTTGCATGGTACATGTGGAAGAGGTCGCGCGAAGACGTTTTGATCGGCCTATCCCGAACTGTACAACTGGTGCTGTGAATCCGTGATGTATGGCCTGTCCTCTGCTACGGTATCCGACGTCACACGCATCTCAAGACGACAACAATGCCATTTGACTATATAGTACCGCACACCATAGGACTCTTCGTTTTCTTCAAAGCTGACGGCTTTTAACTTTTGCTATAGTATCTAATTTTCAAACGGAGTATTTTCTCAAGTTGGTCTATAAGTTAAACGATATATATGTTAAAAGCCCAACATATGTACCATCTAAAATCGCAAGTGAGTATCTTTTTCTATAATCTGTGCCGTAAACAGCTAAAATTCAAAATTTTAAGCCAAAAATCATAAGTCACAGCTATTGCCAAACAGTCCCTACAATGCCATGGTATTCGACACGATTAGAGCTGGGACTTGGGCCGTGCTTTTTGGGCTGGCCAAGCAAGGCCGACGACGGCGCTGGCAAACACGGCCCGGCCGACACGTGGCGGGCCGTCTTGCCCGGCTGCGAATAGTGGGCCGTCTTGGGCCCGCAAATCCGACACGGTGGGCGGCACGGCGTGCGTGCTTGGGAGGTGGGGAGAAGCGCGGCGGCGGGGGGAGGTGGGAAGAGGAGGAGGCGGCCGGGAGGTGGGAGAAGGGATCGAGGAGGCGCGGATCGGGGAGTCGGGAGGAGAGGAATGAGTTGGGGCGGCGGCGATTGAATTTAGGTTAGGTTTGATAATTTTGCGATTTAGTCCTTCCGTTTTCTGAAATCTATGAATATGTTTTTATGTATTTTGATTTCTTTTGTTCTAGTCCTCGTAAATTCTAATTTCATCACGAAAAGATCCTATATATCCGTTGTGACATGTACATCTGTATGAAGCAGTCCTTAGAATGCCAAATTTAAAGATTGAGTTAGGGTTTGGAGATGTGAATGTGTGATGTGTGTGTGTGTATATACACATATATATATGAGTTTATTTTTGCTGGACTGTTGGAGAAGAAGATCAATCAAATCAACATATTCTAACATATATTATAATTTGACAACATAGCTCACCCCCATTGTGATTTTATTTTATGTAAGCAAATTACTACTACATGTGCTTCTAATTCTAACATAGCTCCCTTCACCGACTGCCTTTTTAATTCGAGCATTTGATGAGATAACCACCCCCACGTATGGTACAATTAACCATTATGTAAACAGGGATAGACTATTATTGGTGTATGTATTCCAAGCAGTTTCTAAATGTTCCAGAAACTAAATGTTCCAAGCAGCCCTATGCTAGATTATCGGACGATGAGCTAGATGTCCACGTACGCCACAGTCCAATTTGCACCAAGATATGCATACCATTGAACTAGATGTCCAACTTCGGAGGTGGAATGACATGAGACAATAGTATCGAATTTTAAGTATGTTTTTAATAAGACGGGTACAAGAGAAAGGAAGATGGCGGCCACCGCTACCATTGTCGCCATCGCTTTCGTCGTGTATAGTTACTTTGGGCTGGGCTTGGGCTGGCACGGTACGAACGTCGGCACGGTGAGCTTTGGGCCGTGCTTGAGCCTGGCCGAAAGTGAGACGGTACGGCAAGACGCAAGACGACGACGAGATGATCGGACCGAACCCAAGACGCGACGCGAGCGGCACGAAGCACGATGAGCCTGGGCCGTGCCAATTCCCACCTCTAGACACGATACTGTATGTCTCACCGATTGTCTGCTGTTTTTTTTTCTTTTTTTGTGAGGGACCGAATGTCTGCTGGTGTCCGTAATATTTTTCTCTGGACTTGGAGCTAGTGGAAGTGGGCCGTGCGGTTCCTGGACTTGTATACTTTCTGTAGGCTGAGCCCAAATGAATCAGGCCACATGTTGCGGCTCGTCTACTGTGGAATTCATACCGGCCTTCCCAAAGAGAGCGAAATCTACAAACGGACGGAGGGAAGCATCATGGCAGTGGCCGCGGCAGAGACTTTCTAAGAGCACAACAGTGCCGGGCCCAACTGATATAAAAGCCCAAAGTTGTACGGCCGAGCGCGAATCTTGCAGGTCAGTACTCAGTGCTGATCCAACGACGGAACACGGGGCACGGCGCACGCCGCGGTAGTTGCCCAGCGCGGTTGCCGTGGCCACACACACCGCGCGCCGTTGTTGCTTCGCGGCTCCGCCCCTGCTTGAGGGCGGCAAAGCTTCGGGTTACGTTGGGATTCGGATAGCTTCACGGGTCGAGGCTGAGGCTGGCTGCAGAAAGCGCGCGATGCCTCTGCAGAATTCAGCTGCTCTGCACTACCAGGCATGTGCCACCAGCAGGAATCGGACAAAGACCAACGTGACCGGTCGATGCTTACATTATCCTGGGAGCCGAGAGTCTTGCTTGGGACCGGGGTAATTCCGAAGAACGGCCGGGCGGCGCGTTCTGACTGACAACGACGGTGCTGGATGCTCGTCCAGGTCGCGCGAGTGGGCGCGTGCGTGTCATCGGCTCATCGGTGTCGTGCGACGCATGCGGGTGCCCGACTGCCGTGCCGTGGAAGAGAAAGAGACACGGTCAATGTTGCGAACTGCAGCTGAAAAACTACGCGATTTCTCGTTGGATTACAAGCTTCGATGCGTCAACTATCACCATGGGGTGGGTGGCTCTCCAGGTTGGAAGCCCGTCAAGATGACGTGGCGTCGCCGGTGTGGACAGGAGCAAAGCCATTCACATCTCACACCTGCCGGGGCGGACGGTGTGAATGAAGAGACGGCAGAGGGGAGGGAGATCGAGAAGGGTCAGAAAGAAAGCGAACGGGGCGGGGAAAACGCGAAAAACCAACGGCTGCTGCATGCAGCTGGCCTGTACGGACGCAGCCCAATGTCTCTCTCCATTCCACACCCACCAACACGCACGCGTTTCCTTCATGAACTCGCACCACCTGGCTTTCTAAAGCTGATGCTGCGCGGCGTGCGGGAGGAGAGGGTGCCGCAGTGGAGCGAGCAGGATACGAGCAAGCTCATCGCCGCCCAAGCTGCCGTGGGAAGCGGTCGCGGCGCGGCGCGGCGCCGCACACCCGGCCAGCGCAAGTGCAAGTGGAAGAACCTCGGCGACCGCTACAGGATCGGCCATCTCATCCTCAACCAAGTATTCAATTTTACTGAAACATCTTCAACGCCATTGTTTTGCTTGAGACCGTCGTAAATCGTAATGTGAGTTAATGTATTCCACGTTTGTCTTGTAACCAGCCCGACATTTTCATCAGGGGAAAGAAGTATCTGGCCAAGAAAACGGCACACGCTTCTCCTTCGAAGAGCTCCACGCCGTCTTCGCAGAACGCGCCAGAACCATGCAACGGCAGCCCCTCGGCTCTGAACCAGCAGGACGCACTGGTGAAGCTGCTAAGAAGCTCAAGAGACCGGCCGAGTCGTCCGGTCACGATCAGGAAACTGACGACGACGACGAGCAGCGCACACGAAGCAGAAAGATGAAGGCAGCGCAAAAGCCGAGGACGAGCGAAACGTCGGGCGCCATCCGTGGCCTGCTACGGGATTTCCTGGAGCAGCAGCATCGCCTGGACGTGCAGCGGCAGGAGGCAATGGAGAGGCAGGCGCAGGAGCGGCTGGTCTTTGAGCAGCAGTGGCGGCAGTCGATGCAGATGCTGGAGCGGGAGAGGCTGATGCTGGAGCAGGCGTGGATGGAGCGCGAGGAGCAGAGGAGAATCAGGGAAGAGGCAAGGGCAGAGAGGAGGGACGCGCTCCTAACTACCCTGTTGAATAGGCTCTTACAAGATGATTTGTAGGGAGGGAGCGTTGAATGTCCATTTCAAAGAGAAACTAGGGTAGATTATGGCATTTGTGTTAGGTTTGGTAGGAATTATTTGTTTGTTTACTTATCTTTACATGGAAACAATGCCAAACGGCCCCTTGGGCTCGCGGTACAGGATTTTGGATTCTCAGTGCAAATGCCGATCTTTCTCACCGCGGCGGTTGAAAGAATCGAAAAATAATCAAAGCGTTTGGGTGGGATTCTCGCTTAATTCTATCAGAATCGGATTTTAAGCGTATCCAAACAGGGCCTAGGTGAGGATAGGTGAATCTGTAAGGAATGTTAAGCCTTCTCAGCAGAGAAAATTTTTTTCGGACTGAATTTTGTAAAATTCGGTTTTCTTGGTTTGCCCTAAAAAAGCCCAAATCGGCCAAAAAAATTCAGTTTGATTTGAAATATACCGGCCCAACTCAGTGGCATAAACGTGGACCGGTGCCAGCAAAAGCCCCAACTCCCATGAGTCGCCTTGGCAAAACCCTAAATTCAGTTGCGCTTATGCTTGTGCGCGAACTTGCGAGCCTTCTTCCCAAGCTTCTTCGCCATCGCTGCCGCCTACTCCTCCTCATCCTCTTTCTGGTCTCCTCTCTCTCCTCGAAGAAAGACGGCGTGCGACGAAGGTGCGGCTGGGGTATTAGGGTTTGGTTTTGTTTCTTTATTGCTCCAGCACTAGCAAGGGAGGGGGAGATAGCACCGGTAAGGGAGACGGCCGTAGAGCGGATGCGGCCGCTGGTAGGAGACAGGTAGGCATTGCTGATGTGGCCTTCGGCGCCGACAAGCGATGGGTAAGCGGCGCCGATGTTTGAAATTTATTTGAATTTTTTGGATTCATAATGTTTTTTTGAAATTTTTGATCAAAATTTTCCAAAAATCCAAAATCTTTAAAATTTCTGAATTTCAGATTTCTCCAAGGGGTCCAAAATTTTTTCTTAACCAAAAATATTTTCCCTGCTTCTCAGTATGTTAGGCTGCACACACATGTACTCACTGAGATGCCATATGTTGTGATGATGTCTTTGAAAGATATAAAAAAGTATTTTTCTTCTGGAAATCATGGAATCCAAAAGTGAATGGTCATCCCACATGGCTGAAAAGGAAAACTCCCTTGAAACATACTGGGGTGTTAAGCCTTACTGGGGTTAGCGAAACTCCTTGAAACATTTCGCCGTGACAAAATAAATTGGAAAAGGAAATAGCTGGTCAAATCGTAACCCATATTACTCCAGGGGGATTGCAGCGAGGGGCTTGCCTCGTCGCCCCAGCTGGCAAGCGGCCGGCGCGTGGCGCTAGAAAAATCGTACGGTCGGCAGTGGCAATAACCTGTGGTTTTCCGAAATTGCGTACAGGTCCCTGGTTCTCGCGAAAAGGTCCTTAGATTTTTTTGAGTATACAATATGTCATGTACAGGTCCAAAGGATGAGTAGCCTGCGAATATATCAGGTCCTTATCAATCTTTCTGCCTAGGACTGTCTTGTGTCTAGTGTACAAGTCTATCACGCAGATGGCCAGATAGGTGCGTGGATCAATCTGGGTAAAGTGTGCATCAAAGCAAAAAATATACATTACAAAATTCTGATAAAATGTGTAGGCTTGTGCTCCTTTTGGTGTACTTTCAGATTGTAATAAACAACTCCCTGAACATTGTTTTCACTCGTCACTTTCTGTCTCATACCAACTAATATCGATCCGTTCTTTTCGGCTACTAACTTAACTTTCAAACGAAGTGTTTTTAGACGATGTCTATAAGTTGATTATAGTAGACAATATACCGACTTTAGATATACCTGTTAAGGAGATAGCGATAGAGTTGTATTAGGAGATAGAGTTTGGATTCTATTCCATATATGCCTTATCTCTATATGGCATATATCTTGTACTCTCCTATATATATGACCCCTTGGGTCTCATATCAATACACACAATATTCATAATATGGTATCAGAGCCTAGGTTCCATACCTAACATTTATCCTTCTTCATTGCCGCCCCCGGAGGATCAATCTCATCGCTCCGGGGTGGCCACCTCCCGGCACGGGCGCCGTCTCACCATGCTCATCGCCGGCGTCTTCTTCATCGTCGGCGTCATCTTCAATGGCGCCGCCCAGAATCTCGCCATGCTCATCGCCAGCATATCTTTACTACGCGCTCGCTGCGCTCGTGGTTGTCTTCCTCGGCCTCGTCTACTGCTCCCGGGGCCACCCCCGGCGTCTCTGCCGCTCTTCTTCCGGTCGGTCCCCGATGACTCCGCCCGAGATCGCCGTCACTCGGCCTCCCGGCCGGCCGCTCCAAAGCCGCCGGCCTCCGCTCGCTCGGTCCCGTGGTCGTCGCCGTTCATGGCTCGCTCCCGCCAGATCCGGCCGCCTCGGCCTCCCATCGTCTCTGCGCCGGCTGCGCCGCACTTCCCCGCATGGCTCGCCGTGCTCGCCGCCCTCCGGCTACCGCCCGAGGCGCGGCCTCTTCGCCGCCGATCCGGCTTCCACGCACCGCGCCTCCGTTGCTTCTTGTGCATTGCGCGCTCGACTCCACTGCGCTCTGCCGACTCCGTCGTCCGAGGTCGGCCGTTACCGACCCGCTCGACTCCACCGCCGCTCGCCGTTCGTTTGATGAGTCGGTCTTTAATTATCTCTCTTGAGTCTTCCGTTCGTCCATCCAAATCCGTAGTCTCTAATTTCTAGTTCGTCCAAGCCGTGCGAGTCCACAAATTTATTGTCAGTCATAGAAGTGTAGGAATTTTATTTTACATGGCAGCAGCCGCCGCTCTATTCTTTGACGAGCTTGTACGCGCCGCTTCTTCTCGCACACTGCGCCTCATTGCGCTTCTTGTGCATTCTTGCCGTCGTCGCGCCGTCTCGAGCTTCGATCTGCACCGTCATGCTTCTATCTATTCTTCTTGACTTGATTTGACGTTTATTCCAAGATCGCACGCAGCGACGACATCATCAAGATTCGGTTTGGACTTATCTTGTTTTAGTGTCAACTTCTTTTTCAAATGCAATGCTATTGCATACGCTTTGTATTTGAGGGGGGTGTTAAGGAGATAGAGATAGAGTTGTATTAGGAGATAGAGTTTGGATTCTATTTCATATATGCCTTATCTCTATATGACATATCTCTTGTACTCTCCTATATATATGACCTCTTGGGTCTCATATCAATACACACACAACATTCATAACAATACCGGCTAAAATCGCACGTGATTATCTCTCTCCATACTCTTTTTCACGAACAGCTAGAATTCAAAAACTATAAGCCATAAAAAAACGAATCAGCATCAGAATCGGTATCAGTATCTTTGTCATCACCGGAACCTATTGTGCTATTTTCTTGTGTTGTAGAACCCACGAAACTGTCCAACACATAAGGTTCTATTATTTTCCAGAAAGAATCAGCATTGCTCCCGTGAAAACCTATCCAAAAGAATCTCCATTTCCTCTTCACTCTACTTGTTAAGGACTGCGCATGCAAGGAGTTCACAATTCTCTCAACACCCTCACTATTCCCACCACTGAGCTTAAGAACAATATCACCTGATGGGAGTTTGAAGCCTCCAAACATGAACCAGTATGCTAGAACACGTGGAGACAACCACCTATGCACAAGCTTTGGGAAAATAGGCTGACCTTTCAGAAAGAACTGATCTGCGAAGAAACTGAAATGTGAATGAGGTATGGTTGAAAACTGGTATCTTGCTCTCATCATTGAATGATCTGCTTGCTGAAGCCAGCAATTCAAAGAAACGTTCGTGAATGTGCGCCCTTAAAACTGAATGAGCATTGGAATCTCCCTGGAACTTAAAGTGGACAATACGAACACCTCTCTGTGCATAAGATTATATTTGTGTGCCTCCTAGAAACAAACGAATCAAAATTTCACGCTGCTCTTGATCTAATTCCATAGTCACAGGTTTCAGCTTAACAACTTTCTTGCTAAGGAGACTGCTTTGAAGTTTTTCCAAAGAGTCCGCATGTACATCATAATTCTTTTTGCTCATCATATCACGAGGGCGTTGATTGTATGGAGGAGATGCACAAGGTCCAAGAGGAAAATTTGGAGCACATGTTGGTTTTTTTGTGGATGTGCAGAGGGGATGCAGGAAGCATTGGAGGCAAGCTCAGCTGAGATGTACGCGAAAAAGTGGACAGTCTTGGTCCAAGAGAGGAGCGGGAGGCTCAAGTAACGGCGAAACCAAGGTGGCTATAGGAGCAGATGCTCCAGCCCAGGCAGGCGTACAAGGAAGGATGGTTCAGTCCAGGTGCAAGACGCGGTAAGCGTCGGATTGTGCAAGGCTTAGAATGGAGCAAACGCAGGCGGTAGGGCGGTGACGGCTCAGGCGCACAAGAGTGCAGGTAAAAGGAAGAAGCAAAAGCAAGAGAGAAAATCGGCGTGATCAAGAGGGAAAACAAGATTAAGAAGGTGATTGTTAGAGTTAGTAATCTTATTTTAGTTTGGAAGTCATAGCCGTGTACGAGTTGGTGTTCAAAGTCATGTTGGTAGTTGAGTCAGTTTTGGTGGTCATGTACGAGTACGACTCTATCGTAGTCGGAGTTTGTGTCGTAGTCGTAGTCGTGTTCGAGTCCGTTTCAGAGTCGTAGCTGTGTCCGAAACGTAGTCGAAGAGTCGGGTATAAAAGCAGAGCAATATAGTTGAGAGGATGTACCGAGTTGAGGCAATGTAGTCGAGAGGAGGTGTCGAGCACGAGGGCGACCGGTGTGATCGCAAAGTAGAGGGCGATCGGTGTGATCGTAGGTGATCGATGTAATCGCAAAGAAGCCAAAGCGATTGGTGTGATCGAGAGAAAGAAATAAAGAAGACAAGAAAGAGCAGTTTAGCTCTGGGAAATTATCGAGTATCGAGTTCATCGTGTGTTCGCAGACATGATCATAAACAACTTACGACCACGGCGAGTGGAGTATCGCAGACGTGGTCGTAAACAGAGTTACGACCACGACGACGAGTGGAGGTGTTCGCAGTTGCTAAAGACGTGGTTGTAAAGAAGTTACGACCACGATCACAGAGCAGAAGACATGGTCGTAAGCGTTACGACCATAGCGAGAATACATGGTCATAAGCAACCACAGCAGAAAGGCGCGGTCGTAAAGCGTTACGACCACAGTAGTCAACAGAGCCGACTACGTGGTCAAAGGAAGTGCAGCGCAACTACGTGGTCGGAGCAGCGAGGAGTGATCAGAAAGGTCACAACGTAGTCTTAACGACTATCGGGGTGGTCGGAGAACCAGCAGAGCAGTCATAACGGCATAGGAGGCGGTCGTAGCTTCTTCAATGTGGTCGTACGACTGCAGGATGTGATCGTTGCGACTATAAGGTGATCGTACAAGTCCTAAAAGTGGTCGTAGGACTGCAACAAATTTCATCACATCCCTAATCCTTATGCCAAGTCAAAATAGGACATATATTTCTCAACGGAGTATATGTGTCATATGATTGGATGGTGATCTAATGAATAAAAAATGTGATTTATGCTTCAGAAGTGAAGCTTCCTGTTTTCGGAACTTCCAGGCTCAAATCATGGATTTGCCCCCCAACAAGGCCAAAACCTTGGGTGCACTTTTTTTTTACAGAAATGGCACTAGAAAAATCCGCACTGATATTGTGTTATTCTCCCAACTAGTGCACCACCAAAATCTGACAGAAGAAATAAAATCATAGCTAGAAGGGACTCTGTCTAGTACATTCAGCTGAAGTATAGCGATGACAACAAAACAGGGGTTTGCACAACAGCAGCTCTCTCTTCTATAGGTGAAATCACTAACCAAATTATTAGTGCCGTATTGTATTTTGTTGCTGAAAAGAGGAGAGAAATCTACATTGTACACATGACCCCAAAGTAGAACACGAAAAAAAAAAGGAGAAAAAGAGACTGCAACATATCAGCATACATACCACGGTACATTCAGTTCAGGTGCTACTAATAAGGTGGTTTATTGGTCGTAAACTGTAACTTGTGAAAAATCAAGGAACCCAAGGTTTGGTTTGTGCTTTCACGCATGCTTCTTGTTCCTGGCATACCAGTTTTCTATAGTAGAGAACCAATTCCACTGGAAACAAATTGCTGCAAACCGCATGAGTCCAGCACCAATCACCTCTAGGAATGCCATTAGCGGGGAACTCTGCGGGGATAGACCAGCAGTGGCGACAGCTAACATTGCTCCCTCGAAATTGCAGGGGACAATAAACTTTCCAGATTTGATGCCGTCTAAAGCCTTCTTAGCAACATCATCAGCCTTCATTCCACCAGATGATCCTGCTATGATACTGGTCAACTCTGGCCTCCTTTTATGCTCTGCAACCAGTAAAAGAACAGGCTAAGTACACGAGGTGTAAAGTTTCGCTCTAGGAATTGGCACTGATTTTTTCTTCTTTTTTTTCTTTTTTTTTTGAGAGGGAAGAATTGGTTCTGAACTACGAGGCTAAGGCACATGGCTACTCCATTGGTCCAGCATGGAATATCTCAATCATATTTGACAAGTTCTAGTGTTGTTGATGGTAAAATTAGAGCGCCTTCGGAACTAGAGGGCAGGTAAGAACTATGAAATGTACGTACATGATCTTACAAAAGGTAATAAAAAAAGTCAGAAGTAGATTCTTGCCCATTTGTACCAGTGCAGCTTGCAAGGATGATAATTGGAAACATGTAACCAATGAACCAAATGAGGAACTTAAATAACCGTTAAGTGTCTTTATCTAAGCATGTACAGTTCATGATTTTGGCATCACTACTTTACAGGTAAGTATAACTAATCAAGTAGTTTCAGTTGTGTTGATCACTAGACCCTTGAAGTAAAACTGTGGTACATGATATTTTTATCACTACATAAGCTTGAAAGTTTGAGGATCAAATTGAAAAGGACATCTCAATTACTCAACAGTATCTCTTGTTAGCAAACCAATAATATTCGGATATGTAAACCATCTAATTATTTTTAGCATCGATGCACCATTGGCTCTGAATTGCAAACTGGAAAGGAAAATAGTAAATAAGAAACTTGGCTGGCTAGTTCAGCGATCACTTAAAAGTATCTATAATCCGCACATACCCTCAGCGAAACCTGGTGTCTCCGTGTCTGGAGGGAAGATCAACGAGACATGGATATTGTCAGCAATGACCTCATGCTGCAGCGCCTCCCCCAATCCACGTAGCGCAAACTTGCTTGCGGAGTAGGCGGTGTACCCATAAACACCAACCTGCAGCAAAGGTATCAGCAAAGAATCATCTCATCATGCAACATTACATCAAACATTTTAGCTACAAGGTGGACAAAGCAGAGAAGAATCACTTGTAGTGTCTACCTGGCCAGCCTGCGAGGACATGATTGCGATGGAGGCCGGGAGCCGCGTCTCGCGGGTACGTGCCTTCATGGCGGGAAGCGCGGCCTTGACGAGGTGGAAGGTGCCCATGAGGTTGATGTCCACCATCCACTTGACCTCCTCCATGTCCTGCTTCTCCAGCTCCTGCGGCACGAAGACGCCGTGGTTGCAGACGAGGACGTCGACGGGCCCGGCCTCCTCGAGCGCGCTCACCACGGCGGCGGCGTCCCGCACGTCGGCCGCGTGGACCCCGACCTCCTGCCCGTGGCATCCCGGATGGCGGCGCGCGCGCCTCGAGGCGCGCGGCGTTGCGTGCCAGGATGGAGACCCGCGCGCCCTCCGCGCGGCGGCCGTTGCCATGGCGAGCCCGATGCCGCTGGACCCGCCGGTGATGAGGACGTGGCGGCCCTTGAGCGGGATCCGCGCGGCGCGGGGGCGCGCCAGGAAGGCGAGCGCGGCGAGGAGACCGACGGGCGGGACCAGGAGGAGGAGGAGCGCGGCGGCCATGGCGAGCTCGGTCGGTCGCTAGGGCACGAGCAGCGCTGGAGTTTGCGGATGGTGGAGTGGGGGGATGAGGCGATGGGGTTTAACGAGGCGGAGCGGCCGTCGGAGTGGACCAGGCGGAGGTTGCGAGGGGAAGGGGGGGATCTGGGACGGCGACCGCTGAAACGAGGGAGCACACTCGCCTGGACTTTTGGAGCGCGCATTCCACCGTGGAGGCGTTGGAGTTCCCGGCTCGCGCGTAGGGGTGGGAGTTCGGCGTGCTTTTTTGGGCCAATTCAAGCAAATCGGTCCAGCACAATACGTATCGGGCCGTGCCGAGCACGGCATAAACGATGGATTGGATCGGATCTGAAAAACCGATCTATTGGACGGCATGGCATGACACAGCGAATCATACCATGCTCAGGTCAGCACGGCATGGGAGCACGGGCGGCACGACGGACATGCCGGTGCCAGTAGCCGGGCCGTCACGACCTCTACCTCGCCTCCCCGGCTCTCCTAGTCCCTCTCCCGTCGACGGCCATCCACATCACAAAGCAGAGACCAGAGAGAGGGAGTAGAGGGGAAGAAGGTCATCGGAGCTCGGACGAGTGGAAGACGGTCGCACCGCCGCAGGAGGAGGAGCGGTGTGGCCAGAGCCGAGGGCGGCATCCCGCGCGAAGACACCCGGCGACGACGGCTCAAAGAGCGAGCCATCGTCGGCGCCCTAGTCGCCGCCCGGCCATCCGCCGCTGGTGGCTCGCTCTCGGAGTAGTCGAGGTCGCCATCGCCGTCGCTCAGGGGAGGAGGGAGGCAGCTAGGGAGGTCGGGAAGGAGGGGTGCCGGGAGAAGGAGGCGGTGGCGGGCGAGGTAGGAGGTAGCGGAGCGAGGGAGGTGGGGAGGAGGAGGGGCCGGGAGGTGGGGGAGGAGGCGGCGGAGGAGGAGGGGGGAGGAGGGGGAGGTGGGGAAGAGGAAGGGCCCAGTCGAGGGAGGAGGAGACAGCGCAGGAGGTGGGGAGGAGGCGGCGGTGGGGAGGTGGGGAAGGAGGGAGGGCACAGGGGCCGGGGCGGTGGGAGGTCGGGAGGAGGAGGCAGGCGGGCGTGGGAGGCGGGGAGGAGGAGGCGGTGGCGGGCGTGGGAGTTGAGGAGAGGGAGTAGGGACCATGGGCGTGGGCGGCGTGCGTCCCACGTGGGAGATGGAATCGAGGAAGAGGAGAGCGCTCGGGGTGGGGCCGCGTGGATTTGATGCGTCACGGGTGTGGGAGCGGGCTGCCGGCCGACCGGGCCACGTGACGGTGTGGGAGTGGTGGGATGGGGAGAAAAAGAGGAGGAGGACAGCCGGACGGGGGAAAAAAGAGGAGAGGACAACCGGATGGGAAAAAAAAAGGTATGTAGGTCAGTAGGAGGCGCTCCCAACCTGAAAAAGCTGGCTGATTCTTTGAGAGCAGATTGATAACGGTCACTTAAAATGGTCACATGATGTATAGAATGTAGAGATAACGTTCGGATTCTGATCTATATAAATTCATTCAGCTCTACCAGTTCTTCACAAGCTCATTTCCTTCTCATTTCTTCTCATTTCACAAGCTCATTTCCTGCATTTGTGCTACTCGTTTATTCATTTCTTACTTCTCATTTCACAAGCATATTTCCTGCATTCGTACTTTTTATTTATTCATTTCTTACTTCTCATTTCACAAGCACATTTACTTCATTTGTACTTCTTATTTATTAACTAATCACCATCCATCCACCATGTTACCAAGAAGTCGTAGTACCAAGGAGCTCTCAAGAAGTATGCAGAGGAGTTGAAGCTCGAAAAGGACAGCAGAGCGACTTAGTGTAAGCTCCTGTCGTCGCTCCCCTAGTTCTCCTCCAGCTCCGACTCCCATTGATGCTCATCGGCTCTCGCCGAGCATGGGAGACTACGGCATGGATGACCGTCATATGGACGGTACAGAGGGCTACGAGGAGTACTAGGACGGTCTAGAGCCAACGGGGACAACAGAATTCTCTCCCCCGTCCACGGACGACAACATTGGCGGGTCTGGACGAAGGGCGAATTACTGGAAGCACATGACCTAGAGCCAGGAAATCCGAGATGGTCAAATGGTAGATATCGCAACTTGTAATTATTGCAATGCTAAATTAAGTTCTCGTACAGCTGTAGGGATAAGGCACTTGAACCGACACTACAAATCATGCTTACGCAAGATGGCGGCACAGGGCCGAAGGGGAGGAGGAGTACAAACACAGCTAAACTTCGAGGCCGATGGCTCTGTAAGTACTTGGGTATACAGCATATTTTCTTCTCGTGAGGAAATTGCTAGATATATTGTTTCAGAAGATCAACCGATTAGGATGGGTGAAAGTCGTGCGTTTGAAAGAATAATCCAACACAGCTTTTGTCCACAGTACCAACATGTTAGTAGGAGAACTACTACATCCGATATTTTACGGATGTATCAAAACGAACTGGTAGAGTTTAAAAATTATTCCAACAAGTTTAGTTTTCTTTTGCCATAACCTCAGATATTTGGGCATCATCACACCAAAAAGTGCCTACCTTAATGTTGTAGCCCATTATTTAGATGATAATTATAAACTAAACAAGAGAGTCATAGGATTTAAAGTAATAAATGAATCGCACACGGGAGAGGCCATTGCCGAGCGTATACTACACGTACTTGATGATCTTAAGATAGATAATAAAATTGCTTCTATAACTCTTGATAATGCATCGGCAAGCACAATGGCTTTGAACATTCTCACCCCAAGATTGCAAATATATATTGGTGGTTATGTCCTCCACCAGATATGTGTATGCCACACCTTAAATCTTGTTGTTCAAGATGGTATGCAAGTAATTGGTCCATATCTGAATAGTATCCGTGATGCTATTCGTTACCTCACAAGTGGTAGCCAGGTTCGCGGAGTACTATGCAGCTAGCGGGAAAGAGCCAAGAAAATTTGGTCTTGACATGAAGGTGAGGTGGAACTCAACATATATTATGTTAAAAAAGATACAAGGGTACAAACATGTCATATCCATTTTTGTCAATTCCAACTCTCAAAATAATGAATTGGTAGTTACTAATTCAGATTGGCTGATTGCTAGTCGTTTTCGAGAGTTTTTAAGACCTTTTAATAAAGCAACAAAGCTTTTATCTGGTGTTTATTATCCTACCTTTTGCTTAGTTATAGTGTTTATTTGGTCAATTGCAGACAAAATTGCTAAATCTTGGGACGATCCTCTTTTAGGCCATGTCGTCGTAGCAATGGAAGAAAATTTTATTAAATATTTTGGTTCTATTTTCACACTTGTATTGCTTTGCTATTATTTTTTATCCTACAAAAAGTTGGCAGGTTTATATATTGGTATAGAGGGAATAGGTGAATGCCTTGGCCTTGATTATTCAGAAGTTTTCGCACATGTCAAAGATGAGCTTTTTCGTGTTTTCCGTGTGTATCATGATAAGTTTGGCAGCAGCGGAAGATCGGAGGTGAAGTGCTCAAGAATTGAGCAAAAGATATAAATCAAGATCTACTCGAACTCCTAGGATCTAGATACCAAAGATCATCCTAATAGTTTCCTACAAGATCTAACACGCTTAAACTAAGCATAAATCACACTAGAGCAAGGAGAAACCAAAGATCACCAAGAGGACAAGAAAAGAAACAAGAACACAAACAAGACATGGAGGAATGAGATTGGTCTTTTATTATCACTTGAAGATGAAGGAATACAAAAACTCCACTTGGAGGACAAAACCCAAAAAGGTAGAACCTAGCTCTCTCCTTAAAACCCTGGTTTCTCTCTGGGAGGCTCAAGTGCACACACCTCACTCTCTCAAACACTAGCTCTCCTTGTATAGTGGAGGCTCATAACAAACCCTAACTTGGTCACAAAGTGGATTATATCTACTACACACGCCCATAGGAACCTATTAACCCATTACACAACCGAGTTCTTCACTCAACACACTCACACACGTTTTTCAAAGCGTCATCTTCATCCTTGGCTTCAAAAGCCTAAATTCATCGAGCCTTGTGCTTTGTGAAGTCTTCTTGACCTAATTCACTTGGGCCACCGCTGCAGTTTTGCAAACTGATCACTTTTTCGGTTTTAGGCAAATGACTATATTACTTCTCAACCAACTCTTACTGATTCCTTAACCTCGAAGGATCACCAATGCTTTGTCACCTTTCATGTAGCCCCAATAGCTTTCGGTCAAGCCTCTCACACGTTCGAATGCCATCGAACTGCCATCACTTGCAAACGAGCTCAAGTCACTTAGCGCACCACATGTTCTTCTCGACATTGACCACCTATGCTTTCCATGGCCCTTATCCATCTTGCACCTTGCTTGAGTCTAACTATCTCACCCGGTATCCATGACCATCCTGGATCTTGATTCTCTAACCAAGTATTGGTCCTCACATTGATCATAGTTAACTTTAAGCCACCTGCACAATAATAGACCAAGCAAACAATTTTTGGCACATGTTCATTCTAACTTGACCCAAGTCAATCCATAAACGTAACATGCAATACATATGCACTAACACTCACATCCTAGAGTCATCAACCTATTTAGCTTTGATCTATATGCACTTATATGCACCATAACTTTCACATAACAAAATCACATTATAAACAACTCACATTTGCCCTAGAAATGTCACTAATAGATTCATCTCAAAGTTTTCTATCAATGACATTAAGGCCCCATAGCTACCAGTTGATCAAACACTCCGAAACAATTCAAAACACCAACAACGTGCTTCCTGGAACAATGGTATGCCTCAACCCGGATCATCTGCCTCAATGGTACAAGTTGACTTGGATAATCCACTTATGTGTAAATTTCCAAAGCACAGAAAACATCCTCTCTAGAGAGATGGTATGGCTCAATGGTGTGCCTTAACCCGGATCATCTGCCTCAATGCTACAGGTAGGGATAAAAAACCGTCGGTTACTAGTCGGTGATTGCTAGTTAACGAAAATCACGATGGGTACCAGAAGGAAAAACCGGCCGAAATTCTGGTGGTTACAAATGCACTTTCTAAGTTGGTTTAGACCTTTTTTTGTGCTAGATTACCTATTGTATGAACTAAATATGCATAAATATGCTAGTCCCAACATTTTGTGTTAGATTTTTTCTGGCTTTTCCCGGTAACCGGAACAGTTATCGGTTTTCAAACCACCCAAATTCAAAATTTGAAACGTGAATTTTATCTCTTTTTTTCAGGTTTTCTAGTAACCGGCCGGTTATCATTATCGCCCTCCAGCCGAATTTTGCACCAGTTCTGAGATTTCCATCCTTGAGTATAGGTGACCTGGATAATCTGCCTTAGAGAGATGATACGCCTCAAAATGGTCCGGACGCCCTGGATCTTCCGCTCATACGGATGATCTGCTCTACTCCAAAGCAACTTTGAATCTTTTTCAATCAATCCAAAAACAAACTTTCAATTCCAAATCCAACAAACCAAAGTGTTAAATACTCGTCACAAACGAAGAGGTAGCCTCCAATGGTCTCGCAGAACTGGCGGCGTTTGTCCGAGAATTTCTCGACCTATTGGCGCGCACATTTAAAACTAGTACGACATTATTCGTTGTAAGGCAACAGTGTACTGGGTCTTTTCGAATCGACAGAATCACAATCACATGCATGTGTTCCTCTTAACTCGTGAGCATCAGCGTTGTTGAACGTGAATCACCTCACGTGATTGGAGTTTCTCCTTCTATGGTGCTTGGGGTTTGCGACAGGTGATGATGGTGAACTTGATGAGACCTCTCTTGTAGCCTTGAATCATCAGCGGCATCACCAGTGCCCCCTTTATCGTCTTCCATCCTTCAAATTAAGACAAGGCCAGTCCCAAATTGAAGCCCCAATCAGCTCAGTTCGGTGCAGTTGATGAGCGGTAAAGAGAAACAAGACGAGTGCATACCACTTCGTAGCAGAGAAGCGAGACCCTTCCATGTCAGTGCTGACTGTATGACAGCAGGCCAAAATGGAGCCACATTCTCCGACCAATCAGCTGTCCTGATATCCTGACATCTCACAACAGCACAAGAATCTTCTGTGAGATCATGGAGGTCCGCAAGTAAGCTGCATCGAGCATATCGAGCTACAGCTAATATTCAGGTAGATTTGCATACAATGTAGGTGGAATCACTCAAATTAATTCAGAATATGGGGAAAAAATACCTCAAGAGATAATGACTTGGCAATCTTGACATAGTCAGAAGGCGAGCACCAATCCGGGAGGTAATATGCATCGCATATCCTTTTCAAGAGATTCAGCTCATCAGGTTTCAGTGAGTCTTCGGACGGCGCGAGATCCCTATGGCACCAGGTCACAATGATTATTGTCGCTCCAGGAGCTGCGACGCGTGCCAGCTCACTTACAAACTACATGCAAAATTCAGTAAGAATTCACGGAAAATACAGAACTTCACTAGTGTAGTAGGAGTGCTAGTATAACTGAGAGAGAAGAACCCAAATATAAATGCTCTTCTTGAAGGTTGCGATCCAATCTGTTGTCTCTTTGGATTTTTTTTAAAAAAACTTATCCAATCTTTGCTACTCATAGCCTACTGCCTAACCTTCATATTCTAAGGGCCTGTTTGACGTGGCTACGGCTTATGGCTTTTGGCTGAAATTTTTGAATTTTGGCTATTTACGGTACAAATTACGGAGAGACAGATACTCACTTGCGATTTTGGCTGGTACAGATGTTAGGCTTTTAACATGTAGATCGTTTAACTTGTACACCCCGTCTTGAGAAAATACTCCGTTTGAAAGTTAGCTACTGTAGCAAAAGCCAAAATCCGCCAGCTTCGAAGGAAAAGAACAGACCCTAATTATCTTATTTCCCAAACCGAAGGTTCCGTTCTTATCTTATTTCCCAAACCGAAGGTTCCGTTCTTTTCGGTTATTTAGTCGATTTTTAGTTTCGATTTTTATCAACCGATATTATTTATTAGATTTATCAACTATAGTCAAAAGGCATCAGCGACAGGCTAAAAGACCGGGCCAAAGTCTTCTCCCATGTTCTCTTTATGTTAACCACTGATAAACATATGACATCATTTGAAACAGATCCATGGCCACCCATGCCATTAGACTACTCGATAGCTAATCTTGAAAGTTTGTGCAGTAAGCCATACTGCCCTTTTCTTAAAAGGAATAAACAAATGTTACCTTCCGTTTGTCCGGCATGTGCTCACCACTCTCCATAGACCAGACAAGATCAAACCGCCCATCAGGAAAAGGTTGCTCCAAAGCATCAGCAACTTGGAAAGAAACCTGCTCAAAGCATATGCCGTCACTCCAAGGCAAAACCAGACCTCAACTACGTAGAGGCTGATGTTGTCAAAGACTGGAAGTTGAAAAACTGTGACTAGCTAATCCCAAATGAACTCCCAAGAGAAGCAGTAATATGCACCTTGTCCGCCAACCCTTGAGCCGCTGCGAGAGCATTTCCTCTTTGAGCTTGCACAGGGCTCAACGTGACGCCGTAGCATTGTGCTCCGTATTTGTTCGCCAAGTATCTCGAGCTACCACCAATACCGCATCCAACATCGACAATCCTATTTGGTTTCTCTGCCGGATCGTCTGCAAGCACAAGCATCCGTGGAAGCGAACTATTAGTAACAGCATGCACTCTACAGTCTACACTAGTACTACAGATCAAGCTTCTTCATACAAGTGGGAAGTGGCAAAGGACAAGTTCTGCTTACGCTGAATGAGGTGCTGCTACCTCTGTTGATACACGATACTACCTGGGAGAAAGGTTTTTTTTTTATTTGAAAAAAAGGAACACACCTTTAACGTTTTTTTATTTGGAAAAAAAAGGAACACTCCTTTAAGCCTCTTTATATTATTTTGAACTAGCTGAATTTACCTGCAGTGATATTACAATACAATTGAAAATAAAGTCGTATTTGTTGGTATACAACTCTAATACTTATGATTGAATATATAGTTGCATATCTTATACAATTGGAACAAATCTAATATCTGATTAATTTGCACTGTTATAATCGGATACACCAAAATAAGCGTGCAAATCAATCTCTTTTATCTTCAATTAATGTTGGAGTTCTAGCCTCTCAGAGCAAACGTGAAAGCTCCTTCAACATCGTTTTAGCAAGATAATAAAAGGCTGATAATAAAAGGCTGAATCACTTGTGTAATCGTGCTACTAGATACTAAAATGTATATTTTAATATTTAAAAATAGAGTTGTATTTTGAGTAAGTAGAATTAGATTCAAGATAAAAGTATAAAACTTTAATACTTATGAATAGAAATATAGTTGTATTTCTTATAAAAAAATATAACAGATTGATATCCATCGTTATAATCAGGACCTAACAAAATAGATGGTGGTTCAGATCTTTCACTTTTTTTATCTGATTATCGTGGAACTCTTATAGAGGATGTGGAAGCTCCTTTTAAAAATGTTTTAATACTATATATTTTTTCTATTCCTCCGGTTGGTAGCACTACCATACTACAGCTACAGTTGTTATGCCCTTTAAAGGACATCAATTTGCGGTACCCACCGTTGTTATGCCCTCTAAAGGAAAGTAATTTGCAGTACTACCATGCTGTGGACTATAGCCAGTCCTTCTAGAAGACCGATAAGTGCAAGAAGACTAGTGCTCCATGGTAGGCATTCCCTTGCTTACAATTTTTTAGAACATTATTTTTCTATTTGGGTTTTTTTGCTTTTGTTTTTGTAAAATTGTCTTAACTAAGATTTGAAAATCCTTTTCCGTCTCTTATAGTTGGTGCTAGTGACTTGTTTTTGTAATTACTCTGATGTATGAAAGGAAGTTTTGAAAGATAGGCAATCTATTAAAACAAGGGACATGCCAGCACCAATTATACGGGACGCGAAAGGATTTTTAAATCTTAAAATAATCTTATGAAAGCAAAAAAAACCTATATAAATAGAAAGACAATGTTTTTTAAAAAAACCTACCATGTACCACCCATCCGGCGGTCTTAAAAAAGGACTGACTGGACAGAACAAATCAACAAAGGGTACGGTGTACTATCTACGCATGGTAGTAATGTTTTTTTTTGAGAGGTGGAGGGAATCATAGCAGTTAGATCTATTGGATTTTTAATTTAATAATCATAAATTTAGATAATAATTAAGAAAAAAATATTTAAAATGATGTTTATCAACACCGTCGTAAGAATAGAACAAAATATAACCACAGAGCAAACTATTTGGAGGCAAACTATGAGGCAATACTAAGATTGTTTTCGGTTTTTAATGACTTTTGGTTTTAGTTTCTTCCACAGCCAAAAACAAATATTTCTCTGAGCTCGAAGCCGCGATAACTCTCGAAAAACACAAAAATCACGCAACCAAAAAAAAGGATGCAGGCCTTCCAATCAGATAGCTCGAAGGATGGATGCAAGCATAGGATCCCGGATGTACGTACCCGGGACGGCGGCGAAGGCGAGGGCCTCCTCGATCATGCGGATCTGGGCGCGGCGGTGGTCGGACATGGAGGCGGCCTCGCCGGAGTCGTAGAAGCCGTGGTGCATGTGGTCGCCCCAGATGTTCTCCCACAGCCCGGACGACTCGTCGTAGAGCCCCGCGATGCCCTCCTTCAGCCCCGGGGGCGCCTGCACCGGGGTCGACGATGCCATCGCGCGGACAGAGAGCGGCGGCCGGCCGAAGCGGAAGCGCGGGCCGGCGTGCGGCGTGGCCGAGGCGCGGTGGCGGTGGCGGCGGCTCGGGCGCGGGCTCGGGGAGGTGGAGGGGAGTGAATGGAGCTGCGCGGCGTGGGGCATTTTGTAGCTGGACCCTCCTGACTCCTGAGCCTGAGCCTGGCGTTAGTTTTTACATATATTTTCACTTTATACCAATGTTTTAAATTACCGGCTATAGCATTTAGCGGCAGGGGTTCTCCACAGCTATGAGCGGCTATAGCCGGCTATAACTCCGCTATGGTATTTAGCGGTTTTAGAAAAAAAGTGAAAAACATAGCAGCAAAACCAGTTATTCAGAATTTCAGATAGCAGAATCAGATATTCAAATAGCAATATAGCACCAGATATTCAAATAGCAAATGTCAGTTCTCACTTCTCAGTTCTCATGCCGAGCCATATAATCAAGTATTCAAAAAAAGAGGTCTAATATTTTGCTAGGGTGACAAGGATCACATAATCAAGTTACTAATACTCTGCAGTTCCCAAAACCAGGTTACTATCATAATTTTGCTAGAGTGACAAGGATCACATAATCAAGTATTCAAAAAAGGGGTCTAATATTAATCAAGGTAAATATGGGCATATAACTAGGATCTTAAATTAAATTTGAATTTGTATATAAAATAATAGTATGCAATTTGATAATTTAAACAAAAGTAATTTGCAGAAAATGTAGGTTCAACATGATCAAAGTATTGACTCACCTGGCGTGGTTTACAGCGGCCTTGAGCTCACTCAAAGCGATCTCACTCGAGGGGCTGAGCTTCTGATCTTTATCTTCACTTGCTCTTGATCTCACTTGATCCCTTGATTCTTCAGAACTCCAATTTCTAATTACATGCTAAACAACTGAATCCATTATAAAGGCAAATAACTCAATAGATCCAAATAAATCCGAATAATCTTGATTTAGTTTTATTATGAGTTAATGGGCGGTTCAGTGGTTTGAGACAAGGTTGGTTATACAAGGTTATATTTTAATATTTGTTATTTAGCAAAATCTACCTTTAAGGTTTATTTAAGATGACATGTTAAATATTGGACACCTATGCCAATTATTTTTAAGGATGTCCTTACTTAATTTGAACATTTAACCAAAGCCACTTTCCTTTATTAATGCCTTTAATTAACTTAGGTTTAAAGTAAATACTAAAGGCTCATTAATCGTTCATTGTGATAATTAATTTAAATTTGAATCTCCCATAATTTCATTTACATCCTAATCAAATTTTACTAGCTTCTCTAAACTACTTTCTAAATTCAAATGAGCACTAAAATTCATGGTTTCGGTTCCATTGGATAGATCTTGAATTTAGATAAATTTAGAAATTTTTTCATTCAATTTGGAGCTAAAAATGAATAAGTTGTGCCCTTTTAAAGCTTTTCGGTTTAATCAAATCTAAAAATTTTTAAAATCTGACGGGTGGGGCCCACTAGCAGCGACCCACTCACGCGGGAGAGAATTAGCGGTGCTAGCCAGGGGAACGCTCGAGTGTTGCTTACCTATATAGGGCATATATGCCTCTTAAGCCATCTGCTGGAGAGGGCCGAGCAGAGGAGGTTCCAGGCCGAGGGAGGGCGGTGGCGTCGCCGGTGAGGGGTGACCGGAGGGTTGGAGGTGGCGACCAAAAGAGAAACGAGGAGTGCCGACGGTGAGGTCGACGAGGAACGGGGAGTGCTGGAGAGGGGTCGGCGGCGTGCGGTGGCGGCGGCTCGGGAGGAGCTCCGGTGATGACGAGCTACAGGAGGTAAGAAGCTCGAACGAGGCCGGAGTCGTCTTTGCGGTGAGCCGGAGATGGTGTGTTGGCGGGGAATCGGATTTTAATGGCTTAGGGCGGCGGATTGTAAGTCGCCGGAGTTGGGGAAGGAGGTGGGATTGCCGGCGGCTACAAGGGGTTTGGGCTCAATTGCTTTTGGTAAACTGCAGTGGTGAGTGTGGCGAAGCATTTGGAGAGATGACCGGGCTTTATAGACGAGCGAGCGCGGCTGGCCACGAGCGGCACCGCGCGGGACAGGCTGCGATGTCGGGCAGCGGCGTTACCAGCGGCGACAATGGGCGGCGGAGTGTGGCAGCGGGATTCGGGGGCGGCCGTGGCTCAGCTTGGCTCACGAGGCCGTGTTAGCCGGCTTTTGCAGCAGCAGCGGAGGAGGAAGGGGATCGGGCGCGTGTGGGGAAGGAGAAAGAGGAGAAGAAAAGACGGGGTGCGGGGAGGGAAGGCGGGGCCCAGCGGCAGGAGAGAAAAGGGAGAAGGCGAGGGAGGGGGAAAGGCATGGGCCCACTTGGAAGTGAGAGAGAAAAAGAGAAGGGAAAGAAAAGGAAGAGAGGCTCAAGTATTTTCTGGATTTTTGATTTTATTTAAGTTTTGCTATAAACTGTATATATAATAATTTTTTTTGAATGCCCAAACTTGGGGCTTTGTATGTTAATTAATTTAAAAGAAGGAATTTTTGGCATAACCATTTAGAGACATGTCCTAATATTCTTTTTGGTTTCATTTTATTGACTTGAACTTGAATTCAAAATTTTGGTATTTTGAATTCATAATATGTAATGTCATTTTCTATTTTAATTACTTACATGATCATTATTTGCATTTGGGATTACTCTTTGATTATTAATTTGCATGCCACAAATCTCAAAAAGATTTCAAATAAATATTCAAAAGAAATTCAAATGCCAACAAAATGCAGGAAATGATTTTAAAATTCCATATTTTTGAAATAACCAAATTTCGGGATGTTACAAAACCCGTACTAAGGGGGACACGGAGTCCTCCCGCCGGGGGCGTTGCAGGTGCCGGCGGTGGTGACCCGATTCTCTGTCCTTTCCGCGGCCACCTCTATTACTCGCGCAATAGGGGTCTACTGACTTCAGACCTCCTGCATCTCGCACAAGGCCCTCTACAGGTTCACTAGCTCCTGCTGCAACGTTGCACAAATCGCCTCTAGGGCACCTCCGCTCGGGCCCAGCGTAGGGACCAAGGCGCCCTCTGCTTGTTGTGCGGTGACAGCGAGGGTGTAAGGCCGGGGTGGCCATCATGTTGACGATGGGGACACCGATGTCTCTAGGGGGCCACCGAGGTCGGGTCCTCCGTTCGCGATGCAGCTTGTTCGGTAGCCCACGCTACTGTTGGAGAGCCATCTTTGTTGCCTGCCACGGCCCTAGACACGGCACCCCGGTGCGTCGCTGCCACGGGGGTGAGGGCCCTCGACCACCGGCTCCCTTGTTCTCACCATAGCCACTCCTTTTTGTTTGGGAGGCAATGTCATCGTCTTCTTCGGCACCATCGTGCCTAAGCTTCCTTGCTTCAACTTGTACCTTCTACGTTGCTTGCATGGACGACGTCAACTATTGTGGTTATACGTCAAACAGTAAATAAGGGGGCTACAGAAAGACCACAGTACAATACCCGGAGCCTAGAACTCACAGTAGATAGATATGTAGAGTGTGTGTATAACACTTGATTATTACTTAGGCATTTTCTTACAAAAATGTGCTCTCTCTCTCTCTTCTATGATGCTCTGGGGGTCATATTTATGGCCACGAGGGAGATTATTTACACAAATACCTCTTTTGGGGTTTGTAATAGTGAGAGAAAGCATGTCTTTTCCTTGGCATAATCATCTTGGCCTGCCATATAATTACACATAAAGTGGACATTTGCTCTGGTGGACCAATTAGGTCTAGGTGGGGCCTCTCGCCCCAACACCAAACAATTTGAGGGTATTGTTTCTTCAGTGAGCTATGCTGTCTTATATCCGGAGTGCTTCGAGGAAGTAAGATTTAGCCATACTCTATTGATATCTTTGGCTCGAGAAATCAGTATTGTATATGGCAGATGCAGAGGGTAGTATTTTTGGTGCAATGCAATACACACACAGCATTCACAGTTTCTGCTGGCGTGCCTTGGAATAGATTCGTCTCTGCTACTTCTGAATTCTGATGCCTGGCTCCAGTTAACAGCTTTTCTGCCCATGGGTAGCACTGAAATTAACAGATTTTTCTCTGTGTCGTCTGGTGCTGGATGCTGGAGCATCATTCGGTTCGCCTGAAGCCAGTTGTTGCAACAAAAGCCCATCTCAACAAGGTGCCAGCATAGGCCTACAACTACTTCGTTGGGGTCCGTTTTACACCAGCAAACTGCTAGACTAGTTCAGGCCGAACTGAGATAGCTTACCTTCTTAGCTTAGATAGGCCGACTAAGCGGGCCGAACCGACATTCCGCTGGGAAGCCCAGCCGGTTTAAGGCCCAACACGGCCCGCACCGCACGGAAAAAGGAGCAGGTCGGGCGCTGTACTACCGCCGCACATCGTGGCATCTCACGTACTACGCCCGGTGGACCGCGAACAGTAACACCCAACTTTTCCTCGCGTCGCGACACGATATATACGCTTGGGTAATGCAATGCAATTATGCGTGCGTACGTGTGACGTGTCGCGCGCCAGCCACGTGCATGTTAGCACTATCATGTCGAGCGAGCGGAGCGAACTCGCACAAGTGTCTCGACGCGCGAGGCCAAGTTTGTCGGCGCATCTGCAACAGCGTACCCTGATCGGTGGCAAACCGGCAATCGACTGAGTGAATCATGATACGTACTAGTCTCAGCCCCTAACGAGAGGCGGCCTACTATTCAGTAGACCTGCCACCTACCGAGGAGCAGGCGCACAAACAGCTTAATACTACGACGCTAGATAGGTTCTTTTCAGTGACGTCGGTTCTATTGTAAGCGATTATATAAATTAATTGAATACCAATTAATCGATAAATTGTATAAACAAAATAACGAAAAAATTATTCTATTTATTTATTTATTTACGAAAAGTCACAAAAGAAATGTATCTCCATCATACTTCCATGGCCTTTGAGGCGTGTGAGTGGCCCCCGACCTTTGCTGACTACTACACTCCTCAAGCTAGGTTCAAGTCTCATTCATTCTCATTCAATTAAGTATAATTAGGGTTAGCCTCATGTTTTGTTAAAGGCACCCTGTAACTAGTTCAAAGTAATAAAGAGCATACATATTCTCTCCCATGGATTTTAGCCATCTTTCTCATTTTATTTTGTAAGGTCGGCGACTCGATCGTCGACATCTGGCGCCGACTATGGGGAAGAAGGCGCTGAATCCTTGAAGTTCTTTTTTATTCAGAAATCATGATCCTTCTCTGTTCTCTATTGTCATCGATCATGCGATCATGGCAGGGACTTAGGACGAGGAGAACTTGTTAGATTTGGCAAACTATGCCGACCTCGATATTGACACATGCATCCACACCATGAAACATGATGCCTCATCATCATCCTCTTCCATTCCAGGCTCGCCGCTCGCTGAGACTGACGAGATTGACCAAATGAAAGAAGATTTACCACCCCCCATCAGCTACACCCCCAGAGGAATCGGTTGTGTCGACTAGGTCGGAATGTCCAATGCCTCTGTAAGCCCGGTGCTTCCGATCGGCAAAAACGACAATAAGAGTGCGACACCACGATTCAAGGGCTAGGGTACTCTCGATACAGTCATGGGCGACCACTATTCACCAATGGCTCCTACAGTAATATCATAATCAATAAACAAAGTTAGTCTTCTAAATACATTTGTCATTATCACCAAAATCTCATAATGGTATTGTCATTATCACCAAAACCAACTTAAATGGAGCCTGATCTTTCAGCTGGCCCAAAGTGCATAGAGGATGAACGATGATAGCTATGATGACTGCTGGAGTGCAATGGACGTGTGAATGGAGGTGCGGAGGGAGGCACGGAGGGCGATGGAGGTGGAGGCTATCCTCGGTGTCCGCGTCGTGGCATAGCAATGTCACTGTGTCGACCACAACTGATGGACCTCAGTCATGCCCTTGCATCATTGTAGATGGAATGTATCGTACCTAGGAGCCGCTCAACGGTGGTGTTCCTCCCACGGCGCAGAGCGTCAGCATCCTCACAGTGGACACGGTCGAGGCTGTCATACTTTAAGGAAAACAAGGACTAGTTAGAAACGTGTTGTCGTTGAAAAACTGTACAAAGATTGGGTTACCACCTCATCATGGCATGCCGCCCGGTGGGCGTCTAGACTTGCTCATACAACATCATTGTGCGTGATCTCGGCTGAACGGTGCAGCGTCGGCCCAGTAGGTCTACTCCTGGTGCACAGATGTACCACATCAAGTACGAAGTGTACGTGTCGATGTCGTACGGTCGTGCCTCCTGCACAATGTCGATCACCACCCACTCGGCCCATTGCGTCATGTACGACGGCTGAGCCTGCGTCTAGTCATCGCTCTTTCGCCCTTTCGTTGTTTGCTTGCAAGTCAATACGGATGTCGCAAAATTAAAAAGAGAGATGTTGGAAATAGAGCAACGAACGAAAACAAATGAGGGCACACATGTGCCTTACTCTCGAAGCGGTTGGCCCCATGGCAATGGCACCTGCTGGTACAGCCTAAACTATCTCAGGACCCATTGTGGGTTGTATGGCTTGACCATGTGGGAGAATACTAGGTGGCAGTTCATAAGCCAGTATGTGTGGTCCTATATGCACTAAGAGGACAAGCCACAGGGGCCATGGCTGTAAGGAATTGTGCAGTCCACAACCACCAGATGACCTCATCCTCGTGGAGAGTCTCGAACAGGTTATGAAACTCATGGTACACACGCCTGGGTCTCTCTGTGGTCCACCCTAGGTGAGCACGTGTCCAACGCGTGCCTATTGTGGGCCTATCAATGGGGTCCCCGCTAGGACCCTCACCGTACAACTCACTGCTCAACTGGAAAGGGGTGCACAGCACTGCGGAAGTATTGTCGGTGCCACGCTGTGAGGTATCACACAAACCTTGATACGTGGTGCAAAGCACTGCGGAGCCCCAACTGTACTGTGAACACGTGTAATAAGTCCAACATACGAGCAAAAGAAAGGAGCTCTCTGTCTCGCAGTAGTGGGACGCACTGTCGGTCGAGAGGCCAATGCTCTCTTGGTGGGCCTTAGGATGAAGGCCGAATGGGCGACCCCAAACGTCCACACATGACAGCAGTGTCGGCCATCCCACTCGTACACGGCGTCAACTGGAGGCTGCACCATGTCCTGTTAAAAGTCGAACATCAAGTTAGTACGAACTGAAAACGTGAGGTACAACAAACAAATTACAAGTAAAACATATGACAAATTATAGGTATTTACCTCTGTCGAATGCTCAAAAGCTGATCTGCAACTTTTCCAAATACGCAAACTTGAAATTACAAATCGCAACCACTCAAAAATCCACCCTTCTCTGCTACCTCTCTTAGCCTCTCATTCCTGGCCCTCGTCTCTACTGCCTCTCTCAGTCTCTCAGTGCATGCGCTTCACGTGGCCGGGAAGCGCACGATCGAGCTCACGCAGACGGGGGCGCCAAGGGAGCTTGCACGTCCCTGAGCACGAAAGATACCTCGCGGGGCGCCAAGAGAGCTTGCGCGGTCTCCGGCCATGGGAGGGGGCCAGATGCGGCAATTCTGCCGAATGGGGCCATATGTGGTATTTGCGTGGCGCATTCGGTCAAAAAGGCCAATGTTGTTGTTCTATGCCGCCACGCATGATTGGTTGGGTTGAATGCACGTTTTTCACTTGTCGATTTTATCAGGACAGCTGTGGCCATTTCTCTCAAACTTCATTGGCCGTGCGCTTCTTTGTTAGATACGGAGTACTCTGTTAGCACAAACTTCTTTCGAAAAACAGTAAAGAGGTACCTCTGCTATGTGCACTTACCGTGTAAAGTTAGTTACACGGAGGTCCAGTCCTCCCCACGAATAAATGGCACGATCCTCTGTCAATGATCTCGCGCACACACAGCTTATACTTCGCTCGCATCAGCATCACCATACGTGCACACGCACATACATAATCTGTAACACGTTTAAAAATTTTATGAGGACATCAAGATTTTGCCAAGTATGAATATATGTTTTTTCACTAAACACATACAAATATGTATATCCTATTTTAAGTATTCGGATCAGACATACGATTGTGATCCAAGAAGATAATTTGGATGGGCTAAACAACCTCGCGCAAAGCCAACTGAGCTACTTAACGAAAGAGCAATAGACACTTCAATGAACACCATGTCTCTGAACTGTTTTTATAGTAATTTTTTTTCTATGGTATCTAATTTTCAAGCGAAGTATCTTTTTAATACGGGTCTACTAATCAATTGTAATATACACTATAGTAATTTTATTTATATTGATTAAAATTGTATGTGAGTATCAATTTCTCTACAAACTATTAATATTCATAAACCAAAATCTCAATCCGAACACATCCTACTTGCGGTCCTCTGATCTCGCTACTTAACGGAAGAGCAATGAACACTTCCCAAGTACAACTTGTGACTCCGGTCCTATTCTTTTTCAGCTTTTAGCTTCTGCTTTTAGCTTTTCTACAATAACTAACTTTTAAACAGAGTGTCTTTTTAAGATAGGGTATACTAATTAATTATGGTACATACTATACCGACTTCATTTATATCGGCAAAAATCATACGTGAGTTTCTGTTACTCTGTAATCTCCCGTACGAACAGCTAAAAAGTCATAAACTATAACTAAAAACCGTAAATCTCAACCAAAAAGAATAGATCCTCCGTTAGTTAGCCTAAGTGCCCAGCTTATAGCTGGGGTACCCTAGCTGGGGTACCGTAGTATAGGGTTGACATGTGGTTGTCTTGTCACCGAGTGGGCAGAGGCCCTTGTAGTGGGGGCTAGGAACAGCTGGACGTCAAATGAAGCCACCCAGCCCCCTCCCCCACACCCCTCCCTGAGGGGAAAAGTAAGGTCTGTTCTTTTAAGATGTTTTTTTAGTTATAATTTACTGATTAAATAAGGGATAATATAAAAAATAAAACGAAAAAAAAGCTCGAAAAGAACGAGCCTTAGTGCCAGTGACACCTCCATTGGATTGTGTGCCCTCTCTTGGCTTTATCACAAGTCACATCACAACAATATCCTGATGCTAATTATTCTTGCAAAACACACTTCTAAATACTATACTCCTACAGATACATTGATCTGTGCTGGATATAGGGGTGGCAATTTCCCTAGAGCGGATCCCAAGGGGAATTTCTCAATCGGGATCTCCCCCACGGAACAGGGGCGGGCGTGCTAGTTAGCTGGGCAGGGCTGAGCGTTGCCGCCTCCATGCGAAAACGGTAAAAATAAAACTTATTTTTTATTATAGATTATAGTTTCTTTATATATGAAATTGTATTTTTATATATTTAAACCAAAATTTGAATCCATATGTTAGAATATACATTTTAAAACTATATTTAAAGAAACACCTAAATAATTATAAAGAAAAATAAAATCATATTATTATTTTTAAAACAATAATTTAGTCTTTTTCTAATCTCTCGCGGGAATTTCTGTGGAGGTCAGGTCGGAACATTTAATCATATGCCACTCTTATGAGTAGAGTGGTAACAGATTTGCCACCCTGGCCCGCTTTCAGTGACTCAGACGGACCCACATGTAAGTGACAGAGTTAATTGGCCAATCTTAAAAGTGGCAAAAAGTTGAAATCCCCGGTCAGGTCCCCATGGGACCAGGGATAGCAGACGATCTCTCCTGTTTAGCCTAATAGGGCTAGGGCGGGCTAGCGGGGATTAGGGTGGAGTGCCGCTACCACCCCTAGCTGGATAGTAGTGCTCATTTAGGCTTATAAGTCCATACTTCTGGGAGTTTTGCACTGTAGTGGTTAAAAATATACTGTACTGCTATTAGTTTTTTCGGCATAATTAAATTAAAAAAATTTAAAATAAAAAATACATCATCACCGATAATACAAAAAAATAAAGAGGAAAAAGAAAAGGCAAAAAACTCTAAAAAATAAAAAAACAAAATTAAGAAATTAGAAGACAGAGGTAGAAACAGGTTGAAGCAAAAAGCCATAGTAGTTCATTTCAAACTCCACAGATAAGGTCATATAGGTAAATTACTGGTATCTAGCAGTACATATTTATTTTTGTTGCATTGCACAGTGTATAGAGGCATCTGGTAGTCTGGTGTTTGGTGAAGCAGTAAAACCTGGGGGCTGGGCCAGGTAAAAAACACAGACTAACGGAGGGCAGAATGGCCTCACCGTCGATCATGTTTTAGCTGTAGCAATGGATTTCCACATGCACGAAAACCGATACGGCCGGCCACACTTCATTATTGTACCGCTCTCCTGGTGCCCGGCAGAGATCACTCGGCCAGCGAGACACGTGTTGACTGTGCGTATTGGCTGGCCTCTTAGAAAAAAACATCCTGTCTTTTCTCGCACTGTTCAGCCCCTGTCAAAGCGATGACCTTTGGCGACTTTTACGTGCTGATACCAGTAAACAACCTACAATTACAGTCAAAGTGAGCCTACAGTGCTTACAGGGAGCAAAAGAGAATCATTACCGCCAACAATGAGACGCAGGAAGGAAGGAAAGAAAGCAGGCGGTAGATAGATGGATGCTCGCTGGCGCCAATGGCGAGTGGGCCCGGCTGTCAGGGGGAACAGTGAGGAGGGGATATGGACGGTCGTAGGCTCGTAGCAGGAGGCAGTGGCAGGCGACGGACTGGTTCTGGAGGGGCATGCCTCCCCCGTGCCGTCACGTGCATGTGCTGTCGGTAAAGGCAGGGCCAGGTGGGCCGAGCCGGCAAGGTCCATGGGGCCTGGGCACGCGTATCTTTGTTGATGCAAACAGAGATTATACAGTTTTAGGGCATATTTGGTAACAACTGTGGCTTATAGTTTTTGGTTAAAATTTTTGAATTTTGGCTGTCTACGGTACAGATTATGGAGAAAGAAATATTCACTTGCGATTTTGGATGGTACAGATATTAGGCTTTTAACGTGTACATCGTTTAACTTGTAGATCCCGTCTTAAGAAAATACTCTGTTTGAAAGTTAGATATTATAGCAAAAGTCAAAACCGCTAGCTTCGGAGAAAAAAAACAGGGACGTGTTGAGAAGATTGGGTGGCTGCAAATGGCTTGGCTTTGGAGAGAAAAATCCCGATTGGTAAAGTTACGGGCTCACACCACGGCATCTGTTTCTTTGAGAGTTTTGAGTTCTAAGAGACACTAAGGTTGGTGCTCCAACTACCTTTCAGTCTAAATTTTTTGTTATGTTTTTTATTAAAATTACATTGTAATGACATTAGTTTTTCTGAGACAAAAATTAAAAAAAGTTATATTGTCACGGACAATGCAAAAAAATAAATAAATAAAAGTAGAAAAGGCAAAAAAGCCGAAAAGGCCAAAAAAACAAAATTAGAAACTGGTATGTTCCAAGTGGTTTATATCCTACAATCCCCAAAATTTGCATCTAAGAAAGTACGAAGGGAGAGACAGGAAGAAGTAGAATATCAAAGCCTGAATTTAAGGGTAAACTAGAGGTACCTGAAGATACGATTCACCGTTTGAAGGTGAGATACGTGAGGGGAAACCTAAAATCGAGCGCACCGACATGTTGAAAAGTATATGTCCAGCCTCGACGCCACGAGATAGAGAAGAGAGCCAATCATGCAGCGCTACTCCTTCTGATATATAGGCTTGCCATCCTCACTGGATCTAGACTCAACATAGAAGCCATCGGGCTATAGATTGGCTTGCTACTTTCCATTTCTAAGCGTCGAAGTAGTTCTTTGGTGATGCACAAATATACCTTGATTCATTTGCTTGATTTGGAATCCGAGGAAGAAGATCAACTCTTCTATCATGCCCATCTTAAATTCCTTGCTCATGGTATCTAAGAACTTGAAAACTAAAACATGAGAAGAGCCACCGAAAGTAATATCATCCACATATATTTGAACTAAGAGGAGATCACTAACATGTCTAAGGATAAAAAGAGTTTTATGTATCTTACTTATTTGAAAATCATTTTTCAACATAAATAACTTAAACCTATCGTACCAAACTCTACGAGCTTACTTAAGACCATACAAAACTTTGAATAGTTTATAGACATAATTTGAGAATTTTGAACTTTCAAACCTAGGAGGTTGCTTAACATAGACTTCTTCTATGAAACCATTAAGAAATATACTCTTAATATCCATATAATATAGTCTAAAGCTCTTAGAGACTGAAAATGCTAAAAAATATTAATGGCAATTCTGACAAGGTTGGGATGTCTGATTCCCTAGGGAGCATTGATGACTAATGCAATGTGTCTTCTTCCATCAGGTCAACCTCGCTGGTCTCAAGGACCGGTGACCCTGGGATAGAGGATGATGACAGGGAAGCATCATGTTACATGGTGCGGATACATGTGTCCATATCGAGGTTAGCGTAGTTTGCTAGATTGAATCAATTATCCTCATCCTAGGTTCTTGCCATGATCGCATAGGCGATGTTAACAGAAATCGGGAAAAATGATATTGCTAATGAGAACCGACGGCGCCATCTATCGACAATCAAATCATTGATCTTACAAACTGTGGGAAAAAAGCTAAGTCTCTCAAAAGGATTTAAGATGAGAATGGGGACTATCTTTATTGTTATGAACTGGTTACAAGATTCTTTCGATGAGAGATTATGTAGGGGATGCCACTAGCCCTAGGAGCACTACTTTTTGCCTCTTCAATTTACTATCTGGTCGAGAGATCTTTCTTGATTCTTTAGAATATGTCTATCTGTGTCTTCGTTCATGGTTCTTTTTTCATCTCTCGTCGAAATTTAACTAGCGTAGAAGAGGTGTTAGTTGTCCATGTGAGTAGATGCCTTGTTGATTCGTCACATCTGGTCGAGCGAACGATTGTTGTCAGCGAGAGAAACCTGCAATAACTATTCTTCGGTTTATTGCCAGTGGGAGAGAATCATAGGAACAATTGAAAGGCAGTTGTTGTTTGAAATGTAGGGCCGAGTCATCGTGCAGTTAGGAGGAAGATAAAGTACATGGTTTGTCCTACCATGCGGGAGGAGTTATCTAGAGACGGGCCCATGTATCCGTTCGAGTGATCTCCAAGTGGTGGTTGTTCAGGCGAATGAACAGTGACCCTTCGACCAGATGTTCTCAGGTAATGTAGTCTTTAGTAGTTCACGACCACATTGGTCTGAGGCCTTAATTGAGTATTAAAGCCATATTTAATGGATTATTTAATCCTTGTCATTGGTGTAACATCCTGAAAATTTCAAAATTAAAAATGTAAAGCTTTTGAATTATTTTGCAATATATTCTCCTGTCGTTCGGCCGTTCAAATCACCGTTTGACCGTGCGAACCATGAGACGCTGCATCACCCAACAACCATCGTGCAAACATGATTCGGCTGTACATCCCGACCAGTCGAACCACACGGTCGTAGAAGTGGCCACTGGACACTCCAACGGCTGCCGCCTGTGCCACGCCACCACCGGCCAACACAGCCGTCGCCGCCGAGAGGCGTCGCTGACCAGATCCGCCCAACCCGCGATGCGCTGCCGCCGCCGCCTGCCGCCTTGGCCATGGCCGTCGGCTAGCACCGCCGCCGTTGACGGCCGAGTCACCGCCAACCGCAGACGCCTTGCCATCGCTCGATCAGGCGCCCCTCGGCCACCACGTCGGCTCTCGGCCTCGGCGCCCAACCTGCGCACCCACCGGCCACCGCCTCCGGCCTGCCGCCCGCCACTGCACGCCACCAAGCCTTGCGTCGCTCGGCCGATGCGCCACCATCGACCAGTCGCCACTTGGCTTGCGCGTCGCCACCAGCTAACTGTGCTACTTGGGCTGCACATCGTCGGCCAATCGCGCCACCGCTGAGCAGCCACGTCACCTCCGATCAGCCATGCCGCCTCCGGCCAGACGTCGCTCTGGCCTACTGCTGCGTCAGGCGATGCACAAGGAAGAGGGAAAGGAAAACACTTAGGAGAGAGAAATATATCGGTAGAGATTGAAGAGAGATAGGAGATGAAAGAGAGATAGAGATAGATTCTATTTTTCAAGGTGCTATAAAAAACTTATGATCATAAAATCTTTAGAACATTAATTAAATACTAAAATTGTATTTAAGAGATTATCCAACCGTCGTCATCTTCCCTTCCTTCCTGCTGTGCTGTTCCCTTCATCCATAAGATTACCATGGATACCTAGCCTGCCAGGTGCGAGCACAAGCTAGCTAGTAGAACCTTTTATTTCTTTTCATATTGTACCTTTCTTTCCTCTCCCATCTGCACGAAAGCTACCTAGGTGACGCGGCCTAGTGTTGAAGCTGGGCTTCACGCATTTATGCATGAATGCAGGGCCCACGCACGGCTGCTGCTTCTCTAGGTATCTTTCCTCGCTAAAGCTGACACCGCCGAGGTCTTGGTGCGTAACGTTGCGCAAAATTCAACTCGATCCGGGAGTTTTGGGCCTCGAGGGTTTCTTTATTCTGGTTCCGCTGTTGACGCATTGCTCTGCTGGGGTAAGCACTGTACGGAAAAAACGAACTCAGCTTCAGAGAGAAAAAACAACGACCATTTAATGCGGTGGCACGGCAACTTCGAAGCGGATGCTCGCGAGGGAGACCAAGTGCGCACGAGGAGCTAGCGCGTATGCGCAGGTGGTCGCCACGGCAACTTCGAAACGGATTCGGCCAAGACAAGAGTGGCCGCTCGCAGCAACGAGCGGGCGGAGCCTGATGCGGTGCACAGCCGGTTCAGCATGACGTCGCTGCTCAGCAGCTGGTACGTGGCTCGTGTTACATGGCACGGTCTTGTAAGCAAGCAGCGGAGTCAAGCCAGTTAAGAGTACAGGATAACATGACTACTTATTTTGGCATGTGACTTGCCACTGTAACAATATTATACTAACGTTGTTTTATCTATCACTCTGAAGAAAATCAAACGAACTGTTGTCAGAAGAGGTCGGAGTAAGAGATGCCCTTTAACCGAGTTGACAGTTTACTGCATAGCTAGAGCATTAACTGTCCATATAGACTTAGAGAGCAGACGGTATCACTTGTGTAACGTCCCTATTTTTGGAACCCTCTCTCGACAGAGCAATAAAAAAGAGTGCATGTAATAACATATGCTTATAATAAAAAAATAAATTTTATTATAAAAATATGGTTTAATAATCTAGTTCTAACGCAACGGACATGCAACTCCAAAATTATCTTACATTACAAAAGAAAGACTCCACATGCAAGCTTAAGCGCGGTTAAGACCTAAAACCAGTCGTCGATGACGTAGTAGGGTTCTTCTGAAACTTCTTCAACAGCTTATTCATCGTTGTCCCATTAATCTTCTATTTGTTGTTTAGCAAGTAATGAGTACAATAGTACCCAACAAGTCACAAGAGTAAATTCTAACTTATCTACTTACAAGGATATTCGATAGAATAGAATATAGTGGTTTTATTATTGTGAATGCAATTTTATTTGCAATCATTTGTAAACAATAAATCATAAAACAAAAACTTCTTAAGAATAAAGGTTTTTTTTAATAGTTGATTATTAGTTTACTTAGATTTAAACATACAGAAATCTACTTACGCATTGTTGTTGGAATCACCCAATAAACACAGCTCCATTTTCCAGAAGCGCTGCATATTCGAATACCATTTATTTCACTCTGCAGAGTTGGTCAACTTTACCCACAAGATTTCTCGAACTCTCAATATCAAGTTATAGACACGCTTCAGCTAGCATGCGACTGAGTTGAGAAAATAAGGCTTTTCACTGCTCAATTCTTTATATAGCCTCTACCCAATTGGTTATACACCACACAAACCCAGGTATCCACTGGCCAATGCGGAATGCCCCTGCCCGATTTGTGAGAACCTACTGTTGTTAAGTATGGTTTTGCCGTTTTTATACCACGCCTCTTCGCTCCAACCTCCCATAGAGATTCAATCGAGTTGAGTAGTTACTAGACCACGGTTGACAAGTCAACACTTACGGTTGAGTAATCACTATATCTTTTACTCAGCATAATGTTCCGATCCTTACATTTCACCATGAGGCAACCATCCACACCCAGATCATTAGTGCTCTACGGCACTGCCACCCTTCTACTCAAGTCTCCTCCCTAAGGCAAGATCATATACTCCAACCATCTAGTGTCTTTCTACGATGAATCCCTACCATAGTACTGTTTAAATACATCTACGGCCAAATGCCAAATTCACTTAGTAGTACAAATATTTTGGATGAAGTATTTTACAATTATTAATACAGTAATTTAAATATTACTAAGATTGTCAAGGTGAATATGGATTCAAATTAAATAGGGCATTTTCCATTGATAGGACATACTAATTTGCAGGTCTTTCTAAATATTTATTTTAATCAAATAACATTGCGTAAATAACAATAATGCAAATATTGTAATTAAATAATTTAAATTCCGTGGGATTCAATATGATAAAAAAATTGTAACTTGCCTTGCTGTTCTACGAACTCTATTATCTCGTACACTTCAACGCCCGTTTCTAGTCCTTGCACAGTCGCCTTAGAAAACTCGGGAACTAGCGCAAACACATAAAATAACATGAGTCTGCGTTTGAATCTAATCAAGCTAGGAAAATAAATAAAATAAAAGGAGTAAAATACAATAAAAACTAAATAAAGTTGGTTTGGATTTTATTGGAGCTTGGTTTGGTAGAATGGAAGCCGAAAAATGGATTTGTGGCGTTGAAACGATCAAAATGAGGTATTTTTGAGTTTTAGGATTCGGTGAACAGTAACTGATATATTAGTGAGTAGTGATGGGCTGGTCCGAATGAACAGTGCAAAGGCCGCACGATTTTAACTGAAATCGGCCAATTGGGCTGACCTGACTCGGCCCACGTTGCACGGCCGAAATGGCCCAGCGCACGCACCGGTGCTGGATGCACGACACGCGAACCGCCAAGATTGCGCCATGTCGTTTCTTCCTCTTCCTTTTGCCTTCTCCTTTCGGTGCGAAGCAGAGGGCGACGGGCTCAGATGTAGCGGCACCGGCGGGGTTCTCCGACGGTGAGGAATGTTTCGGACGGCTACTATTAAGCGACGGGGTTCCATTTTAAGGCTTTGGAGGGCATCGAAGTGAATAATGGTGGCCAGCGGCAGGAGAGATGTTTGCGGCCTTTACTGTGTCTTAGAGCTTCTCCAACGAACTTCCGGCAATATTGTGGGCGATTCAACCATCTACGAGAGATAAGAAACATTGAAGCAGTGGCGGTTTTGGCTAAAAATGCTCGATTTGAGCTGTCCACGGAGAGGGTATTCTAGTCAGCGGTGGCTCCCGTCGGTGGAGCTATGGGGAAATGCTCATGCTCTAGCGAGTTCACCAGTTGCAATCAGGGTGTAAAGGGGACACTATTAGCGAATGCAATCGAATTTTAATCGAGAGGTGAAGAAGATTGGGTTTAAGGCTCACCGGACTCATGGGAGGTTGTCGGCTGAGCCACGGTGCGCGGGAGCTTGATTGAGTGGCTTGGATGTGAAGTGGGGGAGTGGTGTGATGTGTTTTGCACGGTGGATTGGGCTTTAATGCCGCTATTAGGCGGTGGGAGCAGTGGCTCTGCTCGGGTGGCGTCGGTGCGTGGAAGAGAGAAAGGGTGGGCGCTCTGCTGGAGGAGTGAGCGAGCTGGCGAGGTGTCCAGGGTAGTACCATGGCCTATGCAGGAGTTGGCAAGGATGACGGTGGCTGGTACAGAGGGCGCGCGCGTCGGTGGAGCTTGCAGAGAAGTGCAACGAGAGAGGCGCAGGTCAATCGGGCACGCCAAGCGAGGATAGAGAGTGAGGTCGGTTGAGGAGATGAGCGATCGACTGGTGGGGCAACGCTGTAGCTCCTGACGAGACGATGTGAACATTGGGGGAGGCGCAGCCGCAATCCTGGGCACCAGTGAGCGGTCACGTGGACGGGAAGAACAGGGAGGCGGGTTCTCAAAGGGCGGCGGCGGTTTGAGAAAGATGGAATTGCATAAGAGGAAAGCAAGGATTAGAGGTGAGTTGCCAAATTGGGGAAGAATCAAGAGTTCAATCAAAAGTCAAAAAGAAATTCAAATGCTTTCGAATTTTTGAGGTGTTTCAACTTGTCTGGCTAGTCTTTTCACATTTATGAGCCAAGCTCAAACATATTCAGGATTACGCTGTACCTGTGGTATGGCTATCCCGATCTGTACAATTCGGTAGTGAGCTTTCGATAAACCCACGCCTTGTAGGATGCTATCTCAGGGCAGCCGTGAAAGCACACTGAACATCGATGATCCATGAGAAGACTTAATACGGCCTCCGAACACAAATATTCCTATTTGGATCGGAGAACTTTTAAAGGAATTCCAAATGTTTCAATTCCTATTGATTTTTTTTCCTATCTTGCCCTTTGGAACAGAGATTCTTTTTTCCCGAACATATGATCTTGGAAGGAACTGGGAATTCTCGGTAAACTTTCCTACATGTAGCAAGGCACTAATTGAATGTGCCCACTAGCAAGGATTCTGTGAACACCCTATAAATTTAGTACCATGATACTATTTTAGTTTGAGTTACATTACTGTTGTGGCTACATGCCAAACAGTCAATTAGGAGAATAATGGAGTGGTTGTGATGGATGAGCTATCCTTGCTCCGCCTCCATGTCCAAGGCGCATGTATATATATGCCCATAAGGTATGACTACAATAATACCCATGTACCTCGCACCAAAGCTCATGCTGTTGGTGCTCTCCATCAACACGCCTTCCATCCTCGTGGCTCCGGCCTCGTTCGCGCCCCCGCCCTCTACGACCCTATCACCGGCTAACAGGGGTGCTATCGTCGGACCCGTCGTCGATGCCAAAGACGTATCTGGCCCTCTGGGCTTTGTGTTGCTTGAGATAGGTGTCCTTCGACGGGTCCTGCGCTTGCTAAGTGTCGGAGGTGTCGCCCCTGCGCCGCTGCGCGTCTTCCTCTGCTCTTACATATTCCTCCATCTTGTCGAAGAGCTTAGCAACTGTCTTTGTAGGTTTGCGTGCATTGTATTTGGCCAGTGGCCCCGGGCGAAGGCCCCGAATTGCCGCGTTGATGATTGTAGTCTCATTCACATCTTTAACTTGACAGCAAACCTTGGCGAAGCGTTTGAAGTACTCTCGGAGCTTTTCCGAGGGCTTCTACTTGATGGCGAAGAGTTGGCCTACGTCGACCCGCTCGACGTAGTTATCTTGAAAGTTGTTGTATAAGCGATCGCGGATCTGCTCCCATGTATATATGGAGTTTGGCTCAATGGTGAAGAACCAGGAGAGCGCAACCCCCTGTAGGGCAAGCGGCAGTACCTTCGCTTTGGTGGACTCATCCCCGCTGGCGGCCTCGATAGCCATCTCGTACACTCAAACGAACTCCCTAGGGTCCGTATCGCCTTTGTATGGCTCAATGGTTGGGAATTTGAAGTCTTCCGGTCACGTTGACTATTGCAGGCCGGCAGAGAATGGAGACTCCGGATCTACGTGTCGGAGCACGCCGCGACGGAAGGTAGGGGCGTCGCGGTTGTCCGCTCGGTCGGGTGTGACCTCCGCCACCGCCGCCGGTGGCGTTTGCTGACTCTAAGCCTCTTGCATCTACCGCATGGTTCTCTGGAGGTCTGCTAACTCGTGTTGCAACGTCCCGAGGGTCGTCATCAGAGTGCTTCCTATCGTTGGGGCAGCCGCACCCGCTTGAGCGGAAGCACGCGCTGCGAGGTTGCTAGCGATAACGGCCTGCTCGCTGGAGCTGTTCGATGCGTCGGTGTGACTGGCCTCACGGCCGGCGACGAGACCAACACGAGCGTCAGGACCACCGATCGCCCTGCACTGGATCCAGGGTCACTGGTCATGCCAGCGTGGGTGTCGGCGCCAATGATCTTGTTGACGCGGACGCCGCTGACGGGGTCGACCGTTGCACCATTGATGGGGCCAACCGTCGTGCCCCGGCGGTCTTCATGGTGGCCGATGGTACCCACGAGGATGTCGACGCCGAGGCCGCTCGTCGCGCTGACGTTGCCATCAATGCCAGCCTCAGGTATTGGCGCAAACGGTCCACCACCTGAGGCACTGGCATTCGCGACCGCTGCCGTCGTGCTCTGCTTTCTTTTTGCTGTCGACGATGCCTTCTTGGACGCCATCGCCTCTCAGGTCCATAGCTTGCTCTCTGTCGTCCCCACGGACGGCACCAATTGTCGTGGCTACAGGCCAAACAGTAAACTAGGAGAATAGTGGAGTGGTTGTGATGGATGAGCTATCCTTGCCCCGCCTCCATATCCAGGGCGTATGTATATATATGCCCATAAGGCATTATTACATAATACCTTCACAGTTGAGCACACTATAGAGGGTCGTACATATTATTGCACATATCTTACTGGGCCTTGTAGTCTCTAACAGGCCGAATAAGTTTAGATGGAGCCGTCCTTACTACAACTACCATATAATACATGTTAGCTTAAATCGGAACTCTGCCAAATTAATCCTTTTGGATGAAGTCTGTCCCAAGTGGGGACAAAGTTATTAGCGAATTTTTTTGCCATATGATGTGACAATTCTTATTCCTATTTTTCTCTCCTACGTTAAGGAAGTTTTTCCAAAAAAAAATCTGCTTTTTCCCGTCCTATGTTTGGTAGCTACAATTCCTGTGTTTTGGTCATTTTTATGGTTTCGAAACATGACCCCATTGGTTAGAACTAAAAAACCTAGTGGCAAGCAAATCGCATTTTCTCTGAACAAAAACAAAAAAAACAGTTGTAAGAAGAGGAAGGTCAGAAGCAAGCAGAGTAAGACCCATTCTTTTTAGTTTTTAATCAGTTTTTAACTATAGTTTTTATCAATATATACTATCTACTAGACTTATGAAAGTAATCGGACGTCGCAAAGGAGCCCTAAAAATGGAAGAAAGAAAAGCGGCACAAACGGCTCCCCCACCCTCTCGTGGCCTTTAAAAGTCGGCCTTGGAAACCGCAACACAGACTCAAGCCCAAATCCAGTCTCCCTCCCTCGCCTCTCTCTTCCCACGCTATCTACTCGCTACAGTGTCTGCATCCATATCCATTCCCCTCACAAGAAAAGAAACAAAAACAAACAAAGCAGCATAGGAAACAGAAGAAAGCTGTACGTGAAGAGAGAGAGACTACTACAACTACTCGTACCACTACGGTAGAGCGACAGGGGGGATGCAGGTGTTTGTCATCTAGCTGGGTCGGAGCGCCCCGTCCCGTGTCGGGCTCGTCCACATCCCGAGTAGGTGAGCTCGCCTCCTCGCGCTAAGGCACGCACAGCCCAGGCTCAGCCGAGGCGGACAGCGACGCAGAGAGAGACAAAGCGGGCAATAAAGGCGCGCGCACAAGCGAAGCAAAGCACATTAGCCCACCTGGCGGGGAAGCTAGGCTCATTAAAGAGAGCGGACGGCCGGGAGGAAGCAGCGGCGCCTTGAGAGACAGCGCGAGCGAGCTCGGGAGAGATGGCGATGCCGTATGCCTCTCTTTCCCCGGCAGCCGACCACGGCTCCTCCCCCGCAGCTGCCACCGCCTCCCTCCTCCCGTTCTGCCGCTCCTCCCCGCTCTCAGCGTAAACGACCGATTACCCATTGTGTATCCATTTCACTCGGTTCTTGGCCCCGTTTGTGTTGCTTTGGTTCTTGCGAGTTGTTGCTTTGTTTGTATGTGACGCTGCGAGATGTGTTCGCGGGTGCAGGGGTAATGGAGGCGGCGGGCTGGGGGAGGACGCCCATATGAACGGGAGGTGGGCGAAGAGGCCGGCGCCGTTCACGGCGGCGCAGTACGAGGAGCTGGAGCAACAGGCGCTCATATACAAGCACCTGGTGGCCGGCGTGCTCGTCCCGCCGGATCTCGTGCTTCCCATCCGCCGCGGCATCGACTCCCTCGCCGCCCGCTTCTACAACCACCCCGCCCGTACGTCTCCTTCCCCTTCTTTCGCGTTATCATTACCGCATTGCTTTCGGATGCTTGTTTAGTGCCCGGCTTCTTTGTTTATTCCGATCAGGTGTACTTTGTCTCCATTTGCTAATTGCCTCCGGTCATTTGTTAATCCGGGATGCGCGACTCGAGAAACGTGTTTCATGTTATCCCCGGATTTGGTACCGGAAAGTCTGTTTTTTTTTAATCCAAACTCATGCTCTCTTCAAGATTTAGCACACGTATTGAAGGAGTGCTTGCCCTTCATTCTTCTATTTGATTCCATACAGGACTTGCTCGTGTCCAACCCAGAGGCTTGCTTATTAGTGTGTCCGTGGCTTATTAGCCATTTCTTTGTTTCCTTTTTTAGGTTTAATAAATGGTTAGGTTGCAAGCAAGCAAATCCATCGAATGAGGCAGCTCCTCCCTTGCTCACCACTTTTGTGCGATTGTTAAGAATTGGCAACTTTACCTTTCATCTGCATCGGATGTGTCCAGTGCCAAATACGAAACCATCTGGAAACTGCTTCGCCCATACAAATAGATACTAACAAACGCATAAATGGATAGCACCGTGGTTGATCTGCTCCGTGCGTTTTCTGCAGTTGGGTATGGGTCGTACTTTGGCAAGAAGCTGGATCCAGAGCCGGGCCGGTGCCGGCGTACGGACGGCAAGAAGTGGCGGTGCTCCAAGGAGGCCGCCCCAGACTCCAAGTACTGCGAGCGCCACATGCACCGCGGCCGCAATCGTTCAAGAAAGCCTGTGGCAACGCAGCTCGTCCCCCAGTCCCAACGGCCCACCACGGCGGCCACCTCCGCCGCGCCGCCCCTCGCTGCCGCTGCCACCAACTTCCAGAACCATTCCCTTTACCCAGCCATTGCCGGAAGCAATGGTGGTGGTGGAGACGGGGGCACCAACATGTCCAGCTCCTTCGCCTCGGCGCTGGGGTCTTGTCAGCTGCACATGGACAATGCTGCCACTTATGCAGCTGTTGGTGGTGGAACGGGCAAAGATCTCAGGTGACTGTTCATCTCCTTTTCTCCAACGCCATATTGTTTGTTTAATAGTGTCATGCTTCTAACTGATTGGTGTCAGATGGATGCAGTGCAGAGATGCCTATTTATTTGTGATCGTTTAATTACTGTCCCATTTTGTTTTGCATCAGTAGCAACCAAACCAGTAGTGCATGCCCAGTACTTTGCTGCTGCCATGCGCAATATGCGTGATCTATTACTGAAACTTTACTCTCTGCACTGCAGCAAATTATGTGTTGTGCTTAGGCCTTTAGAGCGCTGCTTCTTTGCTCTGCCATACTTTCTGGGATCAGTTTTTAGCCCCAGAAGCCAGGGACAGTGTCTACGAGAGATTTCTGCTCAGGTGCAACTGCGGTGCAGGCTCTTGGCTTTGGTGCAGGCTAAGTTCGAAACACGTACTGTCCATAAAGATGATACTACATATTTGTGTTCTGTGCTCGCAGTGCTAGTGCCTGCTGCTTGCTGATCCTGGCCTCCTTTGGCATTTACTCAACTTCTTTATTCTTCTACGGTGTCCAGTTGTTTCTGTTGACTCTTCTTCAGGGATCCAGAGAATAATTTGGCTCCTGTAAACTACTTTGTCTCTGAAGACCTCTTACCGGTCACCACTATCCCTGAAACATCTGAAAGTGCCCAGCATGATGCTGGACGCCCCTCTGTTTTCACCCATACGAACGATTCCTTTCTATCACTGCAAGTCGTTTGATTTAGCTTTACTGAATCTCTTATTGTAACCTTACCTGCTTATTCACTTTGCCGAATGCATAATTCTGCTATGCTTGTGTCGATTCTGTTTAGCTTCTCAATTAATTGGTCGCCTTCCTGTTTGTGATTGTTTCTTTTCTTTTTTATTGCTACCAACTGTTATCTATGTACTACTGAGCTGTAGGTGTGCACGGTTCTTTGATACTATTATTGACGAAAATGTGTTCTGTTTTTGCTGAAAATACATAGTGCTTCCTGTGTCATGATTTACCGGTAACTACAAATTGTACTATATGTGAATACTTTAGCCATGATTCTTCATTACCTTACAGTGGAATGATGCTAAATATGTTTTGTATCTGTGTGGGGTGATTGAATAACTAAGCGAAAGGGGCATGAAAATGGTACTTTTAATTTATTCTGAATGCTATGATAGTGTTTAGAACCCTATTTAAATGTGCCTATTGGATTCTATTGAACACTTATATCTTCTTTCTACAGACACGATGATTCATTCCATTCTCAAAACCTTACATTCTTGGAATACTAGCTCTGTACAACTGTACCTTGTGTTAAACATTCTTCTGTCCTTCCATCCTTATAAAAAGTGCACTAGGCATTGTCATAAAAAGTTTGCATTGCTCAATAGAACATGTTGATCTACAGACCGAGTAATATTAACTTAAAGGATTGGTAATAATTGATTTGTGTCCTCATATTCGTTGTTATTTTATGCGTATTCCGTACTAATCTTGTGTTGACTGTATGTTTTATGAAACTCAGGTATTCTGCTTATGGAATAAGATCTTTGGCGGATGAGCACAGTCAGCTCATTACAGAAGCTATCAACACGTCTATTGAAAACCCATGGCGCCTGCTTCCATCTCAAAACTCTTCATTTCCTCTTTCGAGCTACCCTCAGCTTGGAGCACTGAGTGACCTTGGTCAGAACACTCTCAACTCGCTTCCGAAGGTCGAGCGGCAGCCACTTTCCTTCTTCGGGAGCGACTTTGGCACCGTTGACTGTGTGAAGCAGGAGAACCAGACGCTGCGGCCCTTCTTCGATGAGTGGCCAAAGACAAGGGACTCCTGGTCGGACCTGGCTGATGAGAACGCTAACCTTGCCTCATTCTCAGCGACCCAACTGTCGATTTCCATACCGCTGGCGTCCTCTGACTTCTCCGTTGCCAGCTCCCGGTCGCCTAACGGTATGTTACCCCAATCAAACGCGTGAATGCCAGTTTTGTGCCCGAAATCTGAAAACGCCATCTGCTCCCTGCGGGTGACCGAATGTGGTATGGATTATTCTGCTGCCTGTGTGCCAAGTACTTGTTTGGTTGCTGGTGCGTTCTGAGTTCTTCTGGCCCTCGCCCCCACCGTGCAGTAGCAGCAGAACACGCTATATTCTTCTGTAATTTATCAGTCTTTGCCGTGGCAGATTTGTATCAAACCGATCGACCCCATAGTCGCCTCCTGTGGATGGAGGGGCATGACATCGTTTTCCTCGACGTTCAAATCTTATGTGTGCTATTAATCAATTTCTATGTGGATGGAGGGCCTACGGTCCTGTTCATATCAATTTCTAAAAGCTATTTTTCTCCAGTAAATAGTTTTTCATAGCTTTCTATTTGCCGTAGGACACAATCTTATGTGGATGGAGGGCCATCTTGCATGTGGAAGCCTGCTTGCAGTATAATTCTTCGTCAGTAATAGTGCACCAACCAACGTGACGCTAGTCCTCCATGAAGACTCTGTCGTGCTGCCGTTGGCCTGCGAACCGGTTCCTTTTCGTGAGTGGAGGCTTGCTTGCAGCTGCAGGTAGATAATTCCTCCTCCCCGAATGAGCCAACTAGAGGTACACGAACGAGATGCCCCGTGGCTCCTTTTCGCCAAACACGATCGGGCAGCAGGATCCGCTGCTTTGTCACCTGGAGCCCGTGACAAGTAATGTTCGTTACCCCTAGTTCCCCACGCCATCCTTTTAACAAACAAGCTAGGCACCTTTAAATTTGCCCACCGCGTGTTACGGGCGCTACCTCCTCCGATCCCCGCCTCACTTTATGATTGCATTGCGAGTGTCGAGACGAACGGGGACATGATAGTATCGTACATACACCCTGAAGGATGATGGAAAGAGAAGAAAAGCTTGGGAGTTTAGGAAAGGGAGCGATAATAACAATGGTAGACCTGGTTCTTTTCGGTTTCTAAAAGCTATTTTTTGATTTTTTTTTATAGTATTTAGTTTTTAAACGGAATATCTTTTTAAGATAAGTTCTACTGATTAATTGTAGTATATACTGTACCGACTTCATTTATATCGGCAAAAACTGCACGTGAGTTCTGTTAATCTGTAATCTCTCGTACAAATAGTCCAAAAACCATAAACCGCAGCCAAAACTCACAAACCATCACCAGCCAGTTTAGTAGTACCGGTCAGTCGGTCACCAGCCAGTTGGGTTGGATCTGCACAGGGCTTCCAAAGTTGGTGGACGGACAGGCTGTGCGTGGGCCACGCACTGCATCCCGGCTCGTGCTGCCGCGCGCGCGCGGCCGCTGGTACGGTGGTGTGCGAGCTAAGCGTTGCCGGACGCGTGCGGCCGGGGTGGGGGACAACGACGCGTCGTGCTGGGTTTTTTTCGTGCTTGGCGCGGGGACGCACGCGCTTGGTGGACATCGGCAGAGGCTTGCTTCGTAAGGTTTGGTGGCTTTTGGACGTGCCGTGCGGCCGGCCGCTTTGCACGTCCGGGGCACTGCGTCTGCGGCATGTACGGCCGTTCGTGGCGTAAGGGCAGGCCATTTTAAGGCCCGTTTAAAATAATTTTTACTGATATCTTTTAGCTATAATAGTTAGTTTTTAGCAGTTTAGTTGACGCATTCAATTAAAAAAATTAAAGAGAATAATTAAACAAAGTCATATCCCCACAAACATGCAAAGAAAAAACAACGTTAAAAAACTAACACATTTAAAACAGCTTCTGAGTTTTAAAAGTAGTTCACCGAGGACGACTACAACACGGTATGCCATCGGGAAGCATCCTGACGGCACACCCCCTTGTGTCCCCTCCCTCTTTTCTTCTATGGAAGCGCCGTCGCTCCCCTCTCATCCCCCTCTCTTCTCTTGCTTCAGTGCCGGCCATCGCCCTCCTCTCCCTCTCTTCTCCACGCGCCGTCGCCCTCCCTACCTTCTTCTCCAAAGTTGGCCACAGCTTCACGTGGCTCCTCCACCCCCCTCCCTCAGCCCCTCCACCACCACCTGCGGCCGGTGGTGCCGTCGCCGTCTCACCGCGCAGCCTCTAACCCCTCCCCGCTATGCCGCCCCGTCCAACCTAACTACTACCACAGTTGCCGCTGCCACCGTCCTCCAGCTCCGCATACAAAATGAAGTTTTCGATGTAGAGTGTGGTATTCTAAAAAAAATACAGGATACAAAATAACTAGGAAATTCGTCCATAATTTCCCATTCTTTTGTCCTGCCCCTACTACCGCATCAAAAGTTCAACTAATCCAAAAAGTTTTGATTCCCATGGACCTATGAGGACATGGAGAAAATCATAAAACGCAGGAAAATCACATGTCCTCGATTTTTCTCATAGGAGTTGGGAACTATCTGGGCTGGGTCAGCCCAGCCTGGAATTCGGGCGATGATAAATTCATGGGCCTAATATCTTAAGTGAGTGGAAAACCAAATAGTCCCTAGAACACAGCCCAGCAACTTGCGCGGTTGCGTATTGTCCTGCGTCAGCTATATTTTTGAGCTGTAGATGTTGTCTCGCTTTTCCGGTCAGGTAGACCTATCAGTGCTGTTACTTCTCCTGTATACTTTCATACACCGGCATATTACTGTGAGCCTGTGATACGTGACATACGTCAGTTAATTTTTCAGGTGTTCCTCTGTGCGCTACCTGAGGATGTCTTTGCTGACCTCTGAACAACTCGCATCACATCCAAGCTGCGAGCACATGCTCTTGTCCAAATGTCCAATGTCATGATAGTTATCACTTGCCAGGGAGCTGTCTGTACTCTGCAGATGGAAAAGCTATACAGGCACAAAGAATGTTGTCTTGCGCAAACGACAAGCTGGCTTTAATTTTGAAATCAATTACATTCTGCACGGACTAAACTAAACTGCACATATTAACATTTCCTTTGTCCTCTGAAGAATCTGCAGATGGTTACTACATTATGCCTCTAAAGTCTGAAGTCCATTCCATTGGGAATTCAGGTATTGCAACACGAAGCAGCTAACGGCCGGCCGGGTCGTTGCGTTGATCAACGCATCCGCTACTGAGAGGTCCACACCTGCAGCGATCAGAGTAGACGTCCTAGTCTTTTGAAGCACGCGTGCATGGTCGACTCGGACGGAGAGAAAGCGAAGCACCGATGCCAATGGCGGAGTTCAGAACAGGCGTAAGTGCGTGCGCAAACTTTCGTTCTGGGGCCTGCGTTACTGCGTCTCACGCGGCAGAGGAATGCAAAATTCCTCAAAAATGGCGCAGCCGATTTGACAACCGAGTCAAACGAGAAATCGAACAGCCGGCCGTCCAATCACCCAAAGATCAGGCGCCATAATCTTTTAGCCCTTACTTTGCTCCCCTGTTTATGTTCCATCAGGTGTACTCTCCGGCTCCAGGCTTTCCTGTTCAGTAATCAAATCAACTGTTGGCAGGTGTAGAGTTAAAGACGAGGCCAAAGCATGCTTCTGGCTCTTGTCAATTGTCATTAATCATTACGGCGACGATCAAGTGATCCATGGCTTTGTTGCTCTGCTCCACTGGGCCGAGATGGGCTAGGCCTCCGGTGCACAGCACAGCCGCTTTGCTTCCACTGTATGTCAGATCCCTCGATTTGGGGATCCGGATTTGGGAAAAGTGTGGAACGCAAGAACACTATAGCTCTTTGTTCTTTTAGGCTGAAACTTATGGCTTTTAGTTGTGGCTTGTGGCTTTTGGGCTGTTCATGTGAGAGATTACAGAGTAACATAAACTTACATGCAGTTTTTGCCGATATAAATAAAGTCGGTACAGTATGTACCACAATTAACTGATACATCCTATCTCGAAAAGATACTCCGTTTAAAAACTAGTTACTGTAGAAAAACCGAAAATCAGCTTTTAGAAGCTAAAAAGAACATACCCTATAACACGGAACTTCTAGTACTACAGCTAGGGATAGATAGTTACGGGCATCAAAAGTTTCCGTTTCTATTTCTTGTTCAGCGTATATATGTGGTTACATAATTCAGTTCTTAGAAGTAAAAGAAGAAGATCACAGCAATGTTTTCAGCTTAATGAGTATAATGAGACTGTTCCTAGTAAGATAACCCCTCACATTAAACCTCCTGATTACCGAAATGCTCACGAGACGTTGATCTTCCTTCGAAACGGTATGAGCTAATCCCAGCCTTCCATTATGACTTAACAGATATCCTCCGAAACATTTTCCTTCAGAGTTCTGGGACTTCAGTTTCTTCAGTCTTGACAGTGCCTTCCCCACAACAGCATACTTGTCCTCACATATCTTGATCGGGAAACCAAGACCTTATGGTCTGTGTGTAAACCTCAGGGAAAGTACCTTTGATAAGGTCAGCATCCTCCCAAGATGCATCTTCGGGTGGAAGATTAAGCCATTGAATAAGCCATTGTGTCACCAGCACCTGCTGTCTTGGTAAGGCCCTGGTATCAAGGACTGCCAAAGGCTCGGTGCTGATTCTCCCGTATTTTCCAACTAAGGGCAGATCAGAGCTAGGAACCGCATTTGGACCACAACGTTTTTTGAGCTAGCTGACATGAAACACCGGATGAATTCCAACACCTTTGGGTAACTGAAGCTTGTAAGCTGCTCTGCCCACCTTTTGCATCACTCGAAATGGCACATAGAACTTACTAGCGTTATTCAAGGCTTGCTTCAACCCAAATGCTGCAGTTCGGTATGGTTGCATCTTTAGATATACCATATCTCCCACCGAGAATTGCCTCTCACACCTATTCAAGTCAGCATACTTTCTCATTCTGTTTCGGGCCTGAGCCAAATTCTCTTTTAACCTCTTGAGCATGGTTTGCTTCTCTTCTAAAAAGTTCCTGGCTTCCTCATCTTCAGGCCCTGGAACTGCTGCCTCGTTAATCAATGGAGGAGGAAACCCATATAGCGCCTGAAAAGGGGATACCTTGAGTGAAGTATGGAAGGTTGTATTATACCACCACTCGGCAAGTGCTAACCAGGTTATCCATTTCCTTGGTTCATTGAATGCCATGCATCTAAGGTAAGATTCCAAGCATTGGTTCACTCTCTCAGTTCGCCCATCCGTTTGTGGGTGATACGCCATGCTAAATCTCAATTGGACCTTTAAGGATTTAAAGAGCTCTTGCCACAGCTTGCTAGTAAAAACCCTATTTCTGTCCAACACAATAGCCAAAGGAAAGCCGTGCAATTTGAAGATATTGTCAATGAAGGCTGGTGTAACCGACCGAACAAAATAAGGGTGAGTTAAAGGAACAAAGTGTGCATACCTTGTAAATATGTCCACAACAACCAAAATTACCTCATACCCATTTGATTTTGGCATACCTTCAATAAAATCCATTGTAATGTGAGTCCAAGCTATGTCCGGAATGGGTAAAGGCTCCAAGAGGCCAGGGTATGGCAATGCTCAGATTTGGAGCACTGACATACTGTACAATTTTGGACAAAGGTATGCTTTTGTGGCTACTGACCAAACAGTAAAGTGAGAGAGTAGTGGAGTGGCTGTAATGGATAAACAATGCTTGCCCTTTGGAGTGGCTGTAATGGATAAACAATGCTTGCTCCTTCTTTATGTCCAGGGCGTGTATATATTTCCCTACGAAGCACAATTACAATCTTACCCTCACAACCATATATCTTCCACAAGGACATATATGTCATTAAATATATCATATTAGGCCCTATAATTCCCTAACAGGCCGAATGGGCTCAGGTGGGGGGCCACCCCTACTACAGGAGCCTCTCATGGTAAATGGCTTCTCACGGGCCGAAACCATGCCGCTGAGCCCTTTGGCCCCCTCCATCCCTACGGCCTGTGATGCATTCCGTGGTGGGCCGTATGGGCTGAAGTGGTGATGTTGGTTAACCGAAGTTGTACCGTCCCCTCGCGCGTAGTGGGACACGCGGCGAAGCGCTGCTGGCGCGTCGTACATTGTCGGTTGGGGTTTGACCACAGTCGTGCGGCCGTTCGCGACGTTGTGGGACACATGTGCGCGTGCGGTTGGCGGGTTGTGCGATGTCAATTTTTGCCACTTGGGCTTCCCGATCGTGGGGCAGCCGAACAGGCTTTAAACTGTGGTCGACGTCACGTCGTTGTCCTTCACGCTTGACCGCCATGCGATAGCACCGCTTTTGACCCTGCCTCTGTGCACTTCTTTGCCAGATCGCCGCTTCTTGTCGCCGCCCACCGCCGTCGTACCTCTTCCTTTCGCCGGCCCCATTTGGTAGACGGTTCCGTGAGAGGCCAAGCCGGAAGTCCACCGTTGTCTGCCGCCCGGCGTTGTGTGGAGTACTGTAGCGGAAATGGCTCGAGGTGATGATCGCTCTCGCCGGCCGAGCGGTGGTGCGTCATCGAGCCGCGGCGACTCTTCTAGCCGGCGTAGTTCGTCGACGACGGAGGTGGAGTATGAACTGGTCAGGCGCGACCCCTCGCTGGCGAACAAGCGTTGGAGTGGAGCGAGGAAGCTCAACGGCGTCTGCTCGAACGTGCTGGGGCAGAGCTTGGTGACCGAGGAGACCATCCGGTCTCTTTTGCGCGAAGGGAAGCTTTCGGACCGCAATGCGGTTCGTTTACCCTCCGCGGACGATATGGAGCCGCACCCCACAGTCAGAGGCTGTGGTCTTCGTCGCAATCTTGAAGCTGGGCTCCGATTCCCCTCCGCCATGTTCGTCGACAACACAGATATCTGACTACGCTGGTCTCTGATCACACTGGTTTCTGACCATATTGTCCGGATCGACCGCTCAGGTTTCCGACTACGTTGGTCTCCGACCACTCAACTCTCGACCACGTCAACTATGCCTGTCTTCGATCACACAGATCTCTGACAACTCTGTCGATCTTCGACCACATTGTTTTAATCATGTCAAATCGACCACGTCGATTTCGACCAAACAAATCTCGACCACATCGGTTTCGACCACGTCGGCTCGATTATGCTGGTCTTCGATCACACAGATCTTGACCATGTCGGTTTTGACCACGTTGGTCTCCAACCACACTGGTTTCGATCACACAAATCTCGACCACATCGGATCCGGTCGTCTTGGTTCGACCATGCTTATCTTCGATCACACAGATCTCGACCATATCGGTTCGACCACACAGGTCATCGACCATGTCGATCTCCGACCTCGTTGGTTCGACTACATCGGCTTCGATCATGTTGCTTCCCCCGACCACATTGATTTTCGACCGCACAGGTCTTCGACCATATTGGTTCGACCGCAATGGTTCTCGACCATATAGGTCTTCTAGCCACCAACATACGCGGTAGTTCCGTGATTACAACACCGGTAGTTCTGACTAGCTGTAGAACCACAAAATACACTGCGGTAGTTTTGATTTCCCTAAGAAGTGCATATATTTCAACAAATTTTGCAAAACATATTTGCAAACTACAGTATCATACACATAAGGATTATGCATGATTCTCAGCAAGTTGCAAAACACATTTGCACAATTTTAGAATCATGACACAAGGATTATATATATGAGCTTCAATCATTTGCAAAACATATTTGCAAATATAAGTCTTAGTCCTATGTTATAAGGATTCAACACATGAGCTTCAACTATTTGAAAAAATACATTCACAAATACAAGCCTCATGCCAAGGAGAGCTAGAGCAAGTGAGATTGAGCTATCAACACATGATGAAACTCAAACTACTAGCTCTTAATAGTACAACAACCTATACTAGCAACATGGTTTTCCAACCAAACATCAATATCGGTAAAAAACTAGGAACACATTATTAGCTCTAGCTAGTCATAAATTTGCCTTGCGTATCCCTTTGAAGCTTGATGACTCATATCTACACTTCAAGTCCGGGTCATCGTCTTTACATGCATCAACACATGATGCATCCTTTACTTGACCCCCATCAACACATGATGAGTCTTCACTTGACTTGATGATCAATACATAATCATCTCCTCTTGGACATGCATCAACTCATGATGCATCTTCTTCTTGACCTGATGGTCTTCAACACATGAAGTCATCTCAAATCTTCCTTATTTGTAGAACATAACATATTCATCTAACTCATGGAAGATGGTAGTCCACAAAATAATTATCATCAATTATCAAACTTCACCATTAACACATAATGGAGGGACTAGATCTTACAATCTTCCATTTTTCGTAATTCATGATAATTTCAACAAATAATGAGATAAATGTTGAATTACGAGTATACAACATTTACACAACAATTGTATACTCTAGAATAAACTTTCAAAGCAAAGCTTACTCATCCGGTTGTCATTATTCATCCAACCATCAACACATAATGAAAAAACTAGATGACAACCCGATTATGAGTATATATGAGCTACACAATCTATATATACTCAAGGGATATGTTTCAAAGTAAAGATCCTTAATTTGTGGAAATAGAACTTGAATCAATACTAATGAAACCACAAAATATAGAGTGAACTCCCCCTAAATGTGTGTATACAAGAATGTATTGTAAAAGCATGTACACATATCCAAGTTTGACTTATTTGATGAAGTTGATTCTATATTTCGGATCAGAGGATTGCAATAAGAAAAGAATGTGATATTGAATGCATATCTCTTATGTTTTTCACCTTTTTATCCAAATGAGACTAAATAATATCATAATCAATAAACATATTAGTCTCGCAATTGTATTTGTCATTATCACAAAAACCAACTTAATAGAGCTTGAACTTACACCAAAATTGCTAGGGAAGTAAAAGGACTACCAACCCTATGAAGGATCATCAAAGGTTACCTCCAATTCTCCATGTTTCATGATTGTTAACCTTCTTGCTTGAAGATTCAAGCTAATAGGGTTGTGCTTATAAATCCAGTCACACCCTAGCACTATATTATACCCTTTAATGGTAATATCTTAAATGAGTTACAGAATTTCTCCCCGTGAATGCATAGTCAACACTTGCTATATGTGAACCTGTTAGTAGTGCTCCACCACCAGCCACTGTCACCCTTTGCAATAGATTGGTCTGAATCTTACATGTAATCTTGGCAGCAAATGTCAGGTCAATAAAAGTATGGGTACTTCCACTATCAATCAATGCCACCCATTTCTTTCCTCCAATATTCACTTCTAAGGTATAAGTGGTCACTCCCATCAGCCCATGAACAGCCTGCACCGAAATCTGCAACAACTGTTCCACTGCGTCTGAATCGGAAGAGGGTTTTTCATTAGTGTCCTGTTGACCTCAATCATTTTCAGGGTCTTGTTGTGGTACTTCTTCACTCTCCCCAGCCATCAAGTTAACTTGTTGGTATTGTTTACACTTGTGCCCCAAAAACCATTTGCCGCCACAATATTTGCAAACTTCAGGTGTGAAGGGCTTATGGAAGGTGTCTTTAGGTGTCTTTCTTCTCGGTGTTTGCTTCTAGTAGGTGGTTTGTTCCTGACAGTAGTGAATGAACTCTTGTTCTGCCCCCGCACTAGCAACTTGAGTATTTCTCTTGGCAATAGCCCCAGCCCCCTTTTCCATATTTTTTTGCCATCAAATATGCCTCACATAAGGATTGTGGCTTCAAGGGTGTGAGGTAATGCTTGATGTCATTCCTCAACCCGTTCACAAAATATTTAACAAAGAAATGGGGATTCTGCAAGGGATTCTCACTTTTGTAAACAGTCATAAGCTCCTCAAACCTATCTATATAATCAGAGACACTGAGATTGTATTGCTTCACTGAATGAAAATTCTCCAACACTTCATAACCACCATGTTGAGCAAATCGATCACACACCATAGTACAAAAATCCGACCAAGGAGGAGGATTCCATAACAATTCAGTGCTTCTGAGCCACTTGTTAGCCCTTCCTACCATATAGATCTGAGCCAAATCAAACTTGGCCTCATATTGAACATTAGCCATTGCGAAATATGTCTCACTTTGCCGAATCCACTCCAAGGGTTCACTGCCATCAAATTTAAGGAAATCTAGTTTGGGGCCTTTGGCAATGGACTTATAAAAGCTATGAACTCTCTCATTGCTGGGGTTAGGATTCCATTGTCTGGCTTGGTAATGGTCTTGTGGATGGTTCAAGTAATCTCTGGGGTTTGAGAGCCACTGCCACTGTCTAGCAAATGTTGGACCATGATTGGAGTTCAGATTGTTCAGAGTAGGTGAGACAGGAACAAGTGTGACAATCGATTCTGACTCCAAATATTAGGTGATGTTGAATAACCAATAAATGGGGAGTTAAAATTACCTTCCGGATTGCCATGTAGATGAACTCCCTGAGTGCTGTTAAGATTAATATGTCCCAAATCCTTGATTCTCTTTATCATTTCCATCTCTAATTCACCGGATTGAGCCAGATCTTGAAAGTTCCGGGGTCCTTCTTGCCGCATGTGGTAAGCGCCAACGCTAGGGCTCTGCTCAGTCACTATCGCCTGGGAACCCACGATCCCCTGCAGCAGTGCTTCCAATCGGTTCATCTGGTGCCCGACACCTACTTCTGCAACTCTCCCATCTGACGCTGAACCACCTCTGCCTTGTAGCTCGCCTCCTTTTCTTCCTGCCGAACCGCAGTGAGCTCCGACTCCTCCCCTTTATTTCTTGCCATCGACTTCGTCATCTGACTCCTAAATCGGATGCCAGCTTAGGGATTTTACTAGGGAACCAATCCCTAACCCTAACCGCGATCCAATCTCTTCTGCCGCCTTGGTCAAGAATCGAATGGGGATTTTACGATGAACCAATGTTCACCAACCCGATCGGTTCCTCACCGAGTTGCCTCCGAGGATTGAGAAGCTCTGATACCAATTTGTCAGATCCCTCGATTTGGGGATCCGGATTTGGGAAAAGTGTGGAACGCTAGAACACGGAACTTCTAGAACTACAACTAGGGATAGATAGTTACAAGCATCAAAAGCTTCCGTTTCTATTTCTCTTTCAGGATATATGTGGTTACATGATTCAATTCTTAGAAGTAAAAGAAGAAGATCACAGCAATGTTTTCAGCTTAATGAGTATAATGAGACTGTTCCTAGTAAGATAACCCTCACACTAAACCTCCTGATTACCGAAATGCTCACGAGACGTTGATCTGCCTTCGAAATGGTATGAGCCAATCCTAACCTTCAATTATGACTCAACAGATATCCACCGAAACGTTTTCCTTTCAGAGTCTTGGGAATTCAGTTTCTTCAGTCTTGACTAGGGATGGCATCGGGCGGCGGTAGTGGGTAGTACTCGCCCATACCCGCACTCATGACCTGCTTTTACGCCCACGGGTATACCGCATGAACCACGGGTAAAAACCTCGCCCATACCCGCCGCCTCATGGTACCGTCGCCCATGGCATACCCGTTTACCCGCGAACTGAGTACAACACATTTAAACATCACCAATACATCATAAATTCACACATTCAACAACTACAATGCAAATTCACACATTCAGCATAGCAAAACAATTAGTATTTGAATATAGCAATAAGAATAATAGTATTCAGCATAGCAATCACCTCAAAATGCAACTTCTGAGCTTCCAAGAGCCACACCAATGGCCAAGCAGGCTTCAACAGAGAAGTGCATTCAAATCTCCGTTCTTAGCAGGCTTCAACAGAGAAGTGGCCAAGCAGGCTTCAACAGAGAAGTCCATTCAACATTAGCAGCTAATCATCACGCTGGTATAGGTCGAATGCCCCAAAACAAAGCCAAAATATTCGACAGTTCAACTACCATTGTCACAATTCAAACCAAAAAATTAGAACTTTTTCCAAGAAATTATACACTTGTTGATCCATGTGTACACAAACATCTTCTACTGGAGTCCGCCTGGCCAGCTTGGTGGAAGAAAATCAGAGCGATATTTGCATGCATGGATGGATGGACAATGCAATTTACTACAAGGATAAAATTACTCATCTATCTAGAAATCGAGGAAGTAGTATATGATCCACCACAGCGGCCAAGCTCACCTGAGTTTTGCTGACGGCGGAGAGGGGTGGCAACCGCGGCGGAGAGGGCCGACAGGCGATGAGGCGGCCGGATCTGGTCGGTGAGCCTCCTCCGATCCTCCCTCCGGCCGGATCTGGACGACAGGCGGCCTGATCTGGTCGGTGGAGAAAAAGGCGGCCGAATCTGGTCGGTGGAGAACGACGGGCGGCGAGGAGCGGCGAGGATCGGGACCGAGGAGCGGCGAGGATGAGGGGCCAAGAGGAGCGGCGAGATCGGCGAACGAGGCGGCGATTGAGCGGCGGGCCGAGGGGCGGCGAGGCGGCGGAAGGAGGCGGTGGAAGGAGGCGGCGGAAGGAGGCGAACGCGAAGGAGGGCGGCGGAAGGAGGCGGAACCTCGGTTTCGGTCGTTCGGAGAGGCGGCGGCTGCGAGGTTTTGGCTCGAGTGCGGAGTGCGGACTGCGGAGTGAGTGACCGAGTTGAATGTTAGGGTTTTTTACGTGGGCCCACTAGTCAGTCTATTTCACGGGTAAGACGGGTACGGGTAAAGCTAACCCATACCCGTACCCGTTTACCCGATAGGCAGAGATTTCCCCCCAATTTTCTACCCGTGGGTAAAAAATCCGTCCCATACCTGACTCTATTAGGGTATTTACCCACGGATACACGGATAAACGGGCACAATTGCCATCCCTAATCTTGACACTGTCCCTTTCTTGGACTCGAAGCAGCTAGCTAGCCACTTACTAGGAAACTCGCGTCGATTGGGAGCTCGATCAAATGATCAATGCAGCAGCGAGAGAACAAGCTAGGCTCGAGTATCCTTTTCCGAAAGGCTGCACCTGCACGTACCCAACGTGATCACATTCGCTGTGCCCACGCTGTCACACTCTGCCGGCTATAGTTCAAGCTAGCCAGCCATCCTTCTGTCTTTCTTCTTTGGTGAAAGATTTGCTCCTGCTTTTTCAAGAAAACATCGATGTGTCCGCTGCGCCAGGGAAATCTTGACGTCCAGTCGTTTTCTTCCGGTTCTGTACTGTTCACGCAGCTTAACGTTAGGATGGAAAGGCATGGGGCCACGGCGGTAAAGACGCACGGAAGAATTTCCCGGAGGAGGAAAAATCAAACGCTCGGCGCGCGGTTTTGTGCATGCACGCATGGCCGGCGGACATGACAACAACCGAGCGGGCAGATAGCAAAAGCAGCGCGCAATAGCATGCGCCTGAACTGAAGGGCAAGACTAGTTGGCATAATAGGCAAATCAGTCGAGCTAAAGCTCAGCCACGCTCACGCCCGTAGCTCGTACACATGCATGGAAAGGTGCAGCCGATTGGTTCGGCGGTGTAAAATTCCTTGCACTTAACATTTTTTTCCGCTTACAAGAAAGAAACATACACATGCACATTATACATACATGTATATAAGTATACTCTTTTAGTACATGACTAGAAAGACAAAGACCAAGATAATTTCACGGCCTCACAAAATTACCGAAGGACTACATGAGAAGTTCCATGATTTTATTGCGATGAATCGTTGTTATTTTCGAGGAATAGAAACTTGAAATTTATAGATTTTTTTGGACAACTTGTAGAAATAATTGATTATGATAAATTTGAGTCATGTAATGATTTGGTGACATGAATCGGTGGTTATATATTTTATGAGACATGTTATCGTTAATATGGATCAAGTTATAAAAAACTTATATCTAAAAATGATTTTTTTGTCTTTGGATGTGTAGGATCGTTTGGAGTCAATCATAGTCAATAGCGAGGATTGAGGCTACACTCATAGAGGGGCCGAGGTCCAGAACGATTAAATATGCCGGAGTGAGATGGATGAACTTAAACTATAGTACTATACCACTCCAAAGACTTTATAGTTGTAGACCTCTCATTTCCACCCTTTTAACTCATTTTGTAGCTGTAGACCTGCGGGAAATGACGCTTTTTCCCCTGGTCAGACCTGACTGCACATGACATGGGCGTGGTGCGACCCCAGCAGCCTCCAAAATTTTGTGATAAGTTGTTGTTTCTCGTAGGAGATACACCTTCTCACGTAGGACTTCCGCTGCTACTCGCTACATGATGAATGAATCCACGGTGCTCGTGGGCTTTGCTAGTCCATTGGACCGTCCAAAAACCATCCATCCATCCCCTACTTGTACAGAAAATCATCACATATAAATTCTGCGTGTTCATTCCTTAACAGAAAGGATGTTTTTTTAATCTATTTCGAGATTTCTTATTTGACTTGTTATTGGTAAAAAGGAAAAAACAAACAAGATACATATGCTAGTCAAATTACAGATGCTGTATGAAGTTGGTGTGCAACAAGGAATCAGCTGTTAGGGAAAATCAAGAGGACCTGCAGGGGGCAAAAGCGTCATTTCCCATGGGTCTAAAGCTGCAAAATGAGTTAAAAATGGAGGAAATGAGAGGTAACTATATTTTGTGAATCAAAAAGTCTTTGGAGTGGTATAGTTTGAAGAAAATTTTCTTTGGACTAATATTCCAAGCTACAATCTTTGAATTGGTAAGTCGAGTACTGCTACGACACCATTAGCTTTCAGCGCAGATTTGAATAGTTCCTAACATAAGCGTGTTGTAAAAAAAACTGACGGTAGCTAATGTTGCTAATGTGTTTCATGTTCTTGGCGCTTTGCGCAGGCAGGTAGCACCAGCAGCAGGCAGTGTTAAATTATTACGGTGTCGCCTACTCGTCTCTCGATCCCACGGTAACCTCCTTTTTTGTCTTCTCAAGAAACTATGATTCAACCAGTACTACACCGCTTTTCTCTTTAGCTTTTGTGCTCGGGCCTAACGTTAGCAACGCCTCTTTTCGCAAAGGCTCTCAAGAAACTATGCGGAGATCAAACTTTGACCGAGTGCTGCCGTTTTGGCAAAGGTAGCGTTTTTATGCTCGCACTTGAACTGTGAATGGGAAGCAGTCGTGTGGATTGCTAGATAACGCAACTTCCAATCTGTTTGAAGTTCCTATCAAGAATTTACGACTGTAGATATGGCCGGTGGCAGATTTAATATCAAAATTTAGAGGAAGCTAAAAGGACTTACTCACCGATTTGCTAAATACCGAGTTGTCAATCTACGGTAGCCTACTGCACTACCGTATCTTGTCATTCTGCCAACGAAATCGACAATGGCAATCGGATCATCTTCGACACGGCAGATGAGATTACTTGCTTGCTTGATGGAGATATGAACTGTTTACATGCAAGTGGGACAAATGTTTAAGCTAAGACTTTAGAGACGAGTCCTATGTTCTTCTTTCCCATTTACTAACATTACGTATGAGAGAGCATATCTAGTGTAAATGGACTATTCAGTGCTAACATACAAATGCGAACGTTAACCATCCGATCTATCCCGAACGACTCAGATCTAGGCGTGTGGAATGCACTACCTCACTTATACATTTTTGCAATTAACCCCTCTTTGCTGTTTTGCTCCGCGCTCCTCCCTCCGCCACCTCCCTCTCTACCAGCCTTGCGCCGCCCCCTCCGGCCTTCCTCGGCACCACCCTCGGCCTTTCCCAACGCCGCCCCACCCCCACCTCCCCAGCCCCTCCCCGCACCTCCCCAACTTCCACCAGTGTCGCCTCTATAGGATCGTCAATGACAATTAGAGAGGTTGTAACTCCCAGCGAAAGCCTTTCCTAAAATCTACTAGGTTTTTTAAAATCATAGAAAGTACAAAAATAAAACAGCTAGAAAAATAAGAAAATTAATCTCATATCAATGATGGACCTTGCGACTGTGTTCGGCCAGAGCAAACAAAACAAGACTTCTGTTGCTATTAGTTCATGTCTTTGATCTTGCACACGGTCGAAAAACTAGTTGAATGTTTAATGAATCCATGTGCCAGACCGAAGCAAAGAGCATGGCACGTAAATAACTCCAGCCGCCACACGTCGTTTTCACACGAAAAGAAAACTCTAACCCACCTCATTAGCAAACCTCGTTAGCCATAATTACTTACCATCCGGCCGCCGCTCACGACTTACCTGCATGCAGCGCGCGAGAGAGGGATCCAGGAAGCCGAGATGGCGAGACGAGAACAAAAAGACGCGCAGGAAAACTTTTTCGTCAAATCCATGCATGAGCACCTGTATCCATCAGCACCATCACTTATACATGCATGCACACGAGATGTATTATCCATCAACCATCACGTATACATGCATGCAGCCACCGCTCAATGTTCTTCTTTTCGCTTGATACGTCCAAGCCGCCGCACATATCTATCTGGTTTTTATACCCCAAACTCTCACCTATTCAATCTCTACTTAACACCCAAATACAACTCGTTCAACTAGACATAAACCTTTTTATCTCAACTAGCCTTTTGGCCCACTAATTTTCAAGGGATCTAAAACCCTTCCTAACATGGGTTTTCACACTTCCGACTTTTCAACTCATCGCATGTCGAAGCCTACAGGACCGCACCTTCCATAGCTTCTCCATGCATCATCCACCTTTGATCTCTATGTGCTCCAGCGTGAGCCCGATCATCTCGTGACATTCTCGACCGCCTGGACCTCAGATTTCCCCTCCTAGTCCCGGTCTTCCTCGTCACCGACCATGACCGTCTCCACACCCAACCCGCACATGCAAAGATCAAAGAACATTTTTTCGGCACAAGTTCTCTCCAACTTGACCAACATTACTCCACACACATGCCACACACCTTAAATAACAATACTAAGCGATGCTGTCAATTATTCATCATCACAAGAATACCCGACCTAGCCACATGGTCTAATAGCCCCCTTAAGCCTCCCTCGACGCCGCCCACATCATCCCCCAACGTCACCCCGGCCTCCCGACGCCTCCCCACCAGCCTCCCTCCCGACTTCCCGGCCCGCCCTCCCAGCCGCCGCTCCCTCCTCCCGCCTCCTACACGCTACTCCCTCCTTGCCACCCTCCACCAGCCTTGCGTCGCCCCCTCAGTGTCGCTCCTCTCCTCACGCCCTCTCCACCGGTCTTGCGCCCCTCCCTCCCGACCATGCACTACTTCGACCACAGCGCGCTTCGACCAACATGATCGTGGCGTTGTGGTCGAAGTAGTGTGTGGTCGGGAAGGGAGCAGCACAAGTTGGTGGAGGGGGCGGCGAGGAGGGGGGCAGCAAGGAGAGGGCGGTGAGGAGGAAGCCAACGAGGAGGGGAGCGGCACGAAGAAGGCGGCGATGAGGGGGCCAACGAGGAGGGGAGCGGCGTGGCTGGGGAAGCTGGGGAGGGCGCCGGGGGACAGCGGCATCAAGGGAGGCCGAAGGAGGTGGTGTTGGGAAGGGAGCCCAGGGGAGGCACCGGGGGAGACCGGGAGGCAGCGCCGAGGGAGGCCAGAGGGGGCGGCGCAAGGCTGGTGGAGAGGAAGACGGCGGAGGGAGCGGTGAGGAGGGGTACGATGCAAAACACTAAAGGGGCGGTGGGGGGTTAGGTGCAAAATACATAAGTAAGGCAGTGCATCCCACCCGCCAGCATCCAAGTCGTCCGCGTGAGATCCGACAACTCACGACTGCGTTTGCATGTTAGCATTGATTAGTTCATTTATACTAAATATGCTCCCTATATATAGATTATAAATACGATCTTAGTTCTTTGCACATAAACTCATTTATTTCTCCTGGTTCATTTCTTTCTCCTGGTCTTCTGATCTCACTCCAACCTAGCTACTCCATATTCCCTTTTGAAACCAACTAAAGAGCAATGGAAGCCATGGATCTGCCATAGGGAACATGGAGTGTAGGCTTCTCCTGCTTGGTGGCGCCCAGTGGTGCTTCGGTTCATCAGGTGGTGGCCATGGTGCAACTGTCATGGGCCGCCCGAGCGCCCCGGCTGACCCCGTTGGGTCTACCACTGGATATGGCAATAGCAAGAGAATCCAAAAGGAATACTTAGAATTGTACTAGTACTTACCTATTTCTAACTTCTGACATGAAAAGTAAATAAGGGCATATCAAATAATGTCATCATAGCTGTCACTTAGCTATATTAAATGAGTAGAATTCTATGTAGAGAGAAGATAATGTGTTATCTCTTATGTAAGAAACGGCTTGAGCCTGTAAACTAACGTAAATAGTGAGAGAGTATAAAGTAGGAGCTATGGTGAAAATGGTATAAAATAATTAGAGAAATAATTTAATATTAGAGAGGTTGTTTCTAGCGCTATCTTTAAGTGAGCTAAAAATCTTAGAGACAACTTTAAGGTCCTGCTCAACTAAGCTTTTGCTGTGAGCATTTTTCACTATTCCGCACTGTTCCTGGCTTATTTTGGCACTATAGCTGCTGTGAGCTTTTCAGTGTAAATAAATTTTAAAAAGAAAAAATATTATATCATCACGGATAATATAAAACAAATAAAAACAAAAAAGTAAAAAATTAAAATTAAAAAGGTCAAAGGTAAAAGCTAAGCTTAATGGAGCGGGCTAAGAGAGAGATCGAGCATTTAAGTGGGAAGTCAATGAGTCATTTCTGACACGAACGGATTGGACTTGTCAGCTCTCTGGAGCCTGGACTCTGCGGGCTAGAATGCATGCACCGATGCACACCAGAGCCCGTACCTGAGGCTGGAGCTGGCGTGAATAGCCGATTTTTGTCGATCAAAGGTGCCTCTTCTCTTTCCTCCCTTCCTTCGTTTCGTTTCTTACGGCGGGAGATTCGACTTCAAGAAGTCTCTTTTATGGCAACTGTGCTACTATCGCATCATCCTCTTTGACATTGGGACACTGTAGCTCAAAACAGTTGGTGATGTACATGTTCCGCCCGAATCATTCATTCATGACTAGTAGTGACAGGGATCTGCAATACATGCTCGTTTTGATTTGAACTTCTAGTCCCTGGCTTATTTTGCACTATTCAAATTTTATCTTTTTTATACTTTTAGCATCTTTTTGAGCTTTTTTATCGGTTCTTTTTTTCTCGTATTTATTTATATTATACGTGATGAGCTAATATGTTTTTTCTATTTACATTATTTTTAAATTTTAATTATGCTAAATAAACATCCGTCAGCTACATTATTTTTTCAACCAGCTACAGTACTTTTCAGCCATAAGCCACCCAAAAAAACTCTTTTGAGCAGGGCCTAAAGCGCACGCTATATTAAGCACCGGTCAAGTTTGCACTTCAAAAAACGTTGAAGCGATTGCCCCAGCAACATCAAGCAGTAATAATGAGATTGCCAACTACGGGCACTAAAGCTGTAAATAAGTCGAGCTCGAGTGAGCCTGATCTGGTAAGTTTGAGTCGAGCTTGAGATTTCCGTCGAACTTTAAGGTAGGCTCAAGCTCGGCTCAAGCAAAGCTCGACTCGTGTAGGCTTAGTAGCGCATGAATCAGCAAAAACCTCTCGGCTCGTGTAGGCTCCGTAGCATATGCATCACATAATTAGCAAAAACAGCCCCAATAATACTGCAACGGCAGTCATTTTTCAACCCCCGCCGAACTGAATCTAACGAGACAAGTCAACACAAACCAAAATAAAATATAAAATGTTGTTAATCATGATAGCAGAATTCGATCAGCTCACCAGCTCGCCCATGGGCACGATGAGTCGGACGTCGCACTCGCGATCACATGCGATGCAATCTGGTAAAATCACACCGTCCGGTCGCATCCACCACCAAGTCGACCCCTTCATTTTGCAGCAGGATCAACGCGGGCGAGTCGAGGCTGCCATACACGTAGGGCTGGTAGTTGGGCACGTCAGGGGTGTCGATCATGTCGAGGTCGGCGACCACCGTGTACGCCGTTGGTGCCGAAGGCAGCAGCAAGGCGGCCACCATGTCGGGCCCCTGCTCCATCCCCGCTGGTGGCTTCGGCAATGACGACCCACCCAAGAAGACTAGCCGCTGATGCCTTGAGCGCGTCCTCATCAAGACGCCAAGTCCTCCATGGGATGAGGACGGATGACGCCTAGACGGCTCCACTGCTTAGGGTTTCAAGGAGGCGAATGAGATGGGCAAAAGGGAGGTGATTGTCTTAGATTCTTGTAGAGTTGTATGTTCCCTCTTCAAGATCTTAAATTTTGATTTCTCTTTTCCAAGAAATTCATTTAGTTCAACAAGCATATCCATAAGATCATCATATGAAGGCTCATCATCATCAAGGAATTTTACCTTATCTCCTTTTGCCATGAGGCAAGTTGGAGTGGAGAATAGTGATGGAGCTTCCTTGATTGCAATTCCGACAAGTCCCTTCTTCTTGGAGGACTCATCTTCACTTGATTCGAGTCGAATACTCTTCTTCGGAATCCCATTCTCCAATGTGGGCTTCATTCTTGCCATCTTTGTGAAGCTTCTTGAAAAGCTTCTTCTTGCCGTTGTAACTCTTCTTGTTTGATGACTTCTCTTTGTCATCTTTCTTGTTGGGGCAATTTGAGGCAATGTGCCCTTTTTCATCACATTCATAGCAACGGATGTTGCTATATCGCTTGTTGGAGTAGGAGTGCCCCTTCTTTGCCTTGTCATAATTTGCGCTCCGGTTTGAACGCCTTCTCATGAACTTGTTCATTCTTCTTACTAGAAGAGCAAGTTCTTCTTCGGAGTTTTCCTCATCATCTTCGGATTCTTCACTTACCACCGCTTTGGCCTTGAAAGCGGTGATCTTTTTGGCTTTTGATGAGGATTGCTCCAAGAGCTCCTCCGTATCCTTCTTGTATAGCTCATTTGTGATGAGGTTGCCCAATAGTTGTGTTGGAGTCATTCTTGCTAACTCCGGTGAGTTGAGGAAGAGTGTCACCAACATTTCGTATTTTCCAAAGAAAGCCCTAAGCATCTTTCTCACAATGTCAAGATCGGAAGGTTAGTACCAAGGCCTTTGAGCTCATTCACAATATTGTTGAGTCGTGTGTACATCTCATTGATGTCCTCATGAGGCAACATTGTGAATGTCTCATATTTAATCCTAAGCCGATGCAATTTTGCTTCTTTAACCATGGATGTCCTTCATGAATTTCGAAAGGGTTGTCCAAATAGCATGAGCCGTCTCAAGATTACTCACCCTATTGAACTCATCCGCTTTAAAGCTCCAAAAATAGCATTCATTGCTTGGGCATCTAAATGAGCATTTCGCCCGTCTTGATCCGTTGGATTCAATGGATCAAGCGCCATGACGTAACTCTCATTTACAATTTTCCAAACGCTTGGACTCATGGCCTTTAAATAAATTGACATTCTAATTTTCCAATAAGCATAATTTGATCCATCAAAGAAAGGTGCCTTGCCTATAGCAAATCCCTCGCTAGCCATCCTTTTCTCTCTAGACGGTTAAATCTAAAAATGAGAGACCAAGCTCGATACCACTTGTAGGATCAAGGATACCGACTAGAGGGGGTGAATAGGCGGTTTTAAATTTTCTTTTCAACTAGGCTAAATTTCTAATTCTAAGAACAAGAATGAAAGACAATTTTAAGCCTACACAATACTAGTCAAGCAAATAGCAATACTAGTAATAACAAGGACTAAACAAAGTACTAAGCATGAAAACTTTAGAACAATTTAGAAAGCAATAGAGAGATGTGCACACTTCGATGTTTTTACCGTGGTATCGGAAACTTGCCGGTTCCCACTAGTCCACGTTGAGGTTAGCTCGAACGAATCGAACCGGCTCCACGAATTGAGCCAAGCACCTCGATCACTAAAGGTAGCTCTTCCCGCTCCGGTAGGCGAGCTCCAACCTTCACACGAAAGTCGGGTCTTCTCACAAGCTTCTTTGAGAAGATCACCGAACAAGCTTCTCCCAATCGTCCGTGTGCCGGCAAGCACCAAGAGTAACAAACCACGAGCTTCGCTTGATTGCAAACTAGTGCCAAAGATCAAACTAATGAATGCTATGCACTTTTTGCTCAAACACCTCAAATGAATGCTCAAGAGTGAAAGTAGGTGTGGAGTGAATGCCCAATGCTCAAGAATGATCAATAGAGTCTCTAGCTCGTGTCTATGAGCGTTAGTACGGTATTTATACCTTCCACCTACCAAAACTAGCCGTTTGGAACAAATTCCGAAAAAATCGTATGAGCGGAACTACCACGGCCCGAGGCCGTAGTACCGCTCCCCCTATCGGACGCATCGAACGGCTATGTCGAGCTTCTGCGGTGACCGTTGGTCCGTCGGCGCAGTACTACCGACGTTATAAAGTCCCAGACTACCGCTCACCCAGTAGTACAAGAAAGTCGGCAGCAGACTACCGCTGAGCCGAGCTCCAAAAGTCACTGAAAAAGCTCCGATTCCCATCCGGAACTACCGTGGCGGTAGTACCGCTCGACAATGAACTACCGCTCTCCTAAAACTCGGGGGCATCCGGAGGGCGCTCGGAGAAAGGGTCCGATCCACCTCGGAACTACACGTGACCGGTAGTACCGCTCGACAACGGAACTACCGCTCCCTCAGATTTTGGAAATGAGTCCGGAGGGTGCTCTCTGGAAAAATGGGTCCGCTTGAGGTTCGAACTTCCGATCGCGGTAGTTCCGATTTCTCCAGCAGACTACCGCTTCGACGGTAGTACCGACGTTGAAAATCGGAACTACCGCACGTCCGCACGAGTACGCTTTTGGCTTTTAAAACAGATTTTTCAAGAATGCATGATCCTAGTTGATCCATGGACACTTAAGAATTGCTATCAAGCTACTTGCCATGATCCCTCTTTATGGTACGATTATTTACCCTATAATCCGGTCTTCCACCAATCTCCTAAGACCGGTAAAATTGAAAAAGGGGATCCTATTCTATATATACCTCTATCTTGAAACATGTTTGATCTTCATCCTTATCCTTTGGCTTGCATTTGCCAACTATAACCTGGACTTAACCTTTAAACATTCATTAAACGGTTAGTCCCATATTCATATAAATTCATTAATTACCAAAATCATTTTTAGGGGCCTAGATGCTTTCAATCTCCCCCTTTTTGGTAATTGATGACAACACATTTTATATGGAAATGTAATGTTTGAATATACCACTTATTTTGACAATTAGTTGTATATTCTTTTGTGACTTTTTGAAAAGAGAAAATTCTAGCAATGATTTTCATTTTGGCAAGAATATGAATTTTCCTTTTTAAAGTCAAGGAGGGGTGATACTCCCCCTAAATTTGTGCATGAAATTTTACAACAATAGAGAAAATCTCATTTTTATCACAATTTTGACAAGATGCACAATTGAGATCATAACATGAGACAAATAATAGAAGCAATTTCATAGAAGTAAACATAGAAGTAAACAATAGTCATTACATCCAGAATACATCAAAAGCATAGATAACTAAGTTCATTACAATCACTCATAAAACATAAATAGAGATAGATAGCCCTAATGTTCCTTCCGTTCTTCTCCCCCTTTGGCATCAAATACCAAAAGAAGCTACTCCTGGGGACCGGGAGGAGAAGGATCGCGACGGCGGCGACGAGTATAGCGCATGGGCGAAGGAGGCTGAGCCAGGGACTGCTCGATGGCTGCAACACGCCCATCCAGGGAGTCCATGCGAGAAGAGAGGGAGGCAAACCCCTCGGCCTGAGACTCTCTCATCTGAAGCAGAGTGGAGTAGATCTGAGAGAGAGTGGCCACGTCAGTCTGAGAAGCTGCTGGCGCTGCTGCTCTGGCCTGCAGAGAGCCGGTGTCTTCTGCCGAGGATCCTCCCGCCGCCGGATCATTGTCGAGCTCTGGCGGCAGTGGGAATGGGAGGCTCAGGTCTCGGCTTATATGCCTTATGCCTCTTGTTGTAGCCGCCTCTAAATCGAACTTGGTCTCAATCAAGGCAAAGATATAAGGTCCATAATTGATGCGCTTGATTCTATCATTTTTGGAAGAGGCAATCTCCCTAATGATCAAGTCCACTACATCAAACTTCTGACCCCTCATGATGTAGTCTATAAGATTCCAAGCATGTCCTCTTATGGCATCAAAATTCCCACTCTTGGGAAGAATAGTATGGTTGATAATCCTATTGATGATGCTAGGAATAGGGAGAAGACCAACCAAGGTCCCGGGGACAGACCTCTCATTGAGGTTGTAGAAGGCAGAAAATGCGGAGATCTCAAGAGCTGGCTTGTCATACACCTTCTCATGCCCACTCAACTCAGCTCTCAAGGCAAGCTCGAACTCATGCTTGGTCGCCTCCAACTGTGTGCACACTGTCATCCAGGTCATGTGCTGAAAATCTGGAGAAATGTGCACTGTAGCATAAAACTGGCGAATGATCTCCTCATTATAGTCCGACTGCAGTGTCGCCAGCTGATGTAGTCCACATCTCTGAAAAAGCCTGAGAGTGCCATCATACTTGTCAATAGAGGACAAGTGCTCCCAATCCACCCACTTATGATCAGCGAACTGTCGACTCTCCATACGGTGATCAAAATTTGCTCCTGAAACTTGGTGTGAAACTTGGGGTTGATGGAGTTGGAGGGTAACTCATACTGATTTCTGCGACGAAGTCTGATGTAGTCCTCAGCAGAAATCTTCCTCAAGTCAATCTGAGGATCTTCCCTCTCAGTTAGATCCTCCTCTGACTCCTCCATTGGAGAGCTATACTGCTGCTGAGGCTCTTGCTCTGGCTCTCTCTCAGACTCTAAATCTGAAGGCTCAGCTGGACCTTTGCCTCGGTCCTAAGTAGCCTTCTGTGAAGCCTCAGAAGCGACTGGGGCTGCAGAAGATTCTCCTGACTGACCGGCGGAGGAATAAAGTCGCCGAGTCGCTCTCCTAGTAACAGGCATCTAAAAGGAAGAGGATACAGTATTAGAGCCTTACTAGGATAGATCAAAAGGAATTGAAAAGAATCGGAAGAAGTTGCTGTTTAATCAGGGCAATCGGTAGTACCGCCGTTCTGGGGCCGGTAGTACCGCTTGGCGGTAGTACCGCTCCAGTCGGCCGGTAGTACCGCTCGCCTGACCGATTCTAGGGTTAAGCAATGGGTTTGAGATTTTGGTATTTTCTTGGATTGAATCCATGGAATGGGTGTGTGAACACCTCTAGATACCAAAATACCACATTTACCCTAGTTTAAACCGCAAGAAATCATCCTCATTTTAAAAAACCCTAAAAATCAATCTAGGGTTCAAAGAGACAATAAAAGATGGGGATGATCCGAAATACCTTGAGGAATGGAGGAGGTGAGTCCTTGGGAAGACGCAAGGCTCAAAAATCCGAGGAAAAATCGAGCAGATTTGAAGATCCAAGTTCGGTTTTTGTGGAGTTTTGAGAGAGAGAGAGAGAGGAGAGAGGCGGCTGAAGGGAGCGGAATAACCGTGCGGCGCGGGGAGAGAGAGAGGGAGAGAGAGAGGAAGTCGCAAGGAACTAGGGTTTGAAATCCCCCCCGAATTTTTAAGTCATATCCGGTAGTTCCGCCGTGCGGGCGGTAGTTCCGCTCAACGGTAGTATCGCTTGAGACTGCGGTAGTACCGATTTTTCTGCGACTTGCAGAATTTTGAGAAGAAAGGTATAGTATGCAAATGATCCCTAGTTTTTTGCACTCAACTAACATCTTTAAGGATCATTATGCATTAAATGTATTAAAATAATAATTTTAAATAATTTTTGCATTTAATCAAATTTTAAAGACTTTTTCACAAGAAACTTTTTCACAATATTGTCCAAGCCACTCCAAAGAAGTATGCATTTAAGTGAGCCATAAAATCATGCAATGTTGGAATAGTCTAAGACATTTAACTCACTCCTAAGTTTGCAAAATGGCTTTCATCTAAAGGCTTGGTGAAAATGTCCGCTAATTGGTTTTCAGTCCGGATGTGGCTAATGCAAATGTCTCCCTTGCCAACATGATCTCTCAAGAAATGGTGGCGGATATCTATATGCTTGGTTCTTGAGTGTTGGACTGGGTTATTTGAGATTTTGACGGCACTATCATTATCACACAATAAAGGCACTTTATCAAAATTGATTCCATAGTCCATCAAAGTTTGCCTCATCCACAATAATTGAGCACAACAACTTCCGTGAAACATATTCGGCCGGGTTGAAAGTGCTACGGAGTTTTGTTTCTTTGAAGACCAAGAAACTAAGGATCTTCCTAAAAATTGACAACATCCCGAGGTGCTTTTTCTATCCACTTTGCAACCCGCATAATCGGAATCCGAATATCCAATTAATTCAAATTTAGCACCTTTAGGATACCAAAGCCCTATGTTATAGGAATGTTTCAAATATCTCAAAATCCTTTTTACGGCCTTTAAATGACATTCTTTTGGAGAAGCTTGAAACCTAGCACACATGCAAACACTAAACATGATATCGGGCCTAGATGCGGTAAGATAGAGTAAACTACCAATCATAGATCTATAAAGTTTGGTATCTACCGATTTACCTCCTTCGTCGAGGTCTAGATGCCCATTCGTTGCCATTGGTGTTTTGATAGGTTTCGCATCTTCCATCCCAAACTTCTTGAATAAGTCTTTCACATACTTTGTTTGGCTTATGAAAGTCCCATCTTTGAATTGCTTGATTTGTAATCCAAGGAAAAGCTTAGTTCACCAATCATTGACATCTCAAATTCCTAGACATCATATCACCAAACTCTTTGCAAAAGTCTTGATTAGTAGAACCAAATATAATATCATCAACATATATTTGACAAACGAACAAATCACCATTGATGATTTTTGTGAATAGAGTGGTATCTACTTTACCAATTTTAAATCCTTTTGAAACAAGAAAATCTCGAAGGCGCTCATACCATGCTCTACGAGCTTGTTTTAAACCATATAGCGCCTTAGAGAGCTTGTATACATGATTAGGATATTTCAAGTCTTCGAACCCGGAGGTTGTTCAACATAAACAAGTTCGGAGATAGTTCCATTTAAGAAGGCACTTTTAACATCCATTTGAAATAACTTAATATCAAAGCTAGATGCAAAAGCTAACAAGATTCTAATTGACTCAAGTCTAGCTACGGGTGCAAAGGTTTCATCATAATCTAAACCCTCAACTTGAGTGTAGCCTTGAGCAACCAACCTTGCTTTATTTTTTACCACAAGTCCGTTCTAATCTTGCTTGTTTCGAAAGACCCATTTTGTACCAATCACATTTTGCTCCTTGGGCCTTTCCACCAACGTCCATACATCATTTTTGGAGAAGTTGTTTAGCTCTTCATGCATGGCATTTATCCAATCCGGATCATCTAGAGCTTCTTCTACAAACTTTGGCTCAAGAGAAGAAACAAACGAATAATGTTCACAAAATGAAGCTACTCTAGAGCGAGTTTGAACACCCTTACTCACATCACCCAATATTTGGTCCATTGGATGATCTTTTGCAATTGCATTATGGATCTTGAAGGGTTGTTGTTGATCTTTTGCTTCATCATCTATTTCTTGTACATCGTTTGAAGTTGAAGAAGTAGGTGGTTCAACTTGTCTTGATGAGGTGGGTGATGTAGTATCTTCCTTTGTCTTGATGTCTCCAATTTGCATGTTTTCCATAGCTTTGCGTAATCCTTCTTCTCCTACATCATCCAAATTATCTTGCTCTTCTTGAGAGCCATTAGTTTCATCAAATTGCACATCACAAGATTCTTCAACCAAACCCGAATTTTTATTGAAAACTCTATAAGCTTTGCTATTTGAAGAATATCCTAATAAAATCCTTCATCACATCGACTTTGAAATTTAGAGAGCCGAACACCCTTTCTTAAGATATAGCATTTGCATCCAAATACTCTAAAGTAGGAAATGTTCGGTTTTCTCCCAATGAGAAGTTCATAGGAAGTCTTTTCAAAAGACGATGCAAATAAAAGCGATTTATGGCATGACAAGCGATGTTAATAGCTTCGCCCAAAATCTATCTAAGTATTATATTCATCAAGCATTGTCCTAGCCATTTCAATCAATGTTCGATTTTTCCTTTCTACAACTCCATTTTGTTCCGGAGTGTAGGTTGTGGAAAGTTCATGCTTTATTCCAAGTTCATCACAAAATCTTCAATTTTAGTGTTTTGAACTCGAACCGTTATCACTCCTAATTTTCTTTATTTTAAAATCAAATTCATTTTGGGCTCTTTTGAGAAACTTTTGAAAATTCGGAGGTTTCGCCTTTGTCATTTAAGAAGAACACCCATGTATATCTAGAGTGGTCATCTACAATGACTAAACAATAACTATTTCCTCCGATACTCTTATAGGTTGTTGGCCCAAACAAATCCATATGTAAGAGTTCCAATGGCCTAGATGTTGACATGATACTTTTGGAAGGATGAGAGTTTGCAACTTGCTTCCGGCTTGGCAAGCACTACAAAGTCTATTTTCTCAAACTTCACATCTTTCAAGCCAACAACTAAGTTATGTTTGAAAAGCTTTTTAAGTTGAATCATACCCACATGACCTAACCTTCTATGCCATAACCAACCCAAAGATGTTTTTGCAATTAAACAAGTTTTTAAGCAAGACTCATTTGAAGTGAAATCCACTAGATAAAGATTTCCAAATCTAAAACCTTTGAAAACAATTTCCTTTTCATTTTCTTTTGAAATAATGACATTTTCTTTAGAGAAAGAACAAGTTAAGCCTAAATCACATAATTGAGCAACGGATAACAAATTAAAATTTAGGGTTTCTACTAAAGATACATTAGAAATGGAAAGGTCATTGGAGATAGCAATTTTACCCAAACCAAGCACATTTCCTTTGCTTTTGTCTCCAAAGGTGATTTTCTCATTGCTCCCGCTCTCAAAGGTGGTGAACATTTTCCGGTCTCCGGTCATGTGTTGAGTGCATCCACTATCCAACACCCAATGCCTTCCACCGGTCTTGTAGTTCACCTACAAAAGAGAATCAAGTTCTTTAGGTACCCAAATTTGTTTGGGTCCTTGGAGGTTAGTAACCAAGGTTTTGGGCACCCAAATGGATTTCCTTTTAGCACCCAAAATCGAGGTGCCAATGAAATGAGCAAAAATATTTCCATTTTCAGTTTTTCTAAGCATATAACATGAGTCATATAAACCAATGGATTGAACCTTACCCTTAGAACAATTTTGAGACTCATGTCCCAAATCCCGGCATTTTGTACAATACTTACCATTTTCTTTTACAAACCTTGGGGCTTGTATACGGTTTCTTACCTTTCTTGGGAATGTACCCAAGTCCTTCTTTGTTGAATGAACATCTTTGGTCACTTAATAGTTTATCAAGTGTAGCCTTTCCTTTGTAGGCTCTTTCCAAGCTTTTGTTCAATTTTAACACTTGTTCCTTTAAATCTTTGTTTTCATAAACAAGTAAATCATCATGGACAAAAGATATGACATTTCTAGAATCAATATTGGAAGAGCATGGCAAGGTAAGGAGTTCATCACATGATGTAGATATGCTAGATTGAGATACTTTTACACTAGGCATTTCATTTATAATATCGCAAGTAATTCCAATGCTAGTGCAAAATTTTTCATGGATGAGCAAATCATGAGCTTCCTTTAGCTCCTTATAAGATTCTTGTAGAGTTGTATGTTCCTCTTCAAGATCTTAAATTTTGATTTCTCTTTCCAAGAAATTCATTTAGTTCAACAAGCATATCCATAAGATCATCATATGAAGGCTCATCATCATCAAGGAATTTTACCTTATCTCCTTTTGCCATGAGGCAAGTTGGAGTGGAGAATAGTGATGGAGCTTCCTTGATTGCAATTCGACAAGTCCCTTCTTCTTGGAGGACTCATCTTCACTTGATTCGAGTCGAATACTCTTCTTCTAATCCCATTCTCCAATGTGGGCTTCATTCTTGCCATCTTTGTGAAGCTTCTTGAAAAGCTTCTTCTTGCCGTTGTAACTCTTCTTGTTTGATGACTTCTCTTTGTCATCTTTCTTGTTGGGGCAATTTGAGGCAATGTGCCCTTTTCATCACATTCATAGCAACGGATGTTGCTATATCGCTGTTGGAGTAGGAGTGCCCTTCTTTGCCTTGTCATAATTTGCGCTCCGGTTTGAACGCCTTCTCATGAACTTGTTCATTCTTCTTACTAGAAGAGCAAGTTCTTCTTCGGAGTTTTCCTCATCATCTTCGGATTCTTCACTTACCACCGCTTTGGCCTTGAAAGCGGTGATCTTTTTGGCTTTTGATGAGGATTGCTCCAAGAGCTCCTCCGTATCCTTCTTGTATAGCTCATTTGTGATGAGGTTGCCCAATAGTTGTGTTGGAGTCATTCTTGCTAACTCCGGTGAGTTGAGGAAGAGTGTCACCAACATTTCGTATTTTCCAAAGAAAGCCCTAAGCATCTTTCTCACAATGTCAAGATCGGAAGGTTAGTACCAAGGCCTTTGAGCTCATTCACAATATTATTGAGTCGTGTGTACATCTCATTGATGTCCTCATGAGGCAACATTGTGAATGTCTCATATTTAATCCTAAGCCGATGCAATTTTGCTTCTTTAACCATGGATGTCCCTTCATGAATTTCGGAAAGGGTTGTCCAAATAGCATGAGCCGTCTCAAGATTACTCACCCTATTGAACTCATCCGCGTTTAAAGCTCCAAAAATAGCATTCATTGCTTGGGCATCTAAATGAGCATTTCGCCCGTCTTGATCCGTTGGATTCAATGGATCAAGCGCCATGACGTAACTCTCATTTACAATTTTCCAAACGCTTGGACTCATGGCCTTTAAATAAATTGACATTCTAATTTTCCAATAAGCATAATTTGATCCATCAAAGAAAGGTGCCTTGCCTATAGCAAATCCCTCGCTAGCCATCCTTTTCTCTCTAGACGGTTAAATCTAAAAATGAGAGACCAAGCTCTGATACCACTTGTAGGATCAAGGATACCGACTAGAGGGGGGTGAATAGGCGGTTTTTAAATTTTCTTTTCAACTAGGCTAAATTTCTCTAATTCTAAGAACAAGAATGAAAGACAATTTTAAGCCTACACAATACTAGTCAAGCAAATAGCAATACTAGTAATAACAAGGACTAAACAAAGTACTAAGCATGAAAACTTTAGAACAATTTAGAAAGCAATAGAGAGATGTGCACACTTCGATGTTTTTACCGTGGTATCGAAACTTGCGGTTCCCACTAGTCCACGTTGAGGTTAGCTCGAACGAATCGAACCGGCTCCACGAATTGAGCCGAAGCACCTCGATCACTAAAGGTAGCTCTTCCCCGCTCCGGGTAGGCGAGCTCCAACCTTCACACGAAAGTCGGGTCTTCTCACAAGCTTCTTTGAGAAGATCACCGAACAAGCTTCTCCCAATCGTCCAGGTGCCGGCAAGCACCAAGAGTAACAAACCACGAGCTTCGCTTGATTGCAAACTAGTGCCAAAGATCAAACTAATGAATGCTATGCACTTTTTGCTCAAACACCTCAAATGAATGCTCAAGAGTGAAAGTAGGTGTGGAGTGAATGCCCAATGCTCAAGAATGATCAATAGAGTCTCTAGCTGTGTCTATGAGCGTTAGTACGGTATTTATACCTTCCACCTACCAAAACTAGCCGCTTGGAACAAATTCCAGAAAAATCAGGGCGAGCGGAACTACCGCCGGTCTGAGGCCAGTAGTACCGCTCCCCTATCTGACGCATCAGAACGGCTATGTCAGAGCTTCTGCAGTGACCGTTGGTCCGTCGGCGCAGTACTACCGACGTTATAAAGTCCGGTACTACCGTTCACCGGTAGTACCAAGAAAGTCGGCGCGGTACTACCGCTTGAGCCGAGCTCCAAAAGTCACTCTCTGGAAAAAAAGCTCCGATTCCCATCCGGAACTACCTGTGGCCGGTAGTACCGCCTCGACAATGAACTACCGCCTCCTAAAACTCGGGGGCATCCGGAGGCGCTCTCGAGAAAGGGTCCGATCCACCTCCGGAACTACACGTGACCGGTAGTACCGCTCGACAATGAACTACCGCTCCCTCGATTTTGGAAATGAGTCCGGAGGGTGCTCTCTGAAAAATGGGTCCGCTTGAGGTTCGAACTTCCGATCGCCGGTAGTTCCGATTTCTCCATGCAGACTACCGCCGACGGTAGTACCGACGTTGAAAATCGCGGAACTACCGCACGTCCCGCACGAGTACGCTTTTGGCTTTTAAAACAGATTTTTCAAGAATGCATGATCCTAGTTGATCTATGGACACTTAAGAATTGCTATCAAGCTACTTGCCATGATCCCTCTTTATGGTACGATTATTTACCCTATAATCCGGTCTTCCACCAATCTCCTAAGACCGGTAAAATTGAAAAAGGGGATCCTATTCTACATATACCTCTATCTTGAACCATGTTTGATCTTCATCCTTATCCTTTGGCTTGCATTTGTCAACTATAACCTGGACTTAACCTTTAAACACTCATTAAACGGTTAGTCCCATATTCATATAAATTCATTAATTACCAAAATCATTTTTAGGGGCCTAGATGCTTTCAGCGTCAAAATCACACTTAGCACGGGTGCATCCGTTCGCCTGACATGGATGTGCCACCTCGGTGAGAGTAAGACCCCCTCCCGATAGGGACGCTCCCTGCACGTCTGCACATTGCATGGCATGGCCTCACACACGTGCGTGGCCCAGCACAAATTATCGTTTCAGCTCCCACGCCACACTGAGGCTGGCCATTTACTGAATTTTCATACCGCAGCTGTGCCACTTAAATTTCGTAGCCAGATGGTGGTATGCAGTACGGTACGAGTAGTCCGAAGTGGGGCCTTGCATGGCCCTACCGCTCATACCCAAATCTGTTCGGTGGGGCCGATGCGTCTAGCATCTGGCAGTGGCGGCCGGGCAGGCGAGCGATACGGACGGCCCCGATCACGTGGGCCCGACCAACCTCCCGGGGCGCGCCCCTTCATAAGGGATTATTTATATTATATTCTACTCGTAGCTTCTAATTAGAGTGTTCGGAGAAATTAAAATTTAATATAAATATCCTAGGTTTTTAAAGTGGTTTTCTCACTCCTTTTACTCGTGTCTCACTTTAGAGATAAGACATGTGATCACATGTGCATCACGCACTCTCCCCCGCTCTCCTGTCTTGCGCACGCATCCCTCCCTCACTTTTCCTACCACTTATCCACTCCTTCTAAAATACATTTATTTTAGCCATTAATATTTATTTTTCACCCAGAAGCAATCGACCATAGCAAAAAAAAAACTATCAACTATTAGGGGTGTTCGTATTGGCTGCGGGTGATAGTTTTTGGCTAAAATAAATAGTAATAACTAAAATAAATGATTTTTTATAATGAGAGGATGGGCGGTAGAAAAAATAAGGGAGATATATGTACGCGAGAAGAAAACGAGAGGAGTCAGTTATGTGATACGTCTGTGACCTACTATTTTATCGTTAAAATCAGACGGGAGTAGAAGGGAAGCTAGAAAAGGCATGTATTTATATTAGATTTTAATTTTTTTAGAAAAATAGAAGTCTATACGAACACCGCGCAATAGGAACAGTCTCGCGGAGAGGGTTCGGCTCGGTCGGCGTGTGCGTCGCGTGCTTTCGCAGCGGCATTCGCTCCATTTCGGGGGCGGATCAGACGGCCGGGAGCGAATCCGGGATCCCGTTCCTCTCCTGTCCTGCTCACCCTCCTCTCTCTGTCTCCCCCTTCGTCCTCCGCTTCTCTCGTGAAAAAAAAAAGAAGGGAAGGAAAATCTCGTCTTGTTTCCGTTCGCGTCGCTGTTCGCTAGCTGCTGGTTGCTACCGTCCAAAAGGCGACTGTTGATAGCTGATAGCTCTCTGCTGTGCGGTGTCGTTTCCGCGGGATCTTGCGCCTCTGCCGCCGCGGCGCCACCTTCAAGGATCTACTACCTCCTCATCGAGACATTTCTTTCACCTGAGTGGAGGCAGAGGCCAAGAAGACGACGCACAAGGAGAAGGTAATGGATATCGATGTTATGCTACTACTACTCATTTCTCCCGAGGAGATCTTATTATTTGCTTCGCATTTGGGCTTCGTTTTCCCTCTGTTTTTTGTTATTCATTTGCTGCTTTGCCATTTCCTTTTTTGGGGGGCGCCTCATCTTTGAGTTCGTTGCGATGTCGATCATTAAGATCTCCAACCTTTCCTGGGTCCATTTCGGGGGGGCAATCCCATTGTTTTCCACTGCTGCCTTTTTCTGTGGCATAGACACCCTCTCCTATCAATGAGTACTCGTTTGTTTCTTTATTGAGGCAGCTTTGTTAATTTGCACACCGAACCATCGCATTTAGTCGCCCGCTTGCATCACGTAGTCTTACCCTTTTTCTCTGCACCTGTTCTTCAGATCATTTCGGCGTCAGGAGCTGTAGCGAGGAGATACCACTGTTGCTGCGTCGTCAGAAGCATCGCTATGATTGGCAAATTTGCAGGGACAGAGCACAATAGCTGATGGGCGCTTGCTAACAGGTAAGTTGTAGTTCACTTCGCATCATTCATATCCGTTAGTGATTACTGATTAGTAGCTCCTTACTACTGGTAAAAATACCTAGTGTTAATATCTAAGTGTCATTTTTTTAGAAGCTGACTGACGTCGTTTGTTGGCGATGCTGGACAGTAGAAGAGCTTGTAATTTGCGTTTCATTTTTTAGTGGGTCCTATTCTCAGTGACTAAGAAAACTTCCGGGATATAATGCTGATATATAACGGTCTTTTTCTCTTTTGTATTGTTTATAGACATTTAACGGTGTTTTTATTTTTTTTCTTCTTTATTTTTCTTTAATTAAATGGTTAAAAGAACCTAAACGACCGTTACAACGCTATTTTAACCAAAAACGTTAGAAAAAAACACAATTGAATGGGACTTTAGGTGGTTCCAAGTTCCAAGTAAACTTGTGCCACTGTTCGTTATTGTTGCTGTTTATTGCTTCTCATCCACGCTCTCTTCACACTGCAGAGCGATGATAGTAATACACATACACATTAGAGCTATCAGGACCTTGAAGCTTCTTTTCAAATAGCACGTAGCTTTTTTTCTTTCAAATTTAACATTTATATATCTATTTTTATAAATTTAATCTTCTTTATAGATCTATCGAATTCAATAGGACCTTTCTCTGGCCCGGCGCACTGTACATTGCTTAATTAGTGCTAATTATACGCTTTTCTTAGCACTAATCATGGCCATTAATGGCCTGCCGCAGAGTGGATGCCCGACAGGTTCTCACCGACCTTGCTAGATTTATAAAAATAGATAATTAAAAACCAAAATTTTAAAAAATATACATTGTAATTTATATAAACAGTTTCGGGTCCTTCTCTGCCCCCTCGTGCACACTGTACTCACTTGCCTGCTACTCCAGTGAGTAGCACATATAAATAAATTCACATTCGAATGAATACTTTTCCGCCATTAGCTAGCTCGCTGAGCCCACCGGTATACAGCAACATTTTAGGAGGGGCGTTGATGTCTTTTAGACATGGCCGAGGGTTATTGGCTGAAATAAACAGTAGTATGAAAGAAATGATTTTATAGAATGGGAATTTGAGCGATGAGAAAAGTAGATAAGAAAAGTAAAAGAAGATATGTGTGAGATAAGAGTGAGAAGAGGTATCCCTGATGTCTTTATAAGAGTATCAGGAGTGTATATATCATAGTGGATTTTAAAATGAATTCTACTTAATTGTTAAGACTATCGCTGTTATGTTTGAGGCTACCGCTCGGCTGTAAAGCAGCTTACGCTCCGGCATTGACTTGGCTCCTTGCTCCATAGCGCCCCTGCTACCGCTAGCTCCTAGCTATGGCTAGAGCGAGCTCGATGCGACAAGCAGGGCATAGTGACAGCGCCCTGCCTGCGACCGCGACATGGAGCTAGCTAGCACACGTGTACGCACGCATGGGGGCCCTCGCGCACGCGTGGGCTCTACGCCTCTCTGTCGATCGGCATTGTTGGCCCGTACGGTGTTTAGCGGCGATCGGGCGGTTGCTGTCTGCGTATTGATTTTTACGGAAGGCCAAAGCCTGCGGTGAGCGCAGAGGCCGTGGCATGCATCGGACCATCAGAGCGGCGCGTCGTCAATGGCTCGGAATTGATGACGGCCGCGCTCGATCGCCTAGCTGCTGCTACTGGTTAGGCCGCGTCGCGTTGCACGCATGCCCGTGCTCCTGTGCTTTTTTCTACCTTTTGCGTCCTGGCGCCATGTACGGTCTGACGTACAAATGTTCCATGCAACTCTTACACATGCTGGTCACTGCATTGAAGCTTCTTAATTGCCGTTGCATTTGTGTTGCATGAATGTGGTTTCGTTTTTTTCCTTGTCACTTGAGATTGGGAGATCAGATCGATGCTAATGCTTTACTCTTCGATACAATGTGATTTAAGCAGTGGAGGATTGAGCGGCGAGCGTAGAAAATGCTAGCATGCATCGCATGTTCGGCCGAGGACGGTGGGGAGGACGGCTCCCGTGCTGCCGCCACGCCCAACGGCAAAGATGCCGGCAAGTCTCTCACCTCACAGGTATGTTGTGTAGTACTAGCTCATGCCTATATACATAGTTGCGACACTGATATGATACGGCTCTTCTTAGTGTTCTGCATTATATATATAACGGTCGGGGTGGTTGGGTTAAGCTGCATTTTTTCCCTGGTCCTTGGGCACCGAGTACCACGTACTCTCAGATGCATTGATCAGTCAATTGAACGCCCTCTGCAACCACTTACCTCCGTAATTTTTACAATTGTTCTTTTGTCCTGCCTACTTGTCGTCATCATGTTCTTTGACATTTGGAACGGAACAGAGGGAGCACAGGAGTACAACAAATGCATGCATCGCCTTTTTTTATTTGTTTTACCAGTGTCAAATTAGTGCTGTAGTAGTACTCTTGTATGGAAGTACAGGATGAATGACAGTGCACTCACATTTTTAAACATTCCTTGATAAAGCTGGTCGAGGCCCAGGGGCAGTAGATGTGCCGCTTTTCTTGCATGGATCCCCACCCCTAAGCTTTGGAGTTTGGACTCTTCGCAGCACAATGTGATTTGATTTTGTCACTTTTGTTCCCCCATTTCCCCCTCGCCTTTTCCTTCGCTTGCCATCATCCATCCATCCTCTTTTTTCCAAAAAGAAGAGGCCACCATCCTAGCTGCTAATGTGAGATTTTGCTCCTGGAAATACTTTCGTTGGCTGATTTAACCCTGGGTTTCACTCTTTCAGTCCAAGATGTTTCTTTAAATTTGTAGAGGACTCCAAGATGTTCCTGCTCACGCAAAGAATAAAGGTGGGCCGTAGTACGCCCACATCCCGTGGTCCTCCAAAAAGAAACATGGGCTGGCTCGGCTTGGGGGGTAGGCCCAGGCCCCAGGCTGGGCCTCGTCTGGCTGCTGCGCCATCTCTGCATTACCATGACACGCCTCGACACTGGGACTCGAGTGCCCGTCCTCTGTCTCCTGCACGCTTTGCCTTTGCCGTCCTTTAAAGTACACGCACGTGTTGTTACGTGTTGTGCATAAGCACACGTCACATGCGTTTGTGGGTTGATTCCCTCCGGTGTTATTATGGTTGGCACCACCTGCGATGTTGCTTTGAGGGGGCGGTGCTTCGTTCCTTGCACCGGACAAAAAGACTCGGTGTGGTCGTGCGGATTTCTTTGGTGCTCCGTAGCCTTCTGCGCTAGGCGTCTGATTTGAAGTCACAACGTGCGTCCTGTCCTGCTTTGTTAGGTCCTAATCAGAGCGGTATCAATCATTAACCATCTGTTGTTATCATTGAAGCCTTATTAAAAGACTGTATTGTCGCGTAGGCTTGATTGTTCGGGCGTGCTTTCGTGCTCTTCCGAACGAAATTCGCACGTATTCTATACTGAAAAGGTAATTTGCGATGACATCGAAATAGAGAGAGATTAAAACCGGTGCGGCCACTTTGATGTTCTTGGAAGAATTTTATACGAATATTCAACTACTAACCGGCGAACGTGGTGTTTTCTTTCGTTCACACTTTTGGTGCTAGTTGAGCAACGCTAATGTGTGTTGTCAGATATAATGCTAGGCTAGTTCATGTCACAATATCATGTGTTGTGTGGTGAATGTTACACTGGTTAATCTGACCGAGGGAGTTGGTACAAATGTGCTTTCAGCTGAAGGACATGATGCTCAAATTCTCCGGCTCCGGCAGGCAGTACAAGGCCGCCGGGAGCCCGTCGTTCAGGCACAATCGCTTCCACCGCTCCAGCCGCCTCGCCGCGTACCCGGGCATCATCGACGACTCGGGCTTCACGTCCGACGGGGCCGGCGAGGCCTACACTTACATGAGAACAACGGCAGGCGCGGGCGCGCGGACCGCCTCGTCGACGTGGGACATGGGCAAGATCAACCGCAGCTACCAGCCGCACGTGAGGAGTCCGAGCGCGAGCTGGATACCGAGCATCGGGGAGGAGGAGGACGACGAGGTCGTCGTCCTGGAGGAGGACCGTGTGCCGCGGGAATGGACGGCGCAGGTGGAGCCCGGCGTGCAGATCACCTTTGTCTCCATCCCGGGCGGCGCCGGCAACGACCTGAAGCGCATTCGGTTCAGGTTCGTATCGATCGTTTTTTTTTTTGAGCAATGGACGTGCACGGTATCGTGTTTTGCGATCGAGTGAGGAGCTAACGAAGCAACGCGTGCATGGTTGTGTGTGTGTGCATATGTAGCCGGCAGATGTTTAACAAGTGGGAGGCGCAGAGGTGGTGGGGGGAGAACTACGACCGCGTCGTGGAGCTGTACAACGTGCAGACTTTCAGCCGGCAGCAGGGCCTCTCGACGCCGACGTCCTCCGTCGACGACCTCGTGCAGGTCCGTCGCCGGCCGCCGTCTCGACGGTGAACCGGAGTTCATCTCATCCGTGCGGATTCTTCACGTGGGATGACGTGTTTTTTTCGTTGCTGACCACCATTTGGGATCGTGGGATGCATGCAGAGAGAGTCGTTCTACTCCCGCGCCGCTTCGACGAGGGAGAGCCCGGTGACACTGCCGCCGTCGGCGAGCAGAGAGCAGCAGCCGATCACCCGGACCACGTCGTGCAAGGCGGTGCCGACGGCGGCGGCGTCCACAGCCCGAGCGACGTACTACCCGTCCACGGCCGTACCAGACCCTTCCGACCACGTGTGGGCGCACCACTTCAACCTCCTCAACTCCACGGCGGGCGCGTCCATGCCCGCGGGAGCCGGCGCCCCGGCGCCCTTCGACCCGTCGCGCGCCACCACTTCATCCCGGGACGAGGTCTCCGTGTCCATCAGCAACGCGAGCGACCCGGAGGCCACGGAGTGGGTCGAGCAGGACGAGCCGGGCGTGTGCATCACAATCCGCGAGCTCGGCGACGGCACTCGCGAGCTCCGCCGCGTTCGCTTCAGGCACGCCCGCTGCTCACTACACTACTACTTGACACCTAATCTTTTCATACTTAGACAAAACACCAGCTAATGATTCTGAAATTCCTCATGCTCATGTGAGTTAACTGCGTTCTAGTGTTGTTGCAGCCGGCAGAGGTTCGGCGAGGAGCGGGCAAAGGTGTGGTGGGAGCAGAACCGAGACCGAATACACGGGCAGTACCTGTAGAAGTGAGCTTACCTATGTGCACTGCACGCGTTGGACAGAAGGTAACACGCCGGGAGGAATAGGTTTAGAGTGAGGTGAGTGTGATACTACAGCTAGAGCTGCTAGTTTTTACAGGGTGAACAGAGGGGTTCTTTCGTTTGAGAAGCAAGCAGCCTGGGCTCAGGCTGCTTGCTTCTCTCGTGTAAACGTATTTACTAATGTCTTCGGTTTCGTATCTTGATGAACAAAGTGTTCTATTCGTTTGTTTTTATCATTCGTTTCGTGTGCTTCTTCTACGACAGACTTAGGCCTGTATTTTGCCCTGGTTGAGGGCACAAATCGATCCAGAATGCCGATCCATGGAAGAGCTAATCAACGGCATAACACAGCTGCTTCTGCACTAGGTCGATCTGCAAGCTGTTTCTGTAACGTCCTAGGGTTCAAATCGACTTGAACCTAACCTTATTCTGGATAGGCCACACATACGTAGCAACGGTTAACCGGAGGTGCTACCATTGGAACTCCTAGGTTTATATGTAAGTGCTTCTCAAGCTAAACCAGTAAGATGAGACTAACCCACACCCTCATGTGCACACACATATAGGCCATCATGGGCTGGGGTGTCACATACACCCCTCTCAAAGGACCCAACGTCCTCGTCGGACAAACATACCCACACTGGGGCAAATGATAAGGATCTCCCCTCTTGGCACATGTCTGTACGTTCAGTGCCAGCATATATGTCATGCCGTGTGTCCACTCCGGACTCACACGTGTCATGTAACTGCGAGAGTCGGCTCTAATACCATTTGTAATGCCCTAAGGTCCAAACCGGTTTAGACCTAACCTCATGCTGGATAGGCCACGCACACGTAGCAACCCGCTTGCACTTTCTCCTCACTTCGCGCAAAACGGTTAACCGATGGTGCTACCATTGGAACTCTTAGGCTTATATGTAAGTGCTTCTCAAGTTAAGTTAGTAAGGTGAGACTAATCATATCCTCATGTGCACACACATATATGAGCCATCATGGAACAGGATATCATAGTTTCAACTCTCGTACTCGATGTTACGGGAGATAATCCATCATTTTGCAATAAGAACAACAAAAAATAACTCCAGACAATTCTCATTTCAAAATCAGGCAATGTGTGCAGGGTTTTTTTTTTTTTGAAAAGGAGGCAGGAGTGCTGGCAATCAAATTAAGGAGAAAAAGAAAATAAGTTAGTTTGGTACAAGAGAATAGGTCATCTCATAGAGTAGAATCAACAGATAGATAAAATTAGTGCAACCACCAGAACAGAGAAACGAAAGGGCGAGGACTTAGTTTGCGACTGTAGCCAGCGTCCTAAGGGAGATCTCCTGCTGAACAGGCTAAACGGCTTGTTGCGACCGTAGCAAGTCATGTTGGAAGGTTCTTCTGCTTCTTTCTTTCCAAAGATTCCGGCAGACATAAATAATAAGAGCGTTCAGTTCCTTTCTCATGTGTGCAAGTATTTGCCAGTGAACAAACAGAGACAAAGACATGACTGCTACATGCCCTCCAAAAGCCCTCAAACTGTACAATCAAAGCTAAATATCCTCCCATGTAGAAGGCTTGTCAATTGTTAGAAGGCAGCCGTTTCCAACATAAATGCTGCGAGAGAAAACTGAATGATAAAACAAATCAATAGCACACTCATGTATTACTCAAACATGGGACAAACTTGGGGCAGAGGCAGATCCACACCCCAGTGGAGGGAAAGGTCAGCACTCAGCAGGCTCGACCACTCTACAAATGCAATTTGCAACTTATTCTACTGTGGCACTTGAATGAAGCAAACCAGGGAGGCAACAATCCGCACAACCATCAACAGGAAAAACACTCCGCAGCGCTATCCTATTCAGCGGACCGGGTTTTAGCTCTGTAGCCTATACGCTCCCTCTGCAGCTGACCAATTTTCGCTCTATACACTCCTTTAGCTGACCAATTTTCTTGTCAACCTCTTTGCTGGTGGGATATCATCTGACTTTCCGAGGAAGTCCGACTTGCCATGCCCAGCCTTCAACAATGGGGCAGGGGGCTTCACAGTAGTACGCGTTCGAGAGGTCACAGACATATGTGAAAGCTTCTCGGTAATAGTTGAAACCTTGTGCATTGCTCCCCTGCCAGTTTCAGGTAAACTGCGCGAATGCCTTAGTATATGGTTCCCTATAGTTCCATGAAAAGAAAAGAAAATCTTCAGAGTCAAACCACAAATTTGAGGTAGGGATTTGGACAAAGCAACTCTTCACAGGAAACTTGCCAGGGCTATTCCTCGCTGGTACTCGATTAGTTAGTTTGTTGTTATTTTCGGTGGGTCTTGTACTCCTCTGTGGTGCCTGACGATCAATTTGAAGTTTTCTTTGTACACCTGGAAAGTGGAAAAATAGAATCAATATATAGCTTGTAATGGTAAGTAATTATGGGCATTCAAGAAAACAGAAAAATATATTACCAGTCTTAGATAAGCTATTTGATTTCACAGATGCATTGCTAGGAGGTTTAGTTGTGGATAGAGTTCCAGTGGAAAATCTTCGAGCAATGTTATGCTCCGAAACTCCTTTTACTCCAACTGAAACAAAAGGACCGAGCACAGATAAAACAAGGGTATCAAGAATGAAAAGGCTATGAGGCGAAACAGTGTGTAAACTAACCACATGGAGGTGTTTTGGGGAGCCCTGCAGCTTTTGGCCGGACAGAAGGTGGAACATATGTACAAACCTAATGAATGGCAAGGAGAAAACTGATCATCAGCCAGAACAGAGACATAAACATCAACCCCTCATCAAAAGCAACAGAGTAGAAAGAATAGGTTTACCTTAAGAAGGTATGCTGGAAAACTTCTGCAGCCTTTGGTCTCTTGCAAGGATCCCACGAGCACAGAGACTACAAGATGTGGGAAACAAAGATAATCCAAAAATCCAATGATTTTTTTAGGATATGTCATCTGGAACAAAAGAACTGTAGAACTTACTGAAATGAGATCAATCGCCTCACTACTAGCTGACGTCATTACCTCCGACAGTTGATTGCCTCTGACCTGCATTGATAAAGAACTGGTCAAGATTAGATTACGCATTGAGCCATTACTCATGTGCATTCACAACGGCATGATATTACAGGCAATCTATGTCAAAGTCATGAACCAAGTTGAACGAGATTGTGACACCCTGGCCCATGATGGTCCATATGTGTGTGTGCACATGAGGGTGTGAGTTAGTTCCACCTTGCTGGCTTAGCTTGAGAAGCACTTACATATAAGCCTAGGGCTTCCAATGATAGCATCATCGGTTAACCGTTTTGCGCGAAACGAAAACGAAAGTGCAAACGGGTTGCTACGTGTGCGTGACCTATCCAGAATGGGGTTAGACCTAAGCCGATTTGGACCCTAGGGCATTACAAATGGTATCAGGGGCGCGGGCATATGGCGCATGGTGCGTGTGGGCCCGGAGCAGACACACAGCATAGCATATGTGCTGGCACTGAACGTACGGACATGTGCCAAGAGTGGAGATACTTATCATTTGCCCTAGTGTGGGTATATTGGTCCGACGAGGACGTCGGATCCTTTGAGTGAGGGTGTATGTGACACCCCAGCCCATGATGGCCTATATGTGTGTGTGCATATGAGGGTGTGTGTTAGTTCCATCTTGCTGGTTTAGTTTGAGAAGCACTTACATATAAACCTAAGGCTTCCAATGGTAGCACCCTTGGTTAACTGTTTTGCGCGAAACGAGGACGAAAATGCAAGCGAGTTGCTACGTGTGCGTGGCCTATCCAAAATGGGGTTAGGTCTAAGCCGGTTTGGACCCTAGGGCGTTACAGAGATGTTGACTTGTGTCATATTTCAAACCTAATTTAAGCTGGACATTGCAGAAGGCACCAGTAACATGTGAAAAAACAGGTGGCAAATGAGACATAAAAAGGCATCCAGAGTGAAGTAACTCCAGTATCCTTTTGAGAAGAGGGGAGGCACAAGAATAAAACTCATACTCAGCAGCATTACTAGGAGAAGGGAGTAAAATGACAGTAGCAGAATGGATGAGGATTCAAGAAAGGCTTAACACAGATAGAAGATTCTAGAAATTTACAGATCAAAGAAAGGTTTAACACAGATCAAAGATCAAATGAAAAGGCATTATTTACAACAAACTGCTTACAAAAAAATGATGACAAGGAGAATCGCAGTAAAATTACCGCAGAGAAAAAGGAAAGATGAATACTGACCTCAGGGAACTGATACTTCATTGCCTCTGCAAGAGACAATCCCTGGGGCCATGATTGCTCGTCTGGGCTACCAATAACATTGCAAATCTTGAGAATCTCATCTGCTTCACTAAATAGTGGGATAAGTAAACAATAGTGAGCAAAAACGACCACAAAGAAAAATAATCAAGCAAGAGACAATTTTCCAAAATAAGCAGCAAACACAAAAGAGGATTTGAGACTGCTGATCATAATAACAGCATACATATGGTAAACCATATTACCTCGTGCCAGGGAAAAGAGGATGGAGTGTCAATAGCTCAGCCATTATGGCACCCATTGCCCACATATCTACAAGTTGGCAAAGAAGAAAGATCTATTTATGAGTTGGAGTATACCTAGCCAAGCTCAAAGTAAATAGTAGTAGATTACTTACCAACTGCAGAATCATAAACAGATGACTGGAGTAGTACTTCAGGTGCACGATACCTGAGACATTCAAACACATGGGGATCAACAAACCGTAGACTGGATTTCTTTTGTGTGTGGGTGGGTGGGTGGGGGCGGTGGTAGGAGCAGTGCTAACCAGCGAGTCGAGACATATTCTGTGTATGGTGGTGCAGATGAAACTTCCCTTGTCAGACCAAAGTCTGCTAGCTTAATGACATCTTTGCTAACCAACAGATTTTCTACAATAGAATAGCAATATAGCTCTCATCAGACTACAATCCACATGAATGAAAATAATAAAAAATATATCAGTTAATTTGCAAAACTGAGATTCGGAATAACTGCCAAAAGGATTTAAAAAACACAACAATAACCTAATTCCAGACTTCTATGTCTGAGTAAGGCTTGGTTATGTTTTATAATTTGGTTGTTAGAGAAAAACAGGGGAGGGGATGGATGACTATACAAGACAACCTACCAGGTTTCAGGTCACGATGAAAGTATCCCCTCTGGTGCATATAAGCAAGAGCCTGAAAAATCTGAAAGCACCAATTCCGGACCTCTGTCTCCGAGAAAGGCTTGACTCTATCTTTCATAAGTTGGTAGAGATTGCACTCCTACAAGAACAAGGGTCAAGATTCAACAAAAGCATGATACTTGGTAGTTGAACTATTGACATCTATCACATCCTTAAGTACCATGTATTCCATTATGAAGTATAATGTATCATTTTCCCTTATGACCTCCTTCAGCTTCACGATGTTAGGGTGATTCATGCGGCGCAAAGACTTCAATAAATAATAAATGTCAGTCTGAAGGAACGTACCAAAACATCAGATAGTACATCTTTGGGCTAAAGTACCTTTACTTCACGTAGTCTCATACATTCCTCGAACGAATAATATTTTCTCTTCATTTTCTTAACTGCAACCTACATTAAATCAATATAAATTCCTTAACAGCAACTTTGTTTCAGTGAGAGTTTCATGGTAAAAATATCAATGCATTTTTCTTCCAAGGGATTTATCACCAGATACATACAACTTCACCATTTTGTTTATTTATAGCACGCCATACACTCCCAAAAGTCCCATCACCAACTTCCTTAATCAGCTTGAATCTGCAAAAATAAGACACTTTGTAAGACAAAGGCAAACTTAAAAACAGCAAGTCCATACAAAAGTTACCCTCACAAAAAAATGTACAAAAGTTACCTATCCATTATTCCGGTAATCCGGCTGCCTAGTAGAAGCTTTTCCCTTTAGGACAACCAAGTCTGGAGAAGAATCAACGACAAACACAGAGAGGTATCCGCCCAGTTCCAATTGACCAATATGTTGTCTATCAATTAGCAAGAACTGATATATTATCACTTTATCAGTCAACCGAACAGTGGGCCCCTCAGTCCCTTGTGCTGTCTTGGATTTTGGTTCACTCAGGAAGATCCCACAGCAACCATAGTAGAAAGTTACAGAATATAGCAAGGATGAGCCTTGACCTCCAATGGTACACAACAAAGCAAATGGCCACTAACTAGGGAGCAACAGATGGAGACCGAATGCAGCAAATATATTAACCCTGCAGGGAGGGGGGAAGGAGAAAGGAGATTCAGAATATTACAAGAGAGAGAGAGAGAGAGAGAGAGAGAGGGTAGAATTTAAATTCTTCATGCCAATATATGCAGCAAAGAATAGTAACAAAGTGGCATACCCCGCTTATGTGATCAACATCTACTACTTGAATTCCCTCTTCAAAAAGGAGCTTCTCTGTAGATGATGTGCTGGTAGAAAGGGAATAAAAATGAGATGGTAAAATTAGTCAATAGAACACAAAAGAAAAGAACAAAGTAGGTGTATTACATGTAGATGTTTGACATAGACTGAAATATGGCTTCAGGAAAAGATCGCATCAGCCTTCTGTTGTCGAGCATAGAGGAGCATATAACCACTATGTGTAGTTCACCAGAGAGAAGAGTTGTGTGTTCCCACAAGCTAAAGTACGCCAATCAAGAGTTTCTTTTGAAAGGAAATGCTTGCACTGAAGGATATATGCCCAGAAGACCACTTTTTCCATGTCTCTGATGAACACTTTAAGCTCCCAAAATCACTGCTGGTGCAATCTAAAATAACAGATTTGAGTCAGAAAGCTGTGATAGATTCTAAAAATGTTACTCTTCCGCACATGATGTGCATACCATACAGTATATGCCAAAGGAACTAAAATAATTTCCATTCAGCATGAACATCGGTGCCACACGGAACCATTTGCAACATACATAATGCAGACACTTGACGACCTCCATAACAGCTAACAGAAATTTTGCAACATGTCCGAATCTTGTACAAACTAACCATTTAATATACTAAAATACATTGGGGCTATATACAAACTCAAAGCAAACTCTGGTTGCAGGATTATTATTGAATCATTTTACTCTTACTTGTGAACAATAATGTACCGCCCACACATTGCTAGGACCAACATTGACATGTGCTGCATAATGAAGCACTGTCTTCTTGGCAAAACCAATATATGTAGCACTCTTGCAACTAAATTAAATATGTACTACGGACTACATTAGCATCAAGGCAGAGTATTGCTGGAGCTGGACATTGATAAACCATATCAACATCAATGCTGTTATTCACTCAGTTGCAATAACGATTCAGTATGGCATGATAATCAAGCTATGCCCCAAAAGCACATCTAAAGTAATGTTACTACCTGATTAGTGGCAATAACATTTGAGTGCGGCAAGACTATCAAACTCATGCAACATATACAAACACCTTGAAACTCGGAAGATTGCCTTGGGTTGGAATTTAATGGGAAACTACCTGCATTGCTATACTACTGTAATTTACATCGCTAGACACTAAAAGCACAGATTTTTATCATCCACCGGGACTCGGGAGAAGAGAGACGCCTTTTTTCCATCTGGAATAAAAAAAAGGGCCATTTTCCCATATAATTCAAATCAGCCAAAAAACAGATCCAAAATCCCAACAAAAAAGCATCCCCAACATTACCCAGAAAATAAAGAATCACGAAGTAATCGCCGCTAAAGCACAAACCTACGCATAGATTCGCATTTGGACCGAACGCTCGTGAGCCGCTCAGATCCGGCGCCTTGGGCACAGATCCGGACCGAACCCCCCCGAACAAGCAAGCCGACAAAGCGCACAAAGGACAGGCACGCCAGCGCGAGAAGGTTGGGTGGGGGGAGGGACGGAATGGCATCGATACCATACCTTACCAGGCGGGCTAGGAGCATAGGATGGTGGTGGTGGCGTCTGCTCCCCACGTGGTGGCCGCGTGCCTACCCGCCTCGTCGCGCAGCCCACCTCAGCGCCGCGCGGCGGCGGTGGCGTGGACGTGGGGAAGAAGAGGAAGCAGAAGAGAGAACCGCGGCCTGCCTTCCCTCCGGTTTCTACCCGCGATGCGCTCCGTTGCTTTTTATAACCGCAACCACCCGTCGCCTCCTCCTCCCTCTGCTCCTCGGCACCGCATCGCCTCTCGCGCTCCGCCCGTTTTTAACCACCCTCTGCTCGTTTTCGGGATTGCCCCAACGGAAGGCAAAGTACTACCGGCTTTTCACCCTCCTCGCCTGCCTTTCTCGGCCTGCCTCCTTTTTCTTGTCCATGGAGCTGCAGGACGGCTTGGTTGGAAATGGACTTTCAAGGACGCTCTGGAGCGATCGAAATGATGGGCCGCTCGTAAGTTTGGGCGGGCTTTCCGGCGCGAGCGTGACGCGCCGTGTTAATTAGCGATGGTTGGCGGCGAACGCAAAGATGCGGTGATACGATACCGCACGTTCGGTGGATTTCAGGCATCGAGTTCGGACGATTTGTAGTTACCAACTTCACCGATTGAGACGCTGTTCTAGACAGTTTCTTCTTTTATTTTTAAAAACTGATTTTTTAATAGAGTTATTTTTAAAATGATTTTTATAAACTGTTTGCAAAGCTATTATACAAGCCGTTTTAAACAAAATAACTTTTTAATGTGAGTATTTCTTGTTTTCTCGGTCTCTACCGTAATCACACAAAAGTTTCAATCAAAAGCCCATATGACATACCATTCGTTATGGTGCACAAGCATAAAGTACATGTGTACTACTGCTTCACTTTGTTACCGGTTCTTCACCTGGATCCGTGTGTCCATGGTCCTAGCGGACCCAACCTGGCGTTAGGTTAGACACTGCCACCTGCTAGGCACAAAGGCGATCCGGGCACTCACGAGCCGCTTGCTATTATGTCTCTACATTCCGTGCCATTGACACCACCGTTTGGTCCCCAGTGCGATGCCGAGTGAAGTGTATGATGGCGTTTGGATTGGGCTCGACGCAAGCAAGCTGACAGCGGCCTCTTCATCCATTATCTCCCCGGTTGGTAGCTGATCACATCTCTTGATGTGATCTTAAGCTGTTTTATTCCAACGGACAAGCCCACCTGCTTATAGAAATGCCAATGCATGGTTTGTTCCATCATTGAGGCTAGCTAGTTGTCTGCGGATTTGTATTTTGTTGGAACAGGTGCAATGATTTCTTCAATGGGGGTGCCCGAATTGGTGAAATGACAAAATGTTTATTGCATACGGAATCGGCTTTGGGGGTATACTGAAACTGCAACCCAGAGTCTACATTCTTTAATTTCACAAGAATTTAAGTGAGTAGTATCCTGTAACTGCTCGAGGTTGCGGGCCTGTTCTTTTTAGCTGCGATTTATGATTTTTAGTTATGGCTTGTAACTTTGGGGTTGTTCATGCTAGAGATTACAGAGTAACAGAAACTCACGTGCGGTTTTACCAATATAAATGAAGCCAGTAAAGTATATACTACAATTAACTAGTAGACTCTATCTTAAAAAATAATTCGTTTAAAAGCTAGTTACTATAGAAAATTTGAAAAATAACTTTTAAAAGCCGAAAAGAATTGAGCCTACGTTGAGCTGCTCCTTGGTACATCTTTGCATGTCAGGAGATGGCAGGCGGTAATCACATCTTGCAGTACCCTAGTAGGCCAGTACCCTCGTAAGCTTTCCTCCAGCCTGTTTTATTGGATATGTTTCTCGTCGTGCTCCCACATCCCTTAGTGCCTATATAAATTATAAAACAACAACGTGTGATTCGCTTTGACTCGTCAAATGCGATTGGATGGCAAACATATGTGCTAAGATATTTTAAATATTTAGTCCCGGATTATAGATGACATCATAGAAATAACATGCAAAGACGATAAAAATATCGACATGGCTCAAGACAACGGTATTATGTAGCCTACGGACCTTTTTATAGTTTTTATCGGTCTCGGTGATTGGTGAAAAGATCAAAATTATAGGCTAGATGTGATGGGTTAATCTCAGGCTAACTGCCCGAGATATTTCAGGGGGACTTAGTCCACCCACGCGTCTTGATCGGAGGCGGTTTTCTAACCAACTTGGTCATGGTCCCGGTCACCAGCGCTATAATAAAAGCTAGGGTTTTCGGCAGGCTAGTGACACGTCAGTTGTTCAAGCCCAAACCGACCCGCACAGATCCGATCTAACGTCTAGTGCCCAGGTGAACGAAGATCGGCCATCGTCGTCCCCGTCGGCTACCTCTACCGCCGCCGACTTCTTCACCGCCGGCCTTCCTCTTCTTCATCACCTTCGGCCGACTTCTACTACCTCAAGATGGTATCTCCGAACTCGGGTACGCACTCATGTTTCCGCTCTAATGTTTTAGCTAGGTGTTCTTGAATTGATCTAGAGATTAAGGCTTGAGAGACCATGTGGAGGTCATCCCGTTGTGTATGATGAGTAATTGACATCGGTTTACGAAAAGTCGAGTTTAAGTCGGTTGGTTCGGACCTAGACGTTGCGTGGCGTAACGGGCTCGGTCGGACTTGGTCGAACCTAGTCGTTTGGGTTTAGGTTGCATATTCTGATGACTCGACAGGTTTGATCTCTATTTACGCGTTCATGTATCGAGCGGTGCTATTTGACGTGTTTCTTGTCTGTGTGTCTGCAGGACAGCGAGGCGGAGTCGTGGCGAGACACGGTGGACCGGACTAGGCGCAGGTGGCGTTGAGGTCAGAACGGTCGTGATGTGTCGAAGACGACGTGGACTCGAGGTGGTTGCGAGGCGTGCGAGGCAAGGAGCGCGGAAGCTTCCGGAAGGTGCGGGGGGCGGCGGAATTTCGCAATACTGCAAAAGCGGGAGCGGGCGCCGTTGGATTTAGCGGGCGTAACGGGGCGGAGACCCGTTAGCCAAGGCTATAAATAGAGGAGAGGGGCTGCATGCCTCCTCATGACTTGAGAGAGAGAGTTAGGGTTAGCTAGAGTCAAAAGAGTCTTTGGAGAAGGCTTTTACTTTTGAAGGCTTTAGTTGTTATGGGTTGTTGAGGAGAGGCAGAGAGTTGTCTGGAGATGCCCCTCACGTAGCTTCTCCCTCTCCCCTGTTCTTGTGTTCTAGGATGACAGAGCATGGTGTTCTTGAGTCTTTGGTAGGAGAGGGTTGAGACTTCTGTGTAATCATTCATTGTTCTTCTGTTCTATTCATATAAGAATGATTTCTGTTGGTTATTCTTATTCCCTGCTTCAGTAGTGATGTGTTTTATGTTCTGAACACTCTCTGTTCTTCTCTGTTGGAATAAACTTTGGGTATGATTAAATAGTTTGTGTGGTTGTTTCTTGAAAACTCTGTGATGGAAAAGATTCATGGCCAGATGATCATTCCATTTTCTAGAGTTATTGGAAGACTCAACATTTCCTATGATTTATAAAGGTTGCGCCACATTCCTCTGTTTTGAGCAAATTTAGGGTTTACTGTTTGACTAAGAACAGAGGATTCTTCGATTTATGTTTTCTTAGCAAAAATCATATTCTAGTCTTGTGGATTTTTCTCAAGATATGTCTCCCTGCAGAAATTAAAAGATCCATCATCAGTAGACATGAGAATCCCAAGCCTTATAGATTTTGGTTTCACTCTGTTCATCATTTTAGTTTTGGGCTCTTGATCTGATTTTTCCAACCGAAACTGTTTCAGTGTGGCCTTTTCTGTCTCTGAGACCAACTTGTTATTTAGTTTTCAGCAGCAGTGTTGCTTTCAGTTTTTGAAGTACAATCCATTCATTCTTTTACTCTGTTTTCAACCTGCAGTTTGCTGTTCAAAATCTGCGCACAGATCACTTTCTTTTCAGTTTTTTTTTGGGTTGTGCTTTGGACTGAACAGTAATTACTGGAATCTCTTTCTCTGCAGTTTCTAAGTTGTGCTTCCTATTCTGTTGTGAAGTTTTCGGTCAGGATCTTCAGGGAAACAATTGACATGTTTTCTTTGCAGCTAGCTGTGCTTTGAATTTTCTCTCTTCAATGTGTCTCCCTTCTGTCAGTTCTCGGCCAACAGAGCAGCAGTATATCTTCCAATTTTTGCCGAAGGTTCAGTGATCAGCAGTACTTCAGTTTTCAGATTTCGGCAGCACTTCTTCAGTTAACATTTGGTTTTCTGCTGTCAGTTGCTTCTCTGCCGAGTCTCTACATGCTGTGCTTGCAATGCTATTTTCTGTCCGAGAGAAGACCTTGTTTGGTCAGACTTTTATCTTCTCTGTGTTGTCATTTTTGACCAGCAGCTCCAGGATTTGGTTTGCTGTTTTTCTTTGCCTTTTTGCTTGCCCGATCAAATACTGATTTCAGCCATCATTTGAGCTGTTGAACCAACCTGAAGTTTCAGTCTTCGGCTCAGCTTCTGGGTCTGCATTTTTGGCTGGTGCTGCTATTGTTGCTATTGTCGCTCAAGTTTGAATTTCACCCGGAAACTTCTTTCTACTGAATAGCTATTCGAGTAAGCGAACTTCTTCGTACTTCATAGCTTGAGTAGCTATCGGAGTTGAGTTTTTCTTTATGGATATTGTGGGGGTCGATTTTTTAGAACGCACCATTCACCCCCCTCTATTGTCATTTCGGTCCTACAAGGCTTTTGTTGATGTTTAGACTTAGAGTTAAAATATTAACAAGATGTCGTACTATAAAGAGAGATCATGACTAGCAGCTTGAAGATTTATCTTGTGCCACCTTAATCAATTAAAAGTCATGCATGCATTTGGAATTGCATCCGGAGGAAAATTCAAGAAAACAATTTGTCATGAGCTAGACTAGCGATCGCCATTCGGGGTATGACCGCATATGAGGGGCGGTAATACCGTATTCCGGTAAGACTAATTTTTACATGACGGTTCTTTTTTGCAGGGAGCATGTTTTTGAAAATTTCTCCTCCCCTTGGAAACGGTAGTATCATGTGGTAGTACCGGTCCATATGAATGCGGTAGTACCGTATCAGACCGTAACGGCTAGTTCAAAAGAATTAAATGAACTTCATATAACCGTTAAACCCTAGGCGCGATAGTACCGGCCGATACATGGCGATAGTACCGCACCTGTTGAATTTTTAGGGAATTTTGCCCTAACAGTTGAATTTGTGGTTGGAGATTATAAATACCTCCTCACCAGCATCAAGCTAATTACTCTTGACCTCATTGAATATATTAGAGCCATTGCTGCACTCTTTACTACTCATTTCCTCACATTTCATATTTTGAGGTAGTTGAGAACATTCAAGTGCATTTGTATCATTAGTTGATCCTTGTGCCACTTGATTTCCTTCAAGTAAGGGTTGTGGTTTATTACTCTTGGTATTTACCATCACCTAGATGACTTGAAGGAAGGTTGTGTGGTTATCTCTTCAAGGAAGATTGTGAAGAGGCACGGCACCGTTTGTGAGTGGTTCGGTGCTTACCATCTCCCGAGTGAAGAAAGAGCAACCCTAGTGAAGTTGAGGTTCATTCAGATATTTATGGAGCCGATCCAATCCATTTGGGCTTACCTTAACACAGACTAGTAAAGATCAGCAAGTTTTCGATAGCACGGGAAAAACAGTGAGTGTTTTCATTGCGGTTTTTCTCTTGTCTTTACTATTTTCGCATTTGTAATTCTAGCTATTTATTTTATTTGTGTAGAATTGTTTAGTTAAATTGTATTTTAGTATCGATATAGCCTTGAGGTGCTTTAGTGAAAACTTAGAATTTAGCTCTTGACATGTGCTAAAATCTTGTATTAGCTTATTCTTGTTATAATTATCAATTAAAGCTTAAATTTTAGAAACCTCCTATTCAACCCTCTCTAGTCGGCCATCCTTAATTTTACTGTGGCACAAATCTATCCATAAAATCCAATTTTTTGCTCATGTGTTAGATGTGATTATTGCCACAAGAACGCCTTGCACAATTGCACTCCTGAAGTTAACACAATAGATAAACCCTTGGGCATGTGCACATGGGAAGATGCCTGGTTTCCTCCCTTTCTAGGCTCAACGCTGTAAGCTCCCTGCTTTGCACCCTGAAGGCTAAGAAGCATCGATACGCCGCTAACCAACCATTTCTATATGTGATACGTATCCAATATGACGATACGACGCGATATAGTATTGGGAAGTATCGACGGAATTTAATTTTTGAAATAAAAATTTATCGTGATACTTCGTCAATACTTCCTGGTACTTGTTGACACAAAACCATTCAAACAAAAGACTATTATCATCCTGTCCCAATTGTAACCCAAGCAGGGAAAAGAAAGCTACGTGTACCTAAAAACTCATGCTCTTACTCCCTCCCCAAACTCATCCCTATCCACCCTAGCTCTTAGCCACCCTTCCCAAAATCCCCAAATTAGTGCCGCCCTAGCTCTCCGCCACCCTCCACCATGCCAAGACCTCTTCGTAGCCACCATGCCTGCTCCCACCCAAGTCCACCGCCTCCTTAGTTATAGCACCTCATATACCAATATAAGATACTACTATGGAACATCATCACTAAAAATAAAGAATAAGTAAAAGAAATAATAGAAATCACAAGGAAATTGAAACTTTATTAGCACTTTATTAGAGAACCAGCGGAAGTTGTAAGTAAATGTTTGAAATATGGGACCGGTCTACTTCTAACCAAATAAAAGAGTAAATAAGATAACAAAAATAGTGGTAAGCAACGGTGCTGCAAACACAAGTGCTTCCACCTATGCATGTTGCAATCACTCCACTGTCCTTTTACTTAAGAATGGAAAGAGCAAGCGTGAGATTTAGGAATCTCAGCAAATACCCAACAACGGTCGCAAGCAAGGTGAGTAAAAGGGCAAGTAATTCTATCAAGTAATTGACATAGGTTAAGTGCAATGTAACTAGATTATTGGAAACACTGATAAAAGTCAGAGATAGAGGTAACAGGAATAGGGAAACTAACGATGATTGTTATGAAGCAAATTCTGGTAATAACACCGGCGATTACTTCCCACATACCTGATTATATGAAAATAGTTAGGCACATCATTGTCCTCGATTGTATAACCACCGACGGGGTGTAATATCTTGAGTAACGAGAGTGTACGGCCCCGTACGTTACTAGGTGGGTAGAAATCTCCCCTATGTGTGGATAACTCTGGGCCAGGTGACTGTTATATTGTTAACAAATTTTATGGTACAAGTTAAGGGAACTATGGAGAGGTTAAGATAAGGATAGGATAAGTGGAAGGATCGTTAAAGGTTTGAAATGGAGAAGCATTAGATACCAATAAAGTGGTGATGTGAAATGATAATATGGTGATATCAATCTAGGAATTATTCAAAAAAGAGGTATTGTAACATAGCTCATACAAGGGTTGACAATCAACTAAGTTTTATTACGTGATAAATGATTATTAATCAAATTAATAGTTGTTACTATATATATTGGTCGTGACTCGCATAAGAAATCATACAAGCAATACATCATGCTATCACCAAGATAAAACATAGAAGCTTTGATATTAAAGATTTCTAGTGGTTTAAGCCTAAGTTTAGAACATGAACATACGCTACCCCCATTAATGATTTAAGCATGAATTCTAAACACTAATAACTATGTATTTTAATAAACATAAAAGCATGCAAGCCAAGGTAATCTAGAAATATCATGGTATGATAATAAGATTAGAAGTCTATATCTAGGCAAGCATTAATAATATGGTAGATGTAATCAATGATAATAGTGACAAATAATCATGGAAGATGGGGTATGCGGAACGGAAAGGCTAACGGTCGTAAGATACTTGCCTTGAACACGTTCGGCGGACTCGCTGTACGAAGGATCTGAGATGCGCAACTGCCCGAATGTTCTTTCAAAGGCCGCGTGTGAACCTATAAGGTGAAACAGAGACGAATCAGATATGGGCTAGGATAAAATTGTGGAAGGACAGAAGGGATTTGTTTGACCGAAAAAGATCGCATTCGCTAAGCCTTCATCGTGTGCATCGCTGTTTAGCCGTGCTAACCACATCCCGCTACACGAGCCCACAAAACACCATGGGAAACATGATTTGGCTGCACGCCCGGCCATTGCCGCCGCCGCTGCCCACGCCACGACACCCGTGCCGGCCTGAGAGATATAGAGTGGGGGAGCTGGTAGATGGAGAATGGAGGTATGCGCATAGGTGAAAGAGGTAAGCCCTTTAATCTAGCCCCTCATGCTTAGATCAAGGAAGGTAATTAAATGAGTTAAATAGCAGCTTTTTGAAATGATGTGCTTTTATTCCGTTTTCAAGATGCTACATTAGTCGACGCCGTCCCTCCATCTGAAGCACCGACACCGCCTACTGCTTCGCTCGCGCGCGGCGCGGCCCGGGCGGGGGATCCACCGCATCACGAGCCACCTGCACTCTCTATGCATCTCTGCATTTTGTGTGATTTTCCTTGCGACATCCCTTCCTTGGTCTAATATGATGCAGCAAGGTGTTCAGCTCATGGGAAATGTATGTTTTTTCTTTTGTGTGAAATAACATTTGGGGGAATTTCTGTGCCGTATGTGTGTGTCTCTGCATCTGTGTGTGGTTTTTTTACGCAGCAAGATGCTAGTGTCAGCACGATTTGTTTGTAGTATTATTTTCCCTCTTCTCATGAGAAAAAGGCTTGGGATTACGGAGGAGGCTTGAAAGTTGCAGCAGGATTTTAATCAAATTGGAAAAGCAAGCATCGTCTTTAGGGGTGTAAACCAGGATATTTTAGGTTAGTAAGTCCCGTGCTATCATTCAAGAAATCTATGTTTAGCTGAAAGTGATGTAGCATCTATGGTACCCCGAACTATATTTGTGATCTCTGTTTGCATTTAGCAAGATTTGGCCTCATCTATTAAGGCATTAGTATAATCAAAATACATGTGCTGGACACTTTATCCACTTCTGATCTGGCTATTGATGACATTTAAAAATAATCAGGGATAACATTTATTAAGGTAATCTAGTTTCTCACTTTCTCGTAACCTCTCTAATTTTAAATTTTTTTAAAAAAACATATTTATCGTATCGATATATTCTTATTTTTTAAAAAATATCTTATCATAATAGCATCGTATTCGTATCACCATACCCTATTGGGTTATCCTATCCTAAATGAAGCTGACCCCAGCCAGAGCGGAGAGCGCCACTGGCCATGTGCACACCTTGCACGACCGATTGCTCATTGCTCCCGAGAAAAGGCGACCTTTTTTGCATTATTTTTCATTTCTTGCTTCAGGCTGCAGTCCAATCGTGCAGACTTGTGCTTAATTCGGGGGATCTTTCACGCCGGGATCACAAGGAAAGCGACCTCTTCTTTGTTAAGGGTATTAGAGATAAGAGATAGAATAAGATTGTTATTCTATCTCCTTCCTTATCTCTATATGGAATATCCTCTTATGTACTCCTATATATATGGCCCTTTGGGTTTCATATCAATACACACAATATTCATAACATGGTATCAGAGCTCTAGGTTTAGATCTAACCCTAGCCGCCGCTCAAGATCGCGCGCCCGGGAGATCTATCTCCGGGGGCGCACGCGTTCGCCGTCACCGTCACCGCGAGCCGCCGCCGCCATCTGCTGTGACGTCGCTGGATCGCGTCGTCGCCTCATGCCGCCTGGATCGGCTCTCTGCAGCAGATCCACGACTTCATGGGAAGTGGCTCGCGTCGCGGGGATCCGCCGCACGCCCTGGCGGCCCTGCTGACCGTACCCGTACCTCTGCGCCGCCATGTGCGGCAGCTCCGCGATGCAGGGGTCCCCGAGCAGCCTCACCGGCACCAAAGACGCGTCGCGACCATCGGACGTGCCTCCTGGGACCTTCTCGTCCTCGCCGAGCTTGCGGGTGGATTAGTGCATTACAAGACCACCTCGCATTAGTGCATTACAAGACCAGATTCTCGATGCGCCGACGAGCCCCATGCCGCCGCCGGATTCCGGTGCCTCATGAGGACGCCAGCACCGCGCCACGGGCACTCGAGGTTGGACGCCAGATCCACCCTCTCCTCGCGCGGCCGCACCCGGACGGCCCTCGGGAACTCCACGAACCCCTTGATCCCAGCGGATGGATGCTCGCGTCGTGCATGTGCATGCATGGATACTGCACGTATGCGTGCATGGATGGATATCTGGATATCTCATGCATGCATGAACTTCTCCATGCATGCGTCCGCAGTATCCATCCATGCATGCGTCCGCGATCCGCCTCCGCAGCGTCTCCACGCCGCCAACGCCCGACGGCCGGCGACGTCGGAGTTCGTTTATAGCCGACTTTTCGATCAGCGTCGCCGGATCCGGCCTCTCGTCGGTCCGGATCCGGCTCTCCGTCGGTCGGATCCGGACTCTTCGTCGCCGGATCCGCCTCTCCGCCGGCCGGATCCGGCCTCTTCGCCGCCGACCGCCTCTCCGCCGGTTGAATCCGGCCTCTCACGGCCGGATCCGGCCTCTTCGCGAGTATCAATTTTCTTTTGAGTCGGTCTTCGCGTTATTTTTCCCATACATTTTCCGTTGCGTCCATCTAAAATCCGTAGTTTCTAATTTTTTAGTTCGTCTCACCGTATGCGAGTCCACAAATTTATTGTCACCATAGAAGTGTAGAAATTTTTCTTTTGCATGACAAGAATGCCTTAAGGCCGTCAAGGCTTCTTCGCACCGCGCCTCCGTTGCGCTTCTTGTGCTCTGCGCCGTCGCGCTTTTTCTTACTGCGCCCCTTGCGCTTCTTGTGCTCTACGACTGCCCTCGGGTTTCGATCTGCATCGTCATGCTTCTATCTATTCCTCTTCGGCTTGATTTGACAGTTTATTCCAAGGCTGCACGCAACGACGACATCATCAAGATTCGGATTTCGGATTTATCTTGTTTTAGTATTAACCCTTTTTCAAATGCAATGCTATTGCATACGCCTTGCATTTGAGGGGGGGTGTTAAGGGTATTAGAGATAAGAGATAGAATAGGATTGTTATTCTATCTCCTTCCTTATCTCTATATGGAATATCCTCTCATGTACTCCTATATATATGGCCCTTTGGGTTTCATATCAATACACACAATATTCATAACATTCTTCACCTCGCTTTTGCTCGGTGCTTATACACGTCCACACCGCACGGCCTTGCGTAGTTTGGGAAGCATAAGTTGGGAGTCGTGAGGAGTAGTGACAGCAGCTACTGCGAGAGGGCAAAGGGAGGAGGGATCAGGAATCCATGGCGGCCACCGAACAGTCGGAGGTGGCGATGGTCGCGCTCCGGGGCCGGCCGGACTCGACCGTGACGGCGGCGGCGCCTGCGGACCGTGGCTCTGCTGACACCAGACAAGAGGTGAGCTCACTCGATCTCCTCCTGCGTCCCACACCCTACTGTTTCTTGCTTTCAACTTTCCACTCGTTTTGTCCGCCGCGCTAGCTGCTCCGAGCGACTTGACTGCGTGTGGCCGACCGCTACCGCTGAACGAAGGGGAGCTGACACGTGCTGCCCACATCGAATTCAGTGTCCCTGTTCCCCAGCCAGCCTTGCCGGACAACTCCATCTCCAATTCTCCGTCGATCTTCATCTGTTCTCTTATCGTCTCGCCAGCAATCCGATTGCGATTCCTGTCTCCCGAGTCCTGGCGTTCAAGGATTCTGCCTCTCCGTCCAATCTCCAGTGGAGTTGGGACGATCCACGGTCCCACGTTGAGACGGACCAGAAGGATGAGCGTAAGGCCCATCTCGTCCGGCAGATAAGAAATTCCGTTTACAGAAGTAGAGCGCGTGTAGCAGTGGACCATAAATCGGAAGGTGAAGCATGAGATGCGTGGGCCCTATGCTAGCCTAGCCTATCCAGACCCGGCCCAAAATCGGTCCAGTTCGCCTTGCTGGTAGGCGGGCCAGATATTGATCTCGCCTGGGAGGCCCAGTTGTAACCGAAATTTTGGGCTGTAGAGATGGGCTTATTTGTTTATTCGTCATGCTCGCCCTGCAGTTTACAAGTGTAGCCGGAGCAGGCTGCATGGCCGTCTCTGCAGCAACTGGTGCACCGGCCGGAGAGCGCATGGCACCATCTGCCGCCGTTCTCTTACCCCTTCCTCTGAGCATCGCCGCTCCTTCCCCAAACAACTTCGTTGCATGCAAGCAATTGCGGCAGGATAATCCTGATCTCCTGGTAATAGATTATAGGTTGGTTCTTTTGAGCTGATGGCTTATGATTTATTATTTAAATATATGAATTCTGACTGTTCACGAGAGACAGTATGCAGAGAAAAATAGTCATATGCGATTTTGACCGGTACAGCTAAACTCAGTACACTATTTACTATATTTTTCTATTGACTCCATCTTGAAGAAAAACACCGTTTAAAAGCTAGTTACTGTAGACAGTACAACATAAGCCAATTTTAAGGTGCCGCTCATTTGGGCTAAAATAGTGGCTTATGGCTGAAATTGCACTGTAACTCAAGGTGGCTTATTTAACATACTTGAAATTTAAAAATTTTAAAAATAGAAAAAATATGTTAGTTCATTATAGACAATACAAACGAATACATGAAAAAAGAACTGACAAAAAATCTTTTAAAAAGCTAAAAACCCAGAAAAGACGAAATTTATAAAAAAATAAAAAATAAGTTAAAAGTCAGGAGTTTAAACCAAAATGAACAAGCCACAGTTTGAAAGAACCTAGCCTATATATATATAGAGAGAGAGAGGAGCAGTGCCTGTTCTTTTCAACTTCTAAAAGCTGTTTTTTGGCTTTTTTACAATAATTAGTTTTTAAACAGATTATCTTTTCAAGATAGGATCTACTAGTTCATATAATATATACTGTACCGACTTCATTTATATCGGTAAAAAACGCACATGGATTTCTATTACTTTTTAATCTCTTGTATAAATAACTTAAAAGTTACAAATCGTAGCCAAAAATCATAAGTTTGAGTTAAGAATAAGCCCGCATGGACCAGATGGTCTTCGTCGATGCGACAACAGCGGCCGCAGGAGCTGGACTGCAGCCTAGCCTAACCTAGCCTAGGTGAGCAATTGTGAGCGACAGAGTACATACCCCCCTTGCAATGTTCCAAATTTTAGAGTTCTGATTCCTGAAAGGAGCATGAAAAGAGCGAAACGAGTTTAGCTACCTGACGTGGACCTGTACTTTTCGGTTTTGATTTATATCTTTTGATTTTTAGATTGTTTGTAAGATAGAGATATTATTTGATTAGGCTAAAATAAGCTGACTTATGTTTAAAATTGCACTGTAATTGATTAAAATTACATTGTAACTGATGATGGCTTATTTAGCGTAAAATTTTTTAAAAAATAAAATAGAAAAAACAGGTTAGTCCATCATGGACAATGCAAATGAATACGGGAAAAAAAGAATCGGTAAAAAAGTTCAAAAAACGTCAAAAAGCTAGAAAAAGATGAAATTTAGAAATAGTAAAAAATAAGTCAGAAGCTAGAAGTTCAAGCCGAAATAAACGGGGGCAGAGTACAGAGTAATAGAAACTCACGTGCAATTTTAATCGATATAAATAAAGTCGTTACAGTGTAATCAACCTCTAAAAGTTAGTTACTATAGAAAAACTGTAAATCAATCATAGCTGTTGTTTCAGGGTTTATCATGATACTGAGAAGGGAACTGGCCGTTGGGTGAGGATACGATATTAGAGTACTTCACAGGTTCACGCAGCTGCTTCTGGCGGTGAATTCTCGTTTCCCTTCTCAATCTGCTGCGGAGATGAGCAGCGACTCGTACCAGCTCCTGGGCATGGCGGAGCGGGGAATGCTCCCGTCCTTCTTCGCGCGGCTGTCGCGGTACGGGACCCCGCTGGCCGGCATCCTGTTCTCGGCCTCCGGCGTGCTGCTGCTCTCGACGATGAGCCGCTGGGTGCGCATATGCACCTGCCGAGTGGTGGTTGTGGGCGAGATAAGAGTTTTCAGGGTACCACTTCGCGCGGTGCAGCAGAATTGATGGGATCGGAAGCACCTCCGTTGGCTCGATTCTCAACTGCTTGTGGTTCACGCAAGCCGTAAGCGTGTGATTCGCGACCACAGCTGGGCAAGGCATTTTGATGTATTGTTTAAGGGCGTAGCAGTGGATGGTTGCAAATCAGATCCTTCATAGGTTTTAAAATTTTTATTCTAATATCTAATTTTTATTTCAAAAGAAATTGCTCCAAAATTTATGCCTTGTCACACGAGGAGACTAGCATTGGAGTATTGATGGTCATCTGCCTCATGCTTATTCACTTTACGGCATGTCATGGAATAGGACTAATATAGGTTTTGTTTAAAAATGATGTGGCTTTTGGTTTTTAGCTGTGGTTTTTAAATTTTAGTTGATTGTGAGAGAGATTAAGGAAGTAAATAACACTCGTGTTGCTATTCCGTTTAAAATGGCTCTTACAATAACTCTTACAGATAATTTATAGAAATCACTTTATTTAAAAATCAATTTCTAAAAACAAAAAAAGAGAAACTACTTAACAGACAGCAATCACAGGCTCACAGCAGAGGAACGACAGCAGCCATATACTGGCGTTGTCCATTGAAAAATTAGAAAAAGCGGAGCATTTTAGCAGAGGAACGAAAGCAGCCACCACGATTTGACAGCCATCCATTCCCCCTGACTCCCAAAAGGTTGCGTCGACTTCGCCTGTCCAGATAGTCCAATCCTACGGACGGGCGCCGCGCAGGTACTAATCGACAGGCTAAAAATACGGAGAAATTTGATAGTTTGCCTTTTCTTTGATTGCGATAAGTTTATTTGCCTCATACTAAATTTTAATTGATTATTTATCTTATTTTTCACTGATTCATTGATTATTTGCCCCTTTTGATAATTTTACCCTTATCTTCCTGCTCCCTCCTCTTTCTTTCTTTCTTCTTGCTCTGGCCATAGCTATGGTGCGACGCCTTGTCGGTATCCTCGCTGGCGACGGTGGTGATACATCCCTCCATAAGCGCTATGACACCGTTCCCGCCGCCGACGCCAAGTCTGCCGCGTGCGCCATTGAGGCCGAGGCCTTCGGTGCCGCCTCCTCCTCCTCTGGCGGTGGCGCTGGCCATGGCCGTGGTGCGGCGTCTTGTCGGCATCCTCGCCGACGACGGCAGTGACACAGCCCTCCGTAAGCGCTATGGCACCATCACTGCTGCCGACACCGAGCCCGTTGAGCCCACTACGCGCGCCATCGAGGTCAAGGCCTTCGGTGCCGCGCCCTTCTCCGCCTCCAGCAGCGGCGCTTCCTCGTCCTCCGTGGAGGATGGCATCGAGGCGCTGCAGCTCTACCCGTGGTGAGCGATCGTCTCCTCAACTTCGCCAGTCCCGCTCGCCGCATGACACGACGCCACCGCCGCCGAGTCATAGTGCGTCTCGAAAGGTTGCTCACCGTCCATTCATAGTATGAGATAAGTTCATTGCTATAGGTAGGATGGAAATGGCGGAGGGGGAGAATGAAGAAAGGAGGGAGAGATGGAGAAGAAGGGCAAAACGGGTATTTTTTCTTAATAAGGGCAAATAATCAAGAGATTGGTGAAAGATGGTGCAAATGATCAATTGAAATCAACTATAGGGTAAATAACCTGTTCACAAATAAAGGAGTAAATCATCAAATTTCTCAAAAATATAAGAGGAAGAAACAGAGATGTGGTACTGGTTCACATTACCCATATCACCGTCTCTCATACGCACGTTTGTCACATATGCTATGTTTTGAACGTATAAATTTTACAAAAATTTTATAGTAATTTTATATGAAACAGCCTAATTCTTATAAAAATTGATTTTTTTTACGTTCCAAGAATTGTTTTGACATGCTTATCTGACGCCGACATGTGGTTCCAAACATGGTCCCAATTATGGCTTAGAGCCGTCATTGATTATGTTCTAAAATGATATGTCTTTTAGCTAAAATATCATTATAGCGATTATTAACTTTTTAAAGATATTTAGTTAAATAAAAAAACTCCATTATATTTTCACACAATAATACAAAGAAAATAAAAAATTATATTAAAAACCATCCATTTCAAATAGCTTATAGCTTAAAAGCAATCTGTCTGGAACGAGGCCGCATCTATGGGCTTATTCTTTTTGTCATGGCTTATGGTTTTATGAAATTTTGAATTTTAATTTGCTTATGATAGAGATTATGAGAGAGATACTCGCTTGTAATTTTGGTTGATACAGATGTTAGGCTTTTAACGTGTACTACAATTAACTTGTAGATCTCGTCTTGAGAAAATACTCTATTTAAAAGTTAGGTACTGTAGCAAAAGCTAAAAACCGTTTTTAAAAGCAAAAAAGAACACCCCCTATCCATCCCCATTCCTCGTTATAAAGAAGCCCTCCTCTCACAAATGGGCACGTCTGCAAGGCCGTGACGACAAGTCCACGGGCAGAGCAACCCACGAAGCACTCGAGCAAATACTCTGCGGCGATGAGCTCCCGCGTTGCCGGATCCGTCCTCCTCCGCCACCTGGGCCCCCGCGTGTTCAGCTCGACCTCTCCGGCGGCTGCCCAGAGGCCTCTGCTTGCCGGAGGTCGAGAAGGGGGCGTGGCCGTGTGGGTGCGGCTGCTGTCCACCGCCGCCGCCGAGGCGAAGGAGGCGGCGGCCGCGTCCAAGGAGAGCAGCGCTAGCACCGCCGCGGCGAAGGCGGAGGCGACGCAGGCCGCGAAGGAGGGGGAGAAGACCGTGGTGAGCAGTTACTGGGGCATCGTGCCGTCCAAGCTGGTGAACAAGGGCGGCGCCGAGTGGAGGTGGACTTGCTTCAGGGTAAGTACAGCAGCTGTGGTCGCTCATGCTTAAAAGGTCGCGCCTTTTGCGATTATTAGCCTGGGGTTTAATCAGTGTAATTGGCGTCTTAATTAGTGTGTTAATTTTGCAGCCGTGGGAGACGTATAGGCCGGACACGACGATCGATCTGACGAAGCACCACGAGCCCAAGGTGCTGCTCGACAAAATCGCCTACTGGACCGTCAAGCTGCTGCGCGTGCCCACCGATATCTTCTTCCAGGTATCATCAATTTCCCTTTCCCATTTTCCAGGACCATGCCAATTCTGAGAAACGAGGGAAAATTCAATCTTTTTGTTCGTGGCTCAGAGGAGGTACGGCTGCCGGGCGATGATGCTGGAGACGGTGGCGGCGGTGCCGGGGATGGTGGGCGGGATGCTGCTCCACCTGCGCTCGCTCCGCCGCTTCGAGCACAGCGGCGGCTGGATCCGCGCGCTGCTCGAGGAGGCTGAGAACGAGCGGATGCACCTCATGACCTTCATGGAGGTGGCCAAGCCCAGGTGGTACGAGCGCGCGCTCGTCCTCGCCGTTCAGGGCGTCTTCTTCAACGCCTACTTCGTCGGCTACCTCCTCTCCCCCAAGTTCGCGCACCGAATCGTCGGGTACCTCGAGGAGGAGGCCATCCACTCCTACACCGAGTTCCTCAAGGACCTCGAGGCCGGCAAGATCGATAATGTCCCTGCGCCGCCCATTGCCATCGACTACTGGCGCCTCCCCGCCGACGCCACGCTCAAGGACGTCGTCGTTGTGGTGCGCGCCGACGAGGCGCACCACCGCGACGTCAACCACTTCGCGTCGGTACGTCAATTTTCAAGATCGCGCGTCACTGTCAAATCTTATGTGGTTCAAGCAACCAAGTGTATATACGTACGGCTTGTGATGTCTGAATTGTTTTGCTTCTGATGTGCGTGCAGGACATCCATTTCCAGGGGATGGAGCTCAAGGAGACGCCTGCACCAGTCGAATATCATTGAGGCGGGTCTGTGCTCTGCTGAGCTCTGCATTTCTGAAATAAAACGCCCATTAATCACGAGTTGTGAAGATTTCTTGAGGAATCTTACTATGGGTGATCCTAATTCATGTACAAAATGTATTAGTAAGTAAAACTTCAGACCTTAAAATGCACATGTCATATTTTGCCCCATGTTTTCTCACTGCATATATTAGAACTTTGTGGTTTCACTCCTATTGTAGGGGTGGCTCAACCACTCATGATTGGACCTTACAACTGTCACAATATGTAATAGTCATAATAGTATAGAGTAATATATTAATGTACCCTCATTTTTTGTAATTATCAAAGGAGTTTCCCATCCTACCCCATTCATATATATAAATCCCCCAAGAAGGGTATGAGAAAGGGGATCACTCATTTTACACACGAGCTCTCTTTCTTGTCTATGGAGAAAGGGGTACCCTGTACTCCCTGTTGTAGGAAGGCTATAACAGTTGACGTCGTCCGTGGGAACTCGCGCAAGAAGTTGCGCAAGGGAATGCGCTAGAAAGGGCTACCATCGGAGCGCTCGTGTCATGAGCACCCCAGATCACCTAACTTCTGCTGGTTTTCAAAAAAAAACAGAGTGCTGTTGTTGGTGGCGGTTTACCGTGCTAGATGCAATCGGCGGCTGCTACATCGCACCAGCATAGGTGGGGCGGCGCTTCTCGTCGTCGCCATCATGACACCAAGGAGTCGGCCTCTGTGCGCGATGTACACGAGGTTCAACTGTCGGATGATCATTTCATAATCGCGACTTCACACGACTCATCCAACCCCCCTCGTGGTCTTGTCGCCGTCGACGCTCGTTCGATCAAGCTGGTGGTCGTAACTTCGTCGTCAACGCTCGCCCGACTCCTCTTGTGGTCATGTTCTCGTCGACACTTGTTTCCATGACATTTTGCACGATCTCCGCCGGACTCCGCGCAGATGTCGCCTCCACCAGATTCCGCTCGGCCTCCACCGGACTTCGCCTGGTCTTCGATGGACTTCACATGACCTCTGCAGGACTTTGTGCGGTCTCCGCCCACGACTTCGCCTGCCGAGCTCCTTGTGGATGTCGCCTTCGATGGACTCCGCCGATGACTTCACATAGTCTTCGCCGAGCTCCGCATGGATGTCATCTCCAATGGACTTCGCCTGTCGAGCTCCAACGAGGACTTCACACGGTATCTGCTGAGCTCCGCACGGATGTCGTCTCTGATGGACTTAGCACGACCTCCGCAGGACTTCACGCAGTCTCGACCCATGACTTCGCACGGTCTCCGTCGAGCTCCGCACATATGTCATCTCTGACGGACTTCACCCGCCAAGCTCTGCGCGGATGTCGTCTCCGATGGACTTTGCGTGGTCTCCGCTGAGGACTTCATGCGATCTCCGCCCATGACTTCGCCCGTCGAGCTCCTTGCGGATGTCGTCTTCGATGGGCTTCGTGCAGTCTCAACTGATGACTTCGCACAGTCTCCGCTAAGATCCGCGTGGATGTCATCTCCAATGCACTTCGCGCGGTCTCCGTCGAGGACTTCACATTGTCTCCGTTGAGCTCTACACGGATGTCGTCTCCGATCGACTTCACACGACCTTCGTAGGAATTCGCGTAGTCTCCGCCCATGACTTCACACGGTCTCCGCCGAGCTCTGTGCGGATGTCATCTCCGACGGACTTCGCCCACCGAGCTCCGCACAGATGTCATCTCCAATGGACTTCTCACGACCACCGCTGGACATCACGCGCTCTCTGCCCATGACTTCGCATGGTCTCTGTCGAGCTCCGCGCAGATGTCGTCTCCAACGGACTTCGCCTGGTCTTCCCGGGACTTTGCACAGCCTCCGTCGAGCTCCGCATGGTTGTCATCTCCGATGAAGTTCGCCCGGTCTTCGCAGGACGTCGCACGGTCTCCGCCGAGCTACGTGCAGATGTCATCTCCGATGAACTTCGTCCGATCTGCGTGGGATTTCACATGGTCTCCGCTGAGCTCCACGCGGATATTGTCTCTGACGAACTTTGCTTGGTCTTCGCAGGACTTCGCACGGTCTCCACCGAGCTTCGCGTAGATGTCGTCTCCGATGAACTTCGCCCGGTTTCTGCGGGACTTCACACGGTGTCCGTCGAGATCCGCACGAGTGTCGTCTTCGACGAACTTCACCTGGTCTTCGTGGGACTTAGGACGGTCTCCGCCGAGCTCGCGCAGATATTGTCTCTATCGAACTTCGCTCGGTCTTCGTGGGACTTAGCATGGTCTCCACCGAGCTCCATACGAATGTCGTCCCTAACGAACCTTGCCAGGTCTTCGCAGGAGTTAGCACAGTTTCTGCTGAGATCCGCGTGGATGTCGTCTCCGACGAACTTCGCCCGGTCTTCGTAGGACTTAGTACAGTCTCCGCCAAGCTCCGTGCGGAAGTTGCCCTCGCCAGACTCTGTGTGGATGTCGCCCCGCTGGACTTCATCCTCACAAGAATTCATCTCGCCACTGACTTCGTCGACGCCGAGTTCGAAGGGTGCAGGATGGAGTGCCCATGCGCAAGTCTTCGCCACCACCTTCGAGACTTTGTCTGACCACCTCGGGGTCATAGACGCTTTGTCTAATCGCCTTGCGATCGAGACTTCGTCCGACCATCTCGTGGTCGTAGTGTTTCTCATTAGCGCAAGTCTTCATCTCGTCGTCTCCTTCGTTGACGCCTAGTCTGAAGGGTAGGGATGGACCACGCGTGCCGCAGCTTCATCTCGCCGCTGCCTTTGTCGACCCGAGTCTGAGGGGTGGGGGATGGGCCACATGCCAGAGATTCATCTCGCTGTCGACTTCGTCGATACCAAGTCCAAAGGGTGGGGACAGAGCAAGCGTGTCAGAGCTTCGTCTCGCCGTTGCATTCGTCGACACCGAGTTCAAAGGGTGGGGGATGGACCGCGTGCACACACGACTTCGTCGCCACCGCCGACTTCGTCGACGCCCACGACAACGTCTTCATCGACAACGTCTTCATCGACGTCGTCTTTAGGCAATCGTCCGACCTCTTTGGGTCGAGACTTCATCAACACCTCGTCGGTGTACAACTACCTTGTGATTGTACACTTCATCCGACCACCTCGTGGTCGTAAGCTCCTCGACCGACCACATCACGTTTGGGACTTCGCCCGACTACCTCTTGGTCGTAGACGATTCATCCAACCGCCTTGTGGTCATGACTTCGTCCAACCACCTCGCGATCGTAGACACCTCGTGATCATACACGCTCCATCCGACTGCCTCGCGGTCGTAACTTTCTCCAACCGTCTGGCGGTCATGACTTCGTCTGACTACCTCACGCTCTTCCCAGACAGTCAGATCGCTCACCAGTCATACTGCCAGCCATTGACTAGTTTGACCAGGTCAAACCGACTCAAAATCTTCCCCGGTAATAGGACACTGATGTGATCGTATCTTTAATGTTAGTCACATCGTCTAACTCAACTCCTGTCCGTCTGCTAACCAACGGCCGGTCTGACCACTTCGGGCCTGTCAGACTACGACTTCCAATCCGATCTGACTGCCACCTCCCAAAGTGCACCAAAAAGGCCCAACTCAAAATCACAGCGGTTGAACCACATAAACACAACGATCTGATGCGGGTGAACGCGTGCATACTGACACGAAAGCAGAGGTGCTGGAGGCAGTGACACAGGAAGTCCTCACGCACATGCTGGTGAAAGGAAGGATGAAGAAGAGATGTGTCGGAATCTAGATGGAAAAGTGCACAAGGTCTAAGAGGAACACTTGGAGTACAAGTTGGTGCAGTCTTTTGTGGTTTTGCAGAGTGAACGTAGGAAGCGTTGGAGACATGAGTTAGGGACGATATAGCCTCAGCTGAGATGTATGCAGGAAAATGGACAGAAATTATCGAGTTTGATGTGTTCGCAGACGTGGCCGTAAGCTTTACGACTGCGGTGGTCAATAAAGCCTTCAACATGGTCATAAGTCACAGCGTAGTAGTAATCGAGTTACGACTACGGTGATCGAACGTTACTACGTGGTCGAAGGAGCGGTAATGAGAACGCATAGCGCGGCATGAACGTGGTCGTAAATCTCGTCAGCTGAAGTTACGAATACGTGGTCGAAGCAGCCACAACGTGGTCGTAGCTAGACTCAGAGTGGTCGTAAATTGACTCTACGTGATCGTGGCAACTGCAGAGAGAGACAAAACTGCAACAGGAGGATTCATATTTTTACAAAAAGGACTAAGTAATAGACTACATATTGTGCATACATCTTCTACATCTAATCCCTAATGTGTCTCAAGCTTCAGACAACCCCTTTGTAGCCTCCCCGTAGCTCCCATTATTCATTGTTTGATCTGTAACCACAACAATCTATGCGTATGTAAATCTCATCTTTCACTGAAATAGATTGAAGATTTGTCTAAATCATATTCTTATTTGTGTTTTTGCTTGGTTTTGCTTGTTCCTAAGCTAGATTTATGATTTTAGGTTTGTCCAATCTCTTGCTTACAAAAAGGACTAAGTAATAGACTACATATTGTGCATACATCTTCTACATCTAATCCCTAATGTGTCTCAAGCTTCAGACAACCCCTTTGTAGCCTCCCCGTAGCTCCCATTATTCATTGTTTGATCTGTAGCCACAATAATCTATGAGTATGTAAATCTCATCTTTCACTGAAATAGATTGAAGATTTGTCTAAATCATATTCTTATTTGTGTTTGGGCTTGGCTTTGCTTGTTCCTAAGCTAGATTTATGATTTTAGGTTTGTCCAATCTCTTGCTTAAATTAACTTGCTAGGACATATGAGAATAGATCCGAAAGACCTCATGTCTTAGATCCTCATGGGCAAGAAATAATTTAAGTTTTAGGGTTTTAGGTGTTCTTGTGAACTAGATTCGATTCTCTTAAATTTTGATGAACTGGAGCCTAAAAACCTTGTGATTCTTGATTGGTTTAGATTACTATTGCCTTGAAGAAATTTCATGCAAAATTTAGAAGTGTTTGGATGAGAACTTGACAAGTTTTTGATATTTGAGCTTTTAACTCGAGAGGTATTTAAGTCTGGAAACTAAGGACCGGTCAGACCGGCCCTAGACCTGCAGTCAGACCAGGTGTAGGCCGATGGTCAAACTAGTCAGCAGTCAAACAGGCCCCTCAATAGCGGTCTTACTGAGCCTGTGCAAAGGGTACTGATTTTGTTGGTTCTTATCTCTAGTTTTGTTTTACTTAGCCTAATTGGTGTGATCTGAATTTAGTAATTATCATAGTCATTTGAATGAAAATTTTGAATATCTTAGGAAGAAAAATTTCGTGAATCATTCATCCCCTGATTGTCGACATCAGCGCTACACTAAAGAGAATAAAAGGCTGATCTTTTTGGTGCATATCCAACAGTAGGGATGTGCTTCTATACTTTCCTCGATAGTGATTTGCATAATTTTTAAAGCATGATAAATATTTGATATATGTTGCTTACCTTTTTATATTCGTTTAGATTAGTGCTACTCTTGTTAGAGAGAAAAAACATAGAAGTATTGCACCTAACTGTATTGACAGGCAGGTTGTGTGCACTGTACACATACAATTATACACTTCACAGGACAAGTAACTAGAGTTGGCAGCATAGCCAGGGCGGAGTGTATCTATCTTAGCTGAAGTTGACCAACTCTGCATTTTTGAAGTTTGATAACGCTCTGCATTTCATTCTCTGATGACGCTCTGCATTTAGAGGTCCTGTTGGTGGTTTGGTGTTCGTGACGTTGCAAAGATAGCATCTACTGATTAATGATGAAGACGTCCATGAAGCAAATTCTGTGTCATTGGTTTGTGACCTTATCTCTGAAAGCTTGCGAAGAAAAGAACCACCAAGATTTAGGTTCGGTTTCCACTACAGGATTATTATGCAACTGTATTAACTACTGAGAAATGAGTCATACCCAAAAGATGCATCGGAATAGGATTGTAATGCTCCTTCACGCCGCCTGCTTAGCCAAGGTGATCTCATCTGAAAGAACATTGCCACAATAAAAATAGTGAGCAAATATTACCCCCCTAAAGCTTCCCGATCAATAACTAGGGAGGAATAAGTATGAATTATAGAAATATACCAATAGGAGGAAATCTAATATAAGCTGCAGTGGCGGAACCAGCCCAAACCCCAGGCTGAGCCAGCTGCTCTTGGGCCGACTCTTAGGCTAACTCTATTTTTTTGTGATTTTTCATGAATTTTGCATAGGCTTTGGTTGTCAGGCCTCAAGCTACAGACCAGGTAGCCTAAGGCCTGGTTCCGCCACTGATAAGCTGCATATAGGACCACATCCAATAGAGTAGCATCATCCTATCGAATATGGTTGAAGCTGTTGAACATCCCAGTGTGGGAAGCCTTGGCTGCAGGCTTGGGCGCTTCGGGAGTTCCAAACACATTCCAGAACCGGAGGGTCTCATCCGCAGCAGCTGATGCTACCGTGCAACCATCAGGGCTCTGCAGTTTCGCCACATGAGAGGACCATCAGCCAAGTACAGATTAACATGTAGACAGTATCTGTAAAAGTTGGCAAGAATAATTCACCTGAGCCATGAAAAGGACACGAGAGGTATGGCCAGTGAGTTCAGCCATCTTGACCATTGACGGGTACTTCCACAACGTCAGTTGGTGCTGCGTGAATCCGTGTGAACTCAGCAGCTCTCTCTCGTTCTTGTTCCAGAGAAGAGCGCACACCTGTGATCCGGTATCAACAGAGTTCAGGCATGCTCCGGTGTGTGTGTTCCAGAACTTGATGCACCGATCGCTACCGCCACCGCCAGTTGCCAGCAGGTTGCTTTGGAATGGGCACCATGCGAGTGCCTTCACAGCGGCCATGTGGTCCTCGAGCCTGTGCAACCACTGGTTGCGGCCTGCAGATGGGACGGAGGACGCAATTGATACATCCCAAATGTGCAGAAGATTGTCGTTGCCCCGCCGCCGATTCTTTGTCTGAGCTGACCACTTGAGCCCGCACACCTCCTGGCTGTGCCCCTGGTATGTCTGCACGACATGGCCCCTGATCCTCACGTCATTGTTCACGATCTTACCGTCCATGCCGCCAGTCGTCAAGATGTTGTTGTTCCATGCCAGTGAACCGACTCTTGACTCATGCACACCTCTCAGAGTCCTCAACTGCAGAGAAAGAACAATCAAATTCAGCAACTGATCGAGCACGTTGGGACAACAACATTTTTGGATGCCGAGCAATGTACTCACCAGTTTGATTGGAGCTGGTGTCCCAGAGCTGGGTGTCAGACGAGTTGAGCCCGACGGCGATGTGACGGCCATCGGGGGCCCAGCTAACGCTGGTGATTGGACCGTTGTCCTCGTCGACGGTCACGAGTTCAGATGTGGATCCACTTGAAGCGTCCCACAGGTACACCGAATCGCCTAGCGCAATGGACAGCACATTGTTGCTCCCCCAGTCCAGTAGGTTGAGGTAGTAATCGTCAACAAGGTCCGGTGCATCCAGAGTCCTCTCCGCAGACTGCGTCATTAAATCGCATCAGTAACCACAATCCAATGCCGTTAACACCCGTTGCATCAATGTGCAAGTAGAACCACAATATGGCATTATGAGCATACCTGGGGAATGTAGCGCCGCTGCCTGGCCGGCTTGGCCTGGTGGGAGGAAATCGTGTCGACAGCTGAGACATTCTCGGGCTCCGGCGGCTTGTTCCTGAAAGCGAGGATCCGCGTCCGGTGGTTGAGCAGCTTCTCGGCGAGCAGCCTTCGGTACGCCTCCTTGGACGGGGACGCCGCCATCTCTGCCGTGTTCTCCTTGTCCTTCCTGGGCTCCGTGAGCAGGTAGTGCGCCATGTCCATGTCCATCGCCGACCTGTCCGGGATGAACCTGTCGCCCTGCAGCGCGCACACGAGCAACCACCCAGTCAGGCATTTCGTCGAACAGCCTATGCGCGCGCGCGCACATAGACGTGGCGTATCCAGTGGGCAAGAACTCACGTAGCACTTGACCGACGGGTTGCGCGAGGCCGTGCTCAGCGACGGCATGTAGGGGCGGGAGCCGGCCTCCTGGAGCGGCGGTCGAGGCGCGGGGTGGCTCTTCTCGGAGGAGATCGAGTGGGAGCCTGCATCCATGGTTAGTAACAACAGAGCAGAACAAGACAAACAGCAGTAATAATACCAACAGCAAAAGAAGAAGCACTGAAGTTAACGCGGGTTATTAGCAAGTTAGGATCGATAAAAAAAAATTAACAAGCGAAGATGATACGAATATAATTAAACGCGCCGATTAACGAAAAGAGACGGGGATCTGCGAGAGCTTTAATTATCGAAGCGAGAAATCGTCGTCTCCCCGACCGCGTCAGATCGGCGAGGGAGGCGGCGAGGAGGGAGGAGAGAGACGCACTGCTTGCGTTGTGGGGCTTAGGGATTTGGTTGCTGAGAAGTATTCGTATGAAGGAAGGGGAGGGCGGCCGCAACGGCTAGTACGCCGAGGAGGAAGAGAGAATATAGCCGTTGGATGCACGCTTCCGGGCCAGTGCTGGGCTCTATGGCTGTGGGCCGTGAGAAGTACAGCACCATTTAGGATACCTTTCTGGGCCGTGTTCTAGTGCAAGTTCGTTGCTGCATTTCTCACTTGACCCTACGACTGCAGCAGGAATTTTTTTTACGGATAATTTTTTTATTCAAAAATACAGAAATATACCTGTGAGAATATT